>CM045729.1:73854049-74081549 GCA_024760905.1 Plotosus lineatus
TGTGGCGTTTGCATGTTCTCCCCGTGCTTGTGTGGGTTTCCTCCGGGTGCTCCGGTTTCCTCCCACAATCCAAAGACATGCACTGTAGGTTAATTGGCCGTTCTAAATTAGGGACTACAGATGGAAACTAGCTATAAGATATAATCTGGTACAGTACATCTCTGTCTCTATGAGCTTAATGTTCCTGTACATTGTCCCTTAAATAAATAAATATATAAAAAAAAAATTCAGATAGGATGCTGAGTCCCATCACGTTCCCTGATGCATGTGAATCCATGTTGTATATATTCGTCCGACCACTTTCTTTTTTTTTGCTCGACATAGTTAGTATGGATTAAAATAGTCCGAAAAAAAATCTCACGACTTCACACATTGACCACTGAGCGCGCTAAATTCCCCGCGGCACTGATTGGCCACCCAATGTAATGTGATCATCTGCAGCCAGTGATGGACAAGTGGGGTGTGTCGTCACTAATTGACATGATGAGTCGGGTGTGTCTTGACCTCTGTGGCAGAGGCTCCGCCGAACCCCTGAGACCGACTCACCGAACCCCTAGGGTTCGATCGAACCCAGGTTAGGAACCACTGTTCTAAGTGCACTTTATGATCCAACATATTGAATACATCGGTATAAAGAGAAGTACAGGGATCACTCACTTTCCGCGGTTAATGGGGACCGAGACCCCCCCCCCTCCCTCCCCCACGACCACAGATTTCCACAAAGTGGGATCCACCCCTCTGACTGACGTATACCTACATGCATATGTGTATATCTTCTTCTTTTCCTTTCGGCTTTTCCCTTCAGGGGTCGCCACAGCGAATCATCTGCCTCCATCTCACCCTATCCTTTGCATCTTCTTCTCTTACACCAAGGACCTTCATGTCCTCCTTCACCACATCCATGAATCGTCTCTTTGGTATGCATATGTGTATATAATATCAATAAATACATATTCAACACTATAAATGCTTATAATAACAATTAAACATTCAAAAATAATGCATAAGATGCAAATAAAATATAAATACACACACATACAGATGTGTGCACACACACACTTAGATGCGCACGTCACATAAAAATTTAAGAATTTTTTTTTTTTTTTTACAGAGTTGGCACTGTTTCGCGGCATTTTCCTTACCTTTCCCCCAATTTTCCCTTAATTTTCTTATTTATAAATTTTTCAATGAATATTAGGGGGCAGTGGTGGTCTAGTGGATAGGGCGCAGGATCACTGATCCTAAGGTTGGGGGTTCGAGTCCCCACAAGGTTGTCACTGTCCCACCCCCCCCACTGCAGCTAACTGGGTTATCAAAGGCCGGCCATGTCTCTCACTGTCTATGGTGAGAGGTTCATGTAAAAGAACCATTGCTGACTTTCGTAAAGAGTATCTGCAAAGCCGTCAGCGTGCTTCTGTCCCTTGCTAAAGGGTTGTGAACAGGAAGGGCATCCGACGTAAAAACCTACGCCGAATCAAATGTGCGAATCAGAGGATTTGCTGTGGCGACGCCCGAGTAAAAGGGAAAAAGCGGAAAGGAGAAGAAGAAGATTTTTGAAAAACCTGCGATGCACCGAAGCCGCAGAAACTGAAGCACGAAGTAGCGAGGGATCACTGTAACTACTTAAGGAAAACGTTTGTGGCAAATATACAAGCTTTGTTGTTGCCTAGCTGCATGATCAAAGCTTTTTACAAAGACGTGCTCGGAGTTGGGGTTACACAAAAGCTTAAAATTGTCCATCATGATTGGACAAATTAAAAGTGCACATCATGTTCTTCTCTGAAGGCCGTTCCAGAGCATACGGAGTTAATTAACTCCGCGCATGTACCAAGGTCAGGCTCCATTCTTGTTTGATATGTTCGCAAGGTCAGCGTGAAGGACAGCAGGACTCATCTGGCAGCTCATTGTGGAGTGACAGAGGCGCGAGAAGGAAATGAAGCTCCTTTGGTTCGGTCGTGATGAACTATTTCTTTTTTTCTGGACAAATTTGAGCAGATACATCATCATGCATCATCGCATCCTTTAAAGGAGTTGTTATCATCAGTTCTAGTCACCAGGATGGCCACTGACGTGACGAAAGGATGTTTTCTTGGCGAGTGCGAGTCGAGACAGGCATGTTCATGTTCACGCGTGTGTGTGTTCTGAATGAAACCCTCTCCCTCACTTACATTTCCACAGTGACAAAATGACAGCTGTATATGTACGGAACGGGATTTGTTAGCATCCCTTCATGCTTCCCTGTTGACAAGCGTACTTCCTTTAAGTCTGATCCAGAGCAGCGTGCTGTGGAAGCAAGCAGAGGAAGGGCACGGTGTGTTTGGAGTACAAGAGAAGATGAAAGGCTTCGGAGGTCAAGCGAAATGTTCACGCCGACACCACACTGCAGAGGCTTATGGTGAGCTACAGAGCATGAAAAAACAAGCAGAAAAAGGAAAGTGAGCGACAGGGAGAGGAGGAAAAGAGAGTGAGCCATACCCGGTAGGGTTAATTTCATGGGGGATGCTATGGCGTGCTGGTCTCCAGTACACTCTACTTTTTGATGTGCTTCTCATAAAGGAGGAAAAAAAGCCAACTTTAACAGAAAGTAATTACTCTCATACGCAAGACATGTGATGTCTGAAATTGTACCAGTACCATCTACACACACACACACACACACACACACACACACACACCTCAGACAGCCTTCTTACCTTGCTTCTCTAAAATTCCGCTTCTATGCGCCACCTTTTCATCAATTTCTCCACATCCTTATTTCCATTTCTTTCCAACACTGACGGAGCACTACTCGCCTGCTGTACCGAACAGCCAGTTAATTAAAATAAATTAGGCCCGCTGATTTAATTAACCTTTTTGGAATTGGTTTGCATGCGGTATAGCAGACGGATTTTACATCCTATTGACATCAAACATGGCAGTGAGGACATCAGTCAGGTTTTCGGGGTGCGCCCGTACAGTTCACACATGTAAGGTTGTTTTTATTTATTTATTTATTTATTTATTTATTTTTCCACTGAAATCAGTCCCTGATCTTTCTTTTTCTTCTTTTCCTTTTGGCGTTTTCCCCTTTTTCAGTTGTCTCTGCAGCGAATCATCCGATTCGCATGTTTGATTTGGCATAGGTTTTTACGTCGGATCCCGTTCCTGACACAACCCATTAGCCAGGGGCAGCGACACGCTGACGGCTATGCAGCTACTCGTTACGAAAGTCAGCAATGATTATTTTCCATGAACCTCTCACCGTAGACAGTGCGAGACATGGCCGGCCTTTGCTAACCCAGTTCGCTAAATCAGTTCCCTGATCCTGTAATGAATAAAAACAATTAAAAACTTTCAGGCTAGCACTAGTTCTGAGCTTGTCTGTCCCATTATTTCATATAGAATTATATTCTCTATGCCACCTGTGGTGATTGGATATAAGCCAAGACAATTATGGTGCATAATGTGTGAACAGTTGGCAAAGAGCATGAAATCGAAGTGGCTCTGCGCTTTTGCCTGAAAACTAACCCACATACTGTTATACATCATTGTTTTCTCATCAAAAACACATTACTGTTAGCTTGTGCTGTTAACAGAAACGATCTCCAGTTCTGTTTCCCACAGATTTGGAAACCAGTTGCTATACATTTACTATTCTGAGCTCTACAAACCTTCACACACTAACAGTGACAGATAACCGTGCCTCTGAAATGAGCCACAGTTTGTTTTCAAACGCCATTCAAAACAGATGAGGCCTTGAGGTCTCTCAGTTTGTCATAAGCTCCGAATGGATGAGCATCTCCCTTTCCATCATCGGCGTACCCCTCCAGCATCCCCAGCTGTAATATTAACTGCTGTGAGAGATGGCCGTGAGACCCCCGTTTTTCGAGGAGCCTTGGGGGCTATGCGTCTTAAACCCCTCCCTCTTCGGCGTCATGCTTGTGCGCTGATGATCCATTCTAGCGGCATCAATTTCACATTACTTGAACACTCGTGATATATGGCGCCTCTTTAGCCAGTCTCTTACATATTTATTGCACGAGTATGTACCATGTCATAACCTTCCCAATCACAATACACTCACTTAGAGACGTGCAGGCGATCAGGGTGATTGATTTCATGCGGCGATGTTAATTCGAGGATGTCGCAGGGCACAGGGTGCTGCTGTTTTTGGTCTGTGTCGATTTGCTGAAACTGAAAATGCCACAGTGTTTGGTGCTGCAGGTCTTAGCAGCAGGGCTCCGCCGAGAGCACAAAGTGTCTAATGGGCCTTATTGATCGCCAAACGGAGCCGAGTGATGGATGGCAAAATAAAAGCCCCCTCACCCACTTCTATCTCTCCCCTCCATTACTATCTGCTAACCTCTGATCACCCTGAGCGAAAGTCCACCATGGCACCGCCTGCAGTTGCCGCCACACCCAATCCTTCCACCATCCATCACCATCCGCAACCCCCCACCCCCCCACCCCTTCCCCCAACCAAACGGAGCAGTCTAAAGAGTTCTAATTGGCAAACTGCATTCTAATATGCATATATCACTGAGGAGAATGCTCAAGCAGGGTCGTATTTAAACGGCAGTCTCAGCCGCGGAGCCTCGGGTTTGCGGATTTATCCTGGCAAACCTTCAGAAGGGGGAGAGAAAGAGTAAGCATCAATATGTACAGTATTGGATGCAATTTGTCCATAATGTTGCTGAATAAGCGAAGACGTGGGGAACCTGAGTTCCAACATCAAAATGCACACCTAGTCTTTCAGCTGCTGCATGTTACCCATGTGTGTGTGTGTGTGTGTGTGTGTGTGTGTGTGTGTGTGTGTGTGTGTGTGTGTGTGTGTGTGTGTGTAGCATATTGGTGTGTAACACGCTGAAATACACTCTAGCTTGCTGGCTTCAAACGCCATGCCTCTGACAACTGCTTCATGCATTGTACCACACATTATAATGATAAGGGGGGAAAGAAATGCCAATCGGTTGAATGAGGTTGAAAGCATGAGGGAGGAGGAGAGCGAGACGAGGGAGGAGAAAATATTGCATCGTAATTGAGATGATGGCTGGAACCGTCTGCAAAAGCCATTATGTTTGTTGTTGTGGAATCAGGCTTAATGTTATCAGATGAGGGACTAGTGCCAATTATAAATATTCTCTCTCTCTCTCTCTCTCTCTCTCTCTCTCTCTCTCTCTCTCTCTCTCTCTCTCTCTCTAGTTCCTCTTTCACTCCCTCCTCTCCTTTCATTCTCTATTTCCCTGGGCTGCTTTTTCCTTTAATTCGAAAATCAAATTAGCAGGGTGGTATGCATGCAAACACCTACATGCTCTCTCTCTCTCTCTCTCTCTCTCTCTCTCTCTCTCTCTCTCTCTCTTTGCAATCGTCCATTTACATACTGCTAAATTGCAATGAATTTAAACATAACATTCTTCTGCCCCTCCTTCTTGACCTGGGTACCCCCTGAACTGGCACATAAGACATCGCACACATAATATTCTATGATCGTGGCCCACAGATTTGTCAGTGAATTTACCCCCCCCAGGGTCGCCTGACATTAAGTTCCTCAGGTTTCATGTTAATGAAGGATCCTGTTCCTGCTTAATAGACGTTCATGCTCGGGTCTGTGCCAAAAATCAATTTCCAGTCTTTTGCACATAGCATGTCTGCAGTAGGCTCTCCGGGAGAAACAGACGCTGTGGTGTCAGAGGAAAAAGTCCATTATAGCAAGAGATCCAGAGATGAAGATAGGAGTGGAGAAAGAAGGTGAATAATGGAACTGTGGATAAAGAAAAAAAAAAAAAAGCCACAGGAGGCATTGATCACTGAGAAAGTAAGAAAGACTTTGCTAAGGAGAGTATGCAAGAAATGACTTGATAGAAAAAACAAACAAACAAACAAACAAACAAAGGAAAGACCGAGTGATTAATTTCACTACATTAATCAGCAACTCAGATAATATGATATGCATGCAGAGAAATGAGGAGGAGGAGGAGGAGGCGGGGCGGGGTGGGGTGTGTGTGTGTGTGTGTGTGTGGGGGGCGGGGGGTGAAACACCCAGTGATGTCCAGGTAGTAGCTGGACTACCTACAGGCAAAATAGAAAAGGTGAAATCCTCCAGAGAAAATGAGGCAGGAAAAAAGAGAAAGAAAGAGAGGTAAGAAAGGCATACATGAACTGACGAATAGCAGGCTCGTGGTACTTAACGGCAAAACAGTGGCGTCCATAACAAGGCCATGCTGCAGTGGCCATTAAATATTTATCTCCTCCTCTTGAGATTCCAGTAATCTGCGTCATCATGTCGATGGGGCCAATCACTACTGTGACCACAGCCAGAGGACACCGAAGAGAGACAGACAGAGAGAGAGAGAGAGAGAGAGAGAGAGAGAGCTTTCTCTCTATGGGTTTGGGATTTGTGCCCAGTTCTGTAGGCAAATCTCCAAGCCTTTGAATCCCCTGGAAAAAGATATAGTCAAAATTATTGAAAATGAATGGTCAGTGATCATCATGTTACGGTGTCAATATATTTTATGTAAACACACAATTATATCTTATGTGAACATGTATGGTTTAGGGCTCGGTTAGGGTGCTGTGCTCATGATCGGGAGGTTGTGGGTTCGAATCCCAGTTAGACCCTCACTGTGCTAAGACCCCGGGACAAGGTCTCAACCACAAGTGTGCCTCTGTTCACCCAGCAGTATAAATGGGTACCAGTAAAAATATACTGGGAAGGTAACCTGCAATGGATTAGCGTCCCATCCAGGAGGAGTTGAACTCATGGTTGCTTCACGCTACAGAAACTGTGAATAAACACCGGTGTGATGAGTCGCTATGCTCGGGTATAAAAAGCCTCAACCATGTATGGATGTTCATCGCTCATTTCATGTAACTGCTTAATCCTTATTAGGGTCACAGGGAGGCTGGTGCGCATCCCAGCTGACTCCAGGCAAGGGCAGAGTACACCCTGGACAGCTCACCAGGCCATCGCATGGCAGAAACATGCTGATGGCTTTGCAGCTACTCTTGTCGAAAGTCAGCAATGGTTCTTTTACATGAACCTCACACCACAGATAGTGAGAGACATGGCCGGCCTTTGATAACCCAGTTAGCTGCACTGTGGGGACAGTGACAACCCGTTGAGAGTGGACCTTCATCCCCCAACCTTAAGATCAGTGATCCAGCACCTTTAGCGCCAGGCCACCGCTGCCATGTATGGATGTATGGATGTATATTGATAAAATATTCAGCGCATGCTGGAGGGAAAGTAATGACTTTACAGTGGAATGAGTGACATTTTCGGTTGGGATAGTGACTCTAACTGTCCACAATGAGTCATTTCCTGTCACATTCTCTTCCAGTTCAGTCTGAAACCCCTGCCAGTTTGTTGTATTGCATAACTAGTGAACAGTAGCATACAGTTTATGTTTTGTAGGCCACCGAATGTTCTGAATTTATATGTACTACCAGTGGGATTTAATAACACAGTGAGGCAATTGTAAAATCATTTCGCTATTTATCACAGAATCAATGAAATGTGCTGAGCACTTTGCTTTCCTATAGCACGCCACACCAAAGCCTGCCTTCCTGCCTCATCTGCTAATGCTAGCTGGAAATGTCATCAATTTCGTTTGCCAAATGTTATGCTTCAGCTTGACAGTGATTTTTCTAGTCTTGCTTCTAATCACAGTGTGGTGCGGTGGCGCTAACTGAATTCGATCTTACAGCTGTTTTTAATCATTCATTCGAGAAAAAAGTGTCTGTTTTTGTTCATAGGAAAATATCTACTCTACAACTGTTTCATTACCAGATGAATGAATTATGATGGCAATCCATTAAATGCTTCCTGAGGTGAGTATTTACAGCCTCCTGCCTGCTACTGACACCAGCACTGATGTGTTTCCTGGTTAACTGCAGGCAGACTGGAAGTCGTGGGGCAAGGCCGTGGTATCTGATGTACAGACGCCCCTCGGCTTACATTTTAGTTATGTTCCGAACGGCCGACCGTAAGGTGAAAAAAAAAAACGTAAGTTGTTACTGTACATTCCAGTAACGTATGACCGTTCATACTGTTCTATACATCAATAAATACTATTACTGTATCTCATAAAACACCCCTAAATCAATTATTATAAACAGAACATTGTAAAATAACATCAACATTAATTTCAAATAAATTAAATTCAAGCAAAATAATTTCAAATAAATACATTTTAATCAAATTCACTTATTACCACTGATTCTGATTACCACTATCACCAGTAGGCTTACACTTCTAACCAACCATATTTGCTTAGGGTTACAAATACGCAAAACAGTGTAAACACAAAAATCATAGCGACGACATCTTAACACAAGGGTTACGGTGAGCTGGGAAGAAGAAGGGAACGCTCAATCAGTCGTTTGTAAACAATGAACGACGCAGCGTCATGTAAACAATGGACGCAGCGTAATGCGTAAGTAGCGTGCTACGTCTACATACTACATAAGAACGTCTCGTACTATGGAGAGTGCACTAAACTCAAAATGACTTACAAGATCTTTTTTTTTTTTTTTTTTTTTACAAAAAAACACAAAATCGAAAACAAAAAAAACGTAAGGCAAGTAAACGTAAAGCGATGAGTGTCTGTAGATTCACAACTTTCAAGTTACTTAGACATTTCCTTGTTTTATTCTTTTCAGAAAGCACTTTTTCTTTCAGTAATAAATCACATTGATCCTCCATACTGTCGAGACACTGTTTGTGTTGGAACAGCTGGAAACGACAGGATTTTGAATTAAATATTTACAGTGGTGAACATTTTCAGCAACTATCAAACTTGACACGTTGTATTAGCTAATCCAAATATGTCATGTTGAAATGCTTAAAATATTCTTATAAAACCCTTCAGCAAAACCCTTCAGCACACACAAAAACTGCTATTTTGATTTAGAAAGCAATAAAACTCGTCAGGCGCTAAAATGGTCTGGCAAGCTGTTCAGGGTGTACCCTTCCTTCACGAGAGTCGACTGAGATGGGCGCCAGCCTCCCCGCAACCATAATTAGGATTAAACAGTTTAGAAAATTAATAAATGAATAAAACTGGCTTTAAGCTGCGGTGGCCTGGTGGTAAAAGGTTCTGGATCAGTGATCCTAAGGTTGGGGGTTCGAGTCCCACTCTCCACAAGGTTGTCATTGCCCCCCCCCCCCCAGTGCAGCTCACTGGGTTATCAAAGGCCGGCCATGTCTCTCACTGTCTATGGTGTGAGGCTGTAAAAGAACCTTCGCTGACTTTCGATAAGAGTAGCTGCAAAGCCGTTGGCGTGTTTCCGCCTGTGATGGCCTTACGAGCTGTCCAGGGTGTACTCTGCCCTTGCCCGTAGACTTCTGGGATGGGTGCCAGCCTCCCTGCAATCCTGATTAGGATTAAGTGGTTCAGAAAATGAATGAATAAAACTGGCTTGTTGAGTTATCAGGAGAATCCACATTGTTATTCAGTTTCTAAATTTCTTTTTCATAATTAGGGTCACAGGGAGGCTGGTGACCACCTCAGCCAATTCTTGGTGAGGGCGGTGTACATCCTGAATGGCTTGCAGAGCAAACACACACATACAACCACTTACATTCACACCTAGAGGTGATTTAAAACAGCCAATTGGCCTACTCTGGATTTTTTGGACTTTGTGGAGTATACGGACAAAACCCACGCAGGTTCTGGCATAAATAGTCCCTGCGATCCCAAGTCATAGTCTCGATTTTAAGAGTGGAAGAACAAACTCCTGAGGTTTCAAAGAATAAGATATATCTGAGACAGCACACAAAAGAAAAAAGATAAAGATTAATGTGGGAAACAGAACACAGACAGTGGACAGAGGTTTGAGGTCTTTGAGTCACAAAGAAGAACATTGATAAGGTGTGGAATAAATCAAAAGAGTCTGGAGGACTTCTTCACTCCAAAGATGGGGGAAATGTGATGGTCTAGCGGTGCTTTGGTGGTAGTAGAGTGGGAGAGTTGTACAGGTATGCCATCGGTTTTCAAAAAAGTATAGAAAAATAAAAATAAAATAAAAATAAAATTTCATAAATAAAGTTTAATTAAATAGATCTTATTTGTTATGGTCTGTGCTGGCTGGAGGCATTAACTCTCTCTTCATTCATTGCAAGCGCTGGCGAGGGGCGTGGCTGCTACATGCAAGCGAGGTCCAGAGAGCGCACCTGTTTCCATTCAGCAATCAGCAATCAGCAAGCTATAAATAGGAGCGGCGCGCTTCCCTCCGACGTCAGGAAATTGTCCTTCCCAGTGATTCCGTTTCCCTGTAATCTCTCTGACTCCTGGTATCCTGCTTCGTGCTCGACCAGTTTCCATCGATTAATTATTTCCAGTGATTTAGATTTTCCAAAGTGCAAAATAAAATCATTGAATCTTCTTACATGGTCTCCTGTATCTTTGGGTCTTTATGTTCCAGGCGCAACATTATTAACCATATTGAAAATTGCATTCATGAATAAAGTACAGAACTAGGAATGGTTATTTTCTGTTTAGTCTAGACAAGTAAATCTACGTATCTTAGCCTAGGCTAGCATAGAGACAAGCTGATTCGATTTAAGTCGTTTGTCGACTTAAGTCATCTATCCTGGAACCAATTAACGATGTTTGGTGAGGTATACCTGTACTGGATGAAAGACAAGGCTATCACTTCATTTTGTGACATCATGACGTAACTGTAGAATACGCTTGATTGGATTGGAGCCAATTTCATCCTACAACAGGACAGAAGTGTTTATTGGTGGTAGGGTGATGACTTACTGATCCAAAGGTCAGGAGTTCAAGCTCCACTATCATAAAGTTGTCACTGATGCCCCTCCCCCAGTGCACCTAACTGGGTTTTCAAAGGCCGACCATGTCTCTTACTGTCTGTGGTGAGAGGAATTTAAAAGAAACATTGCAGTCGTTTGTATACAGTTGAGTTGCTGTCAACGTGTTTCTGCCCTGCGATGGCCTTGTAAACTGTCCAGGGTTTATTTTGCCCTCACCCAGAGAGGGCTGAGAAGGGCACCAGCTAACCTGTAACCATAATTGAACCCTTGAGAACAAGAGCAGGGGCTTCAGTGTGGCTCATTGACAAGGTGCAGGAGTATGAACTCAGAGAACACAAGTTTGAATCCAGGTTAATGCCACAGCCATCTGTGATCGGGAATCCATGGGAGCTAATTGGCTATGCTCTCACGGGAAGAAAGGATATGCTCACTTCCCTGTCACAGCAATCACCATCCAATCATTGGTGTCTGTGTTAGACTGTCTCCAAATACACATGGTGTGGCAGTTCGGAAGGAGGTGGGTGGCTAGCATTGCATGTCATGTAAAGAAGGTAATACCCCATGGGTGAGAATTGAATATGACTGAATTAGGGAGAAAAATTGGGGAGGAAGGGGGGACCTGAATGGGCCATCCAACATTCACAAGAGGTGAATCCTCTCGGTCATAATCCAATATGTGCTGAAGATATTGCGAGGATTCACCTCTGGTTCTTGGTAAAAGTAAAATGGCTTTGAAAGCCTGAATGGCTCATCAAAAAAAAAAAATGTGACATGGCCCAGTCTGATCTTAGGGACTTGAATGGTATTAATTGGTTCTGAAAGTGTATATATATATATACACATATATCTTCTTCTTTCCTTTCGGTTTTTCCCTTCAGGGGTCGCCACAGCAAACCATCCGCCTCCATCTCACCCGATCCTCTGTATCTTCTACTCTTACTCCAACTACCTTCATGTCTTCCTTCACCACATCCATAAATCTTCTCTTTGGTCTTCCTCTTGGCCTTCTGCCTGGTAGTTCCAACCTCAGCATCCTACTACCAATATACTCACTATCCCTCCTCTGTACATGTCCAAACCATCTCAATCTAGCCTCTCTGACTTTGTCTCCAAAACATCTTACATGGACTGTCCCTCTGATGCACTCATTCCTGATCCTATCCATCCTCGTTACTCCCAAAGAGAACCTCAACATTTTCATCTCTGCTGCCTCCAGCTCTGCCTCCTGTCTTTTCCTCAGCGCCACTGTTTCTAAACCATACAACATTGCTGGCCTCATCACCATCTTGTACACTTTTCCTTTCATTCTTGCCGATACCCTCCTATCACACATCACACAGGACACTTTTCTCCAACCATTCCAACCTGCCTGCACACGCTTCTTCACCTCTTTTCCACACTCTCCATTACTCTGGACTGTTGAGCCTAAGTACTTGAAATCCTCCACCTTCCTTATCTCTGCTCCCCATAACCTCACCGTTCCTCTTGGGTCCTTGTCGTTCACACACATGTATTCTGTTTTAATGAGGCTAACCTTCATTCCTCTCCTTTCCAGGGCATACCTCCACCTCTCTAGATTTTCCTGCACTTGTTCTCTGCTCTCACTACAGATTACAATGTCGTCTGCAAACATCATAGTCCATGGAGATTCTTGTTTAACCTCGTCCGTCAGCCTGTCCATCACCATAGCAAACAAGAAGGGGCTCAGAGCTGACTAGAGCTATATACTAGTCCTTCTCAAAAAATTAGCATATTGTGATAAAGTTCATTATTTTCTGTAATGTACTGATAAAATTAAACTTTCATATATTTTAGATTCATTGCACACCAACTGAAATATTTCAGGTATTTTATTGTTTTAATACTGATGATTTTGGCATACAGCTCATGAAAAACCAAAATTCCTATCTCAAAAAATTAGCATATGATGAAAAGGTGTCCAGAAGGCCATCATTGACACCCTCAAGCAAGAGGGTAAGACACAGAAAGAAATCTCTGAGCGAATAGGCTGTTCCCAGAGTGCTGTATCAAGGCACCTCAGTGGGACATCTGTGGGAAGGAAAAAGTTAAAGAAGGGCCGATTCCAGATCTTGGAGGGGCCTGTGGAAGCAGTGGACTGAGTCTGGAGTAGAAACGTCCAAAGCCACCGTGCAGAGGCGTGTGCAGGAAATGGGCTACAGGTGCCGCATTCCCCAGGTGAAGCAACTTCTGAACCAGGTACAGCGGCAGAAGCGCCTGACCTGGGCTACAGAGAAGCAGCACTGGACTGTTGCTCAGTGGTCCAAAGTACTTTTTTTCGGATGAACGCAAATTTTGCATGTCATTCGGAAATCAAGGTGCCAGAGTCTGGAGGAAGATTGGGGAGAAGGAAATGCCAAAATATCTGAAGTCCAGTGTCAAGTACACACATTCAGTGATGGTCTGGGGTGCCATGTCAGCTGCTGGTGTTGGTCCACTGTGTTTTATCAAGGGCAGGGTCAATGCAGCTCGCTATCAGGAGATTTTGGAGCACTTCATGCTTCCATCTGCTGAAAAGCTTTATGGAGATGAAGATTCCATTTTTCAGCACGACCTGGCACCTGCTCACAGTGCCAAAACCACTGCTAAATGGTTTACTGACCATGGTATTACTGTGCTCAATTGGCCTGCCAACTCTCCTGACCTGAACCCCATAGAGAATCTGTGGGATATTGTGAAGAGAAAGTTGAGACACCAGACCCAACACTGTGGATGAGCTTAAGGCCGCTATCGAAGCATCCTGGGCCTCCGTAACACCTCAGCAGTGCCACAGGCTGATTGCCTCCATGCCACGCCGCATTGAAGCAGTCATTTCTGCAAAAGGATTCCCGACCAAGTATTGAGTGCAGAACTGAACATAATTATTTGAAGGTTGATTTTTTTTTGTATTAAAAACACTTTTTTATTGGTCGGATGAAATATGCTATTTTTTTTTTAGATAGGGATTTTGGGTTTTTATTTATTTTTTTGCCAAAATTATCAATATTATAACAATAAAAGGCTTGAACTACTTCAGTTGTGTGAAAAGAATCTAAAATATAAGAATTATAGAATATATAATTGGTTCCGGATGGCCGAACATAAGTTGAAAGTGAACGTAAATTGTTACAGTTACATGTGACGTGTGACGCATGATGCTCATACTGTACTATACATCCATAAATACCAATACCGTATCTCATAAAACACCCCTAAATTAATTATTATAAACATAACATTGTAAAATAATAACAATTATATCAAATAATATCAACATTAATTTCAAATAAATTAAATTCAAGCAAAATAATTTAAAATTGATACATTTTCATCAAATTCACTTATCAAATATCAAATACAGTATCAAATATAACCTTTAACATTCTCTATGATGGGATTGTTCTGCTTGTAAATGGTTCCGATGGTCGATGGATGGTCACTTTACACGAAGCTTAAAACAGAGCTGAGCTGAATCACATGACATGAAGCTGAGCCGACTCACTTTACATGAAGCTTAAAACAGCCAATCAACGCTTACAATGTGTGAGGCGCTCAATACTGAAAGTAGTGCACTTGCTGAAAGTAGTTTACTTGCTTGAAACAAAGCGCGGGTTATACGGACTTCTGGTTTTTCAAGTGGGCAAGGGCACCGTTGAACTCGTTTAGTACTCAGCCTGCACTGATGTGAACCACCAGCAGAGCAGAGTTCTTTTTTTTTTTTTTTTGTGGATTCGGGTTTTCATTCCTTTTACAACTCTCTTTGCTGAACTGAGTATGCATGGTAGATTGTGCCAATCTGAGCAGCTAGTTAATTCATCTCTGTGTATGAGACTTGCACCCATGCTAGTAGGCTTCCTCTTCTGACCAACCAGATTTGCTTAGGGTTACAAAGGTCCACAAAACAGTGTAAACACAAAGATCACAGAGATGATGTTGTAACGTAACACTATATATATATATATATATATATTTATATATATATATATATATATATATATATATATATATATATATATATATATATATATTTATATATATATATATATGTTCTTTTGTGATTGCTTAGGGTTATTTTTTAATTTATTTATTAATATTATTATTATTTTTTTTTTTTTGCATAATGGGCCTTGTTTTGCTGCATTTTCCTTAACTTTTCTCCCTATTCTTCCTAAGGGGGTAGTGGTGGTCTAGTGGTATAGGGCGCTGGATTACTGATCCTAAGGTCGAGGGTCCGAGTCCCACTCTCCACAAGGTTGTCACTGTCCCCCCAGTGCAGCTAACTGGGTTATCGAAGGCTGGCCATGTCTCTCACTGTCTATGGTGTGAGGCATGAAAAAGAACCATTGCTGACTTTCATAAAGAGTAGCTGCAAAGCCGTCATCGTGTTTCTATCCCTTGCTAAAGGGTTGTGTCAGGAAGGGCATCCGACGTAAAAACCTATGCCAAATCAAACGTGCGAATCATTCACTGTGGCGCCCCTGAAAAAGGGAAACGCCGAAAGGAAATCTCTCTCTCTTCTTTAATTTCCCTATTTTTTAATTTGACGAATATTAAAAAACAAAACAAACAAACAAACAAAAAATACGATCCATTGAAGCCTCATGAATTGAAGCACGAAGTAATGAGGGATCCTAGTATATACATAAAGGCAGTGGCAGGGGTTCGGCGTCTCAGTCACCACGGGTCTCCACTGTCATGTGTGAACGCCACAAGACAATCGGTAAGAGTAGGACATGCCTACCTATGCATACAAAGACTGGGTCCAGCTGATTGTGCGGAAGAAGCCACCAAATTGGTTCAGAAAACAGGAAGGCGGACCCAGCAAAGCATCGTGGAGCTCAACCAGGGCACAGTGAGACACACAGGACACTGCCGACCTTCCACTGCATCCTGATCTATCTCCAGCCACAGAGCAGGATGAGAGAGTGAGGCTGATGATCTGCGCAGCTCTCTCTCACTTAAATCCAAGTCAAGCGCAAGTCATGACTTCACCCATACCGCAGATCATTGAGCTGATACAAAGTCATGGTTATCTTCAACCTTGAAGGATGAACAACAACAGCAACATGTATGTGTGTGTGTATATATATATATATATATATATATATATATATATATATATATATATATATATATATATATATATAGATAGAGAGATAGAGAGAGAGAGAGAGAGAGAGAGAGAGAGAGAGAGGATAGGGAGAGATGGAGGCAGATCATTTGCTGTGGCGACCCCTGAAGGAACAGCCGAAAGGAAAATAAGAAGATATATATATATATATATATATATATATATATATATATATATATATATATATATATATATATAAAATGTATGTGTGTGTGTGTGAGAGAGAGAAAGAGAGAGAGAGAGAGAGAGAGAGAGAGAGAGAGAGAGAGAGAGAGAGAGAGAGAGAGATATTCTTGGAAGACATCTCGTACTTTTGGTCCTTCTCTAGTCTACAGGTGATCAACTCAGCCATTTTCCACCAACATCTCTAATGGAGACATAATGGAGCTCATGAGAAACAGAGTTCCTCTATAGATACCTGCACTTACATTTACAGCATCAAGAAGATGCTCTTATCCAGAGTGCTGTGTAGTTTCTAACAAAAACATATATGGCCCTGATACTATGAATACCATTAAGCTGAAGCAATGTTAGCATGAGTTAGCACAGAATGGAAAGAATTCACACATTTTCTTGTCATTTTTATAATTGTTTGGTGAGGAGTTAGGCTTTTCAAAGTTTGAAGAAAGCCAATGACTCAGCTGTTTAAACAAATAGTGAAACTTCATTCATCGCCTCTCAGTCAAGGCAGAAAGAGTCCTGATGCATGACTTTCTTGCACCTTGAGTGATGGTGGGTTAAGTCAAGCTGTGGTTGTAGCTTGAAGGTAACGCAGTGCAGTGTGGTGTCTGATAAGTGTCTTATCATTGGTGAAGAAAGTCTGTTTTTTTGGATTTATTCTCAAGTATGTGTGTTTTTAGTGTAGTATGAACAACTACAGGAAACAGGTTGATGATGATACTACTACTACTACTACTACTACTACTAATAATAATAATAATACATTTTCTATAACTGCTCAGCACTAATGAGGGTCATGGGGAGGCTGGTGCCCATCCCAGCTGACTCCGAGCGAGGGCAGAGTACACCCTGGACGGCTCGTCAGGCCATCGCAGGGCAGAAAAACACTCTGACGGTTATGCGACTACTCTTGTTGAAAGTCAGCAATGGTTCTTTTACATGAATCTCTCACCACAGACAGTGAGAGACATGGCCATGACTTTATTTACAAATTAATAGTTAATGTGTTACAGTTTTTCCCCCCCAAAAGGACTGTGATCATCATGCTCATAACATAATATCTCATCTAATAAGATCCAGGCAGAAATGTAGAGAACTGATCATCAGGCTGATTATCTTATTTTCTTGATTTAATTTGAATCAATTATGGTGTGATTAAAAATAAAAAAAAGTTCAATTCTTTCTGCGTTTTCATCAACCAGCATGTCCAATTTCCCCTCAAAACTCCATTCCACTGCTAATGAAATGTCAGCATTGCTGCTTTGCCCTTTTCCTTCGCTTCCGCTAACTATGTGCAGCGATTCAGCTCCTCTTTGCTGAGACGCCATCCTCATTTAGAAGCTGGAGAAAAGGCCGAGATGCTCCTCAGTAGCCTCAGGCAGCATAATCATGTTCTGTTTTCTCCTATGCAGCACTGCACCAGCTGTTACCAGAAGCTCAGGTTGGATGGTAGCTGTGCAGCTTGGTGATGCGGCCATGTTTTTAAACAGTGCACTCTTTTACGTCTTGTTTATGCTGCAGCTCTCCTGTGTGAAGGTTGGTCCTTTACCCTTTCCTCCCACCCGGGCCATGCTTTTAGTAATACTCTACTCACTCTATAGAATATCAGCGCGTCTATATATCTCCCATACGGTGCTGCACGGTTATATTATGTGGGTGAAGCATTACAGCGCGAATAATAATGGAATAATTATTCTTTGTTGTTGCTGTTGTTTTTAATAATTACTCCTACATCTTTGTATGCTGTGAAAAATATGAGATCTTTTCCCCTTGATGTAATACAAAATAATTGCATTCTAGCGTTATATGTAAGTTAGAATATTGTATCTTTTCATAGCCGACCGTGTGAGATTTATAGATCTGTCAGATTTCCACTACCGCTCTCCACCCACACCTTAACAAGCACATTAGCATGATTTCCACCAAAGATCCATTTCCTCCTGAGCACGCTTACATCAACAGGCTTCCTGTTATATCACACGCCAAAAAAGTCAATACTACACTCTGAATATTCATGTTTAAGAATTAATGCTACAGAAAACTATCTTTCATATGAAAAGACAAAAGACATGCGGTTCTATTACCCCAAGGCTAATTAAGGAAAGATTTATGCATAAATTATTCTGCAGTACTCGACGTTTGACTTAAACCAGATATAAAAAATTGATCATTATTTTACCGAATTCCACTAGAAAACGTGTTTGAAATGGGATTCAAGCAACATGAGATGCATCCAGATGCGCAGTTGTTACCAGAGGAGAATCAAGATCTTAAGGTAAGTGGTCATCTTTTCGTTTATACTTGCAGAAGGGAAGAAAAAAAAAAAAAAAAAAAAAGGTTAAGGCTGCTTCCCTTGCTCATGCTGGCATTTGCTCACTCCCTGTAATCCTTGACCATCTGTATCAGCTTTGCACCAAGCACAGAAGACTGCGGAGAAATAAACCCATTAGAACGCTCATTTGTAAAGATGCCCATCTGCTTTCACTACAGCCTGAAATTTTGCTTTTGCTGGTTTATTTATTTGTTTATTTATTAGCACTTATAATTAACAATTATTTGTGGAATTCGAGGTGGATGCTACTAAATAGCCAAAGAGAAGGAATGTTGAGGATATTATTTAAGTCAGTGACATCCACCACATGAGGTGAACAACAGCTTTATATGCCACACTGAACCCCAAGCAAAAAAAAATAAATAAAAAAAAATAAAAAAATAAATAAACCCAACAAACAAACAGAATTACACTAAAATGTGATTATTATAGTTACTATTTTACATTATTAATAATCACAGCATCCCCAGTGCAGGTGGGTTATCAAAGGCCGGATATGTCTCTCACTGTCTGTGGCAAGAGGCACGTAAAAGAACCATTGCTGACTTTCTTCAAGAGGAGCTGCATAGCCATCAGTGTAAACACACAACTTAACATTTTAATAGTTTATGTATGCATTTACCGACCCGCTAATCCTGATATGGGGTGAAGGCAGGGTACATCCTGAACAGCTCATCAGACCATCACAGGGAGATAAATCCATACATACACACACACACACACACACACATATGCACACACACACACACACACACACACACACACATATGCAAGGCAATTTGGAACAGCTAGTTAGCCTACTCTGCATGTTTTTGGACTGCTACAAGAAACTGGAATAACTGGAGGAGACACACACAAAACTGGGGAGAACATACAGCTTCCACATAAAAACTCCTGAGCCTGGAAAACAAACACAGATCCGTCTTACTGTGAAGCCATCGTGCTGCAAATTGTCATCGATTATTTTAACAATTTTAATCAGGACAGAAGCAGGTCAGGTGAGGTCTACATGCTTTGAATCTGTGTTGCTAAATGGCATTCGTTTAATCTTAATCAGAGTTCAGAACTGTGCACCAGAAAGTATTATTACTTTAAGAGTTCAATTCAGAACAAACTGTTGTTTCGATTCAAGCATTATCCACTCTGAGTAATACAGTGATCCCTCGGTACTTCATGCTTCAGTTTCTGTGGCTTCAGTGCATCGCAAGTTTTTCCAAAAATATTCATCAAAAAACAAAAAAAAACAAAAAAAAAAAGGAAAAATAGAGGGAAAGTTAAGGAAAATACAATAAAACAAGGCCAATTATGCAAAAACAGCAAAACAAAAAAGAAAACCCAACAACCCAAAACCCCCCAACAAAACTACTTACATGTGTCTGTATGTGTATTTTCTGTAACCGCTTAATCCTAATTAGGGTCGCGGGGAGGCTGGTGCCCATCCCAGCAAACTTCGGGCGAGGGCAGAGTACACCCTGGACAGCTCGCCAGGCCATCGCAGGGCGGAAACACGCTGACAGCTTTGCAGCTACTCTTGTCGAAAGTCAGCAATGGTTCTTTTACATGCTTCACACCATAGACAGTGAGAGACATGGCCGGCCTTTGATAACCCAGTTAGCTCCACTGGGGGGGACAGTGATAACCTTATGCAGAGTGGGACTCGAACCTCCAACCTTTGGATCAGCGATCCAGCACCCTATACCACTAGACCACCACTGCCCCCTGTGTCTGTGTATGTGTGTATTTATATTTTATTTAAATCTTATGCATTATTTTTGAATGTTTAATTGTCATTATAAGCATTTATAGCGTTGAATATGCAATTATTGGTATTATATACACATATACATGTACATACACGTCAGTCAGGAGGGTCGATCCTATTTTGTGGAAATTGGCGGTCGGGGTTGGGGGGATGGGATCCCCATTAACCATGGAAAGTGAGGGATCCCCATATTTTTAATCCCCTGATGTCAGATGTCGTCAATGTCTGCTCTGTAGTATATACAAACAATTTTTAAATACATCATGAATATTATTATTATTATTTAGATATGTCATTAGATATGTGTAAGATTAAACAATTCTGTCTTCCTTTCGGCTTTTTCCCTTTTACTCGGGAGTCGCCGCAGCGAATCATCTGATTCGCATGTTTGATTTGGCAGAGGTTTTTTGATGTCGGATACCCTTCCTGTCACAACCCTTTTAGCAAGGGAGAGAAACACGCGGACGGCTTTGCAGCTACTCTTTACGAAAGTCAGCAATGGTTCTTTTACATGCCTCTCACCATAGACAGTGAGGGACATGGCCCGCCTTTGATAACCCAGTTAGCCGCACTGGGGGGGGCAGTGACCACCTTGTGGAGAGTGGGACTTCAACCCCCAACCTTTGGATCAGCGATACAGCGCCCTATACCACTAGACCACCACTGCCCCATGTGTAAGATCAAACAATTAACGAACGTTAAAAGCCGTGTCTGTTTTATCCTTACAGAAACGCATCGATAAATATCGTTAAATTACAGACTTGTCAGATGAAGCTTTATACTTTCAAGGTCTCTTAATACCGTAGCTCTACGGATGTATATTATGTAGGTTCCTGTAAGTAAGGTAATATGCACCAGAGTCTCAAATAAAATTTAGACTGAAGATTCCTCATCCCGTCCCTATGGAACACTGTATGAAGCTCAACTTTATTCTTTTTTTTATTCCGTTTTTATTTACACAGTTCGTTTAGCAACAATCTTCACCACAAAGTATCTGTAGGAAAATGTGGGTCTAGTACCCTAATGAGCAAGCCAAAAGTAATACGATGAGGAATTCTTCAGAGGAAGTAAGTGATATTGAACTCGTCCTCCTCTAGATGAAATCAGGTGGTAGAATCCTGGCAGAAAGTGTGCAAGTAGACAGCAAAAGAGGCGTCAACTTATTTTATTGAACTTTAAATTTATTTAAAAACTTTGTGGGGCCACAGTGGCGTAGTGGCAAGCACATCCGCCTCACAGCAAGAAGGTTCTGGATTTGATTCCCAGCTCAGGCGCTTCTGTGTGGAGTTTGCATGTTCTGCCAGTGTTTCCGTGGCTTTCCTCCCACAGTCCCAAGAACATGCACAGTAGGTTCACTAGCTGTTCCAAAGAAACTTGAGAGTATGACTGGTTTTGTCCCTTGAGTGTTGACCCTGTGGTGGCCTGGAAAGCTGTCCAGTGTGTACTCAGCCCTTGCTCAGACTTGGCTGAGATGGGTGCCAGCCTCTCTATGACCCTAATTATGATTAAATATGATGTAAAAAAAAGTCAGTCAGAAGAATAATTTCACTATCGTAATAATTGCAGATGGAAGCAGAACAAACAAATAAAGAACTTTCATGTAATTTTTTTTCTTTATTGGCCTCAACTGACATTAGGTATACATAACATAATCACTGGCAGATGCCAAATAATTTACTTGTGCTTCTCTGATAAAGCATGAAGAGATTCAAATGTGTAACTTTATTAAGATTAAGTATGAATCAACAAATCTGTTCATGTCATTTTTAGCAGAACTTTTGAGAGGAGCACGTCTTGGAACATGGCTTAGATGGTCTTCCCATTTCTTATTTAGTGTCTCCAAGTACCTACCACAGGAAACCCAATAAGGCTAATGTGTCAGTTGAGTGGATAGTGATTGACTGTTACATATGACTGACTTGTATTACAATGGGCAGCATCATAAAAAAAAAAAAAAAAAAAAAAAAAAAAGAGGCTCATAAACCACCACTTAGACTTGCACAAAAAGAACAAATCAAACAAACAAACAAAAACATTTGACTCAGGTAGGCAGTCAAACTTATATGAAATGTTTATTTTATTTATACTGTATTATTCACACAAGGGAAATTATTGCCTGTTTTTAACCCATTCAAAGTGGACACACACAACTGGAGCACTGAGCTGAAAACACATTGGCGTGCTCAGAGAACAGTTGGGGGTTTAGGTGCCTTGCTTAAGGACACTTCAGCCATGAAGGTGGAGGAAGGAAAGATGCAGCTCACTCCACCACCACCACACATTTTTCCTGCTGGTTCAGGAATCAAACCAGTGAGTTTTCAATCCCAAAGCCACTGCTCTAACCATTAGGCTATGGCTGTCTGTGGAGCAAACACCAAAATTGCGCTCATTAAACGAATGATTAAACGAAAAGACTAGACTACAGATGGACGTGGAAATCAGAAATAAACAAATAAACCCAGGATCAGAAACCTATCAAGATACATCTATGGGGAACTCCACTTTTTGGCAGAGTTTAAAATCTATATATTAAGTGCTTAAATTATGATACTGATCATGTATAGTCTTTTCCCCCCTGAACTGGCCTTTATAGAATAGATTCAAAATGGTAAAAAGTCTACGACCGAGTAGTTGATGCGTTTTTTTTTTTTGTTTGTTTGTTTGTTTGTTTTGTTTTTTTTCCATTTAATGTCAGTGTACACCTGCATCATGCGGACGTGTTCTATTATTATTATTACAGCTATAACTTTGCATAAACCTTGGTTTTAAAACTTATTCAAGGTGCACAAGGAAGGTTGTGGTAATATGCAAAAACCGACATCAAAACATTGAGGTAAATGTGTTGTTTTAATGGAATACTTTGCAGAAAGTCCACTCCTGTACTATTTCAAAGAGGAAATACAATGACGCAACCTATCTTCACACTGTTCCTGGAACTCACAGCTGTAATTCCCTGTAGCGTGATGTGGCTGTATTTACTCCTCATTGAGAGCCAGATAACTGGAGACAAGAGTGCGAAGCAGGCCATGTGGTGACCTTGGCAGGCTTTCCTTCACATACCTTCTATTCTATCTACACCTGCTTCGTTTCGCCTTTGCAAACACCATTGTTTTATGATGCGATGGTGAATGAATGATTCTTTTTTTTTTTTTTTTTTGTGTGTGTGTGTGTGTGTGTGTGTGTGTGTGTGTGTGTGTGGTTTTTAATACACCGCTAAAGGATTCTGCTTTGGAAGACCTTGACAACAAACAAGAGCCTTCCAATTTGCCTGTTCCCTACACATGTTTGAATAGAAACACAAATCTTTATAACACAGAAGAACCTTGGACACATGAAGAGCACTGTGGTTTGTTGATAAAGACATTCCAGTTCTACATTTTTGTACCTTTATATTTCAAATGAAGGACTGAAAACTGAAGTGCAGTGACGCAGGAGAGAGAGAGAGAGAGAGAGAGAGAGAGAGAGAGAGAGAGAGCATAATGCAAAGAAACATTACTTTAAAAATTGCATCTTGGCAAAGGGAAAACCTATTTTTCTCATAACCTGATTATAGACCAGGCAGTGGTGGCCCAGTGGTGGCATACCAGAATACTGCTTCTTAGGTCGGGGTTTCAAGCCCCACTATCAACGGTTGTCACTGCTGTCCCCCGAGTGCAGCTAACTGGGTTATCAAAGACCAGCCATGACTCTCACTGTCTATGGTGAAAGGTTCATGCTAAAGAACCAGTGCTGACTTTTCGTCAAGGGTAGCTGCATAGCCGCTAGTGTGTTTATGCCCTGCGACGGTCTAGCGAGCTGTCCATGGTTTGGTCTGCCCTCGTACAGAATCGGCTGAGATGGGTGCCAGCCTCCTCTTGACCCTTATTGGGATTAAGCAGGTCAGAAAATGAATGAATGATTGTAGATCATACATATATGAGACGGTACCATACTGCATAAACGTATAATTGTATGTATTGGAATGCTTATGTAAAATTTCCTCACAATTAAATCTCATTTCAATATTTTATTTATGTCATGTATCAGCTAAACATAATGTCCGTATAATATGCATTATGCTATTAGGTTTTGTTTCCGACAAGGCAACAGTGCCATCTACTTTTTAAAAAGGAGGGGACGACAGCCTGGGTTACTCAATAAAGCAATTTACAATCTATATATTTGCTTTTATAACACCATCTATATAGTTTACAGTATATGAAGTGTGTGTGTGTGTGTGTGTGTGTGTGTGTGTGTGTGTGTGTGTGTGTGTGTGTGTGTTTTATATCTTTAGGGACCAATTTCCCACAAGAGTATATGACAGATATGACCTTGTACAGATGCTGTATTTGACTTTATTTTTTTATAAACTGTGGCTTTTGCTTAAAAACTCAAATTGAGGAAATAAAGAAGTAAATAAATAAATACAGTAAAGAATAAAAGCATAATTATTATTTCAGTTACTAATTATACCGTTGCACTTAGGCTTAACATAACATTGTAGTTTTGCCAAAAAAGGTCTTTTGAAGGATAATCTGACAAACATGACATGCTGATTAGGACCCGGTGGTATTTTAATGTTTCCCTGTTTGGCCAAGCAAAATAAGAATTTTTGTGCTGGTTCAGCCATCTATACTGCTTATCCAACAGGGTTGCAGGGGAAGCTGGAGCCAATCCTGGCTTACTTCAGGCGAAAGGTGGGATGCAGCCTGGACAGGATGCCAATCTATCCCAGGGCTAACACAAACATCTATTCACACTCACAGTTACGTTTATGGTCCATATAATGCGTCTAATTATATTATCTACATGAGTTTTAGCTGTGGGAGGAAACCTGGCACCCTGAGGAAACCCATCCAGACTCAGGGAGAGCAAGCTTCACACAGAAATTTCAAACCCAGAGCCCTCATAATAACCAATGTGTCACTAGTGCCAGATTACAAATATGTAATATTCAATTTGAGTGATAGATAGTAAATCTGTTGGGCTTTTTACATCTAAGCTTAAAGGCTCACCAGAGCCAGCACTTATTCTCGATTTCTGTTGCATGAAGCGACTAGGAGTTCAACGCCCCCTGGACGGAATACTAGTCCATCGCAGTTTACGTTACCACTTTTTTTTTTTTTTTTTTTTTTTTACTGGTACCCACTTATACTTCTGGGTAAACAGAGGGACACCTGTGGTTAAGACCTTTCCAACGGGTCTTATCATGGTAGGGGTCTAACTGGGATTCAAGTCTACGACCTCCTGATCAGCACCCAAGCCACTACATGACTGGCCCCATATACACACACACACACACACACACACACACACTATATATATATATATATATATATATATATATATATATATATAAATAAAAGGACAGGACAAAGACTTTTTATTGAAACTCCATTTATCACTACAGATCTGTTTCGAGGGGTGGTGAAACCATCCTCTCTCTTCAGGTGATTATAGAAGAATGATATATATATATATATATATATATATATATATATATATATATATATATCTGTGGTATGGGTGAAGTCATAACTTGTGCTTGATTTGGATTTAAGTGATGGAGAGTTGTGCAGGTCATCGGCCTCACTCTCTCTCTCGTCCTGGACCATCTGAGTCCAGTGGCACGACATAGTCAAGATGGCTGGAGATAGGTGGATGCAATGGATGGCTGGCAGTGTCCTGTGTGTCTCACTGTGCCCTAGTTTTGCTCCACGACGCTTTGCTAGGTCCGCCTTCTTGTCCATTGAACCAATTTGGTGGTTTCTTTTGCACAATCAGCTGGGTCCAGTCTTTGCATGCGTAGGTACACAGGTCCTATTCTTACTGACTGTGTTGTGGCATGACAGTGGACATTCGTGGTGGCTGGGATGCCTAACCCTATCACAGGTCCAAAAGACCTGCCCACTGCCCTCATATATATAGATAGATAGATAGCTAGATAGATAGCTAGATAGATAGATAGATAGATAGATAGAGATTATTCATTCTACCTATTCATTCGTTTTCTGAACCGCTTAATCCTAATTAGGGTCACGGGAAGGCTGGTGCCCATCTCAGACTACTCTAGGCGAGGGTGGGGTACACCCTGGACAGCTTGCCAGGCCATCACAGCCACAAAAGGATAATCTCCCTTATTTCACTCAAAGCTTTCTAAAATAATATATAATAATACTGCCCTCTAGTGTCTAATATTATACCATTACAGCCCAGATCCTTATTATCCTTATATAATAATAATAATAATAATAATAATAATAATAATCATAATAATCCTTATTATATTATGTATGTTATACATTCATTTCTAACATTTAATTGAAAACACTGCTTAATCCTTTATTAGGGTCACAGGAAGGCTGGAGCCGTCCCCAGAAGACTCTGGGTGAAAACGCGGTACACTCTGACCAGCTCACCAAGCCATCACAGGGTAATCACACACAGCCGTTCACACTCACACTCACATCTGGGCCAATTAGCTTAGTGTGCATGTCTTTGGACTGTGGGGAAAAAACTGGAGAAGTTCTACAAGTTCATTCATTGATTGTTTGAACCACTTAATCCTAATGAGGGAAACCGTCACAAGAACAGGGACAGTGCACTGACTCCACAGCGAAGCATCTATGGCTCAGTCCCAGGCCCTTCTTCTGAGAGGTGGAAGTGTTAATTGCTACGACACCATGCCTCGCTTGTACATTATTATTTTTAATACACATAATTCATTCTTAATACAGGCTGGTATTGTTTTTATTATTCAGAACACTTCAGAAGTCTGTTTCTGGGGAATAGTTTTATGGACCCCAAAAAAAAAAAAAAAAAAAAGTAATTGTTAAATGTATCAAACATTTACCTCGGTGTTCATAGACAGTCCTCATTGCTTCCTGAATTTGGCCGACTTTGAAGGTTTTTAAATCGACATTTACCAACACATCAATGCTGTTTTCTCAACACTTCCCTCCCAGGGGTAATCAGCCCTTGATTAGCTCAATTTCTTCACCCAGCCTAAGTCCTTTTGTTTCTAAGTTAAGGAACATCTACAGCCGCAGGCATCATTTCCTCGGACAAGTTCTTCCTCATCAAGCCAGTAATAACGACTACATTCAAGAATGTTCTGATTAAATTAAGCCATTACTAATTTACGAGATTCTATTATACTGGACCCACTACTGTGACCCTATTACTACAACAAAATCTCGAACATAAACTATACAATACAAACAAGATTTAGTTGTTTATTCTTTTTTTTTTTTTTTTTTTTTTTTTTTTGGGGAGAGAGGGGTGTTGTTCGTGTCATAAAATAGAGTATACTCATTACAATTGGATTCGAGAAGAAGAGCCAAGTTTTCAGTTACATCTGTATCATCATGTTAAATAAATAAATACATAAACTGTGTTGGCTTGTTTTCACCGGGGCGTAAATAAATCAGATTATTATGCATTTTGTTGTTTCTGTCGGGCAGCTGGAGAGTACAGAAGAAAGAGATAAATGCCCAATAGAATATGAACACAGTGGGGGGTTTACATTAAGATCCTGAAATAACTTTGAAGCAGCTTTAAGCTTCAGCAGTACAATTAATAACAGATTTATTCATTCAGGAAACTATTAAAGTGAATAACATCTCAGAGAACTCGACCGGAATCGGTGACACAAATTAAATGCATTTAAAACTGGATTAAAGCGAAGCATGTAGCATCTGTTCACATTTCAGGAATAGGAATCAATCTACTTCAATATTCATTCATTCTCTGACCCACTTAATCCTAATTAATCAGCTGACCCCGAATGAGGATTGGGGCGGTGGTGGCCTGGTGGTAAAAGGTGCTGGATCGCTGATCCTAAGGTTGGGGGTTCGAGTCCCATTCTCCACAAGGTTGTCACTGTTCCCCCAGTGCAGCTAACTGGGTTATCGAAGGCCTTCCATGTCTCTCACTGTCTATGGTGTGAGATTCATGGAAAAGAACCATTGCTGACTTTCGACAAGAGTAGCTGCAAAGCCGTCAGAATGTTTCTGCCCCGTGCTAAGGGTTGTGTCAGGAAGGGCATCCAACGTAAAAAGTACATGCTGGACAGCTTGCCAGGCCAGTTAAGGGCCAACATTGACTCAACCATTCACACACGCACACTTCAGATGGGGGTTTAGAACAGCTAATTAGCCTACTGTGCTTGTTTTTGAACATGAAAACCTCATGTTGTTCGAACATGCAAACCTGACAAAGAAACACCAAGCTGGGAATCGAAACCAGGACCTTTCAGATGAGAGGTGGACGTGTTAACCACTATGCCGCTGTGCTGCCCTTGATTTTCCCTCAGGGGCTCTAAATTCACTGCGAAATTTCTACACTCGTCCCATCGTCCGGATGACCGATTCGGTGTCACAGACAATCCAGCCACCAGCTCTTTCCATCCCTCTGTGTTTGCTGCTTCTCTAATCTCCAGGCCTGTCCATTCTGTGATGTTCTCTTCCTCTGCCTGTCTCTCATTCATCCGCTTTGTACTGTACCTTGCAGGAACATCTCGGTGCAACCTGCCAATCCTGTAGCGTGTCCCTACCATTTCAGTTTACTAAACACACACAGGGATATTTAATAAAAACAACAACCTGGACACATTCTTGAATCTTGAATTTACCATAAGATACAACTCATAACTAAATGCTTATTGCCTAATGTTTTATTAGTTATTAAATGATTTGTGTTATAATTTTAAGTGAATCAATAGTTTAAACATTAATTAAAAAAAAATGGAAAAAAGTACTTGATCTTAAACGACATCATTTCAAGCAAAAAATTGTGACAATTGGGTGTGGCGTTTCCTTATATATATATATATATATATATATATATATATATATATATATATATATATATACATATATATATATATATATATATATATATATATATATATATATATATATAAATATATATATATATATATATATATATATATATATATATATATATATATATATATATATATATATATATATATATATATATATGTGTGTATATATGTGTATATATATACACACACACAAATATATATACATACATACATATATATATATATATATATATATATATATATATGGTAGGCCTCCGTCAGTCCTGAAGGACTATGGCTGCGCTCTGGCTGGTATCCCGGCTGGTGATACCCCCAGTGCACAGAGCCTGGGTAGGGAGTAATGAGGGACAGGCTGTTACCCGAGCAGCAAGTCGTCGTCCCCCCCCCCCGTCTCGGCGCCACCGGAAGGATCCAATGGAAAGGCAAGTGCCGATACGACTGGGTTCCAGTGCCGCTGCAGGAGAGAATCTACGGTCAATTAACATACAGTGCACGTCTTTGGATTGCGGGAGGAAACCGGAGCACCCGGAGGAAACCCGCACAAGCACGGGGAGAACATGCAAACTCCACACAGAAACGCCCAGGCCGGGAATCGAACCCAGGCCTTCTTGCTTATATATATATAAGAGGTGTCAGTCTCACAGCAAAAAGGCCCAGGGTTCGATTCCCAGCCTGGGCGTTTCTGTGTGGAGTTTGCATGTTCTCCCAGAGTTTCCTCTGGGTACTCCAGTTTCCTCCCACTGTCCAAAAAAAACATGCACAGTAGACTGGCTGTTCTAAATCTCCCCCAGCTGTGAATGGTTATGTAAGTGTTGGCCCTGTGATGGCCTGGCAAGCTGTCCAGGGTGTCCCTCACCTGGAGCCGGCTGAGATGAGCACCAGCGTTCCCACGACCCCAATTAGTATTATGCCTTTCAGAAAAATGAATGAATGAAGGAATATCATATATTACACAGGAGGGATGAGTGGGTGGTCTAGTGGTATTGGGCGCTGGATTGCTGATCCTAAGGTCGAGGGTCCGAGTCTCACTCTCCACAAGGTTGTCACTGTCCCCCCCAGTGCAGCTAACTGGGTTATCAAAGGCTGGCCATGTCTCTCACTGTCTATGGTGAGAGGTTCATGTAAAAGAACCATGGCTGACTTTTGTAAAGAGTAGCTGCAAAGCCGTCAGCGTGTTTCTGTCCCTTGCTAAAGGGTTGTGTCAGGAAGAGCATTCGACGTAAAAACCTATGCCAAATCAAATGTGTGAATCATTCACTGTGGCGACCCCTGAAAACGGGAAAAAGCCGAAAAGAAATCTCTCTCTCATAGTACACAGAAACATAGAAAGAAAAGCAAATAAATGCAAGTTTTTTTTAATGTTTATTTATATTTTTGAATTGATTCCAGTAGTATCCCAAGTGTGTGGGGTGGATAAGTTTCCATTTACACCTGGCTAGCCAATCAGAGTGTGCCATTCCTGCATACTGTATACTATACCATTATTGAACAAGATATGTTCTAATAATTATTGTTGTTATTCTCATAATTATGGGGCCGTAGTGGCCCGGTGGTAAGGTGCTGGATTACTGATCCGAAGGTCGGGATCCGAAAGTCCCACTATAACTCACTGCTGCCCACAGCAGACCCCAGTGTAACTAATTGGGTTATCAAAGGCCAGCCATATCTCTCACTGTATATGGTGAGATTCATGTGTAAGAACCATTGCTGACTTTTGTCAAGCATTCCCTGTGATGGCCTGGTGTACTATCCAGGGAATATTCTTCCCTCGCCCAGAGTCGGCTGACACAGGTGCCAGCCTCCCCGTGACCCTAATCAGGAGTAAGGGGTTCAGGGAACGAATGAATGAATTAATTATTCTTTTTTATTTATTAAATTATAATTTAATCATTATTATTATTACAATGGCAATAAGAATAATAATATTCACAACAACAACAAAACAACATACATATTAATATCATTATTATGACAGGTCACCTCATTATAATTTTTTTTTTTTAATTCTCTTTACACTTCTTTCTCGTCCCTGCCCTTTAGGATGTCCTGAGGGTTTTTATCCATTTTACTTTCATGCTTTTTTTCTGATTTCATTTATGTATATTTTTTATTTTACTTCAATAGACACTGTCTCACAGCACACCGCAGTGCACAGCGTATCATTAGCCTCAGTGTATACTTCAAAATCTTTCAGAGTTAAATATGGGTTAGTGCTTTCCTTGTGCATTTGAAAATTCCACCTTTTTCCTAAACAGGTTATTTACAATGATTTAGCAGCCGCTTTACACTTCGTTACACAGAGCAGCAGCGGTGTAGTCAAGAACCAAGATAAAAATGATCCCATGGTTTGAAAATCTGCGCTGTATTCTAAACAATAATTAATTATATTGCACTGAGCACAGAACACATGGCAGAGCTGGAGCAGCAGAAAAGCTGATTTTATGTGGGGGATAATATTGTATTTAACATTGTGCTGCTTTTATGAGATTATTTGGAGATTATTAGGAAAATCAACTTCACATTTTAAAACATCTATATCAAGACATTTTTACTCATTTCAAACTTGAAATGCAACTAATTTATTAGATTATTTCTTACATAGTAGGCTATACAGCTTAAACCATTTACACAGTGTACAAAAATGATTATATAATTATATATAATTATTTCATTATATATCAGCCCCAGTGCAGCTAACTGGGTTGGGGCAGTGATGGTCTAGTGGATAGGGCACAGGATCGCTGATCCTAAGGTTGGGGGTTCGAGTCCCCACAGGGTTGTCACTGTCCTCCCAGTGCAGCTAACTGGGTTATCAAAGGCGGGCCATGTCTGTCACTGTCTATGGTGAGAGGCATGTAAAAAACCATTGCTGACTTTCGTAAAGAGTAGCTGCAAAGCTGTCAGCGTGTTTCTGTCCCTTGCTAAAAGGGTTGTGACAGGAAGGGCATCCGACGTAAAAACCTATGCCAAAATCAAATGTGCGAATCAGATGATTCGCTGTGGCGACTCCCGAGTAAAAGGGAAAAAGCCGAAAGGAAGAAAGAAAAGTGCAGCTAACTGGGTTATCAAAGGCTGCCCATGTCTCTCAATGTCTATGGTGTGAGGTTCATATAAAAGAATCATTGCCGACTTTCGACAAAAGTAACTACATTAGTCATCAGTGTGTTTCTGCCCTTCGATGGCCTAGCGAGCTGACCGGGGTGTACAATGCTCTTGCACAGAGTCGGCTGAGATATGCGCCAGCCTCCCCACAACCCGAAGTAGGATTAAATGGTTCAGAAAATGAGTGAATCGAGTGGTACCTCAATTTACGAAAGTCTCACCAAACGAAAAATGCAGGTTATGAAACACATTTTCCTAATTTTTTTTTTCTCTGGATACGAAACAAGTTCATGTTACGAAAGCACCATCTTAAAAATTTAAACACGCCATTCAAACATTCAAACAATGCACGAGCTGCTCTCCCATCAATGACGTTCAAACATCCCGCCTCGCTGGCCTCCCATTGGCTAGGAGGGATGACACAGCTACCTCTTATTGGCTATCTCCCAACATCTCGCCTCGCTGGCCTCCCATTGGCTAGGAGGGATGACACAGCTACCTCTTATTGGCTATCTCCCAACATCTCGCCTCGCTGGCCTCCCATTGGCTAGGAGGGATGACACAGCTACCTCTTATTGGCTATCTCCCAATATCCCACCCCACTGGCCTCCCATTGGCTAGGAGGGATGACCCAGCTGCCTCCCATTCGCTATTATGGAGCTGCATTGACCATAATGTTTTTATTGTAAAGGACAGAGTTACTGTTGTTTCATGCTTTATTTCTTGACTTAGGCTTTAAACCTTCCATAAACATTTGTAAGATTATAACTCTGCTAAGAAGACATGGTCAACACATGCGTGCGTGTCATTTCCGGTGCGAATGAGAAGAAAAAACGGGCTTGAGTGATATCACAAAGAAATATGACCAAACCCGTCTACCATCGGTAGGATATTGAAGCAGAAGGAGGTCTTAAAAGATATGCTTTTATAATTTTTAAAGGGTTTAGAGCAGGGGTCACCAACCTTTTTGAAACTGAGAGCTACTTCATGGGTACCAATTAATGCGAAGGGCTACTAGGTCGATACACACCTCTGAAATTACAAATTTGCTCAATTTACATTTAATTAGATTTAATTAGATGTTATTATTAATAATTAATGATATTCATCTATGTGAAGATATTGACTTGATTTAAAAATATATTCAAAAAAATTATATGCAGCTCAATGGAGAGTGGCGCTGTCCTAAAAATGGGCCTGTCCTAAAAATAGCAGTGAACAGGTCCGCGGGCAACTTATATTGTCCTTGCGGGCTACCTGGTGCCCACGGGCACCACGTTGGTGATCCCTGGTTTAGAGGGTAGTATTGGGGACCTTGGAACGAATCACACGTTTTACATGTAAAATGTGGTTCAATTTATGAAAAATCCAGGTTAAGAAAAAGGCTCTGGAACGGATTAATTTCGTAAGATGAGGTGCCACTGTATTCAGTTCAGTTCATTTTCTGTAACCTCTTAATCCTAATTAGGGGCGAGGGGAGGCTGGTGCCCATTCCAGCCGACTCAGAGCAAGGGCAGAGTACACCCTGGACAGCTCGCCAGGCCATCACAGCTACTCTTTTTGCATTTGCAGCTACTCTTGCCGAAAGTCAGCAATGGTTCTTTTACATGAACCTCTCACCATAGACAGTGAGAGACGTGGCCGGCCTTTGATAACCCAGTTAGCTGCACTGTGACAGTGACAACCTTGTGGAGAGTGGGACTTGAACCTACAACCTTAGGATTAGCGATCCAGTGCCCTATACCACCAGGCCACGACTGACCTTTATTTTATAAACACAGAGTTTTTTTTTTTAATTTTATAAATATAAAAATGCATTTATTTCCCACTTGCACATAAATATTTCTTTAGTGACATGTGAAACTGTGGGCAGCACGTCTGCATCACAATCAAACCTGGGTTTGAGTCCCAGGCTCAATGTTTCTGCGAGGAGTTTTCCCTGTGCTCGTGTGAGAGTACCTGGAGGAATTTGGCCTTATTTATTTATTTATTATATAAACAGGCTAAATGGGTGTTTTAAATTGCCTCTAGATTGCCCCCGCATGTGTGTGTGTGTGTGTGTTTGTGTGTGTGTGTTAGCCCTGCGATGAGCTGATTTTCTGTGGCATTACATATAAAAAAATGTAGAAGTATCGAAGAAGTGAATCACAATGAACACCCTGCTGGTGCTGTTAGTAAACTCTGGCTGGAGAGCACTGAACAAGGCTCTTTCCTTAATAACGGGATGAAGTGGAGTGTTATAGACCAGACGGCCAAAGTGCCAAGTCTGTTCTCAGTAAAAATAACACACCAGCAACGGAGCTGGTGCTCACAGACACTGTGCAGGGTTACCCTGACTCTTGTCTTCATGCCTTTTTGTGACAGGACTTCCTGTTTGATTAACATAACACCGTTTCCTTCCATCCTCAGCCAGGCTAAACTAACTCGCTCTGTCACATCAGACACCTCGCGGGCCAGAACCACCGACCGATTCCTGGTCACGACAGTAGGCTCTTCAAACACAAACATTGTACATGTTATTATTCTGTGAAATACTACAGGATGTAAAACGCATCAAAGGTTCACTGCTGGGTTACAGGCCTCTTAGAGTGTGGAGTGTTCGGGATGAATAGATTTTGTCTTCATTCAAAAGACAGATATGTTCCACTTTAACTGGATTTCACAGGTGAGATGAAATCATTTCCATTGTAGAATGTGGTTGATTCCTTGTTACAATCGCTCTACGTGCTACTTGTCCTTTCTCTCTTTCTACGGCTATCACTTACCTCCTTTCTTCGGGATTGTCTCCGGATCACATTATTCTTTGTAAGACTTTTTGGACTCACAGACAAGAGCCATATTACCACTACTGAATGTGAATCTGGAAAGCCAACAGGCACAGAATATATTTAAAGGCATTATATTGATTTTTTTTATCACTTAAACCTTTAAAGGAAAATGTTTAACATTCATTCATTTTCTGTAACCATTTAAATCTAATTAGGGTAGAAAGCTTATGACAGGATGCTGAGGGAGGAACTATGGTATTGCATGAAGAAGTCCGGAGTAGCAGAGAAGTATGTTAGAGTGGTGCAGGACATGTATGAGAGGTGTAAGACAGTGGTGAGGTGTGCAGTCGGTGTGACAGAAGAGTTCAAGGTGGAGGTGCAACTGCATCAAGGGTCAGCTCTGAGTCTCTTCTTGTTTGCTATGGTGATGGACGGGCTGATAGATGAGGTTAGACAAGAATCTCGATGGACTATGATGTTTGCAGATCACATTGTGATCTGTAGCGAAAGCAGAGAACAAGTGCAGAAAAATCTAGAGAGGTGGAGGTATGCCCTAGAAAGGAGAGGAAAGAAGGTTAGCCACAGTAAAACAGAATACATTTGTGTGAATGACAAGGACCCAAGAGGAACGGTGAGGTTACAGGGGGTAGAGATAACAAAGGTGGAGGATTTTAAGTACTTAGGCTCAACAATCCAGAGCAATGGAGAGTGTGAAAAAGAGGTGAAGAAGCGTGTGCAGGCAGGTTGGAATGGTTGGAGAAAAGTATCCGGTGTGATGTGAGATAGGAAGGTATTGGCAAGAATGAAAGGAAAGTGTACAAGACGGTGTTGAGGCCAGCGATGTTGTATGGTTTAGAAACAGTGGTCCTGGGGAAAAGACAGGAGGCAGAGTTGGCGGTAGCAGAGATGAAAATGTTGAGGTTCTCTTTGGGAGTAACGAGGATGGATAGGATTAGGAATGAGCACATCAGAGGTACAGCACATGTAAGATGTTTTGGAGACAAAGTCAGAGAGGCTAGATTGAGATGGTTTGGACATGTACAGAGGAGGGATAATGAGTATATTAGTAGTAGGATGCTAAGGTTGGAACTACCAGGCAGAAGGCCGAGAGTAAGACCAAAGAGAAGATTTATAAATGTGGTGAAGGTGGACATGAAGGTAGTTGGAGTAAGAGTAGAAGATGCAGAGGATAGGGTGAGATGGAGGCAGACGATTTGCCTCCTCACTTCACCCTTACTGATCTTTGCTACATCCTGCTCCTCAATGATCACCTCTTCTACTCTTTTTTTCTCTCTCATTTTCCTCATTCATCAGTTCTTCAAATTTATTGAAATTTGAGAATATATATATATATATATATATATATATATATATATATATATATATATATATATATATATATATCGACTATTTTGGACATAGATTTTATAAAATATTATAGAAATAATGAGAATTTGAATAGTACATTGAATAGAACAAAACGTTGAACATAGCAAGAAGGTTCAGGGAAAGAATCTTTTGCCCTGGCATGACTGTTTCTCTGTGAACTTTAAATGCTCTCTCCATGCTCGGGTGGGTTTCTTTCTGGGGGTCCATTTTCCTCCCACAGTCTAATGCCGTGTATATGAACCCTTTATATATTCCTGATTGTCTCAAGCACGTGACGGTCCAAAGGTGTTTCTATTGGTCCTGGGATTGTTCCGTTGCACGGTTCAGTGAGTAGCTTGCTTTTGCTCAGCCTCCTCACATCCCTAATTAAAGAATAAAATTATTCGCATGTCCATTACCTCATTTTACGCATCTTACTCCAGCTAACCAAACCAACTTATTTAGGTCGGCTCAGTGGCCCACATCCACTGGTTCCACACTCAACCTGCTCACCGCAGAAGATGAATTGGGAGGTTCCTGATGAACAGAAAACCACCGTACTGACAAATCATTAGAGAGTTTGTGCTATGTGTAACCAAGGTTTCTTTCCAATAAAATAATAAATAAATAAATAAACAAACATCATTCAAGAGAAGCCCTAATACCCCAAACTAACACTTAAGTTCTGTAATGTAACCAAGTTCAGTTGCTTGAGTATTGTTCAGAAGTCAGTATTATCTACTGATACAACACACCCACATTCTGCAACTTCCAGTGTTTGAGTCATACAAACGTCTTTCTTTCCCCAGTGCCTCAGTGGGCAGCCTCGGCCTCGTGGTCAGAGACGTGGTTTGAGACCAAATGGTTGCTGGTTCAATTAGCAAACCAGCAGGGGAAATGTGTGGCAGTGAAGGGAGTCAGCTGCACCATTCTTTCCTTAACCTTCATGGCTGAAGTGCCCTTGAGCGAGTCCACCTCACCCCCAACTGCTCTTAATGCACCTCCACTGTGTGTAGCAGCCCACTGCTCCTAGTCTCTGTGTGGTTGTGTTCATAGTGGATGGGTTAAGAGCAGAGACAATTAAAAAAAAATAAAAATAATAATAATATATATATATATATATATATACATATATATATATATATATATGTATAAACAGTACTAATCATTATTCAATTACAGTATATCCATTCCCTTTAAAAAGAATTTGTGGGCAAATCTAATTTTTGTAAAATATTCCTACAGTGATCACTTGCTATGCTGTGCTTCAGTTTTCGCGGCTTCAGTGCATCGCGGATTTTTAAAATTATTCATTGAAACATTAAAAAAATAAAATAAGGAAATTAATGAAAAATATGGGGAAAGTTGAGGAAAATGTCCCAAAACAAGACCAATTATGCAAAAAAAAAAAAAAAAAAAAAAAAAAAAACAAAAAAACCCACAAAACCCCCCAACAAAACTACTTACTTGCGTGAGGTGCGTAACTGAGTGTGTGTGTGTGTGCATGGCTGTATGTGTGTGTGTTTATATTTTATTTACATCTTATGCATTATTTTTGAATGTTGACTATTATTATAAGCATTTCTAACATTGAGTATGTATTTATTGATATTATATACACATATACATGTACATCAGTCTGGGGGTCGATCCTACTTCGTGGAAATTGGCTGTCGCGAGGGGGTCTCAATCCCCATTAACTGCTGAAAGTGAGGGATCCCTATACTACTACTACTACTACTACTACCACTACTACTACTACTACTACTACTACTACTACTACACATAAATAAATAAATAAATAAATAAATAGACTTTCATCACTTCATAGTTGATAGGGAGTCCTACTCCAATTAAAATCAAGATGGCGGCCGTGAGGCTCGCCCCAGCACAAGCTCTGCTTCTATGTCTTGCACTTTTGTCAATGTTTTATGTTAAAAAGTCGGAATGTCTTCTCACATACACTCGTTGGGAGTTACTATCCCTCAGAGCTAACTCAGCAGCGACTGTTTCATCCATGATCTCCTCGCTACCTGCGGATATTCTAGAAACGAACAACTCATCTGGATATCCGACCTCCTGGAGACGCAAGCGACGAGCCGGCGTCCTTTCCAGGTTCAGGAAGCGGCCGTACCGGCCACCTTTACCGGTTCTGTTGCTGACAAACGTGAGATCTATCAGAAATAAAATTGACGAACTCTTCCTTCTTCTCCAAAATAACAAGGATTACAAAGACTGTTCTGCCATCTGCCTGACAGAGACCTGGCTCGACCACACCGTGCCAGACCAGGCGGTAACCCCGCCCGGTTTCTCACTCTACCGTGCCGACAGGTCAGTCAAGCTATCTACAAAAACTAAAGGTGGTGGAATTTGTTTCTTGATTAACCAACGCTGGTGTAGCAACACGACTGTATTAAACACTACTTGTTCACCACAATTGGAATACATCAGCGTGAAATGCAGACCCTCCTACCTCCCGAGAGAATTTGCCTCCGTTATACTGATTGGCGTATACATCCCGCCATCGGCTAACGCCAACTTCGCCATCACGGAGCTTGCAACCTACATATCAACCGTTGAAAACTCTCATCCCAATGCAGTAGTCACTGTGCTCGGTGACTTTAATCATACCAACTTATCCACCGAACTCCCCAACTATATTCAACAGGTCACATGTCCTAGCAGAGGCACGAACACACTGGACCATTGCTACGTCACCATCAGCGATGCTTACCGAGCTTTACCAAGGGCTCCGCTCGGAACGTCCGACCACGCCATGCTGCTCCTCATCCCGAAATACAAACAAAAACTTAAATCCACAAACTCCACATCCAAAACAATTAAGTCCTGGTCCAAGGCAGCCGTTGAGACTTTGAGAGGCTGCTTTGAATGCACTGATTGGGATGTATTCAGTGCAGGTGAGAACTGCCTCGACGTGCTCACGGACGTGGTGACGTCATACATCAACTTCTGCGTGGATCTGTGTATCCCAACAAAAACTGTGGAGGCATACAGTAATAACAAACCTTGGTTTACAAAAGATATCTTACTCATACGCAAGAAAAAGAACTCTGCTTTCCTCAGCGGAGACAAGGAGTCATACACCACTGCCAAATATCAATTGAGGTCTGCTATCAGGAAAGCTAAATCAAACTATGCAATAAAGCTGGAACATCAGATCACATCAAACAATACCCGATATGTATGGAAAAAACTAAAGGACATGACTACAAAAAAAAAAAAAAAAACTCCATTTCATCTGACATTGATATGGACCTTCCAAACAAACTCAATGAGTTCTATGGGAGGTTTGAACAGTCCCCAGTCCCCCCCTATCCCCTCCCTCACCCCCTCCCACACCCCTTATTTCACATCCAGGAGGAAGAGGTCAGGAACATCTTTAAGAAAAATAACAAGAGGAAAGCAGCTGGCCCAGACGGGATCACCCCTGCTGTTCTTAAGTACTGCGCAGCTCAACTGGCCCCAATATTCACCTCCATCTTTAATACGTCCCTCCGCCACTGTACAGTTCCACTATGTTTCAAGGTTTCATCCATAATCCCTGTCCCAAAATCATCAAAGATCTCATGTCTCAACGACTACAGACCAATCGCCCTAACATCCGTGGTCATGAAGTCGTTTGAACGCATCATCCTCAATCATCTGAAGGCCTCCACGACCCCCCCCCTGCTCGACCCTCATCAATTTGCTTACCGTGACAACAGGTCTGTTGAGGATGCCGTCAACCTGGCCCTCTACCACATATTACAGCACCTTGAGTCTCCTAACAGCTACGCTCGTATCCTTTTCATTGACTTCAGTTCTGCTTTTAACACAATAAACCTGGTCAACTTCTTCAATAAACTGACGGACATGAACATTGATCCCTGTCTACGCCATTGGTTATGGAGCTTCCTATGGAAAAGGCAACAAAGGGTTAAGATGGGTAACCTCTCATCTCGACCTCTGACCCTCAGCACAGGTGTCCCCCAGGGTTGCGTCCTTTCACCATGGGTTTTTTCTCTGTACACAAACCATATGACATCCCATCACAGTTCAGTTTCCATTTTTAAGTATGCAGACGACACTACTATCATTGGACTCATAACTATGGATAATGAACACCAGTACCGCCAACAAGTAGCCCAAGCTGTCTCCTGGTGCCAAGAAAACAATCTCCAGCTCAACCCATCCAAAACACAAGAACTAATAATTGACTTCAGGCACACAGCCTCACTGAAAACTCCCATTCACATCTCTAATGAACCCATCGCCATAACTGACTCGTTCAAATTTCTCGGCACTCACATTAAAAATACACTAAAATGGAACACTAACACAGATTACATTCACAAAAAAGTTCACCAAAGACTGTTTTTCCTGAGACAGCTCAAGAAATTCAGAGTGAAAACAAATCTCCTCCTCCGTTTCTACTCCGCCATCATTGAGAGCACTCTCACTTCATCCATAACGGTTTGGTATGGCAGCCTAGACAGCAACTCACAGAAAAAACTACAGCGCATTGTCAATAAATCATCCAGGATCATTGGCTCCGCCCTTCCATCGGTCCAATCAATTTATCATAAACGCTCAATCTTAAGAGCACAAAAAAATCACCTCTGATCCCTCTCACCCTGCCCATCATTTGTTTCAACCGCTGCCCTCTAGGAGGCGATATCGATCTCTACCCACCTGAACATCCCGTTTCAAGAACAGTTTTTTCCCTACAGTCATAAGGACTCTGAACTCTTTGCACTCAATGTACATTACAGCCTTGTCTGTCTTTTTGTTGTCTGTTATTACTGTAGTTGTTATGGATATGTTTGTAATCATTTGTTTTCATGTGTGCTGTCTTTGTTGTATGATGTGTGTTGTTAATGTCCTTTGTAACTTTTGTCATAGCTGAGTGCTGTACCGACAGCAAATTCCACCAACTTGGTTGTTCAGTTCATTTTCTGTAACCGCTTCATCCTAATTAGGGTCACGGGGAGGCTGGTGCCCATCCCAGCCAACTCAGGGCGAGGGCAGAGTACACCCTAGACAGCTCGCCAGGCCATCGCAAGGCGGAAACACGCTGACGGCTTTGCGGTCTACTCTTTTTACGAAAGTCAGCAATGGTTCTTTTACATGCCTCTCACCATAGACAGTGAGAGACATGGCCGGCCTCAACTTGGTTGTGTGGTCATTAATAAATAAATGAATGAAATGAATGAATATATTGAACACTATTTTTTTGTAAGCTAAATCTGAATTTTTTTTCGCATTCATGCACAAGACTCTGACAGCAAGCTTTGAATTCTGCGACATGATAAATACGAGCCACTCTCTGTGCTTGTTGTTCTCATGCCGTCGTGTATTTCTGCTCGGAGACTTGGGGTCTGCACTCGAGTCTTTGAATGGTTGCTTAATTCTGTGATAGACTGGGGACCTGTTCACGCCCAAAATCATCTGGGATTGACCACCTCGTGACAATCAGTTACAGGTCATGGATGTATACCGGGAGCATCTCACTCTATTTTATGCCTCCTTGATGTCTTGGTCCAAGAACAATGGCCAAAAATAAATAAATAAATAAATAAATAAAAAATGATGGGACCACCACACCCAAAGGATCTTCATCCTGGCCTTTTTACTTCATATCAAAAATTACTTACAGATATCACTCTCTTCACTCACTCATAGATCAAACTGATTAATCCTATTAGGGTCGCAGGGAGGCAGGAACCTATCTTAGCTGACACAGTGTGAAGGTGAGGTACATCCTAAACAGCTCACCAGACCATTGCGGGGCAAACACACACACACACACACACACACACACACACCTAAAGGCAATTTAAAACAGCCGGTTAGTTTAAGTGCGTACCTTTGGACTCTGTCAGGAAACCCACACACGCACAGGGAGAACTTTACACAGAAACACCTGAGCCTGGGACTCAAATCCAGGATCTTGGAGCTGTGAGGCGGATGTGCTCACACTACACCACCATGTTTACAACAATTAATTTTTTTCTGCCTAAATTTCAACTTCACAAAGGATACCTAAACCAAAATTGAGGCAGCTGTGGCCTAATCTATCTATCTATCTATCTATCTATCTATCTATCTATCTGTCTATCTGTCTGTCTAGCTATCTAGTTACATATGCACACTTTCTCCAAATTAGTACATGACATACATTTATAGAATCAACTGATCAATCAATCTTTACAAATTTAATTTACAAACCTTGGTTTCACACAGACTTTGTTCTGTTGTCTCCTATTTCGCCACTAGATGTCACTGAAACGAAGCTTTGAATTAATAAACCCGTTTTGATACAAGTAATCACGTGGTTCATAATTCCGGTTCATTGGCTATTACATCACCACTTTGACTTTGTACAGTATTTCAAATAAATAAATAAATACATAAATAAATAAATAAAATACAATAAAATAAAATAAAATAAAATAAAATAAATAAACAAAATAAATGGAAATGAAATAGTAACATAGTATCCTGCATATTCCAGTTAATTCTGGTTGTGCTTTGGCTTTTCAACAGTAAATCCCATTTCATTAAATCAAACTGACTCCTGCTTTTCTCATTTGTTTCATTGCACAGTTTCTATTTTCAATACTATCACATTGAATAATTTTTCTATCCTTAAAAAAAATAAATACAAATCTTTCCAACTGTATTTACACACTAAAGTGTACAACAGGGGCAGAGGTGGTGGTGAGGGGTGGGAGTGGGTGGGGGTGGGGGGGCACAGCTAGTCTTCATCCATTCATTTTCTGTAACTGCTCAATCCGAATTAGAGTCACAGGGAAAGTGGCGCCCACCGTGGCAAGGGCAGAGTACACCCTAGACAACTCGCCAGGCCATCACAGGGCAGAAACATGCTAACGGATATGTAACTACTCTTGTCGAAAGTCAGCAATGGTTCTATTACATGGACCTCTCACCATAGACAGTGAGAGATATGGCCAGCCTTTGATAACCCAGTTAGCTGCAAGAGGGGGGGGGGGTGACGACAACTTGTCAATAGTGGGACTTGAACCAGCGACCATGGAATCAGTACTTCAGAATCCTACCACCAGGCCACCACTGCCCCTTTTTCATTTGTCATGAAAGTAAAACACATTCTGTTTATTATATATATATATATAATATTGGGGCAGTGGTGGTCTAGTGGTATAGGGCGCTGGATCACTGATCCAAAGCTTGGTGGTTCGAGTCCCACTCTCCACAAGGTGTCACTGCCCCCCCCCCCCCTTCCCGGGGTGGCTAACTGGGTTATCAAAGGCGGGCCATGTCTCTCACTGTCTATGGTGAGAGGCGTGTAAAAGAACCATTGCTGACTTTCGTAAAGAGTAGCTGCAAAGTCATCGTGTTTCTGTCCCTTGCTAAAAGGGTTGTGACAGGAAGGGCATCCGACATAAAAAACCTCTGCCAAATCAGATGATTCGCTGTGGCGACTCCCGAGTAAAAGGGAAAAAGGCGAAAGAAAGACATATATATATATATATGTCACATTTAAAAATTGCCACTGCCACATTTAAAAATGCAAATGATCAAAACAAAATTCATACCGGATCGGTCGAGGCCCGGGTTAACAACGACCGCCATCAGTGCTGTCAACCAACAGGGTGCTGATGGAAATTGGACTACTGTTGGTCGAAGACGTCGAAGAAGGAGAGGCGGGAGGCGTGTCCGTAGGCAGAGAGAGAAGAGGAAATGCGTGAGCCTCGGACTGAGAGTAGGGACTTTGAATGTTGGAACTATGCAAGGAAAAGATAGGGAGCTGGCTGACATGATGCAGAGGAGGAAGGTGGACATACTGTGTGTTCAGGAGACAAGGTGGAAAGGTAGAAAGGCTAAAAGCTTAGGAGCAGGGTTTAAACTGTTTTATAATGGTGTGGATGGGAAGAGAAATGGAGTAGGAGTCATCTTGAAGGAGGGGTTTGTCAGGAATGTTCTAGAAGTGAAAAGAGTGTCAGACAGAGTGATGAGTCTCAAGTTAGAAATTGAAGGCGTGATAGTCAATGTTGTTAGTGCTTATGCCCCACAGGCAGGATGTAAGCTAGAAGAGAAGGAGAGATTCTGGAGTGAGTTAGATGAAGTGATGCAGAGTACCCCCAGAGGTGAAAGAGTGGTCATTGGAGCAGACTTCAATGGACATGTTGGTGCAGGCAACAGAGGGGACGAGGAAGTGATGGGCAGGTTTGGTATCCAGGACAGGAACACAGAAGGACAGATGTTGATCGATTTTGCAAAAAGGATGGAAATGGCTGTGGTGAATACTTTCTTCCAGAAGAAACAGAAGCATAGGGTGACTTATGAAAGCGGAGGTAAGAGCACACAGGTAGACTACATCTTGTGTAGGCGATGTAATTTGAAGGAAGTCAGTGACTGCAAAGTAGTAGTGGGTGAGAGTGTTGCCAAACAGCATAGGATGGTGGTGTGCAGGATGACACTGATGGTGAGAAAGGTGAAAAAGGCAAAGGTAGAGCAGAAGACAAAGTGGTGGAAGCTGAAAAAGGAAGAGTGTCGTGTTGTCTTCAAGGAGGAGTTGAAACAGGCTTTGGGTAGTCAGGAAGTGCTTCCAGAGGACTGGACAACCACAGCCAATGTGATCAGAAAGAAGAGTAGTTGGTGTGTCCTCTGGAAGGAAAGTAGATAAGGAAACTTGGTGGTGGAATGAGGAAGTGCAGGAGTGTGTACAAAAGAAGAGGTTAGCCAAGAAGAAGTGGGACATTGAGAGGACCGAAGAGAGTAAACAGGAGTACAGGGAGACACAGCGTAAGGCGAAGGTAGCAGTGTCAAAGGCCAAACAGAGGGCGTATGATGACTTGTATGATAGGTTGAACAGTAAGGAGGGAGAAAATGATCTATACAGGTTAGCACAGCAGAGAAATAGAGATGGGAAAGACGTGCAGCAAGTTAGAGTGATAAAGGACAGAGAGGGAAATGTATTGACTGATGACAGAAGTGTGCTGGGAAGATGGAAAGAGTACTTTGAAGAGCTGATGAATGAGGAAAATGAGAGAGAAAAAGAGTAGAAGGGGTGACCGTTGAGGAGCAGGAAGTAGCAAAGATTAGTAAGGGAGAAGTGAGGAGGGCATTGAAGAGGATGAAGAGTGGAAAGGCAGTTGGCCCTGATGACATACCAGTTGAGGTATGGAAGTGTCTAGGGAGGTAGCAGTAGATTTTCTGACAAGAATATTCAACAAGGTCTTAGAAAGTGAGCAGATGCCAGAGGAATGGAGGAGAAGTGTGCTTGTGCCCATTTTTAAGAACAAGGGCGATGTACAGAGTTGTGGCAACTACAGAGGGATAAAGTTGATGAGCCATACAATGAAGCTATGGGAAAGAATAGTGGAAGCAAGACTAAGGGCAGAGGTCAGCATTTGTGAACAACAGTTTGGTTTCATGCCAAGAAAGAGCACCACAGATGCAGTGTTTGCTTTGAGGATGTTAATAGAGAAGTACAGAGAAGGTCAGAAGGAGCTGCATTGTGCCTTTGTGGATCTGGAGAAAGCATATGACAGGGTGCCGAGAGAAGAACTGTGGTATTGTATGAGGAAGTCTGGAGTGACAGAGAAGTATGTTAGAGTGGTGCAGGACATGTATGATAGATGTAAGACAGTGGTGAGGTGTGCTGTCGGTGTGACAGAAGAGTTCAAGGTGGAGGTGGGACTACATCAAGGGTCAGCTCTCAGCCCCTTCTTGTTTGCTATGGTGATGGACAGGCTAACAGATGAGGTTAGACAAGAATCTCCATGGACTATGATGTTTGCAGATGACATTGTGATCTGTAGTGAGAGCAGAGACCAAGTGGAGGAAAATCTAGAGAGGTGGAGGTATGCCCTGGAAAGGAGGGGATTGAAGGTTAGTCTTAGTAAGACAGAATACATGTGTGTGAACGACAAGGACCCAAGAGGAACTTTGAGGTTACAGGGGCAGAGATAAAGAAGGTGGAGGATTTTAAGTACTTAGGCTCAACAATCCAGAGCAATGGAGAGTGTGGAAAAGAGGTGAAGAAGCGCGTGCAGGCAGGTTGGAATGGATGGAGAAAAGTGTCCGTGTGATGTGTGATAGGAGAGTATCGGCAAGAATGAAGGGAAAAGTGTACAAGACGGTGATGAGGCCAGCAATGTTGTATGGTTTAGAGACAGTGGCCCTGGGGAAAAGACAGGAGTCAGAGTTGGAGGTAGCAGAGATGAAAATGTTGAGGTTCTCTTTGGGAGTAACGAGGATGGATAGGATCAGAAATGAGTACATCAGAGGGACAGCACATGTTAGATGTTTTGGAGACAAAGTCAGAGAGGCTAGATTGAGATGGTTTGGACATGTACAGAGGAGGGATAGTGAGTATATTGGTCGTAGGATGCTGAGGTTGGAACCAGCAGGCAAAAGGCCCAGAGGAAGACCAAAGAGAAGATTTATGGATGCAGTGAAGGCGGACATGAAGGTCGTTGGAGTAAGAGTAGAAGATGCAGAGGATAGGGAGAGATGGAGGCAGATCATTTGCTGTGGCGACCCCTGAAGGGAACAGCCGAAAGGAAAAGAAGAAGAAGAAGAAGAAGATATACAATATTGGGGCAGTGGTGGTCTAGTGGTATAGGGTGCTGGATCACTGATCCAAAGGTTGGTGGTTCGAGTCCCACTCTCCACAAGGTTGTCACTGTCCCCCCCAGTGGAGCTAACTGGGTTATCAAAGGCCGGCCATGTCTCTCACTGTCTATGGTGTGAGGCATGTAAAAGAACCATTGCTGACTTTCGACAAGAGTAGGCTGCAAAGCCGTCAGCGTGTTTCCGCCCTGCGATGGCCTGGCGAGCTGTCCAGGGTGTACTCTGCCCTCACCCGAAGTTGGCTGGGATGGGCACCAGTCTCCCCGCAACCCAAATTAGGATTAAGAGGGTACAGAAAATGAACTGATGAACTGATGCCCATTTGAGTTCGCGCATGCACGTCTGTATGTGTGTGTATTTATACTTTATTTACATCTTATGCATAATTTTTGAATGTATATTTGTTATTATAAGCATTTATAGTGTTGAATATATATTTATTGATATTATATACACATATACATGTAAGTATGTATACGTTAGTCGGGGTGGGGTGGGTGTATATATATAAATATATATATATATATATATACATACAGTCGGCCCCCAATTTCGGCCTATGTACGAAATTCTCGGGTTACGGAAAACATTTTCCTGAGTTTCCGTCCCCGAGATACGAAACAACCCCCTTTTACGAAAAGAAATTCAAAAGTGCCATTCAAAATTTCACACGTCGCACAAGCTGCTCTCTCATTGGCTGTCTCTCAACATCCACCCCGCTGGCCTCCCAGATAGATCTTCTTTTCCTTTCGGCTTTTCCCTTCAGGGGTCGCCACAGTGAATCATCTGCCTCCATCTCACCCTATCCATTGCATCTTCTTCTCTTATACCAGCTACCTTCATGTCCTGCTTCACTACATCCATGAATCGTCTCTTTGGTCTTCCTCTGGGCCTTCTGCCTGGTAGTTCCAACCTCAGCATCCTACTGCCAATATACTCACTATCCCTCCTCTGTACATGTCCAAACCATCTCAATCTAGCCTCTCTGACTTTGTCTCCAAAACATCTTACATGTGCTGTCCCTCTGATGTACTCATTTATGATCCTATCCATCTTCGTGACTCCCAAAGAGAACCTCAACATTTTCATCTCTGCTACCTCCAGCTCTGTCTCCTGTCTTTTCCCCAGGACCACTGTTTCTAAACCATACAACATCACTGGCCTCAACACCGTCTTGTACACTTTTCCTTTCATTCTTGCCAATACTCTCCTATCACACATCACACCGGATACTTTTCTCCAACCATTCCAACCTGCCTGCACACGCTTCTTCACCTCTTTTCCACATTCTCCACTTCTCTGGATTGTTGACGCTAAGTACTTAAAATCCTCTATATATATATATATATATATATATATATATATATATATATATATATATATATATATATATATATATATATATATATATATATACTACACAGAAAGTTCAGCAAAAAGGATTTTGTGATCATGAGATTTTTGTTTTGTTTTTATTACAGGCTTTTATTACGGTGCAGGGGAATAAGCTAAAAATAGCATTGTAATAGCATTACTTTAAACCCCATGTTTTATATACACACCTCCGGAAAACAAAGCAAAACAAACAAATTTGATTTTTATTATTTATATTTCCATATTTTACAGAGGCAGATCAGCTGAGCATATCTATTAGTTCAGTACATAGTAAACTGCATAGACATGGAATAAAACTGCACACTGTAAACATTCTGCATGAAGAACCGACCCCCTTGCCCTTTTGAAGCCTTTATGAACGTTATATATACATATATATTTGTATATACATGCTCTCATCTTCTGGAACACATATATTATTTATACAACTTGAAGGGTAAAAGCCCTTAATATGTCGATATTAAAAGTTTTCATAATGTGAAATTTAAATCAGGGAAATGCTTCCTTCACCCAGCGTAATACGTGAAGAAGGACACCAGACACATCTCAAATAAAACACATACAGTATTTCAAATAAAAGGCTTCTCTTTTCCAGGGGAAAAATAAATAAATCCAGTCATCTATTCGGTGCACCATGCATCCAGTCCCTGTTGATTTGCAGTGGTCCAAAATAAGATTAAATCAAGCCAAGTTTTAAGCTTCAACACAATTTAAACCCTATATTTAAACCTTAATTTCAATTTAAAACAAATGAAAAAAAAAAAAAAAAAAAAAAAAAAAACAGAAATCCTCATTCGGATCATTTCTAAACACAATAAAAGCTACAACCTCATTCACAATGCATTTTTTGTTTGTGTTTTGGTATGGTGTGATATGCAGCAATAAACTGAGCAATTAAAAATTGGGCCTTATTTGGCTCATTTCAAACTTCTATAACGAGAAACCCATTCAGAATACAGCTTTAAGGCGTGGCGTGGTTGTATTTCTAAGATGGAGTTTTGATATAAATGCTCAGAAGAAAATCCATGAGATGAACTCGGGAAAGTTGTGAAAAGTGAGTGAGTTAGCATTAAATCATCCTAAAATACATTCATAAAAATCATGAGTTACAAAGTTGAAAACTTTCAGGATCCATCCAAACTACCACCTTTTTGTCACCTTGAAATTCACCTTGGACTCTTATATTAAACCCATGTGTCTGGTGAAGAGTAATCTGGACTTCAGTGCCCAGCCTAAGATCTTTATACAGGCGACACATCAGACAGAGAAAATCTGTGATCGTTCCATGACTACATTTAGTCTGTTCAGTTCATCATTTTCTGTAACTGCTTCATCCTAATTAGGGTCACGGGGAGGCTGGTGCCCATCCCAGCCAACTCAGGGCGAGGGCAGAGTACACCCTGGACAGCTCGCCAGGCCATCGCAGGGCAGAAACACGCTGACGGCTTTGCAGCCTACTCTTGTCGAAAGTCAGCAATGGTTCCTTTACATGCCTCACACCATAGACAGTGAGAGACATGGCCGGCCTTTGATAATCCAGTTAGCTGCACTGGGAACATTTAGTCTGTACAATGGAAATTATTACCTCGATCACTTTTGTAGGAAGTTATCTTTTCACCAGCAGCTGAACTGATTTTCACCAAACTATCAGGAGACATGTGGCCAGGTGATAAGGTGCTGGATTACCAATCCTTAAATTGGGGGTTTGAGCAACACTGTCAATGGGGTCGTCACTGTTGTCCTCCGCCACTACAGCTATCCGGGTTATCAAAGGCCGGCCATGTCTCTTACTGTCTATGGTGTGAGATTCATGTAAAAGAACCATTGCTAACTTTTGTAAATAGTAGCTGCATAGCAGTCATTGTGTTTCTGCCCTGCGGTGGCCTGGCGAGCTGTCCAGGGTGTACTCTGCCCTCGCCCAGAGTCAGCCGAGATGTGATCCTATTTAGGATTAAGCGGTTCATAAAATGAATGAATGAATATTTGGAGACATGGGGTATGGCCCTGGCAAGAACCTGAAATATTTTGGAGCACATCTGGGCCTAGGATTTTTGTAACAGCTTTTTAAACAAGGTGTTTTTTTTTTTTTTTTTTTTTTTTTTTTTTTTTTTTTTTATGTTAGCAGGTTTATGCAAAACTACTATTTACAAATTGATGAGGGATGGACATCAAGAAATTTATTACATTGGGGAAGTGATCCGTGCATGGAATGTTGTTGAAAAGAATCTCAAAATCCCAAACAAATCCCACTTTTTAATTCAAGGGTACCTGTGGTGAAGTTATATTACTAGCTCTTTAATACAATCACGTATGACATCAGCAGTTCAATCAGGCGACACCAGTCCTTGGTTCTTGCCAAATATGAGCGAGTGGTGCCACACTAGGCATGAGCAGCAACACATTTCCATCTTCACTGGCTGCTCCAGCCCTTATCGTGACGTAGCCCTATTGGCTGGGCTGCGTGCAGCAGACACCAGTCTGAGATAACACATTATCTGACCAAGCAACAAGCACAGAAATCAGGAAAAACATAATACAGTATAACATCGACAGAGGCTGTACTCGGAAAAAGTTCCCTTTAGGATACAGTTCAATCATCTGTGAAGGCCACTTCAAGGCGAGCTGCTATTGGCATGACCTCCAGGCAGAACTACTTAGCATGAAGCACAATCTTTGAGGTCTAAAACTGGACTCTGGTCCCACAGAATTCCTTCATAAAAAGTGAAATGATGACAGCGGGCGGGAGCAGCGCCTCTTCAAGAGGAACCAGTAAAAGGTATTTAGCATGTGTGGAGATTAATCATCTAAAATATCACTCGTTACCTGTTTACTTACACTGGAGAACCTGACTCAATGAGTTCCATGTCACTTCCAGAAAAAGAAAAAAAAAAAAGATTGACCAAGACCCCTTTATAACACCACCAGATCACATTGACCAATGTTATGCTTTTTTCTTATACAGTACGTCAAAGGCCTCACTCAAGGACCCTGCAGTGGGGACATTGGGGATTGAACCATTGACCTTTGGCTTGGTAACCATGGCATTAACCACTAAGCTACAGTAATCTGCTTGTGCCTGGCAGGCATACACCCTGCTAATTTAGACACTTTACAGCCGCGGTGTCTGGCATCAAACTCTCTGTCACCTTGTTGCTGTTGGTGTTGTTTTGGACAGTTGGCTCTAAAAGTTTGACTCCTCCATTATGAGCGATCAGAATCACATGAAACTTGGCAGATTTGTGCTTATGAGCAAGATCTAGAATTTCATGATGGTCTACTTTCAGTTTAGGACCCAGCAACAGAATTATGATGTCATAACTCAAAACAGACAACTGCTGTTCTCTGATGTTATGAATGAAAAGGAATAAAAAAAAAATATATCTGATTTAATTTACATTGAGAAATCACTACAGTGGGAGGATCCTTAATTGTTTTGAACCAACAAATAGGAACGGCAGTAATTTTTCAGTAAATGTGTGTGAGAAAGTGTGTATGTGTTTGTCAGTGAGTGGGTCACAGAATGACAGCTTTCCTCTGTCCCAGTCCAGCTGTACTCTGATTTGCTGGAATGTCTGAGATACGGAGAGGAAAATATCTGTCTGTGGTGTACAACGTGCTCCATGCGTAGCCTCATAATACCACACGTACCACATTCCGTCTCTTGAGAATATGTCCCCTTTTCTCTGAGTAGATTCTGTCATCACACCCACGAGCCACACTGTGCAGTCCCCAACCTCAACATCCCAGCAGTGTGTCCCCGAGTTAAATCCCTCAGAACCCAGGACACATGGTAAATCATCAAATCTCTCGGGATTGTCAGGAAGTTTGTGTTGCTCATCACTGAATTTCACACTGGTCAGATCAGCAGATACAATGAGCTGAGGATGAGCAGTGTTGGGGTCCAAACTTACAGGTGCTGAGAAAAACAGGAAAATGGTATCACATAGACATCACATACTTACTGTATCATTACTACTAGCACATATTTTATTACTATAGTGAGTACATGGGCAACATGGTGGCGCAGTGGCGCAGTGCTTAGCATGATTCCCAGACTTTGGCATGTCTGTGTAGAGCCTGCATGTTCTCCGTGTGCTTCTGTATGTCTCCTCTGGGTACTCAGGTTACCTCCCACAGTCCAAAAACATTCACAGTGAGTTAATTGGCTGTTTCAAATTGCCCCTAGGTGTGAGACTGAGTGAGTGTGAGTGTGTGTGTGTGTGTGTGTGTGTGTGTGTGGGTGTGTGTGTACCCAGCCCTTGCCCAGAGTTAGCTGAGATACCAGCCTCCCCGAAACTCTAATTAGGATCAAGCTGCTAAGATGGAAAACAAATGGACGAACTATAGTGACCATGCTGCCCATACAGTAAACATGTATACTGATACACTGCCCAGCCAAAATAAAAAAAGTCTCACTCTCTAATATTTTCATGGACAGCATTTATCCTTGATCACTCATCTCCTTGTCACTGGTGTTCCAGTTGGCCCGGTCGAGGCTCAGCAACATTAATGTGGCAATAAAATAAAGCAGTGGATGCCCTGAATGTACTGAATGAGCAGGTCATCACATCAATGGACTTTTTCTTCCTTAATGGTATGGATATAAAATCAAGTCAAATACCGAAAGAATGGCTTAGGGAGCATGAGGAGTCATATGTATTGGCACCCCAGAGTCCTCACCTGAAACCATATTCTGATTGAAGGTTTTCACAATGTGCTGGAGAAGACTTTATGGAGTGGTTCAATTCTTCCTTCATATATTCAAGACGTCAATAAGAAATGAATCCAATGCTGGATGAAAATAAATGTTGCTCAAGTTTATGGAAAAAACATCATGATGATTACATGCTGGAAGCAAAGATGAAGGCGGAACAAAAAGATATTCATGGGTGTGACTGACCGGCCAGTGTACAGTGGGGCCATTAAGTATTGGGCAACGTAAAAATGTGCAAGTTCACCAATTTAAAAAGATAAGAGAGGTTTGTAATTTTCATCATAGGTACACATCAAGCTTGAGAGACAGAATTAAAAAAAAAAATCTAGGAAATCACATTGTATGATTTTTAAACAATTTATTTGTGAAAATGGGAGGCCAATAAGTATTGGGCAGCCAGCAAAAGTTACTTTTAATACTTTGTAATGTAGCCTTGCTTGGCAATGACAGAGGTCAAACGGTTCCTGTAGTTCTTGACCTGGTCTGCACACACTTTAGTTGGTATTTTGTCCCACTCCTCTGCACAGATCTTCTCTAGAGCTGTGATGTTTGAGGGCTGTCGCTTGTCAATTTGAAGTTTTAACTCCCTCCACAGGTTTTCGATTGGGTTGAGGTCTGAAGACTGGCTCGGCCACTCCAGAACCTTGATATGCTTTTTACGGAGCCACTCCTTGGTTTTCTTGGCTGTGTGCTTTGGATCGTTATCATGCTGGAAGACCCAGCCTTGTTTCATCTTTAATGCTCTGACTGAGGGAAGGAGGTTTTTACCCAAAATGTCACAATACATGGCCCCATTCATGTTGCCATTGATACGGTGCAGTCTTCCTGTCCCTTTTGCAGAAAAGCATCCCCAAAGCATGATGTGTCCACCCCCATGCTTCACAGTAGGTATGGTGTTCTTGGGATGCAACTCAGCATTCTTCTTCCTCCAAACACGGCGAGTGCTGTTTAAACCAAAAAGTTCAATTTTGGTCTCATCTGACCACATCACATTCTTCCAATCCTCCTCTGGATCGTCCAGATGGTCTTTAGCATATTTCAGACGGGCATTTACATGTTTTATGTTTAGTAGGGGAACCTTTCGGGCAATGCAGGATTTCATCTCATGACGACGTAGTGTGTTAGTTATTGTCATCTTCGTGACGGTGGTTCCTGCCATCTTCAAATCATTGACCAGTTCCTGCCGTGTAGTTCTGGGTTGATTACTCACTGTTCTCAGGATCCTTTGAACCCCACGAGGTGAGATCTTGCATGGAGCACCTTTCCTAGGGAGGTTGTCAGTGATGTTATACTTCTTCCATTTTCGAATAATGTTTCCAACTGTTGATCTTTTCTCACAAAGTTGTTTACCAATTGCAGTTTGACTCATCCCAGCTTTGTGCAGTTGTACAATTTTATCTCTGGTGTCTTTGGGAAGCTCTCTGGTCTTGGTCATGGTGAAGACTGCAGTCTGACAGTTTGAAGGTGTTTCTTATGCATCTAAGCAGATCAAACAGGTGTCATTCATACTGTTAACGAGTCCGGGCCGAAATAATGTTTGTTTTCTAGCTGCCCAATACTTATTGGCCTCCCATTTTCACAAATAAATTGTTTAAAAATCATACAATTTGACTTCCTGGATTTTTTTTTTTTTACATTCTGTCTCTCCAGCTTTATGTGTACCTATGATGAAAATTACAAACCTCTCTTATCTTTTTAAATTGGTGAACTTGCACATTTTTACATTGCCCAATACCTATTGGCCCCACTGTATAATTACGTTTCTTAGATAGTAATGCTAGAAAGATGGATCCCAGTGAGATCCCCACTGTGCTAAGACCCTTGGGTAAGGTCTTAACATTTACACTGCAGAAATCGGAAATAAGCACCGGTCTGATGAGCCACTCGGCTGAAGGTGTTAAAAGCCCAACAGAATGATAGAAAGACACCAACGTTCCGAAACAACATTCTTACATGGCCAATAAAACTTGATTCTGATTCTGATGATAACAGAAAGAAGGACGAAAAGACTAACACTGGGAAAGGGCCTTACTGTAATGTACAGTGTCCTGCATCTTCTCCCAGACTCCAAACATCAGGTTGCTCAGATGCTTTGCTACATGGATCAGTGCTACTGAAAGTCCACCTGGATCCTGCAGTGTGCACTGGGTTCTACAAAAACCATTCAGTACTCAGTGTTACTGTGGTTTCTTTCAGAAACACGGAGAACAAGACAGACAGGAAGTGCATCCCTCACCTTTTCATTATAGCCTCGTAGCTCTGTAAAATATCAAAGTAAATATCAGTTAACATAACTAACATTTTTACCTCAAATATGTTGATATCTCACAGTATTCGCAGACATCACACCACAATGTGATGTTTCTGATGACAGAAAGTTTGACTTTCTCACAGTTAAACTCTGATTAAATGATCCTCACTTGTAAGAACGTGACGTCTTCAGCTCCCATCTCCTCCTCTATGGCTCTGATCACGTCTGAAAGAGATGATATGTCTCTACTTAGCTTCTCAATCTTCTCCTTCATCATCCGACTCTTCTGCTCCTCTTCCTCTCTCAGTACTGTGATCCTGACTGTCTCTTCATCTCGTAGAAATTGGTGAATTTTCTCAAACTCCTCCTTAATCTGATGCTCTGTATTTTGGGCCTGAACCTGCAGTGAAAAGGAAACCAACTGAATCTGATTGGTCTGTGATCTGGAGATTAAAAACTATTCTGAGTGTATAATATTTCAATCAATGGGGGCAACTTTCAGTGTGTCATGGACATTTGGAGCAGGCGTTATTGATACAATTTAAAATTGAAACCACAACAACCTCGTTTTAGTTTATTCTTCTTGTTTGCATAGTGCATACTAAAACTTTAAATGACTTTCCCAGCATGTCATTACACAATGTTTATATATAGAGACAATTGTTGAATAGAGGTCACCTGTGTGTCATTGACTCTTGGCATAGTGTCCGTAACCGGGATTCCATGGGAGCTAACTGGCCAGGCTCTCATTGGAGGGAGGGACGGCACTCACTTCCCTGTGACTCACAGCAATTGCCAGATAATTATGGACATCTGTGAGCTCATTTGTATGCGGGAGCCTCTACACATAGCTTGGGCTGTGGAACCACCCATCTCGAGAGAAGCTGGACCTTATTCCATTCTGAGTTTCTGGATCCTTGTGTCAACACCCCACCACCACCACCACCACCTCTTTTTATTGTGCTTTTTTTATATTCTCATGGAGTTTATACTAAAAACAATTATTCTGCTCAATGTTGAATTTCAAGGACTATCTCGTGACATCCAAATTGTCTTTGATGGAAAAATATTCATTATGCAATGATGCAAGATGTAATTATAATATCAAACCCATGTTATTGATGCTGACCTTTATATGTTCTGCAGTCTGACTCCAGTTCATTTTACAGTCTTTAAGGATCTTTAACTTCTCCTGTAGGGGCTTCAGTGCAGTTTTGAGCTCCTCCTGAAACAAATCAATGCACTGCATGGAGACCCTGTGTTTCAGCTTTAACACATGGATAATTTACATCAGTGTTTATGAACTTGTATAATGAAGATAATAATGATGTCTTAAGATCCTATTTAAATACAAAATTACTGTATTTTATGTTGATAAATGATGTGATCCATTCTTTAACATACCAGGAGTGTCCATAGCAGTATGAATCAAGAGGTGGTTAGCTATTTAACAGTACTTATTTTCATCATTCATTCATTTTCAGAACTGCTCAATCCTAAGGGGAATCCTAGGGTAAGCAATTTTAATTTAAGCATGACCTACTAGAAAAAAAACAAAAAAAAAACAAAAAAAAAACACCCCCACCACCCCCCAAAAAAAAAAAAACAAAAAAAACACTTCTATTGTCAAGATAGCAAGCCGCACATGCACAACATTATATATATAGTCTTTCTCATCATTAGGGTCGTGGCAAAGCTGGCACCCATCTCAGCACAAGTGGAGAGTACACCCTGGACAGCTTGCTAGGCCATTGCAGTGCAGAAGCATGTTGATGGCTATGCAACTACTCTTGATGAAAGTCAAAAGTGGTTCTTTTACACCTCACACTGTAGACAGTGAGAGACATGGCCGGCCTCTGATAACCCAGTTAACTGCACTGGGAGGACTGCTGTGACAATCTGTTAAGAGTGAGGCTTGAACCCCCAACCTTAGGATCAGTGATCCAGCACTGTACCACCAGGCTACCACTGCCCCCTATTTAACAATTGGTTCATTGGAAAGAAGTAGAAATTCCTGAGAAAAATCTTAAGTCTTCATATTATTCCAGTGGAATTTAAGAAAAAGAAAGAGTGGTTCAATTTTATTGTTTATTTTATGTCAGTGTTTCGAATGTTGTTTTTGGTGTATTTTACAGAGAATGTTCCTAAAAAGTTTGATTCTTCTATGTCAGATGGGCTTTGCTGATGTTGATAAAGTTGATATTGAAAGATAGAGCTGTGTCGTACTACTTGTGTTGGACATGAATGTCTTCCTACAAACACATATATTGTTTGCAAATCTAACAGAAAATGCTGTACCGAATACTGTAACTGATTTATCTTTTTGGATTGAAAGCTAAGTTATCGTCTATGTCTAGTCCAAGCCCTCGTGTTATATTAGCTAGTTAATTATTATTAATCTCAACATTATCATTATCCATGACACATTAATTAATAGTCTGATCATGTAGTTTGACATGTATAGATTGCCAGGGTAGATTATATGACTCAGATATGGTTCATCATTCATTTTCTGTAAACGCTTAATCCTAATTAGGGTCATGAGCAGGCTGGCTCCCATCCCAGCTGACTCCGGGTGAGAGCAGAGAACACCCTGGACAGCTCACCAGGCCATTGCAGAGAAGAAACGCACTGACAGCTATGCAGCTACTCTTGTGGAAAGTCAGCAATGGTTCTTTTACATGAACCTCTCACCATAGACAGTGAGAGACATGGGCGGCCTTTGGTAACCCAGTTGCACTGGGCAGACAGTGACAACCTATGGAGAGTGGGGCTTGAACCCCCAACCTTAGGATCAGTGAACCAGCACGTTTACCACCAGGCCACCACTGCCTATACCATTGTTTTAAAATGACATTATAATTTTGGATTATTGATACAGTTGATTTTTTTTAATCTTTTTGATTTTCTTGGATGCTAATAATTATTAAAACATTTTATAAACATTTATATATGGATGTAATCCTAGTGTTCCCTGGGGCTCAATTCTTGATCCACTCCTGTTCTTTCTTTATACAAAGAGATCCCTTGGTGATGTCACATCCTCATGAGTTCTCATACCATTGCTATGCAGATGACACTCAACTTATTCTCTCATTTCCTTCCTCAGGTATTGATACTTCTGCATGGATCTCTGCATGCCTGGCAAGTATCTCTTCATGGATGGGGGCTCACCAGCTGATGTTTAATTCCAGCCTCATCCCCGAATCAAGATCTTGCAATCTTCTTGAACAACACTAGGATTGCTCCTTCAGGCACTGCACAAAGTCTTGGAGTAACCCTCGATAAGTGCCTGTCCTTTTCTTCTCATATCACCAATATTTTTAGATCATGTCAATTTCTTCTCTTTAATATCCAAAGGATTTATCCATTTCTTTCCAGGAAGGCAACTCAGATACTTGTTCAGTCCCTTATCATCTTAAGACTAGATTACTGCAACTCACTGCTGGCAGGTCTAGCTTTGAGTGCTATTCGACCTCTGGAAATGATCCAGAATGCAGCTGCATGGCTTGTTTTCACCCTTTCCAAATTTTCCCACACCACAACACTGCTACGCTACAGTCTCTCCACTGGCTTCCTGTAGCTGCTCACATTCAATTTAAAACATTACTGATTGCCTACAAAGCCAAAAAATGGACCTGCACCTTCAGATCTCAAAGCACTGATCACATCTCACACTCCACCACGCTCTCTCAGATCCCTAGCACTGCGAGACTGATCCCTCCCTCTACCAAGGGACAAGGGGAAATGCATCTAAACTCTTCTCTGTTCTGCTTCCAAGGTGGTGGAATGAACTTCCTCGGAACATCCGGACAGCTGAGCCACTGAGTATCTTCAAACGACGGCTGAAAACTTACCTTTTCAGCAGTACTTAGATTAAGCACTATGCTATATACAATCACACACACGCACACACACACACACACACACACACACTCACACACACACACACACACACACACCATCTCACTCTCAAACACAAAGACCATCTGAGTTTGACTGACGGTATACTTAGTCTGTGTTCTAACAAACCAGTACAAGGATATATTCACTGATAGAGACTAAAAAGCACTCCTGTAAGTCGCTCTGGATAAGACCTTCTGCTAAATGCTGTCATTGAAAATATAAATATTGAATCTACAGGGATTGATATCAAATGTTGAATATTGTGATGTAACACATGTACAACAGTTACAATTTGCTTACCTTCCTGCTGGTCACATGTTCCTCGATGGGGCAGAATTTGTGGTTGTTGTGTTTTCTAGAAATCTGACACACCACACACACCAGCTGTTGATCATCCAGACAGAAGAATTTGAGGTCCTCACTGTGCAGACTGCAACCTGTTTCAGACACTGATGAAGATCCCTGAATTCTGTCCTGTAAGAATGTCTCACACAAGTTCCTTAAGGCCAGATTTGTAGGAAGCTGATTTATAGATGACGTTCTCCTACAAACAGGACATTCTTTGGATTCTCTGGTCTTCCAGAACTGCTGCAAACACACTTTACACACACTGTGACTACAGCACAACAGAACAGGATTTTTGAAGATTTCATGGCACACAGGACAGGAGAAATCCTCCTCTGAAAAGTTAGAAGCCATTGTATTCTCTTTTTGTTGTTCTCTCTAATCCGAATGTTCACTGTTTCACTTTCACTTTGGCGTGGTCACACTATGATGTCAGGTTTCATTTAAAGGAAAACTAAACTCTCCAGCGCAGGGCACTGCTGCTTAGAAAAACAACAAAAATTCCCCAAGACTCAGTGCTTCCCCTGCCAAAATGTCCAGTAGAAATCCTGTTGGACTGAATAGAATTCTATAGGAACTCCCATTGAACAGTAATTTCTTATAGAATTTCCAAAGTGTTCTACAGATATTTTCTGTTAAGTTCTATAGAACAGTTCATCCCTATAGAATTTCAAAAATGTTGTTTAACAATGTGCTGTATGTTCTATATAACAGCCTACTCTATGGACAAAAAAAAGTCTATCGCAGCTTGTTAAAGTTCTATTGAACAGCAAATTTCTATTGACATGATTAATTAAGGTACTTAGACGTTTGCAAAATACTCTATATGAATTACCATCATAGAAAGCTGGTGTTGTAAATAGAACTCTTAAGTTCCGTAAAACGCAAAAATTACGATATCATACAGCTGGATAGGCCTAACTGAGTGAAATAATTAGTGAATGGCAGAAGTGAAATTTCCAGTAATAAAAATTGAGAATATACCGGGATCCCTCACTACTTCACACTTTAATTCATGCAGCTTCAGTGCATTGCATTTTTATTTTTTTTTTGGCTTTTAATATTCATCAAATTAAATTAATTTCTATTATCATTTACAACAGAATAAGTGCTTATCATCCAGTATCCACCACACAGGAATGGCTCAGTGTGATGGCTTACTATCTGGGGATGATAAGCAAATATTTAATTTAATTATTGAATGAGGTGAAGTATGTTATGGAGAATTATTCTGTCTCAGGGCCGAGGTGAACAACAACCTCGGAGAGCAAATAATTTTCCTATTATTAGAAAAACTAATTCTATAATTGTTTAATTTATTCCTTGATTAGTCAGATTGGTTGTTCCAAATTGACCCCAAGTGTCAGCTTGATTGTGAATAGTTCAGCATGTGTTGCCATGTAATGGTTTGTTCATGGTTCAAATTGTATGCCACCTTTGCCCAATTTTGGCTGAGAAAGGCTCCAGCCTCCCCGCGACCCTAATTGTATTAAGCAGTTCAGCAAATGAATGTGTGAGTGAGAGAGTGAGTGATTAATAGTAGAAATTAATACGATACCACTCAGGAATGGTGCAATCTGATTGGTCTATTTTCTCAGGACTCAAAACCATTATTTCGAGTGGATAATGCTTCACTCAAAATGACAGGCCTTGACTGTTTGTCAGGGCAAATAAGCAGATAGCAACATCATTATCACTGTTTACTATGAAAAAATACACACTAAAGGCTGATGTTAATGTACATGTTTTGCACAAAGTCTGACCTCAAGCTTGGTGCAAAAATTAATATAAATACATTGCAAGAAATGTATATTCTTGATATAATCGTGAAGTGAAAGGAAAATGATAACTGGTTTAATTATTTATTTTTTTACGAATAAAATTCTGAAAAGGGTGGCATGCATTTATATTCAAGCCCCCTTTACCCTGATACCCGAAACAATACCCAGTGTAAACCATCGCCTTCAGAAGTCACTTAATCTTCTTCTTCTTCTTTCTTCTTTTACTTTCGGCTGCTCCCTTCAGGGGTCGCCACAGCAAATCATCCGCCTCCACCTCACCCTGTCCTCCGCATCTTCTTTTCTGACTCCAACGACCTTCATGTCTTCCTTCACCACATCCATAAATCTCTTCTTCGGTCTTCCTCGAGGCCTTCTGCCTGGTAGTTCCAACCTCAGCATCCTACTGCCAATATACTCACTATCCCTCCTCTGTACATGTCCAAACCATCTCAATCTAGCCTCTCTGACTTTGTCTCCAAAACATCTTACGTGGGCTGTCCCTCTGATATACTCATTTCTGATCCTATCCATCCTCGTTACTCCCAGGGAGAACCTCAACATTTCAGAAGTCACTTAATCAATCAATAGAATCCATCTGTGTGTAATCTGATCTCAGTATAAAGACAGCTGTTCTCTAAAGGCCTCGGGGTTTTGTTAGAGAACATTAGTGAACAAACATCATCACGAAGGCCAAGGATAGGCTATTACAAAAAGATACCGAAAATTCGAAACAACTCACCGTACACTATTCTGATGATCTTCGGAAAATAGGAAATAGGACAACTGCAGACGTACGGCGACATGGTTTTAAACTAAACTGACCGGTCAGGAAAGGTGAGCATGGAGCAGTCAAGAAGTCCCTGGTAACACTAGAGGAACTGCAGAGATCCGTATCTCAGGGGGAAGAACAAAAACTAACATGCGCACACATTGCAAAACTTGGGTGGACATGATGTAATTCTTCCCAACAAACCTAGAGGTGGCAGCTCATGTGAAATGAGACTTACCATGAGGTGGACGGAAAGAGGACCATAACTGTCAATGGAAATATAAATTATATAACCTATTTCATATTTAAATTCATTTATTTAGTTTGTTTGCTTTAGCTTATAACAATAATAAATATGACCACTAAGCTTATCTCACCTGCTCAAGTCCACACAAGGCTACACAGCAGGTCCAGCCACAGAGTCACAGCTGTCCTTGTAAGTGTCTTGTAATGTATCTTGCTGAATGCTTCTTAGAGATCTTCCAACTTCCAATGATGAAGTACTCAAAGTAATACCATGGTAATTTAATAATGTGATAAAAGCTTCAATAATTATTGTGATATGCTGTGTACAGTGAACTGCACAGAGAACACAACAGACTTAAAACAAACGTGAGATTTTATTTATTGATGATCATATCCTCGGCACAGTCAGTGTGCAGTGACATAGAACTTTAATAATTAAATGTGTAGCCCTTTAGGTGGGTCACCACTTCTCCTGCAAAGCTTTAACACGAACTGAAAGATAAACATCAACAAGGTATTAAACATAATATACAGGTGTGCTGCATCACTTCAAATTTCATTCTTTATCTCACATCATTCTTTCATAGACACCTGAGCTCAGGTGCACATCTGTGCAGAGTTTCTCTGCATGTTCTTCCCATGTTTCTCTGGGTTTCCTCACACTTCTCAAAAACACACTCGTAACTGGATTGATTTGTGTGTAGTTATATTTATGATAGAATTTTCAACACAGAGCTAAATGGAATATATCACTGTTACACTTCATACCACTTTATAGGTTCAGTCACAGTGCAACGTGATATACAGTGATACCTCAGCTCACGAACATAATTGGTTCCCAGAAATTGTGTGTGAGGCGAAAAGTTCGTCTTCCGAACATTTATTTCCCATAAGAAACCATTAAAATGGGAATAATCCGTTCCCAGGTCCCCATAAAACATAATTTTCTACTAAATAAGTCTTAAAACTACACAAAAATATACCTTATTTTATGCATAACAAATGTGCTATTGTATTGTAATTAAAGAAATAAACTGTACTGTATAATAAAGTGGTTTTATTTACCTTTGTGATGGTAGTTGATGGCTTGATGGAATGGAGTGGGAGGAGGAGGAGGGAGGAGGACTTACTGTTTGGAAGGAGAGTTTGGAACGCCTACTGTTTGGAAACACCCTTAGCCACACACGCACCCTTAATAGCTTCCTTGTTCTTAAGGATGGGAGCAATGGTAGACTTAGCGTACTGGTACTGGGACGCTGAGTCACACAAACGCACACCTCGTTCGTGTTTTTCAATGATCTCCGCCTGTGGTGGGGTCTTTTTCAATCCCATAATAGCAAAAGTACACTCAATATGGTCCAAAATGTCTATCAAACACAAACCACTTCCACACTCAAAGAAAGGGGGTGACGAACTGTGACGCCATGAGCTTGCGTCAACTTCTCGTGGCCGCCACCGTGGCGCTGTTCGACCGCGTGGTTTGATTCGTCCGCCGAAAACTAGTTCGTCAGCAGAGACAATATGCTCGCAAATTTAATGTTCTTGAGGCGAAAAGTTCGTTAGCTTAAGCGTTTGTCAGCGGAGGTTTTACTGTATTAAAGAGAAAATGTTTGTCTCGCGAATTCTCCTGCAAAATTATCTCACGCTAAGCTGAGTCACGTTTCATTTACATGTTTAAGATCTTTCCTCCGCGCCAAATGTGAGAGTCCGGTTATATATGAGACCACAATAGATCTACTGATAAACAGAACAGAGGGAATAAGAACTTAAATATAGATGAAATAGACTGTGGTGGCCCGGTGGTAAGGTGCTGGATTGCTGATCCTAAGGTTGGGGGTTCAAGTCCCACTCTCAATGGGTTGTCACTGCCCCCCCCCCGTGCAGCTTACTGGCTTATCAAAGGCCAGTCATGTCTCTCACTGTTTATGGTGAGAGGTGTAAAAGAACCATTGCTGACTTTCAACAAGAGTAGCTGCATAGCTTTCAGCATTTTTCTGCCCTGCGATGGCCTGGTGAGCTGTCCAGAGTGTACTCTGCCCTCACCCCGAGTTGGCTGAGATGGGCACTAGCCTACCCGTGACCCTATTTAGGAATAAGTGGTTCAGAAAATGAATGTATGTTGTAGCTCACTGCTCTGTGTGTGTCTGCTCACTGTTTGTGTGTGTGTGTGTGTGTGTGTGTGTGTGTGTGTGTGTGTGTGTGTGTGCTCACTTTGGATGGGTTAAATGCAGAGGAACAATTTCTTTTGCAGAATTCATACACTATAACCAAAACGAAAAACGTTGCTTCATATCTCATTGTTTTAACTTCATCACTTTCATTCATTTTCTGAACAGCTTAAGCCTAATTAGGATCGTGGGAAGGCTGGCACCTATCTCAGCCTATGTCAGAGGGCAGAGTGCACCCTGGACAGCCCGCCAGACCACTGCAGGCAGAAACATGTTGGTGGGTATCCAGCTATATTTTCATTTGGGGTCAACTTGGAACAGCCATGTAGCCTAATGTGCATTTACTTGGATTTCATGTGAGAAAAAGGTAAACCCACGCAAGCATGGGCAGAACATACAAACTCCAAATAGAAACATCTTTACTGAGCTCAGGACTCGAACCCGATACCTTCTTGCTGTGAGGTGGACATGCTAACTACTATTCCACCATGCAACCATTAAATGAAAAGTTAAGTCTAATTAACATCAACATTAAAAAAAAAAAAATCACAGAGTGAAAGACAGTTCAGTGTTTCTACAACAGCAAACTTTCACCAAGAATATCAAACTTTTAATCTGCAAGATTTCATCAATGAGCTCGAATTAATATCAGCTCAAACTGATCTCATTTACTTTCACGGAACACGGAAGTGGGAGGATCTTTAGATGAGAGTTTTTATCAGAAACACCAAGAAATGGCATTAATTTCCCAGTGATCCCATGTGTGAAAGTGTGTATGTGTGTGTTAGTGAGAGGGTCGGAGAAGGACAGTTTTCCATTGTCAAAGTTCAGCTGCACTCTGATCCTCTGGAGTTTCTGTGATACCAAGAGGACATTTTCCATCAGTTCAGAACCTGCTCTATATTCACCATCGTAATATCTCACATACCAGGACGTTTTTTTGAAAAGTAAGGAAAAACCCAAGCGTTTCTTCTCTACAAACCGAGCAGATGATTTCATTACACCGACATTCCAGCCTCTACAATCCCCAACTTCAACATCCCAGCAGTGTGTCCCTGGTTTAAAACATTCAAAACCAACAATATGCTCATATTTATAAAATCTCTCGAGATTTTTAGGACACTTCTGTTTCTCATCACTGAATCTCACACTGCTCAGATCATCAGATACAATGAGGTTCGGATGAGCAGTGTTGGGGTCCAGAGTTACAGGTCCTGAAAAACACACACACACACACACACACACACACACACACACACACACACACACACATACACACACACACACACACACACACACACAAGTTCAGAGAGAGAGAGAGAGAGAGAGAGAGAGAGAGAGAGAGAGAGAGAGAGAGAGAGAGATCTTACTGTAATGTACAGCGTCCTTCATCTTCTCCCAGACTCTGAACTTCAGGTTGCTCAGATGTTTTGCTACATGGATCAGTTTTCCTGAAAGCTCATTTGGATCTTGCAGTGTGCACTGGGTTCTACAAACAACATTCAGTACTCAGTGTTACTGTGGATTTTGATTCAGAAACACAGAGAATGAGAGAAACAGGAAGTCCATCCCTCACCTTTTCACTGAAGCCTTGTAATTCTGTAAAATAACAAAGTAAATATCAGAGGATGTGATTAATATCATTTCTCCACTGAAATGTGACGTTTCTGAAGATAGAAAGAAGTTTGATTTTCTCACAGTATAAACTCTGATTAAATGATCCTCACCTGTAAGAACGAGACATCTTCAGCTCTCATCTCCTCCTCTATGGCTCTGATCGTGTCTGAAAGAGATGATATGTCTCTGCTCAGCTTCTCAATGTTCTCCTTCATCCTCCGACTCTTCTGCTCCTCTTCCTCTCTCAGTGCTGTGATCCTGACTGTCTCTTCGTCTCGTAGAAACTGGTGAAGCTTCTCAAACTCCCCCTTAATCTGACGCTGGGTTTGTTCGGCCTGAACCTACAGCGAAGACCAAACCATATTAAATGCAACGGATCATTCAGTGATACTTTTTTCAAAAAATTATTAGATTCATAATTAAATCTCACTATAATATAAAGCATGTGTTATTGATTCTGACCTTTATATGTTGTTCAGTCTGACTCCAGTTCAGTTTACAGTCTTTAAAGATCTTTAGTTTCTCCTGTAGAGGCTTCAGTGCAGTTTTGAGCTTCTCCTGAAACAAATCAATGCACTGCATGGAGACTCTGTGTTTTAACTTTTACTTTACACATCGTTAATTTGCATCAGTGTGTATTCGGGATTTAAGTCTGCAAAGTTCAGTGTGTGTTTTTAAGCTCATGAGACAGTAATAGTGATATTCTTACATTTCCATGTTGATCAAAAGATTACACTTATAGGATGAGGGATTAGCAATGTTTCACTGCTTTCCTATATCATGGAAGATCTACTTCTGTTTTCACAGGTGACAGTTCAGATGATGAGCCAGTGCTCATGGGTGGAGTCCCATTTATAACAAAACACTCTATAATGTATGTCGAGGTCTAGCAATCTGTACTTGAGTCACGTGATGTGATGTCACTATTAATGAAGTGAAGGCCTCTATTTGTAAAGGAAATATAATACAACTGCTTACCTAAAATGGACAGGGATTCTTTACTTTCTGTGGTTGATTGGAACCGAGATCCCCCTGCAACCACCTAATTCAGTGAAATAGGATTCCCCCCACCCCCCCGACCGACTGACGTATACATACATGTATATGTGTATATAATATCAATAAATGCATGAATAATCAATAAATGGCATAAATGCTTATAATAACAATTAAATATCCAAAAATAATGCATAAGATGTCAATAAAATATAAATACACACACATACAGATGCGCGTGCACACACAGATGCACGCCTCACATAAAAATGTAACTAGTTTTGATGTGAGGTTGTTTTTTTTTTTGTTTGTTTTTTTTTTTTTTTTTTTGCATAATTGGACTTTTTTGCAGCATTTTCTTTAACTTTCCCCCTATTCTTCCTTAATTTCCTCAATTTTTAATTCGAAGAATATTAAAAAAAAAAAAAAAAAAAAAAAAAAAAACGCGATGTACTGAAGCGCATGGTAGTGAGGGATCCCGGTATTTAAATCAATATGGCTTGTGTCTGTATTATTTTCCCTGACACCTTGTGTAAATTTCCAGTGGTGTGTGTAGAATATAGGACCTGTAGCATTCCATCTAGTTAATGTTTTGGTAGTCGACAGGACACCGTGCTCTCTGGAGGTCTTAAATTTGTATATCATAGCACTCGCCTATGCCTTAGCATCATGTTAGCCTAGCTTGCTTCCTAATACCATCTAATACCAAAAATCCATATTTCGTGATGTTTTCAGCTTTTCTATAGAACGTAGTTGGAATTATATTATGGATTTTTTTTTAAATCACCCAACCCTGACTAATACCTCTCAATAACTTGCTTAGTCTTGCTCAGTGAGATTGCAGCCTTCGTGGCCTTTCAGAAAAGGTGTGTTTATTCTGACAGCTTATGTGACACTTAGATGGCACACATGACTTCATTCCATGAATACTCTGAAAGTAATTAGTTGCATGAGTACTTTTGAGGGGCTTCATGGTAAAAGAGTGAAAAGATATATATATATATATATATATATATATATATATATATATATATATATATATATATATATATATATATATAGCAAGATTCTGACTCTTATTTTTAAAAATTCTTTTTTCTTTATTCATTCATTTTCTGTAACCGCCAAAACTTAATTAGGGTCGCACGAAGTCGGGCACTCATCCCAGCTGACTTTGGGAGAGGGCAAAGTACACCCCGGACAGCTCGCCAGGCCATCACAGGGCAGAATCACACTGACGGCGATGCAGCCTACTCTTGTCAACAGTCAGCAATGGTTCTTTTTCAGCCTTACATGGTAGACAGTGAGAAACATGGCTGGCCTTTGATAACCCAGTGAGCTGCACTGAGAATGGGGGGTGCAGTAACAAACCATAACCATTGAGAGTGGGGCTTGAACCCCCAACCTTGGGATCAATGATCCAGAACCTTTATCACCAGCCCAGCACTGACTTGACATACAGTAGGCCCTTGACTATTCACAGTTTTGCACTCACGGTTTGAATATTCGCGGACTGCCAAGCAACTGACACATCACTCAAATTCAGCCAATGGCTGTCCTCCTTCCTGCTGATTGGTTGAGATGATGTAATGCCCCTTTTTCTTAATTTGCACACAAGTTGTCAATAAGCCTCTTTTTTGTGTGTTTTAATTACCAGTTAAGCTTTATGATGCCACTCAAACGCTGTGCGTCTTCTCTGGCGAAGCGATAGAAAACGCTGGATGTCTCTTCTGAAGAAATACGACTATCTCCTGAAGAAACGATAGTTTCCTCCGAACTGTTGTATTAAAGTCTTTTTCAATTATTATTCCAGTACAGTGTCTAAGTTAATGTTTAGAATGTTTGTGTGTGAGATTTTATGTTCTTTAGCATGTTTAACAAATGATACCAAAAGAATAAACTTTATTACGCTTCATGTCCTTTTACATTGAACTTGGAGTGACGCCTCCAAGATGGCGCTGCCTTGAGGGCGACGTCGCGGAGTTCGCATAGTCAAATCGTTTCTTTGTTCATTTTATTTATTTATTTTTTGTTGTTTTGTTTGCTCATGTTTTGCACTATGCTCGTCTATGACCAGTCAACCCTACTTCAGCTATGAGATCGAAGTCTTCTGAAGTTTAGCACCTGGCACAGTCAACTCCTATCCTGAGCTAATATGCTGTGGTAGCTCAATGCTAGCCGCACCCCGGCTAACAATAAGCCCAGGTGGAGTTATCAGAGTCTCCAATGCTTGGATAGAAGTGGAAGGTTTGCACTTCCAGTCATACTGCTTGAAAATGTTCACTCCCTGTGAAACAAGATGGTCGAGCTTCATGCTCAGATTGCAGCACAGAGGGAGCTACAGGACTGCTCCATGCTGTGTTTCTGTGAAACATGGCTCGAGGAGAGTATACCGACAAAGCGATAGCACCAGCCGGCTACACGGTCTTCATCCCCTGCGATCCTACGTGTTGGAGTCGTTGTTCTGCCCCCCCGCCTGGGCTTATTGTTAGCCATGGTGAGGCTAGCAATGAGCTACCATAGCATATTAGCTCAGGATAGGAGTTGTTGCGTGCTTAGTTGCCTGAAGCTGAAGCTGCTCATAGCTGTAGTAGGGTCGACCAAATCATAGACGAGCATAGTGCAAAACATGAACAAACAAAACAACAAATAAAACAAATTAAAATGAACAATGAAACAATTTGACTCTGAGAACTCCACGACGTCACCCTCTAGGCAGTGCCATCTTGGAGATGTCACTCCAAGACATCACTCCAAGTTCAATGTAAAACGACATGAAGCAAAATAAAGTTTATTCTTTTGGTATCACTTGTTAAACATGCTACAGAAAATAAAATATCATGCACAAACATTCTAAACATTAACTTAGGTACTGTACTAGAATAATAATTAAAAAAAGACTTTAATACTAGTGTTTCACAACAATAGCCGACCTTCTACTCGCTGGTAAAAACAAAAGAGGAAAACATGCTGTTGTAATGCACTTTGTACACAAAACATAAAAATAAGCTTCTCAAGCAAAGATGAAAACTAGGGGATCCAATTTTTATGGGAATGAGCATCTGGCAAAGAAAAATTCTGACATCATTAGGAAAGCACATTTTCTAATGAAACAATATAGGCAGCTCAGACTAAAACTTTACTAAATGAATACAAAATTCATTGATAACCTTTCACCAAGTAGAGCTATCTATTGGGAGCTCTGTCTTAAGGCAGTGCATAAATCTTTATATTGTTGAACATATAGACATTTCATGTAGGATTAATTTTGTTCTTTTTGTTAATGTGACACATGGACTTACATATGAACATAATTTACCTTGTAGTCTGTTACTGCTTCATTAATGGGAGAGAACTTATGGTTAGTGTGTTTTTTTGAATCTCGACACACCAAACACATGGGCTGTTGATCATCCAGACAGAAAAGTTTGAGTTTCTCGTCATGCTCACTGCAGACTGTTTTGGACCCTGACGAAGATATCCGACTTCTCTCCTGTAGGAAAGTCTCACACAGGTTCCTCAAGGCCAGATTTATGGGTGGATCATCTACTGAAGACACAGTTCTACAAACAGGACACTCTCTGTCTCGTTTTGTCTCCCAGAACTTCTGCAAACACACTTTACACACACTGTGACTACAGCAGAGAAAAACAGGATCCTTAAAGATTTCATGACACACAGGACAAGAGAGATCCTCCTCTGAAAACCTGGAAGCCATTTTATGTTGCTGCTGTTGTTCTCTCCAGTCAGAATGCAAGGAGTTTCACTTTCACTTTGGTGAAAAAAACAGAAAGAAAAGATCTGTAGGTAATTTTAAGATTAAACACACTACTCTTTAGGTCCAGTAAGGTCCTTTCACAATGCTGAAAATAAAAACTCAGATTTCTCAATAAATTGAGGATAAAACTAAATTCACCAGAGAAGAGTACTGCAGGCTGTTTATGAAGGACTGCAGTCGTCTCAGACTCAACATTACTTGAAAAGGAGGGGTTTAAGAGACAAAGATTATGACGTGTTAGAGCCATGTCTAACTTCAGAAACACCCACAACACTTCTGAGCCACAACTTATTACCACACAAGGGGCAGAACTCTGATTAACATTGCAATTCACTGGATCTCAGTCAGAAAAACAGTCTTACAACAACATAAAATACTGAATCATATTTCCAATCTGTGAGTTGGGAAGGAATTACAGAATGCATTGAGGTAAGAGTATAATGTGGAATAATAATAATAATAATAATAATAATAATAATAATAATAATAATACCCCTCCTTGAATTGCCACCTGACTGTGGTGGAGGGGTTTACGTGTCATAAAGATCCTAGGAGCTTCAGAAGGGTCACCCAAAGTGAACATGTCCTAGGTGAAAGCTTAAATGAAGCGTGGTTAAAAAACCCTATTGGACAAAGAAAAAAGGACCCAGTTTCCCTTGCCCTAATGCAGGTCACCGGGATCTCCCCTGGAGCCAGGTTTGGGGGAGAGGCTTGAAGTTGAACACCTGGTGGTTGTGCTTCTATCCATGGAGCGCGATCTGGGCCAGCCAGAAATGGACGCATGGGTTCGCCCTCCCATGGCCCCACCACATGTGAGAGGGGCTATAGGATTTGGGTGCCATGTGAGATGGGTGGAAACTAAAAACATGGGTTCTGTCGGATCAATCTTCGGCTACTAACTCTGACTCTTGGGACATGGAATGTCACCTCTCTGATGGGGAATGAGCTTTAGCTGGTGCATAAGGTGCAGAGGCACTGACCAGATATAGTCGGACTCACCTCAACACATAGCTTGTGCTCTTGAACCACCTATCTCGAGAGGCGTCAAACCAGTGTTTGCATCTTGGTGCCCACACCATGGGGTTCTCCACGGTTGATGAAGGGGTAGCATCCCCCTGCCTACAGGTGATGGACAGGTCCTGAATGTTGTTTGTGCTTATGCCCCAAATGACAGTTCAAAGTACCTACCCTTCATGGAGTCTTCGGGAGGGGGAGGGGGGTATTGGAGAATGCTTCCACAGGGACTCACTCATTTTCCTTGGAGACTTCAACACCCATGTGGGCAATGATTGTGTGACCTGGAAGGGTGTGATCGGTAGGTACAGCCTCTCCAGTCTGAACCCAAATTGTGTTTTGTCTTTGGACTTCAGTGCTCATCATGGTTCATCCATCCCAAACATAAGGGTGTCCATAAGTGCACTTGGCACCATGACACCCTGGACACAGTTTGATGATCAACTTTGTAGTCGTGTCACCGGACGTGCGCCACATGTTCTGGACACTCGGGTGAAGAGAGGAGCTGAGCTGTTAAACGATTATCACCTGGTGAAAAGCTTTCTTTGATGGTGAGGGAGCCCGCCCTCCAGACCTGGCACACCCAAGTGAGAAGTTAGGGTCTCCTGGGAACATTTGGCGGAGCCTCATGTCAGAGAGGTGTTTAACGCCCGCCTTCAGCAGAGGTACAACTACGCCTCGAGGGAGGGGGATGACATGGAATCCAATTGGGCAATGTTTCGTGCCTCCATTGTTGAGAGAACAGCCAATAGCTGAGGCCGGAGGGTCATCTGTGTCTGTTGTGGTGGTAACCCTCAAAGCCGGTGATGAACACTTATGGTGAAGTGGGCCAGCCAGCTGAAAAGGGAGGCCTATTGGGTCTTATTGACATGTGAATCTCCTCAGATAGCAGACAGGTTCCAGCAGGTGCTGGAGCCCGAGCTGTCATTGATGCAAAATCTTGGGCGTGGGGGGAGATCAGTGAGGGCCTGAAAAGCAATTATCAGTTGGCCTCAAAAAGGTTTTGGAACACCATCTGATACCTCAGGAGGGAGATGTCTATCTCCACAAATATTGTTTACGTTGGAAGTGAGGAGCTGCTCAGCTAGATCTGAGATGTTGTCAGGAGATGGAAGGAATTCTTAAATGACCTTCTCAATCCCACCAACATGCCCTCCGTGGACAAGGAAGAACCTTGGGGTTTGGATGGGGTCCACCCATCACTGAAGCTGAGATTGCTGAGGCAGTCAAAAAGCTCCTCTGTGATCAGGCTCCAGGGGTGGTTGAGATCCGTTTTGAATAATTCAGGGCTCTGGATGTTGTAGGACTGTCATATACAGCTCTCTGCAACATCAGGTGGTCATTAGGGGCCATACCTCTGGATTGACAAACCAATTATTGTGGAATCACACTCCTCAACCTACCCGGGACAGTCCATGCAGAGTTACTGGAGAGGAGGATCTGTTGAACCCTCTGACGCCCATCTCAACTGACTCCAGGCGAGGGCAAGATACACCTGGACAGGTCGCCAGGCCTTCACAGGACATGAATAATAATATTATTAATAATAATAATAATAATAATAATAATAATAATAATAATAATAATAATAATAAGGGCCTGATGATGTACACCTCTGCGCGGTGGGTCTAAATAGGGGAACTAAATGTTCCCTGAACTAAATGTATATCACCCAGTTAGGGCTATCCCCCCAAAGCTGGTATTCTAATGGATTAGGGAACACCAAGAATTTGACCAAACTCCATTTCCGCAGTCCATTGATCTTCCCTCCGGAAATAAAACCACCAATATTCGAGATGGGACTTACCCCAGCGGGAGACAAAGAACCCGTCCATGAATATCCTTGATCGAAGATCTAAAATCCACACCCCTTGAGTGTGCAAAAGTGACTGGTGAGCCTGAAAATCCATGTGTCAATGGAAAGTCCCTTAAACAACATTTGAACAATGCTAATCCAATGTTAATCTACCTGACTGAACAGAACCTGCTTGACCAACTCCAGTGACTTCAGATCTACATGCGCCGTGATGCAGATGAAAATTTTCCTGCAACCCGTCATGCGCCCCTTGAAAAACACATTGCTCAGACAGCAGTGGGCCCTAAAATGCAAATGAATACCTGCATCCTTACAGTATTTCCCCGTTTTCTAAGACCACCTTATCTACAAGTAAAAAAAAAAAAAAATGTTTCTGGCTTGCCAAACTGAAATTATGTCGCTAAGGACTCTCTTTTTGATGTTTCAAATGATCAACTTTATTTATTCTTTCAGCATTTTTATGGCAAAATTTCTGAATCTGCAATTGATAAACAAAAACCAGTAAAAGTCCTGCTTAAAGATTTTCCACAAAATCAAATTGATAAATTCAATGAAATAATATTAGTAATTCTTGACACAGAGTATTCTTTGCATAATATCAATTGTGTGTATGCTGCTGCCCGAACACTTGAGAAACTCTACTCAGTTTCCAAACGTACCACTATTAAACTTAAAAACAACAAAAGTAAAGGAAACGGGCTTGAACAAAAAATAAAAGAAACAAGGAGAGACATCTCATAGCTGGAACTACGCCTTAAGTTAAGATCTAAAGGTGAGTCAATGACAAAAAGGCAAAAGACAACTAAAGAAACAATTCTCCTTCAAATTCTTGACCCCTTAAAGCAAAACTTAAGATTAATATTAATGAAAAATATTTTTACAGGCAATTTAATACACCTTCAAGTAATGACGGCAAGAGACCTCACATGGAATCCAATGAGGGGTTCTGGAAAAAGTTGTGGTCTATACCCTGCAACTGCAACCTTGAAGAACCATGGGTGGAAGAATACAGCCAAGCCATGTCAGAAAAAAATAAAAATGAAAAAATATAACTTGCCATTGCTGTATTTCATTACTTTGGTTTGCCTAAAGAAAACAATTAACATGTCTAAATCAAATACAGCTCCAGAGCCGATGGCATTAAAAACCGGTTTTGGAAACTGTTTTCGTGTGTCTAGGCGCATCTTCTTACTTCTTTTAATTCTCGAATGGACACAGGGGATGTTCCTTCATGGTTCTGCAAAGGTCGTACAATATTCCTCCCAAAGAAAGCAGACTTGACAAATCCAAAAAAATATGGCCCGATCACATGTTTGAATCATTATATCTTATTCCCGTAGGGTAGTGTAGCAATTGGTCTCTTCCGGAGAAGATTAACCGGGACTCGGGAATGCTTGCTACTTGTCCCCAGAAACAAGCTGGTGGCTTTGCAGCCCACTCTTTACGAAAGTCAGCAATGGTTCTTTTACATGCTTCTCACCATAGACCGTGAGACTGGGGGGGACAGTGGCAACCTTATGGGGACTCGAATACCCAAACTTAGGATCAGCGATCCTGCGGCCTATCCACTAGACCACCACTGCCCTCACATGTTTGAATACTGTGTACAAAATATTTACAAGGTGTTTGACAAATATTGTGTCATCCTACTGCTCCAGAAAATGGTTCTTGAAGAGGCAAAAACTTATCATTGAAACCTCTCAATGTGTTGGATTGATTACAAAAAGGCATACGACTCTGTCCCTCACGAATGGATTCTGTCTTTGCAGTGTATTGGCCTACCTGAGCAACTACTACTGCTCAAATCTTTAATGAGTTGCTGATCAACTCAGCTTGAGATGTACTTGCAAAAGCAGGTTAAAACTTCAGAGTCTATTCCCATCAAAAAAGGAATATTCCAAGGAGATTTGTTTAGTCTTTTGTCTTTTTGCCTGTCACTTAAGCCCTTGAGTTCCATGCTCAATAAGGAGGAAAGTTATCATCCAGGACCTCTTGAGCTCAGACACCCAACACCTCTTACTCACCGCCTCTACATGGATGACATCGAACTGACTGCCAAAGGATATTCCAATTTGAAAGACCAAATTCACATTGTTGAGTCCTTTTCACAGGATATTGGAATGACATTTGGGCTTGACAGATATAATGTTCTTCACTTAAGGCGTGGCAAGCCAGTCAATAATGGATCTGTTGAGTTAAGAGGGGGAGGAGTTATTGAGCATCTCATGGAAGGCCAATCTTACACCTATTTAGGGATGCAAGTTCGAGACAACTTCCAGAAAGCCCACATCAAAGACAAGCTACAAGCAGAGTACAAATCTCATCTCATCTCAAAAAGATCTGCCTGTCCTGTCCATGTATATATATATATATATATATATATATATATATATATACATACATATATATATATATATATATATATATATATATATATATATATATATATATATATATATATATACATACAGTCGGCCCCCAATTTCGGCCTGTGTACGAAATTCTTGGGTTACGGAAAACATTTTCCTGAGTTTCCGTCCCCGAGATACGAAACAACCCCCTTCTACGAAAAGAAATTCAAAAGTGCCATTCAAAATTTCACACGTCGCACAAGCTGCTCTCTCATTGGCTGTCTCTCAACATCCACCCCGCTGGCCTCCCAGATAGATACAGAAGGAAGCTTCACTCTTTAGTTTTTAGTTTAGTTTTTTAAGTTGTTTTAATTCAGTAAATGTTTAATAAACGTGGGTGCATTTGATCTCATCTGGAATTCCGATCCCTCAAGGAATCAAATTAAAGTTAAGTTTTTCAAGCAGGGAATGCACTTTGATTTCACGTTTTGTGGGTGTGGATCGCAGCGCACGAGAGAGACAGAGACAGAGAAAGAGAGAGAGAGAGAGAGAGAGAGAGAGAGAGAGAGAAAGAGACTAATGCTTTAGTTTTTAGTTTAGTTTTTTAAGTTGTTTTAATTCAGTAAATGGTCAAGCAGGGAATGCGCTTAGAATTCACGTTTTGTGGGCGTGGCCCGCAGCGTGCGCGAGAGTGAGACAGAGAGAGAGAGAGAGAGAGAGAGAGAGAGAGAGAGTAAAAATAAATAAATAAACAACAAAAAACACTCCAACAGATTTAACCCCCTCGATCTCAACAGAAAAAGTATTTCCATAATAAGAGTCAGTTCCTTGAACCGAATATTGCTGAAAAAAGCAGCTTCTCCTCTTTCACAGAACACAAACCATCATTTACACACCACACTTTCTCAAAGGACTCCAAATCTTTCATCAAATTATAATAATTGAAATCAATCATCAACCTGCTCTTTATCATTTTGATTAAAATTGTTTTAATATCACAGTCCAGTGAACCCTCAATTTTTCTCCTCCTGCTCAGGTAGACGGCCATTTTTGAATGGCCCAGGAGGAAGTTCAGAAGTTGACACTTGGCCTTCTTTTTTTGTTGGTATCTAAAACCCAGAATTAAAATGTGTTTCATAAAAAGCACGACAAAAGTACAGAACAGTCTCAACAACCACATAAACAGGGACTGCAGCCTGCTGCAGTCCAGGAAACAATGAAACACCATCTCTCTGAGGGAACAGAACGGACACCTTTCATCAACACCCGGATTTAAAATGTTCACAAAACTATTAACTGTGACAGCACCATGTAAAGTTCAGTTCAGTTCATTTTCTGTAACCGCTTCATCCTAATTAGGGTCGCGGGGAGGCTGGTGCCCATCCCAGCCAACTCAGGGCGAGGGCAGAGTACACCTTGGACAGCTCACCAGGCCATCGCAGGGCGGAAACACGCTGACGGCTTTGCAGCTACTCTTGTCGAAAGTCAGCAATGGTTCTTTTACATGCCTCACACCATAGACAGTGAGAGACACGGCCGGCCTTTGATAACCCAGTTAACTCCACTGGGGGGGACAGTGACAACCTTGTGCAGAGTGGGACTCGAACCCCCAACCTTTGGATCAGCGATCCGGCGCCTTATACCACTAGACCACCACTGCCCACCCATGTAAAGTTCTCCACTGTAAATCTCCAACCCTTTTTGTCAATGTTGGTTTGTAGAGCGCTTTCCCTGAGGGGTCCACTTCTGGTTTTAAACCCACGTGGACCCTCCATGGTGTGTCAGTTCGACCCCTTAGTTTCTCTTTATTTAGTACTTTTCCAATCAGTCTGTACATTATTTTATCTGAGGTGTTACACAATTTTATAGGCCCTGACACACCATGTTCTTAAAACCAACCAGAGCAGTCCTTAAAATCCGGGGCGAGGCTGTCGACGGGAAAGGGGTCCGTGTCTCCGGGGGGTAAAACGCTGTCGGTTCCAGAGACGATGCTGGAGTGTTTGTCTGGGGAGAGCTGGTCCTTCCAGAGCCTCAGCATGCTTTCCAGTCGTCTGACCGAAGACACCCTGACAGTGGCAGAGAGAGCAGCGACGTCCTCTAGCTGCAGACCACACAGGTCAAGCACGTGACCCAGTGTGGTGACATGTGCCGCCGCAAACTTCTCTGCAACGGACGGCCCCGCAGATTGTCGTACGTTAAAACGAGTTCCACAGACCGCAGGGCCTTCACACCAAGTCTCTCGGTCCGGTCAGCAGTCTCTGGATGAATTGGAGCCTGAAAGGTGCTCCTCTGCTGGCCAGATGTATAAGACCATGTCCCCCTTCCTCTTTGGGGAGGAAGAGGACCCTCTGCGGGACCCAGTGCAGCTTGTCCCAGAAACAAGTGACGATCTCGGCCTGGACTTTCGCGAGAAGGGTTGAAGGGGGGGGTCCATGCAGGAGAGACGGTGCCACAGCATGGAAGCCACCAGATTATTAATAATTTAAACATGACCTTTAAAAGATATTTTCGGTAAAATCTATTTCCTCTTTTTGAGCCTCCCTTGCACTTTCTCTAGAACATTTTCCCAATTTTTATTTACATTATTTCCATTGCCAAGGTAGATTCCCAGGTACTTGATCCCACCCTTTTTCCAGGTGAGACCGCCCGGCAGGATAAGACCTCGAGGCTCGTCCCCCACCCACAGAGCTTCACTTTTTCCCCAGTTTACCTTGGCTGATGAATTGGCACTAAAATCTTCGACAGTTTTGGTTAAAAAATTAACGTCTCTCTGGTTATTGGCAGCAATGATAAGATCGTCCGCATATGCGGACAGTTGAAAAGTCGAAATGCAGTTCAGGATATTAAAACCAGAGAGACCTGTTCTGAGTTGGTGCAGGAGAGGCTCTATTGCAAAGGAGTACAGCATGCCCGACAGGGGGCAACCCTGCCTGATACCCCTCTGCACTTTAAAAGGAGCGGTCAAACCTCCCTTGATTTTTAATATACTCTCAATGTCTCCATACAGAGTCTGAATCCAGGCAATGAGACGAGGGCTGAACCCAAAACCCTCTAGCGAATGCCATAGGTATGCGTGCTCAACCCGATCAAATGCCTTTTCTTGGTCTAGCGAAATGAGACCAAGTTTCATTCCCAATGAATTGGAGAGGTTTAAAATGTCTCAAATTAAAAAGACATTGTCTGTTATCAGCCTGCCCTGTACACAGTAGGTCTGGTGTACATGAATGACCTGCTCCATCACTTTCCTCAACCTGTTCGCAAGAACTTTGGGAAGGAGTTTGTAGTCGGTACAGAGGAGGGACACTGGTCGCCAGTTTTTGAGTTCTTGCAGATCCCCCTTCTTTGGGAGGAGGGTGAGGACTGCTCTCCTGCAACTCAGAGGAAGCCGGCCTTTCAGCAGACTGTCCCTGAGAATGGCCAGCAGGTCTTCACCGATCACCACCCAGAAGGCTTTATAGAAGTCGGCTGGCAGGCCGTCTATACCCGGGGCTTTCCCTGGTTTGAGGTTCTGCAGTGCCATCAACAATTCATTCAGGGAGATGTCAGCCTCCACACCTGTGGCAGACCAGTGAGGAAAAAATCCAACAAGTCTGGTTTCTCAGAATATTCACACTGATATAGTTCATCATAGAAACCTGCTGCATACCTGCGTATGTCTGCAGTGTCCTGGATTAGCCGTCCATCTCCAGAATGCAGACAGTGTGTCAGCCTCCTCTGCCCGTTTTTCCTTTCCAGCCAAAAGAAAAAGTGAGAGGGAGCATCCATCAGAGTGACATTTTGAAACCTACTGCGTACCACAGCGCCCTTGGTGGGTATGCCTAGCAAGTCAGCTAACATGCGTTTTTTGGCTTTGAAGACTTCAAAATGTCTTCTTTCTCATGTAGAGTCTGCCAGAGTTTGCAGCTCTACCATTTCCCTCTCCAAATCCTTAATGGATCTGACCAAGTTCCTGGAGACATTGCGTGTATACTGCAGGCATAGAGATTTGATTTTGTTCTTCCCGATGTCTCACCACTGCTGCAAAGAATTAAAACCACTCTTTGTTTGTCTAAAACTTTCCCAGAAAACATTAAAAGCTTTCTTAAAACCATGGTCAGATAAGAGTGCTGTGTTGAAGTGCCACTACGCCCTTCCACATCTGATGTTATTGATTAGAACACAGCACTCGACCAAAGAATGGTCAGAGAAACCCACTGGCACAATTGAGCAGTTCTTAAAAAACATTAAAATGGTGTTTAAAACAATAGAACCTGTTGAGCCCATACTTATTAAGTTTCAACATTTTGAAATAGGGAGAATTTTCACCAGAGACACCGCACCCCCTGCGCGGCCGGGCTGTGGCCCCAAGAATTGATGCATATTTTTTTATAAAGGAACATTGCTCAATAAACAAGTTTTTTTTTTAATTTATTCATGGATTCATACAGTTTTATGAATCAGCTGATAAAAAAGGTAACAACTGTTTAAAAATATTGTTACATATACTAATGCTGCTTGCTTAATAATTACACCAGATGTTTAGGTATGTTCCTGCACATACTTGTATGTTGCTTGCTTTCCAATTTTACAAAGTTCAGGACTTGGATGGCATTTGTGACAAACAAAGTCTGAGTTCAATTTTGTAGCCGAGAGGGCACAAAACAGTTTCATTGATCAATTCTGACCTGGCATCAGTGTGGATTTTCTTTACAATAGAAAATACCCTTTCACTGTCACAATTGCTGTTTGGTATAGTCAGCACTGCCTGCAACAGTTTTGTGAAAAGAGGAAATCTCTTCACTCTCATCACAGTTGACATTGTCATCGCTTGATGCCACCACTCATCACACCTCATCTTTTCTCTCAACACTGGCATTTCATTTTCACGCAGTAATTGAAAATCCTGTAATTCCTCAACCAGTTTATCTTCTTCCACACCCTTCACTATCTTAAATCTCTTTGCTCATCTCACAATAGTATCATTGTTCATCTTTTTCACTGCTACTTTAGGGTTGAGAAAGTTCAAGTCTTCAAGAATTGTTTCATTGAAAGGGAATTTTGAAAGCATTTTGTTCACTACACAAATATAAAATCTTTTCACACTTTCATAAAATCTATTCAGTGTGTTGTCATCCAAGCTGTCTGCTTCCTCTGACATGACATTTCTGTTTTTGAACTGCAAGGCACTGAATGATCACGTGACTTGAAGTCGCTAGCCTGTATCAGTGAACTGCCAACTCGTGTGTGCATAAACAAACGGAAGATAGAGACTGGCTATAAATTTCTACGGTGTCTCCAAAGTGCAATATGCAGAAGATTAAGACTTAAAAATTCTACGGTGTGTTCAAAGTGTGACTTTTTTTTTTTCGGGAGGTTGTCTGGAAATCGGAAGAAATTAATCTCCTGGCGGGAGATTGGATTTATGCTTTTAAATCGGGAGACTCCCGATTGAATCGGGAGACTTAATAACTGTGTGAGCCTGGCCATGGACAGTAGTCCATCCCTTGAGTGGAGCCAGGTATACTGTCAGCTGTTGCCATAAAAATTTCTCCAGACGTCTAAAAGTTTGTGTGTCTCGACCAATTTTACTTTAACGTCCTTTGCGAGGCCATGTGTGGCTCGGGTGGTTCCGATCTAAAAGGTGATTTTGGGTACAGTTAAAATCCCCCACCTACAAACAGGTACTCATCCTGACCACACCTCTTGGTCACATTATCCAGGGCGCTTAAAAACAGGAGTCTGTGCCTGCGGTTGGAGCGTACACATTTAAAAACAAAGCCTTGATTTTTTTTTCCAGCTCTGTTGTAACTTTTAAAATATGGCCCGCCATCACATCTTCAGTGTGTACAGAAACCGGGTTAAAATCTCGGGAGAATAAAATCCAAACTTCCCCACTATTGGCACTTTTGTGACTAAAATCACCTGTCCGTTCCATTCCCTCCTCCACTCACCTTCATTGTCTACGGTGCTGTGTGTCTCCTGAATAAAAACAACATTTAGTTTATTTACATGAATCAAACTAAAAATCGAGGCTCTTTTTAAGTCCTGTCTTGCTCCATTTATATTGAGCGTGGCGATTTTAAAAGTCTCAATGTTGAAAATAAAAGAGGGGAGAGACTGAACCATGAGGGGTGAAAGCAGGTTGAGTAAAAAAAAAAAAGAGAGTTGAAAGAAAGAACATTAGTCCTCCTCAGCGAGTTGTTTTTTACACTTTGAAACCAGTTTCCTCAATCTATAAATCTCATGTTCGGTGAAAGTGGGCTGTCCGGGCTCGCCTCGCTTTCTTAAATGGAGACGGACAGAGTCGATAAATAGTCTGAGGTCCGGGAACAAAGTTTTCAGCTTTAATTCTATCTCCTTTATTGTTATGTAGGAATTTTTGTATTTTTTTTCACAGTGTATGCCATGTCTGTGTCCATTTTTTCTGTGTTCTCGTCCTCGCTCTCAGACAAGCCCTGGGACAGACAGGTTTCCCCTTTTGAGACTTTTTTTATTTTGTTCGAAATGCTGTTTTCTGTGTTTGTGAACTTTCTTTTAACTACCTTTTTTAACTCGTCAACTATTAATTCTTCATCCTCCTCACCGAATTCCTCCAGAACTGACTCTGCCACCCTAGCTGCTATCTGCCCCACACGTTCCTTCTGTGTTCCCAACTCCATCTGATCAACACCATGTGAATGTTCTGCACACCCATTACCCTCCACCTGTAAGTTATTTACCTGTGCTACCACCGTGGAGTCCGTGCTGGCCTGAACACCATCCGTCTGTGTCTTCAGGCTGTGAGAAACCATTTTCCTAGTCTCCTATATGGTTGTTGTTGCTGTCTCGTGCAAATTGGAAGGGCTTCCCAACAGTTTGGTTATCGGTTTCCCCAGCACTGCTGCTGCCGCGGGCTCAGGCATGGCTGTCACCGTGGGCTTGGGCGCGGGCCTGGGCAGAGCCGCTGTGGCCAGTCCCGCTCCCCGCTTCGTCGGATCACGGGAGGTGGCAGCTAGCCGCTTTGCTTCATCTCCCTCTGGACATGAGCGGATAAGATGTCCTTCCATGCCTCGCCTGAAACACTTCATGTTTCCCAACGTGACGTGAATGATATAGTCAAAGTTATCAACTTTAAATTTCAAAGCCAAGTTCAGCTCCTCGGGGCTTTTAAGAATCATCATCATTTGCTGTCTGAAGGAAACGACATGTTTCAGGTGCGGGGACTTACAATTTAAGGAGATCATTCGAATCGGTGACAAAATCTGGCCGTATCGGGACCACTCCCGCTCCAGAACCCCATTACGTATAAACGGTGGCTCGTTCGAAATAGTAACACGTTTGGCTGGATTAACCAGCGAGAGAACGGGAGTGAAACTTCCCTGAGGCACAACCCCGCTCTCTACAACTTGGTTTACTTTCTCCACGCTGTCCAAAAACATCACCATGCGCTGTTCATCCTGGACACGGATCTCACACTTTCAAAACAGACTAGTTCTCCGACAGCCAGAACACAGCCCTTCACCGCGCAACCAACTGTCAGGACCATTTTAATGGTGTGCCGTCGATTCAGCTTCTCCAGCCCGGATCCAGCCGACATTTTCCAAGTGGTCACCTCCACCTGTGTCGCCACCACACCCACCACAGAAAAACTAAAGAGGAAAAATAAACAAAACAGAAAGAATAGAGAAAATAGAAAAATGTGCTATGAAAAGAGAAAAAGGCGCTCTCTGCACACATGCACGCTCCCAGCAAACTCACACACACTCCCAGCATGCACCGAGAGAGAGTGAGAGAGAGAGAGCGAGAGAGAGAGAGGTGTGTTAATAAAAATGTTTAATAATGATTTAATTAATAAATATGTTAATAAAATGGTTTAATATGTTAATAAAATTTTATTTTACTTTTAACACATATATCATACAAAATTGGTGTACTTTTATCATTTTTAAAGGGTTTATGGGGTTTATCCAGTCCAAAGCCTGGAGCCTTGGAACGAATTAGGTGTTTAACATTTAAGACCCCAAATTACGAAATCCCCGCTATACGAAAAGGGCCCTGGAACGATTGATTTCGTAAGTTGGGGGCCGGCTGTATATATTATATATATATATATAGGATTTTCTGAGTAGATCCTTCCGTAGGAGAGTGCTCAATACTTTTTGGTAGAGCAAATAAACAAAAATAAAAGGACAGGACAAAGACTTTCTATTGAAACTCCATTTATCACTACAGATCTGTTTCGAGAGGTGGTGAAACCATCCTCTCTCTTCAGGTGATTATTCTTCTATAATCACCTGAAGAGAGAGGATGGTTTCACCACCCCTCGAAACAGATTTGTAGTGATAAATGGAGTTTCAATAGAAAGTCTTTGTCCTGTCCTTTTATATATATATATATATATATATATATATATATATATATATATATATATATATATATATATATATATGTATGTGTGTGTGTGTGTTTGTGTGTGTGTGTGTGTGTGTGTGTGTGTGTGTGTGTAAATCAATTCTGGAGGGTTAGATTTGATCACTGTGGAAGCTCTTCATGATCGTATTTTGCTATGCACATATTTATTTATCTGATGATCCTTTTCTGAAGTATGTGAAGGCTTTTGATGAAAGCAAGGGCTTTCACAGCTACTTCAAACGTGCCAGGGTTGTTGCTCAGAATTTATGGTGATGGCGAGGTACTGCTGGACGGTACATCAATGTGTGTTATCCAGGTGAAGCCATTTACCAAATCAGCTCAGAGTTGACATTTTAAGGACCAACTTTCTGCAAAGCCACTGCATAGTGTTTACGTGCAGTGCAGAACAGTAATACTACTGACTCCTTTGCCTGGATGAAGTCGGCTGGTCTCAAAAGTGAAACTGAGGGGTTTCTTTTTGCCGCTCAGGACCAGTCCCTTCCTACACACAATCGCCAATGTAATATTTTAAGAGAAAATGTCAATCCCAAATGCAGATTATGTAATGAATTTAATTAGACTGTTGAACACCTTGTCAGTGGCTGTCTTGCTTTGGTACAAACTTCTTACTTGAAAAGACATGATAGCATGGCACGCTCATTTTACTACCATCTTAGTCATGCTTGTGGTTTCGACTCAGAGGTTCACCCATGGTACGACCCTGATCATGTCCAGGGCATCATGGAAAATTATGATTTTAAATTTCTATGGAATTGGCCCATTTACAGCCTGAGGAAGATTAAAGCCAGTTAACCTGATCTTGTTCTGTTTGACAAAATCAATGAAATTATTAATATTATTGAATTTTCTGTGCCTTTTGACAGCAGAGTGATTGGCAAGATTCAGGAAAAACTTGCAAAAGTGCGCAGACCTTGTCTGTGAAATGTCTCGCTTGTATCCAAATTACACAGTCGTTGGCACTTCTGGTGACACTGTCGTCATGAAAAGGCGCTAGTCCACTCTCCAAACCTGGCCAAAAAACTGAATGAAAATGTCCACTAAGAAGGGGAACAAAGCTAAAGCTGACTCAGGTACTCCCTCCACATCTGCCACTGCAAGTTTGGAGGACAACATTCAAACCCAAGCTAAAACCAGCACTGACAAACTATCTGAGCCGATGAACATGCTGACTACACTGGCGACTATTCCTGTACCGGCTGATCCAGTTCTAAACGAACTCAGAGTTCATACTACAAGCCCTCAAAGTTCAAACTGCTGAACTGGTGAGTAAACAATGAAAGATGAAATTAAAGACTTGCATAACAAGACCAATGATATTTTAATTTCTGTGTCCCATAATGCCAAGCAGATAGAGGAAAATAAACATGAAATACAAAAGGTGAGAGAGGAGATGGCTGCGATAGAAACGAGTTGTGGCAATAAGTTACTTACCCAAGAGCTTTATTTCCAGAAGAGTAACTTGCTTGTGTATGGTATTCCCGATAGTGAAGACCCTTGGTCTGCGCTTATGGAACTTTATACTTCCCATGGTGTGAAAGAGCTGGAAAATATCCTCTGTGTCAACATCCACCAACTACCACGAAAAAGCACGAATCCAGCTAATTTCCGCCCCAATATGCCAAAACCCATCATAATAAAGTTCTTCAAAATGGTTGATAGGGAGTGCATTATCAACGCCGCCCTCAAGGGATTGTTCTACCTGTGAGCTCAGAGGATTAGTATCGTACTGATCTCCCTGTTGTCCTTAAGGAATTTAGTTGCAAACTGGCGAACAAAGCGTGGAATCTCCAGGAAACACAGAAAATCCAAACCAGAATCCTGGAGCAAGGATTAACAGTCACTCTTCAGACAAGGAACAATTCCAAGGAAAGCTGGAAGACCGTGGATTAGTTACTCCATGATCATAAAATTGCAGACGTTTGCTTACTGAAAATTAAATAACGTTTCTCCTCTTCAGATGTTCGTGTGTGGCGTTGAACTCAAACTGTGATTAATGGACACTTGTGTGACCTTAAATTAATGTAGTAATTTATTGCAAAAGCCAAGGTTTGGAAACTACTGGCAGTGTCACCATTTCATTTTTTTCTTTTTTTTCTTTTTCTTTCTTTATTTTTTTCCCCAAATCTATTTTTTTCTTTATTTTCTGAATTTTTTTCTTTATCTGTCCAAAAAAGGTTTCCATGTAGTCGGCCCACTACTTATGAAATTAATCCGTTCCAGTGCCTTTTTCGTAACCTGGAGTTTTCATAAGTAGAGGTGCATTCAACAAGGTCTTAGAGAGTGAGAGATGCCAGAGGAATGGAGGAGCTGGTGCCCATTTTTAACAACAAGGGAGATGTGCAGAATCGCGGCTACGACAGAGGGATAAAGTTGATGAGCCATACGATAAAATTATGGGAAAGAATAGTGGAAGCTAGACTAAGGGCAGAGGTCAGCATTTGTGAGCAACAATTTGGTTTCATGCCACGAAAGAGCACCACAGATGCAATGTTTGCTTTGAGGATGTTAATAGAGAAGTACAGAGAAGGTCAGAGGGAACTGCATTGTGCCTTTGTGGATCTGTAAAAAGCATATGGCAGGGTGCCAAGAGAAGAACTGTGATATTGCATGAGGAAGTCTGGAGTGGCAGAGAAGTATGTTAGTTGTTAGTTGAGTGGAGATTTAAGACTTAAAGTGTGCTGTAGGTGTGACAGAAGAGTTCAAGGTGTAGGTGGGACTGCATCAAGGGTCAGCTCTGAGCCCCTTCTTGTTTTCTATGGTGATGGACAGGCTGACAGAAGAGGTTAGAAAAGAATTCCCATGGACTATGATATTTTCAGATGACACTGTGATCTGTAGTGAGAGCATAGAACAAGTGAAGGGAAATCTAGAGAGGGACAGTCCATGTAAGATTTTTTCAAGACAAAGTCAGAGAGGCTAGAATGAGATGGTTTGGACATGTACACAGGAGGGTTAGTGAATACATTGGTATCAAAATGCTGAGGTTGGAACTACCAGGCAAAAGGCCGAGAGGAATACCAAAGAGAAGATTTATGGATGTGGTTAATGAGGACATGAAGGTAGTTGGTGTAAGAGAAAAGAAGCAGAGGATAGGGTGAAATGGAGGCAGATGATTTGCTGTGGTGACTCCTGAAGGAAACACCTGAAAGGAATAGAAGAAGAAGTTCAATTTATTGTTTGCTTTACAATAATAATAATAATAATATAGGGGCACTGGATCGCTGATCCAAAGGTTGGGGGCTCGATTCCCACTCTCCACAAGGTTGTCACTGTCCTCCCCAGTGCAGCTAACTGGGTTATCAAAGGCCGGCCATGTCTCTCACTGTCTATGGTGTGAGGCATGTAAAAGAACCATTGCTGACTTTCGACAAGAGTAGGCTGCAAAGCCGTCGGCGTGTTTCCGCCCTGCGATGGCCTGGCGAGCTGTCCAGGGTATACTCTGCCCTTGCCCGAAGTAGGCTGGGATGGGCGCCAGCCTCCCCGCGACCCTAATTCGAATGAAGCGGTTACAGAAAATGATGATGATGATGATAATAATCTTCAAAGGTGTTGCATGTTCTGGATATGAAATAATGCAAGCCTTCAAAACACTTCAGGGCAGTGGTGGCCTAGTGGTATAGGTGCTGGATTAGTGATCCTAAGGTTGGAGGTTCAAGCCCCACTAACAACAGGATATCACTGCCCCCTCCCCGTTGCAGCTAGCTGGGTAACTGCATACCATTGGCCTGTTGGAGTAAATCTTCCAATACATTGCAACACATTAGCTGAACAAGCAGTGTTTTTGAGAATTGTCAATGATTTGATCCTCAATTCAGCGTCTTATTCTGTGTCATTTTTTATGTTGGCCGACGGTAATGAAGGCATTTTGAGGGCAGAGGTTCCTGCTACTTTTTGTGGTCTCTCCTGCTACTTAAAAAATAACCTGAAGACTTTCTGATAAAAACTTCAAATTAGTGACAGTCACATTATATTTCCACATTACTTTTGTTAGTGATAAATCTGTCCTGTATGTCAATGCAATGGGATTTATCTGCAGTACTTACAAATGCTTGTGATTGAAGGGGGGGGTGTTTACTGCTGTTTTCAGAAGCTTAATTTTGTTCCCTCCAAAAGGAAGAGTGTCGTGTTATCTTCAAGGAGGAGTTGAAACAGGCTTTGGGTGGTCAGGAAGTGCTTCCAGATGACTGGACAACTACAGCAAATGTGATCAGGGAGACAGGTAAGAGAGTACTTGGTGTGTCATCTGGAAGGAGAGTAGATAAGGAAACTTGGTGGTAGAATGAGGAAGTGCAGGAGTGTGTACAAAGGAAGAGCTTCGCTAAGAAGAAGTGAGACATTGAGAGGACTGAAGAGAGTAAACAGGAGTACAGGGAGACACAACGTAAGGTGAAGGTAGCGGTGTCAAAGTCCAAACAGAGGGTGTATGATGACTTGTATGCTTGGTTGGAAAGTAAAGAGGGAGAAAATGATTTATACAAGTTAGCACAGGAGAGACATAGAGATGGGAAGAATGTGCAGCAAGTTAGAGGGATTAAGGACAGAGAGGGAAATGTATTGACTGATGACAGAAGTGTGCTGGGAAGATGGAAATAGTACTTTGAAGGGCTGATGAATAAGGAAAATGAGAGAGAAAAAAGAGTAGAAGAGGTGACCGTTGAGGACCAGGAAGTAGCAAGGATTAGTAAGGGTGAAGTGAGGAGGGCATTGAAGAGGATGGTGAATGGAAAGGCAGTTGGCCCTGATGACATACCAGTGGAGGTATGGACGTGTCTAGGAGAGGTAGCAGTAGATTTCCTGAGAAGAACATTCAACAAGGTTTAGAGAGTGAGAGGATGCCAGAGGAATGGAGAAGTGTGATGGTTCCCATTTTTAAGAACAAGGGAGACATGCAGAGTTGTGGCAACTACATGGGGATAAAGTTGACGAGCCATACGATGAAGTTATGGGAAAGAATAGTGGAAGCGAGACGAAGGGCAGAGGTCAGCATTTGTGAACAACAGTTTGGTTTCATGCCAAGAAAGAGCACCACAGATGCACTGTTTGCCTTGAGGATGTTAATAGATAAGTACAGAGAAGGTCAGAAGGAGCTGCATTGTGCCTTTGTGGATCTGGAGAAAGCATATGACAGTGTGCCGAGAGAGGAACTGTGGTATTGTATGAGGAAGTCTGGAGTGGCAGAGAAGTATGTTAGAGTGGTGCAGGACATGCATGAGAGATTTAAGGCAGTGGTGAGGTGTGCTCTTGGTGTGACAGAAGAGTTCAAGGTGGAGGTGGGACTGCATCAAGGGTCAGCTCTGAGCCCCTTCTTGTTTGCTATGATGATGGACAGGCTGACAGACGAGGTTAGACAAGAATCTCCATGGACTATGATGTTTGCAGATGACATTGTGATCTGTAGTGAGAGCAGAGAATCAGTGCAGGAAAATCTAGAGAGGTGGCGGTATGCCCTGGAAGGGAGGGGAATGAAGGTTCGCCTCAGTAAGACAGAATACATGTGTGTAAACGACAAGGACCCGAGAGGAATGGTGAGGTTACAGGGAGCAGAGATAAGGAAGGTGGAGGATTTTAAGTACCAAAGGTCAACAATCCAGAGCAATGGAGAGTGTGGAAAAGAGGTGAATAAGCGTGTGCAGGCAGGCTGGAATGGTTGGAGAAAAGTGTCCGGAGTGATGTGTGATAGGAGGCTATCGGCAGGAATGAAAGGAAAAGTGTACAAGACGGTGGTGAGGCCAGCGATGTTGTATGGTTTAGAAACAGTGGCCCTGGGGAAAAGACAGGAAGCAGAGCTGGAGGTAGCAGAGATGAAAAGGTTGAGGTTCTCTTTGGGAGTAACGAGGATGGATAGGATCAGAAATGAGCACATCAGAGGGACAGCACATATAAGACGTTTTGGAGACAAAGTCAGAGAGGCTAGATTGAGATGGTTTGGACATGTACAAAGGAGGGATCTTGAGTATATTGGTAGTAGGATTCTGAGGTTGGAACTACCAGGCAGAAGGCCTCGAGGAAGACCAAAGAGATGATTCATGGATGTGGTGAAGCAGGACATGAAGGTAGCTGATATAGAGAAGAAGATGCAAAGGATAGGGTGAGATGGAGGCAGATGATTTGCTGTGGCGACCCCTTAAGGGAAAAGCCGAAAGGAAAAGAAGAATTTTGTTCCCTCCAAAACAACTTAGTGTTATTTAACTTGATAGAAAGATGTTCCATATGATATAGACTATATACAAATCTATTATTCTCCATAAATCAGTGTTTATGCCGACATAATTCTGCAATAAATTACTTTATTAGTTTTATTTGTTTCATGATTATTTACATTTTCTTGAAAATAATCATTCTATCTTTATTTAACATATAATTAATTCATTTTTTGAACCACTTAATCCTAATTGTGGTCGCGGGGAGGCTGGCACCCATCTCAGCCGACACTGAGCAATGCAGAGTACATGCTGACGGCTGTACAGCTACTCTTGATGAAAGTTAACAATGGATAATTTACACCTCACGCCATAGACAGTATGCTTAATATTTAAAGATTCAAGATATTTGTTTGCCATTTGTGCTTTTACAGACACAGAGATTCTTAAGCGGGCATGCAAAGAGTCAAGGTAAAAAACAGGAAGGCTCAAGCCAACAAAAACACATACAGTGGTACATTCCTTTACGAAAGTCTCACCAAACAAAAATATCAGGTTACAAAACGCATTTTTCTAATTTTTTTGTCTCTAGATACAAAACAAGTTCACGTCACGAAAGCGACATCTTAAAAATTCAAACCCGCCATTCAAATATTCAAACAATGCATGAGTTGCTTTCCCATTGGTTGTCTCCCAAAACCCCACTCCGCTGGCATCCCATTGGCTAGGAGGGAGCTGAATCTAGATAATACAGTACTGTACCTATTGTGCTTTTTGTGTGCTTTCGAACCATTGTTCAACACACATGTGAAGGAGAGTTGTACTGTTGGTTCATGAGTTTCACGAGTTTTTTTGAGTGTGCTTATTGCAGCGTTATTTTTCGTTATTAATCATGAGCCCCAAGAAAGGGATTACTGGTGAGCCTGAAAAGAAAAAGCGGGCTCCTTTAGCGATAAAAGTAAAACAGGAGATGATTTAAAAAAATATGAAAGTGGGATGCGGTTCAGTGAAATCGCAAAGGAGTATGGCCGAAACCCCTCTACAATTGAGACAATATTGAAGCAAAAGGACACCTTAAAAGCGGAGATACAGTGCCAGATGCAAATTATTTTGGAAAAAGCAACCGCCATATTTAAGGACCGCCCATTATTTTGTTGAGGTGAACAATTCTATGGGTAAACAAATGTCCGCATCGTCAAAGTTAGATATTCCACATTATTCGAGCAAGATTTAGAGATAATCTACAGTCAGTACACCAAGTTTATTTAACGAGGATCCCACGGGCCTTGCCACTAGTCGCAGTGCTTCAGTCCTCCCTGAAGGCTGTGTAGCCGGCTGGTGGAATCGCCTCATTGAGTGTACTTTACTCGAGCCATGTTTCACAGAAACATAGCATGGAGCAGTTCTGCAGATCCCTCTGCGTTGCAATCCGACCGTGAAGCTCTTCCATCTTGTTTCGCAGAGACTGAACATTTGTAAACAGTATCACCGAGAGGGCTAACCTTCCAGTGCTAACCTTCCACTGCTAACCAAATGTCGGAGTCGTCGTTTGGCCCCTCCCCGCCTGCCGCATAACAGCCTGGGCTTATTGTTATCCGGGGTGCGGTTAGCATTGAGCAGCCGCAGTATATTAGCTCAGGATAGGAGTTGAGCGTGCTCAGTTCTAAATGTCAGAAAGGACTGCGCTTATGTAGCTGTAGTAGGGTCACCCAGTCATAGAAGAACATAGTGCAAAAAACAAACAAAACAAAGAAACAACTTGATTTTGAGAACTCCACAACGTTGCTCTCTAGGGAGCGCCATCTTGGAATGTCACTAAGGAAATTCATTCGAGCCGCTCGCAAAGCATGCTGGGAGTCTAGACTCACGATACTTGATGTGAGAATTAAATTAGATATAAAAGATGTAAGTACAGCGAACACACAATTATACATACTATTTAAGATAAGATTTTGTGTCTTATTATGATTTGATTTTTTTTCACATCGACATATAGTACAGAGATCGGTGGGGGGAAAAATAATAAATTGAAAAAGTTAAAAAAAAAAAATTAGCAGCACTTTTGCCAGTGCTTCGGCGAATCCGTCAACCAGAAAAAAAAATAAGTGGACTTACATATAAACATAATTTACCTTGTAGTCCGTTACTGCCTCATCAATGCAGGAGAACTTGTGGTTACTGTGTTTTTTTGAATCTCGACACACCCAACACATGGGCTGTTGATCATCCAGACAGAAAAGTTTGAGTTTCTCGTTGTGCACACTGCAGACTGTTTCGGACCCTGACGAAGATGTTCGACTTCTCTTCTGTAGGAAAGTCTCACACAGGTTCCTCAAGGCCAGATTTATGGGCGGATCATCTACTGAAGACACAGTTCTACAAACAGGACATTCTCTGTATCCTTTTATCCTCCAGAAAATCTTGCGGTCACATGTTCTGGATACTCAGGTGAAGAGAAGCTCTGAGCTGTCAAACGATTACCACCTGGTGATGAGCTTTCTCTGATGGTGAGGGAGACCACCCTCCAGACCTGGCAGACCCTGGCGAGTAGTTTGAGTCTCCTAGGAATATTTGGTGGAGTGTCCTCTAAGAGAGGCATTTAACTTCCACCTCCAGCAGAGGTACAAGCACGTGGCGAGGGAGGTGGGTAACATGGAGTCCGAATGGGCCATGTTTCATGCCTCTATTGTTGAGGCGGTAGCCCATAGCTGGGGCCAGAAGGTCATCTGTGCCTGTTGTGGCGATAACCCCCATATCCAGTGGTGAACATCTATGGTGAATGGGGTCATCCAGCTGAAAAAGGAGGCCTGTTGGGTCTTATTAGCATGTGAGTCTTCTGAGCCAAATGTGCTGCTGCCTGAGCTGCCACCGATGCAAAATCTTGGGCGTGGGGCAGATCGGTGATGGCCTGGAAAGCAATTATTGGTTGGCCTCAAAAAGGTTCTGGACCATCATCTGATGCCTCAGGAGGGGGAAGCAGTTCTCCACAAACACTGTCTATATCGGAAGTGGGGAGTTGCTCACCTAGACTTGAGATGTTGTCAGGAGGAGGAAGGAATAATTTGATGATCTTTGCAATCTCACCAACATGCCCTCTGTGGAGGAGGAAAAACCTGGAGGTTTGGGTGGGGGTCCACCCATCACTGGAGCTTAGATTGCTGATGCAGTCAAAAGGATCCTCAGTGATTGGACTCTGGGGGTGGATGAGATCTGCTCTGAATATTTCAGGGATCTGGATGTTGTAGGACTGTCTAAGTTGGCATATCTCTTCAACACCATGTGGTCATTAGGGACCAGACCTCTGGATTGGCAAACCAGGGTGGTGTTCCAATTATTGTAGAATCACACTCCTCAACCTACCCGGGGCAGTCCATGCAGGACTGCTCGAGAAGAGGATATGTTGAAACCTCTGACGCATATCTCAACAAACTCCAGGCGAGGGTGGGGGAGCCCTAGACAGCTCACCAGGCCATTGCAGGGCATGAATAATAATAATTAAAAATAAATAAATTAATAATAATAATAATAATAATAATAATAATAATAATAATAATAATAATACCCACCATTTTTATTATACACAATTTATTACATGTTATTATCCACAATTATGCTGGATCGCTGATCCTAAGGTTGGGGGTTCGAGTCCCATTGTCCACAAGGTTGTCATTGTCCCCACAGTGCAGCTTACTGGGTGATAAAAGGCCAGCCATGTCTTTCACTGTCTATGATGAGAGGTTTATGTGAAAGAACCATTGCTGACTTTCGTCAAGAGCAGCTGCATCGCCGTCACCGTGTTCCTGTCCCTTGCTAAAGGGTTGTGTCAGGAAAGTCATCGGGCGTAAAAACCTATGCCAAATCAAACAGGTGAATCAGATGATTCGCTTAGTATCATATTACTAGATTAGAAGTATAAGAAGCATATTTTTAGTGCATGCTCAGATGTCACGCAACATGGATCAGTTCTCCTGAAAGCTTCTCTGGATCCTGCAGTGTGCACTGGGTTCTACAAAAAAAAAAAAAAAAAAAAACATTCAGTACTCAGTGTTACTGTGGATTTGGATCCAGAAACACAGAGAATGAGAGAAACAGGATGTACATCCCTCACTTTTTCACTGTAGCCTCGTGATTCTGTAAAATAACAAACATCAGAGGATGTGATTAATATCATTACTCCACTGAAATGTGTCGTTTCTGAACATAGAAAGAAGTTTGACTTTCTCACAGTATAAACTCTGATTAAATGATCCTCACCTGTAAGAACGAGACGTCTTCAGCTCCCATCTCCTCCTCTATTGCTCTGATCGTGTCTGAAAGAGATGATATGTCTCTACCCAGCTTCTCAAGCTTCTCCATCATCCTCGGACTTTTCTGCTTCTCTTCCTCTCTCAGTGCTGTGATTCTGACTGTCTCTTCATCTCATAGAAACTGGTAAAGCTTCTCAAACTCCTCCTTAATCTGACGCTGGGTTTGTTCGGCCTGAACCTGCAGTGAAGACCAAACCAGATTAAATGCAACAATTCAAGTTTTTTAAATTATTATATTTATAATTAAATATAACTATAAGATAAAGCCTGTGTTATTGATTCTGACCTTTATACATTCTTCAGTCTGACTCCAGTTCAGTTTACAGTCTTTAAAGATCTTTAGTTTCTCATGTAAAGGCTTCAGTGCAGTTTTGAGCTTCTCCTGAAACAAATCAATGCACTGCATGGAGACTCTGTGTTTTAACTTTTACTTTACACATCGTTAATTTACATCAGTGTGTATTCGGGATTTAGGTGTGCAAAGTTCAGTGTGTGTTTTTAAGCTCATGATACAGTAATAGTAATATTCTTACATTTCCATGTTGATCAAAAGATTCGATTTATAGGATGAGGGATTGGCGGTGTTTCACTGCTTTCATATATCATGGAAGATCTACTCCTGTTTTCACAGGTGACACTTCAGACACTTTATAATTTATTATAAAGCTAAATTTATCACAAAGCAACTACAGTCAGATCATTATTTTATAGCCCCTAGGTCTGAAACATGATTTCGAGAGCTGTCCTGAGTACATCCCTGCAAAGCCTATCACTGATTTGTCCTGTATGCTGGAATCATGCTAATGGAAGACCAGCCAAAATAACGTATAGCACATAGTCCTGATGTGCGTTAATACCAGTCAGTGATATCTGCTTTTAATAGCCAGCGCTCATTGGATTCCTCGTCCCCTCTGTTGCCTGCACCAACATGTCCATTGAAGTCTGCACCAATGACCACTCTTTCACCTCTGGGGGTACTCTGCATCACTTCATCTAACTCACTCCAGAATCTCTCCTTCTCTTCTCGCTCACATCCTGCCTGTGGGGCATAAGCACTAACAACATTGAACACCACACCTTCAATTTCTAACTTGAGACTCATCACTCTGTCTGACACTCTTCTCACTTCAAGAACATTCCTGACCAACCCCTCCTTCAACATGACTCCTACTCTATTTCTCTTCCCATCCACACCATGATAAAACAGCTTAAGCCCCGTTCCTAAGCTTTCAGCCTTGCTACCTTTTCACCTTGGTCTCCTGAACACACAGTATGTCTTCCTCCTCTGTAGTATGTAGTATGTAGTATGTCTACCTTCCTCCTCTGTATCATGTCAGCCAGCTCTTTACCTTTTCCTGTCATAGTTTCAACATTCAAAGGCCCTACTCTCAGTCCTAAACTCATGCTTTTCCTCTTCTCTCTCTCTGCCTATGGTCATGCCTCCTGCCTCTCCAGTAGTCCAATTTCCACCAGCACCCTGTTGGTTAACAGCACTGATGGTGGTCATCAGGTTCCCATTATTCTGCAATCACACTCCTCAGCCTACCTGGGGTGTTGGAGAGGAGGAACTGTTGAACCCTCTGACGCCCATCTTAACTGACTCCAGGCATGGGCAGAGTACACCCTGGACAGCTCACCAGGCCATCACAGGGCATGGATAATAATAATAATAATAATAATAATAATAATAATAATAATAATAATAATAATAATAATAATAATAATAATAATAATAATAATAGTAATAATAATAATAATAATAATAATAATAGGTCCCACTGGTGGCATAACAATGTACTGAAGGAGATCGCGGCATGGGTAGACCAGCATAGGATGGGTGTCAATCACCAATTAACACATAGAGGCCCAAAACAAGTACAGTTCTGCAAGGAAGGCGACAAGTCGAAGGTTGCCAATTGTACTCAGACTAGCTCACTGCTGTCACAAGCATTACATATCGATGTACAAAAGAAACTTAAATTTCCGGAAGAAGTAGCCATCACTTCTTTGCGGCCAGACATGGTACTGCTGTCAAGAAGCTATTATAGTATTCTTATCATAGAACTCACAGTGACCTGGGAGGACAGACTGGAAGCATCACATGAGTAGGGGGCCACCAAATACCAAGACCTTGTAGACAAAGCTGATACAAGAGACTGGATAGCAATCCTGATGCCTATAGAAGTTGGTTGTCGAGGCTTTGTCGCACTATCAGCAAGAAGTTTCCTTAGTCGGTGTTATGGTGTTGACCCTTTTCTACTTCAGTAGAATCAAGATACTTTCGCAAACGTATATAGACACATACGTAGACTACAGGTTCAGAGAACATTCGGGTTGTTAACTTGGTTATACAGTACTAAGAGTTCAAAGGACAACTCCAATAAACAGTTTGATCTGAAGTTTATTACACACTCAAACTACTATAAAGATATTTACAAGATTCACAATAAACAAAGGCTGATTTCAAAGCTAACAAAGATGATAAACGAGCTCGCCAAATACAGTAAACTAACAAGGATGATGATACATTGTGCAATCAAATGTCTACTTCACCAAGTTCGACTAAAAGTAGATTATTAAAAGATGACTACAACGCTCAAATACAGTTTCTGAGGTTACACAAATGAATCACACAAAATGGGTCAAATCTTTTGACTCGTGGAACGACACATAAGACCTTACTCCTTATTCACCTTCCTCAGATCCAAGTATACCCATAACTGATTTCCTGGCTGGGGTACCATGATGCAGGGTGAACTCCAGTCACTGTGACTTGGCTCAATTACGCCCATTTCCAGCATGATGTCGATCTCTTTTTATGAGCACAGGTCTCTTAAAGGGGTTGAGATGATAAGGGGTGCTGCTTGATGAGGGAAGCGTTGCCCACATAGACATCCAGGCACATGAGGTTGGTAACACTGGGCTTGTCTATGAATTCTGGCACATGTTCTTTTAGGCATTGCTGGACCTTGAGGCACTGTTGAGATGTGAGGTGACCAAGGTGAGCACTCAGATCTTCCATTCGAGACAGGGTTCAGACAGCTCTGCCTCCTGCTGAATGGAAGCCACTGGAGTTGTCTCCCAGTGACTATATGCTTTCAACAGATTCACATGGCAAAGTCTTTCCCGTTTACGCCTGTTGGGTGTATCAATAACATACCCTACGTCACTAACCCTACGTTTGACAACGTAAGGGCCAAAATACCTAGCATGAAGGAAGGATTTTGGAATAGGTAAGTACAGGTTGGAATTTCCTTTCCTTAGCCCTCCTATCATGACACTCCTTAGCTTTGGATTTGGATTCATTCAAGTAGGCCTTAGCTAAATTTTTAGCCTGCCAAAGTCTGTCTTTCTTTAATTTTAGCCACATAACCTAACAGGTTTTTTTGCGACTTGTCCTCTAGTCACTTTGTTTAACAAGCTTAAGGGGACCTTTGGGAGTGTGACCGAACAAAAGTTCAAAGGACGAGAAACCTAATGACTCCTGTTTAGCACCTCTTTCCGCAAAAAGAACAAAGGGTAAACCCTCATCCCAGTCTTATGTTCAAGACAGAAACACCTAAGCATGCTCTTCAGACTCATGTGAAAGCACTCTAGAGCACCCTGAGAATCCGGATAATAAGCCCTAGAATGCATCTGATGAACTCCAAGTATGTCTATGGTTTGCCTAAATATCTTAGACATGAAATTACTTCCCTGGTCTGATTTTATCTCCTCTGGTAAACCAGTCAGTGTGAAGTATTTGATAATAGCCTTCAAAATAACCCTAACCATGACTTTATGTAAAGGAATAGTAGTAGTACACATAATGGTCAGTATGTATTGATGGCCTCATGACGTCCTAGGTAGAGGTCCCATTATGTCTACAAGCACCTTAGAGAAAGTCTCGCCTACTGTAGGAATAACTTTCAAAGAGGAAGGGGGAATCACCTGATTGGGTTTACCTATCACCTGACAAATATGACAAGTACTGCAATATTTCTCAAAATCTTTGTGCATGCCCGGCCAATGAAAATCTGAGCAAAGATGTTCATAAGTTTTAGTCCTACCCAAATGACCAGCAAACAAGTCTTCATGTGCCAAACTGAGTAATTGCTCGCTGTAAACTTCAGGTACAACTACTTGCTCCCAAACACATCTTCCAACTCTTTTTGTGGGGTACGTCTCATCAACATATCTTTGTACAAGTAGAATTCGCTACCTTCACTACCTTCAATACCTGCATGGCGGCACGGTGGCGTAGTAGTTAGCCCGTCCGCCTCACAGCAAGAAGGCCCGGGTTCGATTCCCGGCCTGGGCGTTTCTGTGTGGAGTTTGCATGTTCTCCCCGTGCTTGTGCGGGTTTCCTCCGGGTGCTCTGGTTTCCCCTGCAATCCAAAGACGTGCACTGTAGGTTAATTGGCCGTTCTAAATTGACCGTAGTTTCTCTCCTGCAGCGGCACTGGAACCCAGTCGTATCGGCACTTGCCTTTCCATTGGATCCTTCCGGTGGCGCCGAGACAGGGGGGGACTTGCTGCTTGGGTAACAGCCTGTCCCTCATTACTCCCTACCCAGGCTCTGTGCACTGGGGAGTATCACCAGTCGGGATACTGGCCAGAGCGCAGCCATAGTCTTCGGGACTGACGGAGGCCTACGCTACTACCTGCATGCACTTGAAAGCAAATACATTGCAATGACTCATCCTCTTTCTGAGCGCTACACAAACCTTCTCTGTCCCAACTGACATTCAAATCTGACGGAAAATAGTTGACCGTTTTATTCACCCTTGCGGAACTAATCATCTCCTCCTCCCAATCTAAAGTACCTTGAGATTTCTCATCTATTTGCTCTTCCAAAGTACCTTCCAACAAAGGGCTCAAACAAGAATCAGCTAGATCAACATCCTCAGGCAGAGGGGTATATTCAGACAAGGATCCGGTAGTGGCCATTGCAGGGCAGAAACACGCTGACAGCTTTCCAGCTACTCTTGTCAAAAGTCAGCTTTGGTCCTTTTCCCTTCATCTCCCCATAGACAGTCGGACACAGGACTGGCCTTTAATAACCCAGTTAGCTGCTTTGGTGGTTAAATGCAATTGTTTAATAGGTAAGTCTGTCTGTCTGTCTTTCGGCTTTCTCCCTTTTACTCGGGAGTCGCACAGCGAATCATCTGATTCGCACATTTAATTTGGCAGAGGTTTTTACGTCGGATGCCCTTCCTGTCACAACCCTTTTTAGCAAGGGACAGAAACACGCTGACGACTTTGCAGCTACTCTTTACGAAAGTCAGCAATGGTTCTTTTACATGCCTCTCACCATAGACAGTGACAGACATGGCCCGCCTTTGATAACCCAGTTAGCTGCACTGGGATGGGGACAGTGACAACCCCGTGGGGACTCGAACCCCCAACCTTAGGATCAGAGATCCTGCGCCCTATACCACTAGACCACCACTGCCCCTGTTTAATAGGTAAGTGCGTATGACAAAATGACATTGCTTCACTAGAAAAACTAGTAATTTGCTAAATTATCATGAATATGGAATTTTTCCGTGTTACAGCATGATTACATTTGTGGAAATCAAATGTGAGTGTGAATGGTTGTGTGTATATTGCCCTCTGACTGTCTAATGAGGGTGTACACGCCATTTGCATGGAGTCAGCTGGGATAAGCTCCAGTCTCCGCACCACCATAAAAAAAAAGAATAAAGCATTTTGAAAAATCATGCATTCATTTTCTGAACCACTAAATCCGAATTAGGGTCTGGGGAGGCTATTGCCCATCCTAGCCGACTCCAGGTGAGGGCATCGTACACCCTGGACAGCCCACCAGGCAATTGCAGGGCAGAAACATGCTGATGGCTATGCAGCTACTCTTGTGGAAAGTGAGCAATGGTTCTTTTACAACCTCACACCATAGACAGTGAGAGACATGGCCAACCTTTGAAAACCCAGTTAGCTGCACTCGGGGACAGCGACAACCTGTTGAGTGGGACTTGACCCCCAAACTTAGGATCAGTGATACCTTTACCTCCAGGCCACCACTGCCAGTCATTTTTTTAAATGAAATTAAAAATATTCTTTTTGCACTTGAAACTTTCTTGCTAGAAAACTCAAAACCAAAACCCAACCCCAATGCTTGCATTTCTGTCTGAATGGGAAACTAATGCCTAATGTGACGATATTCTTAGAGTTTTTTTTTTTTTTTTTTTTTTTTTTTTAACATAATTCAATACCTATTTTACAACCTAAGTCTACTTACCTCTTATAAAGTTTAGCTTTGATTAATCTCAAGGAAAAATAAACAAATAAAAACAAATAGACTATTGACACTCAGGAGCTTGACTACTCAGTGTTACCCACAATCACGTCACTGAATGTGAGTTAGATTTCATAATTGAACAATTAATCTTTTAGATTCCTCAGTCATGTTCCTGTTCCTGCCAACATGGTGTGAGTGTAGTTGTTAGCATATACCTCACAGCAAAATAGTCCTGGTGATATGGTCTGTGATGTTGGGGGACTTTGTCTTTGCCGGCTTTGCTCTCTCTCTCTCTCTCTCTCTCTCTCTCTCTCTCTCTCTCTCTCCAGTGATGCAGGCTTCAGCAGAAGGGCATGGTTCACACATGCGGGTGGATTGCAATGCGCACATCTGATCCAACTCACCAATCTACTGTGCTATAAAGACACGCAGCGTGCTCACCATGATGCTAGAAGGTTCTCCCTCTTCACGTCCCTGGTTTACTATGATCTCTCTGGCTCCTGGTTTCAGCTCCATGCTCGACTAGTTCCCTCTCCGTAGTTCCCCATATCTAAAGTTTCCGTGTTTCTCTTTGTCACCAGCAGTGACTGCATTTTCCCCTTGCTCAAAAGCCTCCCCTGTGAACAATAAAGTTTCCCTGTGTTCATCCTACTGTGTCCTGCAATTTGGACCCGGCTGAAAGTTCCTGCCGTTACAGAATGTCCAAGCCAAAAATCAACCCCAAGGAGACCGCACAGCTCCAGCAGGCATTATGTAGCCAAGGACTGCTGTTGGGCTTGCATGACTCCACCCTGCACCAGGTTGTGGACAGCCTCCAGCAACTGACCGCCTGCATTGCTCAGCTCAGTGTAAGGATGGAAACCGTCGCGACCCTACTCACAGCCTCGACACCACCCACCGACCTTTAGCTCTCCATACCGGCAAGGTATTCGGGCACAATTGGAAGCAGCAATCAGTTGTTGCGCATAAGACAAGGGTCATGGTCTGTCTCAGAATATGCTATAGCAGGGGTGGCGAACACACGGCTCTTGAGCCGCATGCGGCTCTTGATCAATAAGAATGTGGCTCTTTGCCTTTTATCATATTTCTATATACTGTGGCTCTTTGCCTCTTTTCATGTTTTTGTTTTTTTTTAAATCTTAAAATACATTTCAATCCTTCAGAGGTTATTAAAAACAAATAATAAATAACATTTTAAAATAATTTTGACAGGTTGGGTGTTTTTTATGCCGTGTCTGACACATAAGTGACCGCCAATCATCTGAGTGGATGACGTCTAATGCTGAGAAATTAAGTAAACATTTTCTTTGCATGCAGGCTTACCCTCTTTGTCACAGTCAGTAGGGTAGATGTGGTTGATTAAAGTGCACGGAGTTTTTATTACACATAACCGGTTTTTTCACAGACAGTTACAAAGTGGTGTTGTACAGTCTGACAGCGGTGGGAATGAACGACCTGCGGTAGCGCTCCTTCCTGCACTGAAGATGTCTCAGTTGTCCACTGAAGGAGCTGCTCAGCTCCTCTACAGTCTGGTGCAGTGGGTGAGAGCTGTTGACCATGATGGATGTGAGCTTTGCTACCATCCTCCTCTCACTCACCTCCTCCACAGAGTCCAATGGGCAGCCTAGGACAGCACTGGCCCTCCTGACCAGCTTGTTCAGTCTCTTTCTGTCAAGCAACGTAGAGGATTGCAGAGGCTACCACAGAGTCATAAAATGTCCTGAGCAGAGGTCTGCATACTCCGAAGGACCTAAGTCTCCTCAGAAGGTGGAGGCAAATCTGGCCCTTCTTGCACAGGGCGTTGGTGTTGTGGGACCAGTCCAGTTTATTGTTAAGGTGAATGCCCAGGTACTTGAAACTGCCCACTGTCTCAATGTCCTGTCCTGGATGTTCACCAGTGAGTGTGTGTGTGTGTGTGTGTGTGTGTGTGTGTGTGTGTTTGAGTGCTTCTCCTGAAGTCGACCACCATCTTCTTCATCTTCATGGTGTTCAAGCACAGGTGGTTGGGCTCACACCAGTCCACTAAGTCAACGATGAACGACCGGTACTCCAGCTCGTTCCCCTCTGACACACTGACACACAGTCGTCCGAGAACTTCTGGAGGTGGCAGCTGTCTGTGCTGTAGTTGAAGTCCGAGGTGTAAATGTTGAAAAGAAAGGGTGAGAGGACGGTGCCCTGCGGTGCCCCTGTGCTGCAGACTGCCACCTTTGACTTACAGTCACGCAGCCGCACGTACTGTGGACGGTCAGTGAGGTGGTCGATAATCCAGGCAGCAAGATGTCCGTCCACTCCCACATCCTCCAGCTTCCCCCGCAGAAGCGCTGGCCTGATGGTGTTGAAGGCAGTGGAGAAGTCAAAGAACATGACCCTCACAGTGCTACCAGCGATCTCCAGGTGGGTGAGCGCCCGCTGCAGAAGGTAGATGACGGCGTCTTCTACCCCGATGTTGGGCCTGTAGGCAAACTGCAGCTGTTCTAGGGTGGGGCTCACCATAGAGCGGAGGTGTTCGAGGAGGAGCCTGTCCATGGTCTTCATGAGGTGAGAGGTCAGGGCGACAGGTCTGTAGTGGGCCGCTTCCTTCGCTTGAGCTGTTTTGTGAACCGGAACCACACAGGAGGTCCTCCACAGGACGGGAACCTTCTCCAGGCTGAGGCTCAGGTTGTACAGGTGGCATAGGACCTCACAGAGCTGGTCCGCATAGGTCCTCAGCAGCCTGGGATTGATGCCATCTGGTCCTTCAGATTTCCTCTGATTTAGTCGCCTCAGCTATCTCTTCACCTGGTCTGACTTGAGGGAGAGGTGGGGCTGGGGTGGGCTGCAGAGGGAGGGGGATGTGTCTGTCCGTCTGTAGCAGTCAAGTGAAATTGGCCTGGTGAGGGGGGTGGTGTCTGCTGGTCTGGAGACCTGTGAAAAGGGGACACGGGACGGGGAGGGGGGCAGAGGGGGATGGGGAGAATCAAACCTGTTGAACCTGTCACCATCAGCTGTCCCTCTGACACTCTGCCCAAATCCAGACATGGTCTTTAGTCCTTTCCAGACGTCCCGCACGCTGTTCTGAGCCAGCTTCTCCTCCACCTTCTTCCCATAGTCCTTCTTGGCCCTCCTGATCCTCCACTGGAGCTCACATTGGACCTTCTTCTGCTCCTCTCTATCCCCCGAGATGAAAGCCCTCTTTTTCTGGTTCAGGAGGTCTTTAAGCTCAGGGGTGACCCACGGGTAGTTGTTCGAGAAGCACCGTACCCTCTGTGTTGGCACAGTGCTGTCCACGCAGAAGTTCATGTAGTCCGTGATACAGTGTGTGAGGCCATCGACGAGTCACAGAGCATGCTCCAGTCTGTGGTCTGGAAAGAGTCCCTAAGCCTCTCATTGGTCTCCTCGGTCCACACTTTCACAGACCTCTTTTGCGCAGGTTCCTTTCGCACCCTGGGTGTGTATTGGAGGAGCAGGTAGACCAGGTTGTGGTCTGAGCATCCCAGTGGGGGGGGTGGGGGGGGGGTGGAGAAACACGCTGACAGCTATGCACGTAGAGAATTGCATGGCAACACAAAAAGTCATTTAGGGTCAATTTGGAACAACCATTTAGCCTAATGTGCATTGACTTGGGTTTAAAAAAAAAATGTAAACCCAGAAACAAAGAACATGCAAACTCCGAACAGAAACAACCTGATTGAGCTCAGGACTCGAACCTGAGACCTTCTTGCTGTGAGGTGGACATGCTAACTACTATTCCACCATGCCACCTTAAATGAAAAGTTAAGTCTAATTAACATCAACATTAAAAAAAAAAATCAGATAGTGAAAGACAGTTCAGTGTTTCTACAACAGCAAACTTTCGCAAAGAATTGCAAACTTTTAATCTGCAAGATTTCATCAATGAGCTGGAATTAATATCAGATCAAACTGATCTCATTTACTTTCATGGAATACGGAAGTGGGGGGATCTTTAGAGGAGAGTTTTTATCATAAACACCAAAAGATGGCATTAATTCTCCAGTGATCCCGAGTGTGAAAGTGTGTATGTGTGTGTTAGTGAGAGGGTCGGAGAAGGACAGTTTTCCATTGTCAAAGTCCAGCTGCACTCTGATCCTCTGGAGTTTCTGTGATACTGAGAGGACATTTTCCATCAGTACAGAATGTGCTCTATATTCACCATCGTAATACCTCACATACCAGAAACTGTCTCCAGAAAATAAAGAAAAAAATGAGAAATTACTCGGTGTAAACCAAGCAGATTGTTCTATTACACCGACATCCCAGCCTGTACAATCTCCAACTTCAACATCCCAGCAGTGTGTCCCCGATTTAAAAGATTCAAAACCCATAATGCAGTTATATTTATCAAATCTCTCGAGATTTTCAGGACACTTCTGTTTCTCATCACTGAATATAACACTGGTCAGATCATCAGATACAATGAGGTTCGGATGAGCAGTGTTGGGGTCCAGAGTTACAGGTACTGAAACACACACACACACACACAATCTGGTTAAGATTAATTTCACTAAATAGAAACACATTAATTTTCTGGAGACTGACCCTTACCCTAATTATAACCACTATTTATCCAACCCGAACCCTCACCTGAATCCTCACCTGAACCTTCAAAGGAGAACTACTTACTATATATACCCCATAAAGTGACTGTGGACAAAGTGATAAGACCACAGAGAGAGAGAGAGAGAGAGAGAGAGAGAGAGAGAGAGAGAGAGAGAGAGCTCTTACTGTAATGTACAGCGTCCTTTATCTTCTCCCAGACTCTGAACTTCAGGTTGCTCAAATGTTTTGCTACATGGATCAGTTCTCCTGAAAGCTCCTCTGGATCCTGCAGAGTGCACTGGGTTCTACAAACAACATTCAGTACTCAGTGTTACTGTGCCTTTGGATTTAAAACAAAACGAGAAAGACAGGAAGTACATCATTCACCTTTTCACTGTGGCCTCGTAATTCTGTAAAACAACAATGCAAATATAAGTGAATAAAATTGACATTTTCGCTCCACTGAAATGTGACATATATGAAGAGAGGAAGAAGTTTGACTTTATTAAAATATAAACTCTAATTAAATGACCCTTACTTGTAAGAACGTGACGTCTTCAGCTCTCATCTCTTCCTCTATGTCTCTGATCGTGTCTGAAAGAGATGATATGTCTCTACTCAGCTTCTCAATCTTCTCCTTCATCATCTGACTCTTCTGCTCCTCTTCCTCTCTCAGTGCTGTGACCCTGACCATCTCTTCATCTCGCAGAAACTGGTGAAGCTTCTGAAACTCTTCCTTAATTTGAAGCTCTGTGTGTCTGGCCTGAACCTGCAGTGGTAAAAAACCCAAATGAAAAAAAAATCTATTTTTTTCTACATAATTTATACTACATGACACAGGCAGAATTTGATTCTCTCTCTGGAAAATAATTAGGAATTATTTGCCAAAGGCGAGGAGAATGTTGCTGAATCAAGTGAAGACTACCACCGAGCCGAAGGTGAATTACACAAGAATATAAAAAGCAAACAAAGTCAAGAATTTTTGGTAAATTCTTCCTATTTAACACCTGACAGGACAAATCAGATGAGTTCCAGCTGCTGCGCAATCAGAGATAAGAAAAAAATATAAGATATCATTATGGTCAAATGTTTCATAAATAATGAAAATTTGTCATTCATTCATTCATTAATTTTCTGAACTGCTTAATCCTAATTAATGTCACAGGGAGACTGACTCCAATCTCAGTCGACTGTGGGAGAGGGCGGGGTACACCCTGAAAAGATCACCAGGCCATCGTAGAGCTTGAAAATCTGATCAGCAGAACTTATGAAAAAGCACGAAAATGACAACTTAAGTAAATACATTAAGTTATATATGTGCAATCCACACATACTGATATGTACACATATAGACACGTATACATACAGGGATCCGATATATATATATATATATATATATATATATATATATATATATATATATATATATATATATATATATATATATATATATATATATACACACACACATATATATATATATATATATATATATATATATATATATATATATATATATATATATATATATATATATATATATATACTGGTCCCTCTCAAAAAATTAGCAGATCATGAAAAGATACTCTAAACAAGCTATTAACCTAATCATCTGAATCAACGAATTAACTCTAAACACCTGCAAAAGATTCCTGAAGCTTTTAAAAAATCCAAGCCTGGTTCATTACTCAAAACCGCAATCATGGGTAATACTGCTGACCTGACTGCTGTGCAGAAAGCCATCACTGACACTCTCAAGCAAGATGGTAAGACACAGAAAGAAATTTCTGAGCGAATAGGCTGTTCCCAGAGTGCTGTTTCAAGGCACCTCAGTGGGACGTCTGTGGGAAGGAAAAAGTGTGGCAGAAAACGCTGCACAACCAGAAGAGGTGACTGGACCCTGAGGAAGATTGTGGAGAAGGGCCGATTCCAGACCTTGGGGGACCTGTGGAAGCAGTGGACTGGGCTACAGGTGCCGCATTCCCCAGGTCAAGCCACTTTTAAACCAGAAACAGCGGCAGAAGCGCCAGACCTGGGCTACAGAGAAGCAGCACTGGACTGTTGCGCAGTGGTCCAAAGTACTTTTTTCGGATGAAAGCAAAGTTTGCATGTCATTCGGAAATCAAGCTGCGAGAGTCTGGAGGAAGACTGGGGAGAAGGAAATGCCAAAATGCCTGAAGTCCAGTGTCAAGTACCCACAGTCAGTGATGGTCTGGGGTGCCATGTCAGCTGCTGGTGTTGGTCCACTGTGTTTTATCAAGGGAAGGGTCAATGCAGCTAGCTATCAGGAGATTTTGGAGCACTTCATGCTTCCATCTGCTGAAAAGCTTTATGAGATGAAGATTTCATTTTTCAGCACAACCTGGCACCTGCTCACAGTGCCAAAACCACTGGGAAATGGTTTACTGATGCTCAATTGGCCTGCCAACACTCCTGACCTGAACCTCATAAAGAATCTGAGGTATATTGTGAAGAGAAAGTTGAGAGACACCAGACCCAACACTGTGGATGAGCTTAAGGCCGCTATTGAAGCATCCTGGGCCTCCATAACACCTCAGCAGTGCCACAAGCTGATTGCCTCCATGCCACACCGCATTGAAGCAGTCATTTTTGCAAAAGTATTCCCGACCAAGTATTGAGTGCATAGCTGAACATAATTATTTGAAGGTTGCTTTTTTTTTTATCAAGGGCATTTGTCCCCTCCCTGAATCGCCACCTTATCGTGGTGCAGGGGTTTGTGTGACCTAATGATCCTAGGAGCTATGTTGTCGGGGGCAAATGCCCCTGGTAGGGTAACTAACCCAAGGTAAACAGGTCCGGGGTGAAGGTCCAAATGGAGTGCGATTCAAAAAACCCCTATGACACATGACATCTGAGAAACAGCACAGGAAGCAGTCTCCCTTGCCTGGACGCGGGTCCCCGGGGTTCCCTCCTGGAGCCAGGCCCGGGGGAGGGGCTCGGAGGCAAGCGCCTGGTGGTCGGGCTTCTGCCCATGGAGCCTGGCCGGGCTTAGCCCAAAAAGGAGACATGGGTCCGCCCTTCCATGGACCCACCACCTGTGGGAGGAGTTTTAGGGGTCGGGTGCAGTGTGAGTTGGGTGGCAGCCAAAGGCATGGGTTCTGTTGGACCGATCCTCGGCAACTTACTCTGACCCTCTGGACATGGAATGAGCCTGCTCTGGTGCGCAAGGTGGAGAGATACCAACTCGATATAGTCGGGCTCACCTCAATGCATAGCTTGGGCTCTGGAACCATCCACCTTGAGAGAGGATGGACCTTATTCTATTCTGGAGTTGTTCATGGGGAGAGGCGACGAGCCGGTGTGGGTATTCTTGTTGCCCCCCGTCTCGGTGCCCAAATGTTGGGGTTCTCCCCAGTTGACGAAAGGGTAGCTTCCCTCCGTCTTCAGGCAGGGGGCCGGGTCCTGACTGTTGTTTGTGCTTATGCACCAAATGACAGTTCAGAGTACACACCCTTTTTGGAGTCTTTGGTGGGGGGTGTTGGAGAACACTCCCTCGGGAGACTCACTTGTTGTCTTGGGAGACTTCAACACCCATGTGGGTTATGATAGTGTGATCTGGAAGGGTGTGATCGGTAGGTACGGCCTCTCCAGTCTGAACCCGAATGGTTTTTCATTGTTAGACTTCTGTGCTCATCACAGTTTGTCTATCACGAACACCATGTTCGAACATAAGTGTTCCCATAAGTTGCACTTGGCACCAGGACACCCTAGGTCGCAATTCGACGATTGACTTTGTAGTCGTGTCATCGGACTTGCAACCATATATTCTGGACACTCGGGTGAAGAGAGGAGCTGAGCTGTCTACCGAACACTACCTGGTGGTGAGTTGGCTTCGGTGGTGGGGGAGGCTGCCTTCCAGACCTGGCAGGCCCAAGCGTGTAATCAGGGTCTGCTGGGAATGTTTGGCGGAGTCCCCTGTCTGAGAGGCCTTTAACTCTCACCTCCGGCAGAGCTACAACCACATCCCGGAGGAGGCGGGGGACATGGAATCCGAATAGGCCATGTTTCATGCCTCCATTGCTGAGGCGACATCCCATAGCTGTGGCCGTAAGGTCGTCGGTGCTTGTCGTGGCGATAATCCCCGAATCTGGTGGTGGACACCTGCGGTGAAGGGGGACGTCAAGCTGAAGAAGGAGGCCTATCAGGTTTTATTAGCCTGTGGGACTCCTGAGGCAGCAAACAGGTACTGGCAGGCCAAAAGTGCTGCAGCCGAGGCTGTCGCAGATGCAAAATTTCAGGCATGGGAGTAGTTCGGTGAGGGCCTGGAGAGTGATTATCGGTTGGCCTCAAAAAGTTTCTGGAACACCATCTGATGCCTTAGGAGGAGGAAGCAGTTCTCCAAAAACACTGTTTACAGTGGAGGTGGGGAGCTGCTTACCTCGACTGAGGATGTCGTCGAGAGGTGGAGGGAATACTTTGAGGATGTCCTCAATCCCACAAACACGCCCTCCGTGGAAGAGGAAGACCCTGGGGGCTCGGGTGGGGGTCTGCCCATCACTGAAGTGGAGGTCACTGAGGTTGTCAAAAAGCTCCTCAGTGGTCGAGCTTCGGGGTTGGACGAGATCTGCCCGGAATATCTCAGGGTTCTGGATGCTGTAGGACTGTCTTGGTTGACACGTCTCTGCAACATCGCATGGTCATCGGGGGCTATACCTCTAGATTGGCAAACTGGGGTGGTGGTCCCGATTTTTAAGAAGGGGGACTGGAGATTGTTTTCCAGTTATCGTGGAATTACACTCCACAGCCTACCTGGGAAAGTTTATGCAGGGGTACTAGAGAGGAGGATCCGACCGATAGTCGAACCTCAGATTCAGGAGGAACAATGTTGTTTTCGTCCTGGCCGTAGCACTCTTGACCAACTCTATACGCTCCACAGGATTCTGGAGGGGCATGGGAGTTTGCTCAATCTGTCCACATGTGCTTTGTGGATTTGGAGAAGGCTACATCCTAGTCATTATGTTTTTAATGTTTAATTGTTAAAAGCATCTATAGCATTGAATAGTTATTTATTAATATTATGTAAAATATACATGTCCGTATACTTCAGTCGGGGGCGGGGGGTGATCCTATTTCGTAGATTTCAATGGTCACATGGGAATCTTGGAACAAATTAGCCTCGGAAAGTGGGGGATTCCTGTAATATACAGGAATGGAACAATCTGATTGGTCCTCCATCTCAGGATTAAAAAAAATATTATTTAGAGTGGATATACTTGAATTAAAAATATAGGCACAGTTAATCACTTCATGCTTTAAATTTGAAAAAATAAATAATAAAAATGTATCTTCGATCGTTTTCCTTGTATTTCTCATAAGCTCATAAGCTCATAAGCTCATAAGCTCTCAAATGTCTAGTAATAACATGAACAAAATCTGGCCTACACGAAAGGACTTACTAGAACCAAGCACACACTTATGGACTGTGGACAGATACACACACAGACACAATTTCCTGCAAAACAAAAATCATCACATCCCAATAACTTGCAAATAACTTCCTTTAAAGTTATTGGCTGTTAATTATGCAATTGTGTAAAATACAATTATAATGTCAAACCCATAGGTATGATAGGTTGAACAGTAAGGAGGGAGAAAATGATTTATACAGGTTAGCACAGCAGAGAAAGAGAGATGGGAAAGACGTGCAGCAAGTTAGAGTGATAAAGGACAGAGAGGGAAATGTATTGACTGATGACAGAAGTGTGCTGGGAAGATGGAAGTACTTTGAAGATAGTACTTTGAAGAGCTGATGAATGAGGAAAATGAGAGAGAAAAAAGAGTAGAAGGGGTGACCATTGAGGAGCAGGAAGTAGCAAAGATTAGTAAGGGAGAAGTAAGGAGGGCATTGAAGAGGATGAAGAGTGGAAAGGCAGTTGGCCCTGATGACATACCAGTTGAGGTATGGAAGTGTCTCGGGGAGGTAGCAGTAGATTTTCTAACAAGAATATTCAACAAGGTCTTAGAAAGTGAGCAGATGCCAGAGGAATTGAGGAGAAGTGTGCTTATGCCCATCTTTAAGAACAAGGGAGACGTGCAGAGTTGTGGCAAATACAGAGGGATAAAGTTGATGAGCCATGCGATGACGTTATGGGAAAGAATAGTGGAAGCTGGACTAAGGGTAGAGGTCAGCATTTGTGAAAAACAGTTTGGTTTCATGCTAAGAAAGAGCACCACAGATGCAGTGTTTGCCTTGAGGATGTTAATGAAGAAGTACAGAGAAGGTCAGACGGAGCTGCATTGTGCCTTTGTGGATCTGGAGAAAGCATACGACAGGGTGCCGAGAGAGGAACTGTGGTATTGCATGAGGAAGTCTGGAGTGGCAGAGAAGTATGTTAGAGTGGTGCAGGACATGTATGAGAGATGTAAGACAGTGGTGAGGTGTGCTGTCGATGTGACAGAAGAGTTCAAGTGAAGGTGGGACTGCATGAAGGGTCATCATCCTGTTCTTGTTTGCTATGGTGATGGACAGGCTGACAGACGAGGTTAGACAAAATTCCCCATGGACTATGATGTTTGCAGATGACATTGTGATCTATAGTGAGAGCAGAGAACAAGTGCAGGAAAATCTAGAGAGGTGGAGGTATGCCCTGGAATGGAGGTGGATGAAGGGTAGCCTCAGTAAGACAGAATACATTTTCATGAATGACAAGGACTCAAAAGGAATGGTGAGGTTACAGGGAGCAGAGATAAAGAAGGTGGACGATTTTCAGTACTTAGGCTTAACAATTTAGAGCAATGGAGAGTGTGAAAAAGAAGTGAAGAAGCGTGTGCAGGCAAGTTGAAATGGTTGGAGAAATCTGTCCGGTGTGATGTGTGATAGGAGGGTATCGGCAAGAACTAAAGCAAAAGTGTACAACACGGCGTTGAGGCCAACGATGTTGTATGGTTTAGAAACGGTGGCCCTGGGGAAAAGGCAGGAGGCTGAGCTGGAGGTAGCAGAGATGAAAATGCTGAGGTTCTCTTTGGAAGTAACGAGCATGGATAGGATGAGGAATGAGCACATCAGAGGGACAGCACATGTAAGACGTTTTGGAGACAAAGTCAGAGAGGCTAGATGGTTTGGACATGTATAGAGGAGGGATCGTGAGTATATTGGTAGTAGGATGCTGAGGCTGGAACTACCCGGCAGAAGGCGTAGAGGAAGACCAAAGAGAAGATTCATGGATGTGGTGAAGGAGGACATGAAGGTCGTTGGTGTAAGAGAAGAAGATGCAAAGGATAGGGTGAGATGGCGGCAGATGATTCGCTGTGGTGACCCCTGAAGGGAAAAGCTGAAAGGAAAAGAAGAAGATAAATATTTATAAATAGTAGTAGGACTCCTTCGGTCGGAATCGACCATGGAAACTGTGCCCTTCATGACGCAGTGAGGCGAAGCTGGAGTGTCCTGGCCAGGGCACAGGCCAGGGCAGGGGGATATAGAGGATCAGCACTTGCCCAGTTAGCAGGACCCCCCCCTCCACGGCAATGCCTGCTCCGGACAGAGTGGCAGGGCCAATACGGTCCGGAGCCATTGACGTCGCAGGAGTTGACAGAATGAGATTGATTACAACGACAAACTGCCTGTGGGACTCTAGCTCCTGATTTTTCCTCGAGGTTAACTCCTGAAGCCTTTTCTCTTAGAGATATTAGCCACAAGGCAGCAGAGGTTTTTGACAGTGTTTTCCTTCTCTGCATGCGGCAGGTAGCACAGGATAGCATGATACCTGTGGCAGGAGCAAACTGACCTGATCCCTATATATCCCGATATATATATATATATATATATATATATATGTAGTGATAAATGGAGTTTCAATAGAAAGCCTTTGTCCTGTCCTTTGGTTATTTGCTCTAACAAAAAGTATTGAGCACTCTCCTACGGAAGGATCTACTCAGAAAATCCTATATATATATATATATATATATATATATATATATATATATATATATATATATATATATATATATATATATATATATATATATATATATATATATATATATATATATAGGAGTCAGTCTTCGCATGCAGTAGGGCTGACACAGCCCAAACCTAACTCACTGAGGGTTTCAGGCCCATCAGCTACCTTCACCTGGTTCAGCCGACTTGCCAAAGCTGTTTTCCGTGGGGTGTTCGCTGTTGCATGTGACAGCTTCAAGGAGCCACAGGTGAAAGCTGAGTGCCAGGTGAAGAGCAGACAGGACCAGGGGCTGCGCTGTGAAAGGCATTCATTGGCTATCTCCCAACATCCCGCCCTGCTGGCCTCTTATTGGCTATCTCACAACACCCCGCTGGCCTCCTATTGGCTATCTCACAACATCCCACCCCGCTGTCCTCCCATTGGCTAGGAGGGATGATGCCACTCCCTCCCATTGGCTATTATGGAGCAGTATCTCCATAATACCCATGATGCTTTTTCGTGTAAATGACAGAGTTACTGTTGTTTCGTGAGTTTTTCGAGTGTGCTCATTACAACTTTATTTTTTGACTCAGGCTTTTCACCTTGCATAAACATTTGTAAGATTATAACTTTACTAAGAAGACATGGTCAATACACGAGCGCACACACACACACACACACACACACACACACACACACACACACACACACACACACGCACACAGAGAAGAACTGTGGTATTGTATGAGGAAGTCTGGAGTGACAGAGAAGTATGTTAGAGTGGTGCAGGACATGTATGAGAGATGTAATACAGTGGTGAGGTGTGCTGTCGGTGTGACAGAAGAGTTCAAGGTGGAAGTGGGACTGCATCAAGGGTCAGCTCTCAGCCCCTTCTTGTTTGCTATGGTGATGGGCAGGCTAACAGACGAGGTTAGACAAGAATCTCCATGGACTATGATGTTTGCAGATGACATCGTGATTTGTAGTGAGAGCAGAGAACAAGTGCAGAAAAATCTAGAGAGGTGGAGGTATGCCCTGGAAAGGAGGGGATTGAAGGTTAGTCTCAGTAAGACGGAATACATGTGTGTGAACGACAAGGACCCAAGAGGAACTTTGAGGTTACAGGGGGCAGAGATAAAGAAGGTGGAGGATTTTAAGTACTTAGGCTCAACAATCCAGAGCAATGGAGAGTGTGGAAAAGAGGTGAAGAAGCGCATGCAGGCAGGTTGGAATGGATGGAGAAAAGTGTCCGGTGTGATGTGTGATAGGAGAGTATCGGCAAGAATGAAGGGAAAAGTGTACAAGACAGTGTTGAGGCCAGCAATCTTGTATGGTTTAGAAACAGTGGCCCTGGGGAAAAGACAGGAGTCAGAGTTGGAGGTAGCAGAGATGAAAATGTTGAGGTTCTCTTTGGGAGTAACAAGGATGGATAGGATCAGAAATGAGTACATCAGAGGGACAGCACATGTTAGATGTTTTGGAGACAAAGTCAGAGAGGCTAGATTGAGATGGTTTGGACATGTACAGAGGAGGGATAGTGAGTATATTGGTAGTAGGATGCTGAGGTTGGAACTACCAGGCAAAAGGCCCAGAGGAAAACCAAAGAGAAGATTTATGGATGTGGTGAAGGTGGACATGAAGGTCGTTGGAGTAAGAGTAGAAGATGCAGAGGATAGGGAGAGATGGAGGCAGATCATTTGCTGTGGCGACCCCTGAAGGGAACAGCCGAAAGGAAAAGAAGAAGAAGAAGAAGAAGAAGAAGAAGAAGAATGTCAAACCCATGTGATTGATTCTGACCTCTATATGTTTTGCAGTCAGACTCCAGCTCAGTTTACAGTCTTCAAAGGACTTTAATTTCTCTTCTAGGAGCTTCAGTGCAGTTTTTAGCTTCGCCTGAAACAAATCATCATCATGATATCCACTGGCTGTTATGTATGAACAGAGACTCTGTTTCCACTATTATTTAATACATTGTTAACTCACATCACTGATACTGAAGCAATACGAAGGGAAAACCTTCCAAACTCCCCTATTCCTGTTTGCATTTTCCTCTTGCCCCTCAGTGCAGCTAACTGGGTTATCAAAGGCCAGCCATGTCTCTCACTGTCTATGGTGTGAGGTTCATGTAAAAAAACCATTGCTGACTTCCGTCAAGAGTAGCTGCATAGCTGTCAGTGTGTTTCCGCCCTGCGATGGCCAGGGTGTACTTTGCCCTCGCCCGATGTTGGCTGGGATGGGCGCCAGCCTCTCCGTGACCCTAATTAGGATTAAGTGGTTACAGAAAATGAATGAATTGAATGACTGAATGAATCTTCCTGTTGTATTTTTGTGGGTTTTCTCCAGGTACTTTGGTTTCCTTCCACATTTGAAAGACTTAGGGCTAATTGGCTATACTAAATTTCCCCTACGCGTGAGTGCGAGTGTAATCAACGTGTGTGTATTGTCTATGTTATGGTCTGGCGAGCTGTTCAGGATGAACCTCATCTTTGCCCACTGTCAATTCAAGGCTCCCCACAAACCTAATAGGGTTAAACGGCTTTAAAAAGTAAAATTATGAATGCTCAGAGTGCTTTTCAGTAACATGACACAGAAATAGTTATATTGTCTTTTTCAATATTTGGAATAGTATTTAAAAGACACAATAAACAGAAGAACTTCAGATCTTTTTTCTTCTTTATAACTTTTTTTAAGTGATACATGAATTCATAGCTACACATTGCGTATTTACCTTACAATCTATTAATGCTTCATCAACTGGGAAGAACTTGTGGTTAGTGTGAATTTTTGAATCCCGACACACTAAACACACAGGTTGTTGATCATCCAGACAGAAGAGTTTGAGCTTCTCATTGTGAAGACTGCAGAGTGTTTCAGAACTTGAGCAAGATCTCTCACTTCTCTGGTGTAAGAAAGTCTCACACAGGTTCCGTAAGGTCAGATTTGGAGGAGGATCTATAGACGACTTGCTCCTACAAACGGGACATTCTCTGAATCCTTTGGTCTCCCAGAACTCCTGCAAACATACTTTACAGATACTGTGACTGCAGTGTAGAAGAACAGGATCCTTAAAGATGTCCCAGCACACCGGACAGGAGAAATCATCCTCTGAAAACTGAGAAGCCATTTTGTTTTGTTGTTGTTTTCTCCAGTCGGAATGTTCAGAGCTTCACTTTCACTTTAGTTAAAAAAAGTATTTACAGGATGGGTTCAGGGTTCTTTAAAGAGACAACTTTGTAAGTCCAGTTCATAATCAGTTCCTTTTGCACTCCACGAAATGAGATTTAGATGTCCACATGAACCAAGAAAAAAATAAAATCACCGGAGCAGAACTTTGCAGGACTGCAGTAATCTCTGACACTTCCTTCATAGGAGGAGTTTTTGAGAGGCACATTTGTTTTAATTTACATCAAAACCTCCACGGAACACAAATGAGCCACACAGGGAAGATAACATTGCAATGGATGAACTAGATTTCAGTCAAAAAAGTGTCTTACAAACAGCAAACATACTGAACCTTATCTTCACCCTGTGAGATGTGAAGGAATTGCAGGTTGGCTCTAGGAAAACTGAATAATAATAATAATAATAATAATAATAATAATAATAATAATAATAATAATAACATGAGGGACGGATCACTGATGCTAAGGTTAGGGGTTCAAGCCCCACTCTCAATGGGTTGTCACCCCCCAATGCGGCTGACAGGGTTATCAAAGGCCGGCCATGTCTCTCACTGGCTATGGTGTGAGGCTGTAAAAGAACCATGTTTTCGCCTTGCAATGGTCTGGTGCACTGTCCAGGCTGTACTCTGCCCTCACCTCCTCTGCCAGCCTCCTTGCATCCATAATTAGGATTAAACGGTTACAGAACATGAATGAATTAATGAATGAATGAGATAGTGACATGAGAAAGGTGAAATGGGTGATTTTTTTTTTTTTTCAATAGGAGCACCATTGGTGTGTTGCAAGTCATTGAAAAAAAAAAAATACTGGAAAGGCATATGGGAAAGGGAAGCATCACACAACCACGATGCACAGTGGCTGGTGGATCTGAGAGAGGACCACAGCAAACACTCCGAACAGAGCCCAGTTACCATTACGGTGACAGACGTCCAGGAAAGAGTATCAGATATGAAAAACTGGAAGGCACCCGGCGCTGACATGATACACGCCTACTGGCTAAAGAAACTCACGGCACTCCATGAGCGCCTAGCAGTACAAATGAACCAACTGCTAAGAGAAGGAACCCACCCTGAATGGCCTACTGAAGGGTGTACCATCCTGATCCAGAAGGATCCCTCAAAGGGAACAGTCCCAGCCAACTACTTGTCTCGCCACAATGTGGAAGCTCATGTCGGGAATCATAGCAGCTAAGATAAGTGGGCGCATGGATCAATACATGAGCATAGCTCAGAAGGGCATCGGTAAGAATACCAGAGGTGCGAAACATCAGCTCCTGGTCGGTCGATCGAACAGTCGTGCAAGACTGTAGAGCATGGCACAGTAACCTGAGCACTGCCTGGATTGATTACAAGAAAGTGTATGACTCAATGCCACATACTTGGATCACTGAATGCTTGGAGATGTACAACATCAGCAGGACTCTAAAAGCCTTCATAGGGAACTCGATGAGGATGTGGAAAACCACACTTGAGGCCAATGGCAAGCCACTTGCGAAAGTATCAATCAAATGCGGCATATACCAAGGAGACGCTCTGTCCCCACTGTTGTTCTGCTTAGGTCTGAACCCCCATAAGCCAAATATTCAACAAAACTGGCTACAGATACCAACTCAGGTATGGGGCCACAATTACTCACCTACTATACATGGATGATATCAAGCTGTATGCTAAGAATGAGCGAGACATAGATTCACTGATCCACACCACCAGGATCTATAGCGCAGACATCGGGATGTCACTCGGACTAGAGAAGTGCGGTCGGATGGTGACAAAAAGAGGGAAGGTAGTCCGCACAGAAGGGGTCTCACTCCCAGAAGGAACAATAGCAGACATTGAGGATAGTTACAAGTATATCGGAATCCCCCAGGCAAATGGTAACCTCGATGAAGTAACAAGGAAAGCAGCCACGACCAAGTACCTACAGCAAGTAAGGCAAGTCCTAAGAAGCCAGCTCAATGGTAAGAACAAGTCCCGGGCAATAAACAGCTACGCCCTACCAGAGATCAGATACCCTGCCAGAATAATAAGTTGGCCAAAGGATGAGATACAGACCACAGATGTTAAGACACGAAAGCTACTAACCATGCATAGAGGGTTCCATCCCAAATCCAGCACCCTGAGACTATACACAAGCTGCAAGGAAGGAGGCAGAGGACTAGTGAGCGTGAAAGCCACTATCCAGGATGAAACATCTAAGATCCACAAGTATATCAAGGATAAAGCCCCAATCGACAACATGCTAAGTGAATGTCTCAGACAATGGGGGACAGAGGATGAGGTGCAGGAGGAACCATCATGGCAGGATAAGCCCCTACATGGGATGTACCACCGGAACATAACCGAAGTGGCTGATCTCAAGAAGTCCTACCAATGGTTGGAAAGAGCTGGATTGAAGGACAGTACAGAGGCACTCATAATGGCAGCACAGGAACAAGCCTTGAATACTAGAGTGTTAGAGGCTCAGATCTACCACACCAGACAAGACCCAAGGTGTAGGTTGTGCAAAGAGGCCCCTGAGACAGTCCAGCCCATAACTGCAGGATATAAGATGCTGGCAGGAAAAGCAGACATGGAACGTCACAACCAGGTGGCTGGTATTATGTACAGGAACATATGTGTCGAGTATGGGCTGGAGACCCCAAGATCAAAGTGGGAAACACTCCCAAAGGTGATGAAGAATGACCGAGCAAAGATCCTGTGGGACTTCCAAATATAGACTGACTGAATGGTGATGGTGATGGCGAACCAACCAGACATTGTGGTGATTGACAAAGAGCAGAGGAAAGCCGTGGTGGTTGACATAGCAATACCAAGTGATAGCAATATTCGCAAGAAGGAACATGGGGGCATGGGAGTTTGTGGAGAAATATCAGGGGCTCAAAGAGGAGCTGGAGAGAGTCTGGAAAATGAAGGCATCGGTGGTACCCTTGGTTATCGGAGCACTCGGGGCAGTAACCCCCAAACTGGAAGAGTGGCTACAGCAGATCCCAGGAAAAGCATTTGACATCTCAATCCAGAAAAGCGCAGTCCTAGGAACAGCAAAGATCCTGCGCAGAACCCTGAAGCTCCCTGGCCTCTGGTAGAGGACCCGAGCTTGAAGGAAGAAAAAAGACAGAGACCACCTGCGGAGGGTGAGGAAATAATTTATATATATATATATATATATATATATATATATATATATATATATATATATATATATATATATATATATATATATATATATATATATATATATATATATATATATATATATATATATATATATATATATATATATATATATATATATATATATATATATATATATATATATATATATATATATATATATATATATATATATATATATATATATATATATATATCCAGGCTGGATGTCTTATGATTATTTTAGCCATTCATTCTCTGTGCGTCAATGTTTGTGTTCTAATACATGTGCAGGATCCGGAGGCGGGATGCTTTATTCTCACACTCGCACTTTGTTTGATTGACAATGTTCAGCTTTTATTGCTTACTGATAATATTATGTTTGTTGATTGGTCAACTCGGGCGTGCACATGCTCAGTGCCCGTTACACATTAACTTTCGGTTTACTTCCTGACTGTAGTCATGAGAACTTATCTCCTACTTTTTCTTCAATAACAGTCATTAAGTTTATTTATAAGATTGTGAATACACATACTTTCTTGTCCAGTGGAACTCAACTCTTGCTCTGTGTGTGTGTGTGTGTGTGTGTGGGGGGGGGTGATGTTTCAGCAGCTGATACTGGGTTGGGTAGTATTCATTGCAGACTTTTGCAGATATGCAACATTGCAGGTGGTTGGCGAATCGTGCATTGAGAGTTTCAAACGTATACACACAAAAAAAAAAAAAAAAATTCTTGGGTGCATGTATTATTGTTGATCGACATTTTTATATTAAAAAGCGTACACAGACATCTTACCCCCTTCCCCCAAGCGTACGTTTTTTACTCTTAGGAACATGTTGAAAATGTTGAATGGCCTTTAAAGTGGATTTTATTTTTATTATTATTTTAAAAATCTATTTTAATTGAAATTGCTTTTCTTGATGCCATGCATCTAGTTATACGGGACAAGAAACCTGGTTTGGGGTTTTGGTATTATGGAAAAATGCTGAATACTTTATAGAAAATGCAGGTCATATGCACAGGTTTTGGACGTGGGGAATTGTGCTACAAATCAGTATTCTTAAATACTTAAGTCTTAAATACTAGAAAACTTAATACCGAGTTGTATTTGATTGAAATTTATAAAGCATATATACTGAGGTGGATACATTTATGTACTAGTATATAATAATTGGTAGGGACAACTATTTTGCTGTAATTACAAACAGATCCACAAGGTGTTGCTCATTCCGATTCTCTCTATTTTGTTGCAGTCTGCTCTACAGCAGAGGTCCCCAACTTTTTTGTCACCTCAGACTGGTCAACGCTTGACAATTTTACCATGACCGGGGGGCATATTTATTAAAATATAATTTATTCATATAGAATATTATGATTTTTTTTCCTCCTTGGGTTCTTTTTGGTTTTGTGTTGGTTTCGGGTTTGGTTTTTTTTTTGGTTTTTTTGTTTTGTTTTTTTTTGCCTAATTGGCCTTGTTTTTGTGGCATTTTCATTAACTTTTCCCCTATTCTTCCTTATTTTGTTAATTTTTTTAATTCGATGAATATTTATTTATTTATTTTATTTTTATTTTTTTAAAAACCATGATGCAGTGAAGCCGCATGAATTGAAGCACAAAGTAGTGAGGGATTCCGGGCCCTCCCTCGAATCAAGATAATCCGTGAGTTCTGTACTCGGAAGTAAAACCCCATATATCACGTCACATGCACGAATGAGCAAACGTAAGTAAAATACTGTGTATCTATTACTTAAAATATGCTTCTTAAACATGTTCTATAAATCGTCTTACTCGTTAATACATTATTAATGTAGTAAAATGTAGTAATGATTAAGAAAAACTTTTCAATTTTTACTGTTATATTTATTGATGATAAAATATAAACATTATACAGCATATACTGTTGTAAAACACTAGTATTAAAGTTTGTTTCGATTATTATTGCAGTACAGTAACTAAGTTAATGTTTGTGGGTGAGATTTTATGTTCTGTAGAGGGGGCAGTGGTGGTCTAGTGGTATAGGGCGCTTGATCGCTGATCCAAAGGTTGGGGGTTCGAGTCCCACTCTCCACAAGGTTGTCACTGTCCCCCACAGTGCAGCTAACTGGGTTATCAAAGGCGGGCCATGTCTCTCACTGTCTATGGTGAGAGGCATGTAAAAGAACCATTGCTGACTTTCGTAAAGAGTAGGCTTCAAAGTCGTCAGCGTGTTTCTGTCCCTTGCTAAAAAACGGTTGTGACAGGAAGGGCATCATCATCATCATCATCATCGTCTTCCGCAAAGTCCGGGGTCGGGTCGCGGGGGCGGCAACCTAAGCAAAGAGGTCCAGACGTCCCTCTCCCCAGCCACCTCCTCCAACTCTCCCGGACCGAGGCGGTCCCAGACAAGCCAAGAGACATAGTCCCTCCAGCGTGTTCTAGGTCGACCCTGGGGTCTCTTCCCGGTTGGACATGCCTGAAACACCACACCAGGGAGGTGTCCGGGAGGCATTCTGACCAGATGCCCGAGCCACCTCAACTGGCCCCTCTCAATGCGGAGGAGCAGCGGATCTACTCCGAGCTCTCCACAGATGGTATAGCTTCTCACCTTATCTCGAAGGGATAACCCCGCCACTCGGCGAAGGAAGCTCATTTCAGCTGCTTGTATCCGTGATCTTGTTCTTTCGGTCATTACCCAAAGCTCATGACCATAGGTGAGGGTTGGAACGTAGAATGACTGGTAAATTGAGAGCTTCGCCTTGCGCCTCAGCTCCTTCTTCACCACGATGGACCGATACAGGCACCGCTTAACAGCAGAGGCTGCAGTGATCCGTCTGTCGATCTCTCGCTCCATCTTTCCCTCACTCGTGAACAAGACCCCAAGATACTTAAACTCCTCCACTTGGGGCAGGACCTCATTCCCGACCCGGAGGGTGCATTCCACCTTTGTCCGACTGAGAACCATGGCTTCAGACTTGGAGGTACTGATCCTCATCCCGGCTGCTTCGCACTCAGCTGCAAATCGCTCCAATGAGAGCTGGAGGTCCCGACTTGATTAAGCCAAAAGGACAACATCATCAAAAGCAGAGATGAGATCCGATGGCCACCAAAATAGAACCCCTCAATGCCTCGACTGCACCTAGAAATTCTGTACATAAAAATTATGAACAGAATTGGTGACAAAGGACACCCTTGGCGGACTCAACTCCCACCGGAAACGAATTCGACCTGTTGTTACCAATATGGACCAAACTCTGGCTCCGATGATACAGCGACCGAATGGCTCGTAGTAACAAATCTGGAACGCCGTACTGTCGGAGCACACCCCACAAGATCGTTCGAGGGACATGGTCGAAAGCCTTCTCCAAATCCACAAAGCACATGTGGACAGATTGGGCAAACTCCCATGCCCCCTCCAGACTCCTGTGGAGCGTATAGAGTTGGTCAAGAGTGCTACGGCCAGGACGAAAACCACACTGTTCCTCCTGAATCCGAGGTTCGACTATCGGTCGGATCCTCCTCTCTAGTACCCCTGCATAGACTTTCCCAGGTAGGCTGAGGAGTGTAATGCCACGATAATTGGAACACAACCTCCTGTCCCCTTCTTAAAAATGGGGACCACCACCCCAGTTTGCCAATCCAAAGGTACAGCCCCCGATGACCACGCGATCTTGCAGAGATGTGTCAACCAAGACAGTCCTACAGCATCCAGAACCCTGAGATATTCCGGGCGGATCTCGTCCAACCCCGGAGCTCGACCACCGAGGAGCTTTTTGACAACCTCAGTGACCTCCACTCCAGTGATGGGCAGACCCCCACCAAAACCCCCAGGGTCTTCCTCTTCCACGGAGGGCGTGTTGGTGGGATTGAGGAGGTCCTCAAAGTATTCCCTTCACCTCTCGACAACATCCTCAGTTGAGGTAAGCAGCTCCCCACCTCCACTGTAAACAGTGTTTGTGGAGAACTGCTTCCCCCTCCTAAGGTGTCGAATGGCAGTCCAGAACCTTTTTGAGGCCAACCGATAATCACTCTCCAGGCCCTCACCGAACTCCTCCCACGCCTGAGATTTTGCATCTGCGACAGCCTTGGCTGCAGCACGTTTGGCCTGTCAATACCTGTTTGCTGCCTTGGGAGTCCCACAGGCTAATAAAACCTAATAGGCCTCCTTCTTCAGCTGGACGGCCACCTTCACCACAGGTGTCCACCACCGGGTTCAGGGATTACCGCCACGACAAGCACCGATGACCTTACGGCCACAGCTATGGGCTGCCGCCTCAGCAATGGAGGCACGAAACATGACCCATTCGGATTCCATGTCCCCCGCCTCCTCCGGAACGTGGTTGTAGCTCTGCCGGAGGTGGGAGTTAAAGGCCTCTCAGACAGGGGACTCTGCCAAACGTTCCCAGCAGACCCTGATTACACGCTTGGGCCTGCCAGGTCTGGAAGGCAGCCTCCCCCACTACAAAAGCCAACTCACCACCAGGTAGTGATTGGTAGACAGCTCAGCTCCTCTCTTCACCCGAGTGTCCAGAATATATGGTCACAAGTCCAATTACACGACTACAAAGTCAATCATCGAATTGCAACCTAGGGTGTCCTGGTGCCAAGTGCACTTATGGGCACACTTATGTTCGAACATGGTGTTCGTGATAGACAAACTGTGACAAGCAGAAGTAGGCCGTACCTACCGATCACACCCTTCCAGGTCACACTATCGTTGCCCACATGGGCGTTGAAGTCTCCCAAGACAACGATTGAGTCTCCCGAGGGAGTGTTCTTCAACACCCCCCCCCTTAAAGACTCCAAAAAGGGTGGGTACTCTGAACTGTCATTTGGTGCATAAGCACAAATAACAGTCAGGACCCGTCCCCCCACCCGAAGACGGAGGGAAGCTACCCTTTCGTCAACTGGGGAGAACCCCAACATTTGGGCACCGAGACGGGGGCAACAAGAATACCCACACCGGCTCGCCGCCTCTCCCCATGAGCAACTCCAGAATAGAATAAGGTCCATCCTCTCTTGAGATGGATGGTTCCAGAGCCCAAGCTATGCGTTGAGGTGAGCCCGACTATATCTAGTCGGTATCTCTCCACCTCGTGCACCAGATCAGGCTCCTGCCCCGCCAGAGAGGTGACATTCCATGTTCCGAGGATCGGGCCGACAGAACCCATGCCTTCGGCTGCCACCCAACTCACACTGCACCCAACCCCTAAAACTCCTCCCACGGATTGATGGGTCCATGGGAGGACGGACCCATGTCTCCTTTCGGGCTCAGCCCGGCCAGGCTCCATGGGCAGAAGCCCGACCACCAGGCACTCGCCTTCGAGCTCCTCCCCCGGGCCTGGCTCCAGGAGGGAACCCCGGTGACCCGTATCCGGGCAAGGGAGACTGCTTCCTGTGCTCTCTCTCAGATGTCATGTGTCATAGGGTTTTTTTGCCTTGAGTGACCCTACCAGGGGCATTTGCCCCCAACAACATGGCTCCTAGGATCATTAGGTCACGCACACCCCTCCACCACAATAAGGTGGCAATTCAGGGAGGGGACACAGGAAGGGCATCCGACGTAAAAAGCTCTGCCAAATCAAGCGTGCGAATCAGATGATTCACTGTGGCGACTCCCGAGTAAAAAGGGAAAAAGCCGAAAGGAAGACAGACAGACATTTTATGTTCTGTAGCATGTTTAACAAACGATACCAAAAGGATAAACTTTATTACACTTCATGTCCTTTTACATTGAACTTGGAGTGACGTCTTGGAGTGACAGCACCAAGATGGTGCTGCCTAGAGGGCAACATCGCGGAGTTCTCAGAGTCAAATCATTTCTTTGTTTGTTTTAATTTGTTGTTTTGTTTGTTTGTTCATGTTTTGCACTATGCTCGTCTGTGACTGGTTGACCCTACTACAGCTATAAGATCGGAGTGTCCTCAGGCATGTATAACTAAGCACGCTCAACTGGGCTTCTTGTTAGCCGGGATGCGGCTAGCACTGAGCTAATATACACTCCGGCTAACAAGAAGCCCAGGCAGAGTCTCTGGCGCTTGGTTAGCACTTCCGGTTGTACTGCTTGAAAATGTCCAGTCCCTGCGAAACAAGATGGACAAGCTTTATGCTCAGATTGCAGCGCAAAGGATCTGCTGTGTTTCTGTGAATCATGGCTTGAGGAGAGTACACCCGATGAGGCGATTGCACCAGCCAGCTACACGGCCTTCATCCCCTGCAATCCCAAGCGCCGGAGTCGTCGTTCGGCCCTTTGCGCCTGGGCTTCTTGTTAGCTGGGGTGCGGCTTGCATTGAGCTACCATAGCATATTAGCTCAGTGCTAGCCACACCCCGGCTAACAAGAAGCCCAGTTGAGCGTGCTTAGTTATACACGCCCAAAGATACTTTGATCTTATAGCTGTAGTAGAGTTAAGCGGTCGTAGACGAGCATAGTGCAAAACATGAACAAACAAAACAAATAAAACAAATTAAAACGAACAAAGAAACAATTTGACTCTGAGAACTCCACAACGTCGCTCTGGGCAGCGCCATCTTGGAGCTCTCACTCCAAGTTCAATGTAAAAGGACATGAAGAGTACTGTAATTAAATTTATCCTTTAGGTATCGTTTGTTAAACATGTTACAGAATATAAAATCTCACGGACAAACATTCTAAACATTAACTTAGATACTGTACTGGAATAACAATTGAAAATGATTTTAATACAACAGTTCAGAGAAAACCATCGTTTCTCAGGAGAAAGTCTTATTTCTTCAGAAGAGACATCCAGCGTTTTCTATCGCTTAGCCAGAGAAGACACACAGCATTTCAGTGGTATCTTAGAGCTTAACTGGTACTGTAATTAAAACACACACAAAAAAGAGGCTCCTTGACAACTTGTGCACAAATGAGGGAAAAGGGGCGGGACATCAGCTCAACCAATCAGGAGAAAGGAGGACAGCCATTGGCTGAATTTGAATCATGTGCCGATTGTTCGGCAGTCAGGGAATACTCAAACTGTGAGTGCAAAACCGCGATAGTCAAGGGCCTACTGTATACATGTTTAAATCTGTAATACTTCCCTAATAAAGTGTAATAAAACCAATGTCAACATCCGAGTAGTGTATACCCGAGTGAAAAACGTGGTTGCCCAGGAGCAACATAAATTTATCAAATCTCTCAGGATCATCAGGAAGTTTCTGTTTCTTATCAGTGAAGCTCACACTGGTCAGATCATCAGATACAATCAACTGAGGATGAGCAGTGTTGGGGTCCAGAGTTACAGGTGCTGAAACACACACACACACACACACACACACACACACACACACACACACACACACACACACACACACACACACACACACACACACACACTGCGATCAAGAAATAAAGGATCTTACTGTAATGTACAGCATCCTTCATCTTCTCCCAGATTCTGAACTTCAGGTTCTCCTGAAAGCTTTTCTGGATCCTGCAGTGTGCACTGGGTTCTACAAAAACATTCAGAACTCAGTGTTACTGTGGGTTTGGATTTAAAACAGAACAAGATAGACAGGAAGTACACCATTCACCTTTTCACTGTGGCCTTGTAGTTCTGTAAAACAGCAATGCAAATATCAGTGAATAAAATTTACAGTTTCATTCCACTGAAATGTGACGTTCCTGAAGATAAAAAGAAGTTTTACTTTCTCACAGTATAAACTCTGATTAAATGATCCTCACCTGTAAGAACGAGATGTCTTCAGCTTCCTTCTCCTTCACTATGGCCTTGATCATGTCTGAAAGAGATGATTTGTCTCTACTAAGCTTCTAAATCTTCCCCTTCATCCTCCGATTCTTCTGCTCCTCTTCCTCCCTCAGTGCTGTGATCCTGACTCTCTCTTCATCTTGTAGAAACGTGCAAAGTTTCTCAAACTCCTCCTTAATCTGAAACTCTGTGTTGGCCCTGAACCTGCAGTGATGAGGAAACCAAATAACAAATAATAATAATCATAACAGTAGGTCATACTACATGACAGAGGCTGAATTTGATTGTTTCACTGTCTGGAAAATAATTAGAAATTATTTGCCAAAGGCGAGGAGAATATTGCTGAATCAAGAGAAGACTACTACCAAGCTTAAAATTTCAGTTCATTAATCCTAACTAGGCTCACGGGGAGGCTGGCGCCCATCCCAGCCAACTCCGGGCAAGGACAGAGTACACCCCAGACAGCTCGCCAGGCCATCGCAGGGCGGAAACACGCCGACGGCTTTGCAGCCTACTCTTGTCAAAAGTCAGCAATGCCAAGCCTAAAGGGAAATGTTTAATTGTTTTACAAAAAATACCATTAAAATAAATACATTAAGTTATATATGTGCATATTCACACATACACATACCCATATGTACACATATAGACATGTATAAATACAGACATCCTATATATGCAATCATTAATGCATATACATGTACATAAAAATCACATGTACAGACGATACAGCATTGGTCCATTAGGTAACAGAATCTTCATAAACTCATTCAAAAATCTAGTCCATACTAAAATACACAATAAAATTAGATTTTTTAAATTTTAATTTACTCATTTTTAATCAGCAGGTGAGCTCCCAGCAAAGGCAGGTGCCGAGCCGAAGAGCTGTGTAACAGCCATTTAATTATTGAATGAGGTGAAGTATGATATGGAGAATTATTCTGTCTAAGGGTTGAGGTGAATAATAATCTCCTAGAGCAAATAATTCTCCTACAATAAGAAAAAAATTAATTCTATAATTGTTTGATTTATTCCTTGATTAGTCAGATTGGTTGATTGACCCTAGATGTGAGTGTGAGTTTGAATCGTTGAGTGTGTGTTACCCAGTGATGGTCTGTTCAGGGTTTGAAGTGTATCCCATCTTTGCGCAATTTTGGCTAAGAAAGGCTCCAGCCTCCCTGCGACCCTAATTGTATTAAGCAGTTCAGCAAATGAATGAGCGAATGAGTAAGTCTGTTGGGTTTTTACACCCGAGCTTCGTGGCTCATCAGGCCGGTGCTGATCCCCAGGTTTCATAGCTTGAAGCGACCAGGAGTTCAACTCCCCCTGGATGGGACGCTCGTCCATCGCAGGTTACCTTCCCAGTATATTTTTACGGGTACCCATTTATACTGCTGGGTGAACAGAGGCACACTTGTGGTTGAGACCTTGCCCAGGGGTCTTAGCACAGTGAGGGTCTCAGGGGGATTCGAACTCACAACCTCCCGATCATGAGTGCAGCACCCAAACCACTACACCACCAGCCCCACGCGAGAGAGTGAATGATTAATAGTAAACATTAATATGATATCATACAGGAATGGTGCAATCTGATTGGTCTATTACCTGAGGATCCGAAACCATTATTTCGAGTTGATAATGATGTTAATGATGAGTGGACTGATGTTAATGTACATTTTTGGCACATATTGTGACCTCATGCTTGGTGTAAAAATGAATATAATACATCCGTACATACATCTGTATCTCAGGGGGAAGAATGTGCACAAAAAACTAACATGCGCACACCTTGCTAAACTTGGCTGGACATGATGTAATTCTTCCCAACAAACCTAGAGGTGGCAGCTCATGTGAAATGAGACTTGCCATGAGGTGGATGGAAAGAGGAGCATAACTGACATTGGAAATATAAATTATAAACCTATTTCATATTTAAATTTATTTATTTAGTTTGTTTGCTTAATATGGGCAGTGGTGGTCTAGTGGTATAGGGTGCTGGATCGCTGATCCAAAGGTTGGGGGTTCAAGTCCCACTCTGCACAAGGTTGTCACTGCCCCCCCAGTGGAGCTAACTGGGTTATCAAAGGCCGGCCATGTCTCTCACTGTCTATGTTGTGAGGCATGTAAAAGAACCATTGCTGACTTTTGACAAGAGTAGCTGCAAAGCCCTCAGCATGTTTCCGCCCTGCGATGGCCTGGCGAGCTGTCCAGGGTGTACTCTGCCCTTGCCCAAAGTTGGCTGGGATGGGCACCAGCCTCCCCGCGACCCAAATTAGGATGAAGCGGTTACAGAAAATGATGATGATGATGATAATAGCAAATATGACCACTAAGCTTATCTCACCTGCCCAAGTCCACACAAGGCTACACAGCAGGTCCAGCCACAGAGTCACAGCTGTCCTTGTAAGTGTCTTGTAATGTATCTTGCTGTATGCTACTTAGAGATCTTCCAGTTTCCAATAATAAAGTACAAAAATAATACAATGGTAATTTAATCATGTGATAAAAGCTTCAATAATTATAGTGATATGCTGTGTACAGTGAACTGCACAGAGAACACATCAGATTTAGAACAAACACGAGATTTTATTTATTGATGATCATATCCTTGGCATAGTCAGTGTGCAGTGACATAGAACTTCAATAATTAAATGTGCAGCTCTTTAGGTGGGTCACCACTTCTCCTGCAAAGCTTTAACACAAACTGAAAGATAAACATCAACAAGGTATTAAACATAATATACAGGTGTGCTGCATCACTTCAAATTTCATTCTTTATCTCACATCGTTCTTTCACAGACACCTGAACTCAGGTGCACATCTGTGCAGAGTTTCTCTGCATGTTCTTCCCATGTTTCTCTGGGTTTCCTCACACTTCTCAAAAACACACTCGTAACTGGATTGATTTGTGTGTAGTTATATTTATGATTGAAACTTCAACACAGAGCTAAATGGAATATATCACTGTTTATTTACTGAGCACTTTGTCACTTCATAGCACTTTATAGGTTCAGTCACAGTGCACATGATATATTAAAGAGAGAAAATGTTTCTGTCTCGCGAATTCTCCTGCAAAATTATCTAAAGCTAAGCTGAGTCCAGTTATATATGAGACCACAATAGAGCTACTGATAAACAGAACAGAGGGAATAAGAACTTAAATATAGATGAAACGGACAGTGGTGGCCCGGTGGTAAGCTGATGACCCCCAGTGCCGCAAACTGGGTTATCAAAGGACGACAATGTCTCTTACTGTTTATGCTGACAGGTGTAAAACCATTGCTTACTTTCAACAAGAGTAGCTGCGTAAGCTGTCCGCATTTTTCTGCCCTGAATGGCCTGTCGAGCATTCCAGGGTATACTCTATCCTCGCCTAGAATTGAGATGGGCAGTAGCCTCCCCGTGACCCTAATTAGGATTAAGTGGTTCAGAAAATGAATGAATGAATCTAGATGAAATCTCTCAGAATAAATCACACAATATGGGTGAATATTATTTAATAACAATAATACAATAAACATGAACTTCCACAATTACCCTGAACCTAAATGTGATTAATAGACGTTCAGACTATAACAATATAAATCGCTTGTTTCATCAGGTATGTCAAGATACTCCAGTGTCTCCACATCACCGAGTTTCTCTCAGTTATTACTAGTATATGATTTAAACTACATTAAATTTTCTATGTCAGGTCTCATAAATACATCAATTTCAGGCATTCATCTAAAGATCAACACTTTTAAGGTTATATTCATTCTTTGCTTTATTTGATGCAGTGGAAGTGGGGCAGCTGGAGCATAGTGGTTAAAGAAGCGGCTTTGTGTGTGTGTGTGTGTGTGCGTGTGTGTGTGTGTGTGTGTGTGTGTGTGTGTGTGTGTGTGTGTGTGTGTGTGTGTGTGTGCTCACTTTGGATAGGTTAAATGCAGAGGGAATAATTTCTTTCACAGGATTCATACAGTATAACCAAAAAAAGAAAAACGTTACTGCATATCTCATTGTTGTAATGTCATCACTTTCGTTAATTTTCTAAACAGCTTGAACCTAACTGGGATCGTGGGAAGGCTTGCACCTATCTCAGCCTGTGTCAGAGGGCAGAGTACACCCTGGACAGCTCGCCATACCATTGCAGGGCAGAAACATGCTGGCGGTTATGCAGTTAGATCACAGCCTGGCAACACAAACACAATCACTCACAAATATACAGTCATTTAGGGTCGACTTGGAACAGCCATGTAGCCTAATGTGCATTTATTTGGAGTTCAAGGGGAAAAAATGGTAAACGCACGCAAGCATGGGCAGAACTGCAAACTCCGAACAGATGCGTCCTTACTGAGCCCAGGACTCGAACCAGAGACCTTCTTGCTGTGAGGTGGACATATTACCCTCTTTTCCACCATGCCACCTTTAAATGAAAAACTAAGTCTAATTAACATCAACATAAAAACTAAAAATAAAAAAATCACAGAGTGAAAGACAGTTCAGTGTTTCTCCAACAGCAAATTTTCACAAAGAATATCAAACTTTTAATCTGCAAGATTTCATCAATGAGCTCGAATTAATATCAGCTCAAACTGATCTAATTTACTTTCACGGAACACGGAAGTGGGAGGATCTTTAGATGAGAGTTTTTACCATAAACACCAAGAAATGGCATTAATTCTCTAGAGAACCAGAGTGTGAAAGTGTGTATGTGTGTGTTAGTGAGAGGGTCGGAGAAGGACAGTTTTCCTTTGTCAACGTCCAGCTGCACTCTGATCCTCTGGAGTTTCTGTGATACTGAGAGGACATGTTCTGTCAGTCCAGAACCTGCTCTATATTTGCCATCGTAATACCTCACATGCCAGAACGTTTTTGTGAAAAAGAAGGATAAACCAAAGATTTTCTCCTCTGCAAACCGAGCAGATGGTTTCATTACTCCGACATCCCAGCTTGTACAATCCCCAACTTCAACATCCCAGCAGTGTTTCCCTGATTTAAAACATTCAAAACCCATAATACGTTCATATTTATCAAGTCTCTCGAGATTTTTAGGACACTTCTGTTTCTCATCACTGAATCTCACACTGGTCAGATCATCAGATACAATGAGGTTCGGATGAGCAGTGTTGGGGTCCAGAGTTACAGGTCCTGAAACACACACACACACACACACACACACACACACACACACACACACACACACACGAGCTGGTTGAGATTAATTTCACTAAATAGAAATGCATTAGTTTCCTGGAGACTGACCCTTAACCTATTTATAACCCCAACCCTCACCTGAACCTTATTACAGTAAAATTTAATGATTTACATTTTGGAAACTTGTGTTTTGTCTTTTTCAGAAACACGACTATATATACCCCATAATGTGACTGTGTACAGCGTGATAAGACGACAGACACACACACACACACACACACACACACACACACACACACACACACACACATACACACAAAGAGAGAGAGAAAGAGGGGTGGGGGGAGCGAGAGAGAGAGAGAGAGAGAGAGAGAGAGAGAGAGAGAGAGAGAGAGAGATCTTACTGCATTGTACAGTGTCCTTCATCTTCTCCCAGACTCTGAACTTCAGGTTGCTCAGATGTTTTGCTACATGGATCAGTTCTCCTGAAAGCTCCTCTGTATCCTGCAGTGTGCACTGGGTTCTACAAAAAACATTCAGTACTCAGTGTTACTGTGGATTTTGATTCAGAAACACAGAGAACGAGAGGGACAGGAAGTACATCCCTCACCTTTTCACTGAAGCCTTGTAATTCTGTAAAATAACAAAGTAAATATCAGAGGATGTGATTAATATCATTACTCCACTGAAATGTGATGTTTCTGAACATAGAAAGAAGTTTGACTTTCTCACAGTATAAACTCTGATTAAATGATCCTCACCTGTAAGAACGAGGCATCTTCAGCTCTCATCTCCTTCTCTATGGCTTTGATCGTGTCTGAAAGAGATGATATGTCTCTGCTCAGCTTCTCAATCTTCTCCTTCATCATCCGACTCTTTTGCTCCTCTTCCTCTCTCAGTGCTGTGATCCTGACTCTCTCTTCATCTCGTAGAAACTGGTGAAACTTCTCAAACTCCTCCTTAATCTGACGCTGGGTTTGTTCGGCCTGAACCTGCAGCGAAGACCAAACCATATTAAATGCAACGGATCATTCAGTGATACATTTTTTTAAATTATTATATTTATAATTAAAATAATTAAATATCACTATAATATAAAGTCCATGTTATTAATTCTGACCTTTATATGTTGTGCAGTCTGACTCCAGTTCAGTTTACGGTCTTTAAAGATCTTTAGTTTCTCATGTAAAGGCTTCAGTGCAGTTTTGAGCTTCTCCTGAAACAAATCAATGCACTGCATGGAGACTCTGTGTTTTAACTTTTACTTTACACGTCGTTAATTTAAATCAGTGTGTATTCGGGATTCAAGTCTGCAAAGTTCAGTGTGTGTTTTAAGCTCATGAGACAGTAATAGTGATATTCTTTCATTTCCATGTTGATCAAAAGATTACACTTATAGGATGAGAGATTAGCGATGTTTCACTGTTTTCATATATCATGGAAGATCTACTTCTGTTTTCACAGGTGACACTTCAGATGACGAATTGAAATATGGTGGGCACTCACATATTTTTTATTTATTATTTTATTATATTATTATTATAATTTATCACAAAGCAACTACAGTTAGATTGTGATTTCATAGCAGAGCTCTTGACTGAGACCATGTCTGTAACATGATTTCAAGAGCTGTTCTGTGTACATCCCTGCAAAGCCTATTGCTGATTTGTCCTGTATGCTGGAATCATGCTAATGGAAGACCAGCCAAAATAAAGAATAGCACGTAGTCCAGATGTGGGTTAATACCAGTCAGTGACATCTGCTTTTCATAGCCAGAGCTCATGGGTGGAGCCCCACTTATAACAAAACATCATATAGCATACGTTCAGGCTTCACCAGACATCACTTTCAATGAAGTGAAGGCCTCTAACTGTAAAATAAAATGCAATACAACTGCTTACCTAAATGTATTTAAATCAATATTACTTGTTTCTGTATTTTTTTCCTGACTACCTTGTTTAAATTGCCAGTGGTGAGTGTAGAATATAGGACCTGTAGTGATCCAGCTAATGAAAGTTTTGGGTGCAGACAGGACATCGTGTTCTCTGGAAGTTTTAAATGTGTATATCATAGCCCTAGCCTGTGGCAAAGCATCATGTTAGCTTAGCTTACTTCCTAATACAGTGGATCCTCAGTACTCCAACTCAATCCGTTCCAGACGGCTGGTCGGATTCTGATTTGTTTGGATTGCCAATCCGCTTTTCCCTTTACAAATAATGTAAATTGTCTTAATCCATTCAGTTGTCTTTTGAACAGAAGGTAACAGTACCGTAACTCATACCATAGGTCTGCAAATTAAGTAAAAAAAAAAAACAAAAAAACAAATTGAATACTGTACACTTTGGCGCTGCAAGTCTTTATAGCCCCTGAATAAATGGAATTAAGTGTGTGTGTTTAACACTCCACTGGCATGTGAGAGCCACGCCCCTCTCCAACACGCATTACAATGCACAACTCTTTTGAGAGAGACCATAACACACTAAAATTAATACCCCTGAAAAGTTAAAATATAAGAACAATAATGATAAGAATTTTAACCTTTTTGGTGGTGATCAGTTGGCATACGTAAATGTTGGAGAGGAAGAGAAGCGGATTCCCTTCCATAACATCTTCAGGTAAATCAGCCAACAGTGTTTTTTCTCTTGCTACCACTTTGCATGGATGACTCTTCTTCAAGATGTTCCTCTTTTCTTGAAGAACATTTTTAACGTGGCTTGTTTCTGCCTTCTTTTCAAAACCTTACAGAAGTGGCTCATGACCTAATCATTAAAGGTGTTCACAGTGCCACTAGCACTTTGGCTTAGCTTTAGTGCTTTAGCTAAGCTTACATACATGCATACAAACATACAAACATACAAACATACATCCTCTTCAGCTTTGTTTTGGCGGTTATGCCTGTAAGCTGATCCGTGGATGCTCTGTTTGGTACTCTAAATCGTATTTGTCACTGGAGGCGGTATATGGCATCAGTGCTTCCTATGTCGTAAACACTTTCAGAATTGATTGTTCACTCATGGTTGTTTTCTATAAAACTTTTATACAAAGCATCTTAACTTTTAATCTGCTTTGTTGGTTTGGTAACCTGTCTGTTCAAAACAAAGTTAAACTCAACAAAATTGTTAACACAACACACAAAATCATTGGCTCAGAATCAGTAATTTCTATCGGCCAAATTTACGATCAGCAAATTATCAAAATATGCAGAAAATTGTAAATGACAGTTTTCACTCTCTATTGTGATTTTGAATCTCTTCCGTCAGGACATTGTCTGCGCATGCCGATAGCCAGAACAAACAGGTTCCGTCATTCTTTTGTACCAGCTGGTATTCGTTGTTTTAACAACGGTTAATCATCTTTATTACTTGTTTGACATTTTATTCCCATGTAGCTTCTTTTAACAAACTCTGTTTGCTTTTGTATCTTAGCTTATTAATCATATCTCACTGCAATCTTTTAGTGCTCTTTGTATAATATTTATTTATTTGTGTATGAGTTTAGTGTTTGTTGAAATGTATGTTGTGCTTCAATGTTTTGTTGTGTAATATGTGCTTCACGATGTAACCAAACTTTTCCCGGGATAATAACATCTGATCTTATCTTATCTTATCTTATCTCAGTGATGAGATAGCTTGAGTGCTTTAGTGCTAGCTTTACCTTTAGTGCTTGTGATATGTACATTGTACTGTATCAACAACTTTTGGACTTCCCCAGGACAGCTTTATTTGGATGATACATAGTAACAACTCCTGGATTTCCCCAGGACAGCTTTTAGGGTGAGACATAGTATAAACAACTTCCAGACTTCCAGAAGTCGCACACTTTTCTTCCCTCTCAGTCTCATTTTTTTCTCGTGCATTTCTTGAGTTTGACTTCCGGGTTTTGTTCGATTTCCCGGACGGAAGAACTCACGGATTTTTTGTTTGGATTCCGATTGGTTTGGACTCTAGAGCGCTTGGATTCTGAGACTCCACTCTTCATCTTAAATCCATCTTTTATGTTTTAAGCTTTTCAATGGAATGCAGTTGGAATTAATAATTGAAAAAAAGGAAAGCAATGGATATTTATTTCCTCTTGCTCAGTGAGATTGCAGCCTCTGGGGCATTTCAGAAAAGGTGTGTTTATTCTGACAGATCATGTGACACTTAAATTTCACTTCACAAATACTTCAAAAGTAATTAGTAGCATCAGTACTTTTGAGGGACTTCATGGTAAAGGGGTGAATGTATGTTTGTAAATTGTACGTTTGTAAAAAAGTTGTATGTTTGAAAATATGTTTGTGTATGTTTGTATATATATATATATATATATATATATATATATATATATATATATATATACACACACACACATACATATATACATACATATATATATATATATATATATATATATATATATATATATATATATATATATATATATATATATATATATACAAACATACACCAACATATATGCCAAGATTCTGACTTTTATTTTAGAAATTTATTTTTTTTTATATTCATTCATTCATTCATTTTCTATAACCACGTAGTCCTAATTAGGGTTGCTCGGAGTTTGGCACCAATACCAGCTGACTCCATGAGAGGGCAAAGTACAACCTGGACAGCTTTCCAGGCCATTGCAGCTGCACTGGGGGGGCAGTGGTATCCTGTAGATTGTGGGGCTTGGACCTCCAACCATAGGATCAGCAATCCAGCATCTTTATCACCAGGCCAACATTGCCTTGACATATATCCCATTTCTAAATTGCTAGTGGAAGCTCTGTGATGAACTTCCTCTTAAGAATAAAGGACTAGATTACTATAGTTCGACAAAAACAGCATAGAAGCCGACCTTCTACTAGCTAGTAAAAACAAAAGAGGAAAACATGCTCTTGTAATTCACTTTGTACACAAAACATAAAAATAAGCTTTTCAAGCAAGAATAGAAACTTAAGGGATCCAGTTTTTATGAGAATGAGCATCCGGCAAAGAAAAATGCTGAAATCATGAGGAAAGCACATTTTCTAATGAAACTATAAACTACAAACTTTACAAAATGAAAACAATTTTTTTTGATAACCTTTTGCCGAGTAGAGCTATCTATTGGGAGCTCTGTTTTAAGGCGGTGCGTAAATCTTTATACTTGTGAACATCCAGCTATTTTTATGTAGAATTAATTTTGTTCTCTTTATTAATGTGATACATGAACTTACATATAAACATTATTTACCTTGTAGTCTGTTACTGCCTCATCAATGGGGGAGAACTTGTGGTAATTGTGTTTTTTTGAATCTCTACAAACCAAACACACGGGCTGTTGATCATCCAGACAGAAAAGTTTGAGTTTCTCGTTGTGCTCACTGCAGACTGTTTCGGACCCTGACGAAGATGGTCGACTTCTGTCCTGAAGGAAAGTCTCACACAAGTTCCTCAAGGCCAGATTTATGGGTGGATCATCTACTGAAGACACAGTTCTACAAACAGGACATTCTCTGGATCCTTTTGTCTTCCAGAAATTCTGCAAACATACTTTACACACACTATGACTACAGCAGAGAAGAACAGGATCCTTAAAGATTTCATGGCACACAGGACAGGAGAAATCATTCGCAGAAAACTTGGAAGCCATTTTATTCTGCTGCTGTTGTTCTCTCCAGTCAGAATGCGAGGAGTTCACTTTGCTTTAAAAAACAGAAAGAAAAGATCCTGATTTTAGATAATTTTAAAATTAAACACACAGCTCATGAGGTCCAGTCAAGACCTTCCACAATGCTGAAAATAAAGACTCAGATTCCTCAATAAATTGAGAATAAAACTAAACTGACCAGAGATGAGCACTGCAGGCTGTTTATCAAGAACTGCAGTCGTCTCGCACTCAACATTTCCTGAAGAGGAGGAGCTTTAGAGATAAAGATTATGAGGTGTTAGAGCCATGACTAACTTCAGAAACACCCACAACACTTCAGAGCCACAACTTATTGCCACACAAGGTACAGAACGCTGTGATTCCCATTGCAATTCCCTGGACCTCAGTCAGAAACACACAGTCTTAGAACAGCACAAAATATTGAATCTTATTCTAAACCTGTGAGTTGGGAAGGAATTGAGAAATGCATTGAGGGAGGATTAAAATATGGAATAATAATAATAATAATAATAATAATAATAATAATAGTAATAATAATAATAATAATAATAATAATAATAATAATAATAATACTCCGTGAATTACCACCTTACCGTGGTGGAGGGGTTTGCGTGTCTTCATGATCCTTGAAGCATTTGTTGTTGAGGGCATTATGCGTTGTTAGGGTCACCCAAAGCAAACAGGTCCTAGGTGAAAGTCCAGATCAAGTGTGGTTCAAAAATCCATGCGATCAGGGCCAGTCAGAAAAGGACACATGGGTTTGCCCTCCCATGGACCCACCACCTGTGGGAGGGACTATATGGGTTGAGTGCAGTGTAATTGCGTGGCAACTGAAAACATGGGTTCTGTCAGACCAATCATCATCTACTAACTCTGACACTTGGGACATGTAATGTCACCTCTCTGGTGGGGAAGCAGCCTGAGCTATTGCATAAGGTGCAGAGACACTGACTAGATATAGTTGGACGCACCTCAATGCATAGATTGGGCTCTGGAACTGGAACCACTCACCTTGAGAGGCGACAAGTGTGAGTATCCTTGTTGCCCTGTCTTGGTGCTCACACCTTGGGGTTCTCCCTAGTTCAGGGGTGTCAAACTCGTGCCACAAAGGGCCATATGGCTGCAGGTTTTTGTTTCAACCAAGCATCAGCACACCTGACTTGGCTCATTCAAACAACTGATAGGAGTCTTCAGGCATTTGATTGGTCAGTCTCTGGACAGAGCACACAGATTGACCAATCAACTACATGAAGACTCTTATCAGTTGTTTGAATGAGCCAAGTCAGGTGTGCTGCTGTCTTGGTTGAAACAAAAACCTGCAGCTACATGGCCCTTTGTGGCACGAGTTTGACACCCATGCCCTAGTTGATGAAAGGGTCGCATCACTCTGCCTTCAGGTGGGGGATGGGTCCTGAATGTTGTTTGTACTTATGCACCAAATGAAAGTTCAGAGTATCCACCTTTTTCTGGAGCCTTTATGGTGTGTGTTGTAGAATGCTCCACAGGTACTCACTCATTCTCTTGGAAGACTAACACCCACGTCGGCAATGATTGTCTCACCTGGAAGGGCGTGATCGGTAGCTACGACCTCCCCAGTCTGAACCCGAATGGTGTTTTGTTTTTGGACTTCTGTGCTCATCATGGTTTGTCAGCAACAAACCTAAGGGTATTCATAATTGATGCATCAAAATGATGCAATTGGCATCAGAACACCCTGCACACAGTTCGATGATCAATTTTCTAGTCATGTCACCAGACTTGGGCCGCATGGTCTGGACACTCGGGTGAATTTGAATGATTACCACCTGTTGATGAGGGCTCTCTGATGGTGAGAGAGACCACCCTCCTGACCTGGGAGATCCAAGTGAGTAATTTTGGGTCTACTGGGAATGTTGGGCGGAGTCTTCCATTTAACTCCCACCTCTGGCAGACTACAACCACGTCTTGAGGGAGGGGGTGACATGGAATCCGAATGGGCCATGTTTTGTGCCTTCATTGGTGGCTGCCCATAGCTGTGGCCGGAAGGTCATCTGGGCCTGTTGTGGCGGTAACCCCCAAACTCAGTAGTGAACACTTACAGTTATGGGGGCTGTCCAGCTGAAAAAGGAGGCCTATCGGGTCATATTGGCATGTGAGTTTCCTGAAGCAGCAGAATGGTTCCGGCAGGCAAAACGTGCTACAGCCTGAGCTGCCACCGATGAAAAATCTTGGGCATGGGGCTGATCAGTGATGGTCTGGAAAGCAGTTACAATATGGGTTGGCCTCAAAAAGGTTCTGGACCACCATCTGATGCCTCAGGAGGGGGAAGCAGTTCTCCACAAACACTATTTACAGTGGAAGTGGGGAGCTGCTCACCCAGACCTGAGATGTTGTCGGGAGCTGGAAGGAATACTTTGATGACCCCTTCAATCCCACCAACATGCCCTCTGTGGAGTTTGGGTGGGGTTTGGGTGGGGGTCCACCAATCACTGGAGCTGAGATCGCTGAGGCAGTTAAAAAACTATTCAGTGGTCGGGCTCCAGAGGTGGATCAGATCCGATCTGAATATTTCAGGGCTCTGGGTGTTGTATTATTATTATTATTATTATTATTATTATAAATCTAGCGGGCTTGAATTCATATTTTGACTGTTGACCCTTTGCCTGTTGCTAAAACTCATAGTGCACAATGCAGCTAACTGATAAAACACACCGATTTCTGGCTTCCTCATTTTTGCGAATCAGACTTCAGATTACAGTTGATTACCTGTCAATCATTGTTGATAATAATCTAAAAAAAAAATTCGTACTGCCTACATGCGTCTTTTCAAATAAATGTTTCTATGAACGGGTGTCTCAGAGTGGTGTTATAAGAGTAGCAGAGTTCTTTTCAGGAAGAAATAAAGTTTCTGCCGCATATCCTGAATTCGCTCTGAAGCTTAAGAAGGAAATGTTACAGGTTTCTGTTCACTGCCTTTCACTTGTATGTGTGTGTGTGTGTGTGTGTGTGTGTGTGTGTGTGTGTGTGTGTGTGTGTGTGTGTGTGTGTGTGTGTATTTTTTGGTTAATGACAGGCATAAAGGACTGATTACATCTTCACATAAAGAACCAATCAGGACTCATTGAGTTCTCAAATGATCTCACTCCCAGCATGCACTTCTGTAGTCTTAGAGGCAAAATAAAGCCTTTAAGATGTCACTGTTCTTCATTCATTCATTTCCTGAACCACTTAAACTTAATTAGGGTCACGAAGAGGCTGGTGCCCATCTCAGCCAACTCACTACAAGGGCAGACTACACATCTGAAGAGATCGCCGGGCCATTTCATGGCAGAAACACGCTGACAGCTTTGCAGCGACCCTTGTCAAAAGTCAGCAATGGTCCTTTAGTCTTCATCTCCCCATAGACAGTCGGACACATGACCGACCTTTAATAACCCAGTTAGCTGCACAGGTGGTAAAATGCCATTGTTTAATAGGTAATTATGATAAAATAGCATTGCTTCACTACACAAAGTGTGACGTTGTGTGTTCAGATCAGTTCTTTGACTCATCTAAAGGAACTTTGAGTTTTTGTACAAACCAATGTTGTGATGGAATTCACATTTTATTCTGGTGCCAATTAGCATCAAATCAGAAATAGTATTAGCATGGGAAGTGAGATGGATGGACATGGGGCAGGAATGGAAGCCATGCTCCATGCCTATTATGACATATGGGTGAATTCTTGAAAGAATAAATGCTGTACACAACAACAAGCTTCAAGGTGAACATTTCCACATGTCATCTGTTTTGACTCTTTCGGGCAGTGGTGGTCTAGTGGAAAAGGATGCTGGATCGCTGATCCAAAGGTTGGGGGTTCGAGTCCCACTCTCCACAAGGTTGTCAGTGCCCCACTCCCCCCCAGTGCAGCGAACTGAGTTATCAAAGGCGGGCCATGTCTCTCACTGTCTATGGTGAGAGGCATGTAAAGGAACCATTGCTGACTTTCGTAAAGAGTAGCTGCAAAGTCTTCAGCATGTTTCTGTCCCTTGCTAAAAGGGTTCTGATAGGAAGGGCATCCGATGTAAAAACCTCTGCCAAATCCAACATGCGAATCAGATGATTCGCTGTGGCGACTCCCGAGTAAAAGGGAAAAAGCTAAAAGGAAGACAGATAGAATCTGTTGTGACTCTTAAATCTGGAACTAATAAATACAAAGACTAGTAATTTGCTAAATTATGACAAATGTGACATTTTTCTGTGTTACAGCATGATTACATTTGTACATCTTCCAGTTTCCAATAATAAAGTACAAAAATAATACAGCGGTAATTTAATAATGTGATAAAAGCTTCAATAATTATTGTGATATGCTGTGTACAGTGAACTGCACAGAGAACACATCAGATTTCGAACAAACACGAGATTTTATTTATTGATGATCATATCCTTCGCATAGTCAGTGTGCAGTGACATAGAACTTCAATAATTAAATGTGCAGGTATTTAGGTGGGTCGCCACTTCTCCTGCAAAGCTTTAACACGAACTGAAAGATAAACATCAACAAGGTATTAAACATAATATACAGGTGTGCTGCATCATTTCAAATTTCATTCTTTATCTCACATCGTTCTTTCACAGACACCTGAACTCAGGTACACATCTGTGCAGAGTTTCTCTGCATGTTCTTCCCATGTTTCTCTGGGTTTCCTCACACTTCTCAAAAACACACTCGTAACTGGATTGATTTGTGTGTAGTTCCACTTCATAGCACTTTATAGGTTCAGTCACAGTGCACGTGGTATATTAAAAAGAGAAAATGTTTCTGTCTCGCGAATTTTCCTGCAAAGTTATCTAAAGCTAAGCTGAGTCACGTTTCATTTACATGTTTAAGATCTTTCCTACGCGCCAAATGTGATAGTCCGGTTATATATGAGACCACAATAGAGCTACTGATAAACAGAACAGAGGGAATAAGAACTTAAATCGAGATGAAATGGACTGTGGTGGCCTGGTGGTAAGGTGCTGGATTGCTGATCTTAAGGTTGGGGGTTCAAGTCCCACTCTCAATGGGTTGTCACTGCTGTCCCCCCAGTGCAGCTTACTGGGTTATCAAAGGCCAGTCATGTCTCTCACTGTTTATGGTGAGAGGTGTAAAAGAACCAACGCTGACTTTCAACAAGAGTAGCTGCATAAGCTGTCAGCATTTTTCTGCCCTGAATGGCCTGGCGAGCTGTCCAGGGTATACTCTGCCTTCGCCTAGAATTGGCTGAGATGGGCAGGAGCCTCCCCGTGACCCTAATTAGGATTAAGTGGTTCAGAAAATGAATGAATGAATCTAGATGAAACCTCTCAGAATAAATCACACAATATGAGTGAATACTATTTAACAACAATAATACAATAAACATAAACATCTACAATTACCTTAAACATAAATGTGATTAATAGACGGTCAGACTATAACAATATAAATCACTTGTTTCATCAAGATACTCCGGTGTCTCCACATCACCGAGTTTCTTTCAGTTATTACTAGTATATGATTTAAACTACATTACATTTTCTATGTCAGGTCTCATAAATACATCAATTTCAGGCATTCATCTAAAGATCAACACATTTAAGGTTATATTCATTCTTTGCTTTATTTGATGCAGTGGAGCCTAGTGATTAAAGAAGCTTTGTGTGTGTGTGTGTGTGTGTGTGTGTGTGTGTGTGCTCACTTTGGATGGGTTAAATGCAAGAGGAATAATTTCTTTCGCAGGATTCATACAGTATAACCAAAAAAGAAAAACGTTACAGATGCTCTTCGACTTAAGTTTTTAATTGGTTCCGGATGGCCGAACGTACGTTTTTACAGTGGCATATGACGTGTGATGTATGACGTTCATACTGTACTATACATCCATTAATACCATTACTGTATCTCATAAAACACCTCTAAATGAATTATTATAAACATAACATTGTAAAATAATATCAAATAATGTCAACATTAATTTCAAATAAGTCACTGATTTATACCGAGTCACTTTACATGAAGCTTAAAACAGTCAATCAACGCTTACAATATGTGATGTGTTCAATAGCAAAAGTAGCGTACTTGCAAAAGTAGTGTACTTGCTATGGGTTATACGGACTTCCGATCTTTGATGTGTACAAGGGTGCCGTTGAACCCGTTTAGAACACAGCCTGCACTGATTTAAAGTGGAGCAAAGTCAGCAAAGCGGAGAATTCTTTCTTTTGTGTAAGTAAGTAAGTAAACTTTATTCAAGAGATGCATATAAAGAAGAAGTACAAATCCTAATGAATATTAATATAAAAATAAGTATACACTCTTAGGATTCTGATAAAAGATAATAAATATAAACATTGTGCCGATCCGAGCAGAAAGTTAATTCATCTCTGTGTATGAGACTTGAACCCATGCTAGTAGGCTTACACTTCTGACCAACCAGATTTGCTTAGGGTTACAAAAGTCCGCAAAACAGTGTAAACACAAAGATCACAGAGACGACGTCTTAACTCAGTCTGTAGTTTGTAAACAATGAATGCAGCACCATTGCGTCATTACGTCAGCAAACTACGTAGGTACGGCTAAACTCAAAATTTGCCTTTTTTTTTTTTTTTCGGGGGGGGTAAAAGAAAACGTAAAACGGATGAACCGTAAGTCGGGGAGTGTCTGTACTTCATATCTCATTGTTGTAACGTCATCATTTTCGTTAATTTTCTGAACAGCTTAAACCTAATTCAGATCGCGGGAAGGCTGGCACCTATCTCAGCCTGTGTCAGAGGGCAGAGTACACCCTGGACAGCTCGCCATACCATTGCAGGGCAGAAACACGCTGGCAGTTATGCAGTTAGATCACGGCCTGGCAACACAAACACAATCACTCACAAATATACAGTCATTTAGGGTCAACTTGGAACAGCCATGTAGCCTAATGTGCATTTATTTGGATTTCAAGGGGAAAAAATGGTAAACCCACGCAAGCATGGGCAGAACTGCAAACTCCGAACAGATGCGTCCTTACTGAGCCCAGGACTCGAACCAGAGACCTTCTTGCTGTGAGGTGGACATGCTAACCTCTTTTCCACCATGCCACCTTTAAATGAAAAACTAAGTCTAATTAACATCAACATTAAAAAAAAACAATCACAGAGTGAAAGACAGTTCAGTGTTTCTCCAACAGCAAACTTTCACAAAGAATATCAAACTTTTAATCTGCAAGATTTCATCAATGAGCTCGAATTAATATCAGCTCAAACTGATCTAATTTACTTTCACGGAACACGGAAGTGGGAGGATCTTTAGATGAGAGTTTTTACCATAAACACCAAGAAATGGCATTAATTCTCTAGAGAACCAGAGTTTGAAAGTGTGTATGTGTGTGTTAGTGAGAGGGTCGGAGAAGGACAGTTTTCCTTTGTTAACGTCCAGCTGCACTCTGATCCTCTGGAGTGTCTGTGGTACTGAGAGGACATGTTCTGTCAGTCCAGAACTTGCTCTATATTCACCATCGTAATACCTCACATGCCAGAACGTTTTTGTGAAAAAGAAGGATAAACCAAAGATTTTTTTCTCTGCAAACCGAGCAGATGGTTTCATTACACCGACCTCCCAGCTTGTACAATCCCCAACTTCAACATCCCAGCAGTGTTTCCCCGATTTAAAAGATTCAAAACCCACAATACGTTCATATTTATCAAGTCTCTCGAGATTTTTAGGACACTTCTGTTTCTCATCACTGCATCGCACACTGGTCAGATCATCAGATACAATGAGGTTCGGATGAGCAGTGTTGGGGTCCAGAGTGACAGGTCCTGAAACACACACACACACACACACACACACACACACACACACATACACACACACACACACACGAGCTGGTTGAGATTAATTTCACTAAATAGAAATGCATTACTTTCCTGGAGACTGACCCTTAACCTATTTATAACCCCAACCCTCACCTGAACAGTAAAATTTAATGATTTACATTTTGGAAACTCGTGTTTTGTCCTTCTCAGGAAGACGACTATATATACCCCATAATGTGACTGTGTACAGAGTGATAAGACCCCCCCCACACACACACACACACTCAAAGAGAGAGAGAGAGGGAGATTTTACTGTAATGTACAGCGTCCTTCATTTTCTCCCAGACTATGAACTTCAGGTTGCTGAGATGTTTTGCTACATGGATCAGTTCTCCTGAAAGCTCCTCTGGATCCTGCAGTGTGCACTGGGTTCTACAAAAAACATTCAGTACTCAGTGTTACTGTGGATTTGGATTCAGAAACACAGAGAACGAAAGAAACAGGAAGTCCATCCCTCACCTTTTCACTGTAGCCTCGTAATTCTGTAAAATAACAAAGAAAATATCAGAGGATGTGATTAATATCATTACTCCACTGAAATGTGATGTTTCTGAAGATAGAAAGAAGATTGACTTTCTCACAGTATAAACTCTGATTAAATGATCCTCACCTGAAAGAACGAGGCGTCTTCAGTTCTCATCTCCTCCTCTATGGCTCTGATCGTGTTTGAAAGAAATGATATGTGTCTATTCAGATTCTCAATCTTCTCCTTCATCATCCGACTCTTCTGCTCCTCTTCCTCTCTCAGTGCTGTGATCCTGACTCTCTCTTCATCTCGTAAAAACTGGTGAAGCTTCTCAAACTCCTTCTTAATCTGATGCTGGGTTTGTTTGGCCTGAACCTGCAGTGAAGACCAAACCAGATTAAATGCAACGGATCATTCAGTGATACATTTTTTAAATTATGATATTTATAATTAAATATCACTATAATATAAAGTCAATGTTATTGATTTTGACCTTTATATGTTGTTCAGTCTGACTCCAGTTCAGTTTACGTTCTTTAAAGATCTTTAGTTTCTCCTGTAGAGGCTTCAGTGCATTTTTAAGCTTCTCCTGAAACAAATCAATGCACTGCATGGAGACTCTGTGTTTTAACTCTTACTTTACACATCGTTTAAAGTACATTTACATCAGTACATATTTGGGATTCAAGTGTGCAAAGTTCAGTGTGTGTTTTTAAGCTCACTTAAAAGTAATAGTGATATTCTTATATTTTTATGTTGATGAAAAGATTAGATTTATATGATGAGAGATTAGCGATGTTTCACTTCTTTCATATATCATGGAAGATCTACTTCTGTTTTCACAGGTGACACTTCAGATGACGAATCAAAATATGGTGGGCACTCAAATATTTATCATTTATTTTAAAGCCAAATTTATCACAAAGAAACTACAGTTAGATTGTGATTTTATAGCAGAGCTCTTGACTGAGACCACCTAGGTCTGTAACATGATTTCGAGAGCTGTCCTGGGTACATCCCTGCAAAGCTTATCACTGATTTGTCCTGTATGCTGGAATCATGCTAATGTAAGACCAGCCAAAATAAAGAATAGCACGTAGTCCAGATGTGGGTTAATACCAGTCAGTGACATCTGCTTTTCATAGCCAGCACTCAGGGGTGGAACTCCACTTATAACAAAACATCCTAAAGTGTACGTCCAGGCTTAGCCATCTGTACTTGAGTCACATGATGTGACATCACTTTTAATGAAGTGAAGCCCTCTAAATGCAAAATAAAATGCAATACAACTGCTTACCGAAATGTATTTAAATCAATATTACTTGTTTCTGTATTTTTTCCTGATCACTTTGTTTAAATTGCTAGTGGTGAGTGTAGAATATAGGACCTGTAGTGATCCAGCTAATGAAAGTTTTGGGTGCAGACAGGACATTGTGTTCTCTGGAAGTCTTAAATGTGTATGTCATAGCGCTAGCCTGTGGCAAAGCATCATGTTAGCTTAGCTAACTTCCTAATACAGTGGATCCTCAGTACTCCAACTCAATCCGTTCCAGACGGCTGGTCGGATTCCGATTTGTTTGGATTCCCAATCCATTTTTCCCATTACAAATAATGTAAATTGTCTTAATCCATTCAGTTCTCTTTTGAACAGAAGTTAACAGTACCGTAACTCATACCATATTTCTGCAAATTAAGTAAAAATAAATAAATAAATAATAATAATAATAATAATAATAAAAAAAAATATATATATATATATATATAGAATACTGTACACTTTGTTATGGTCTGTGTTGTGAGAGAGGTTCTACCATCAGGAAAGGCGCTGCAAGTCTTATAGCCCCTGATTAAATGGAATTAAGTGTGTGTTTAGCACTCCGCTGGCATGTGAGAGCCACGCCCCTCTGCAATGCGCATTTCAATGCACAACTCTTTTGAGCGAGACCATAACACACTAAAATTAATACCCCGGAAAAGTTAAAGTATAATAACAATAATGATAAGAATTTTAACTTTTGTGGTGGTGAGCAGTTGGCATACGTAAATGTTGGAGAGCAAGAGAAGCGGATTCCCTTCCATTACAGCTTCAGGTAAATCAGCCAAAGGTGTTTTTTCTCTTGCTACCAATTTGCATGGATGACTCTTTTTCAAGACGTTCCTCTTTTCTTGAAGAACATTTCTAATGTGGCTTGTTTCTGCCTACTTTTCCAAACCTAACAGAAGTGGCTCATGACCTAATCATTAAAGGTGTTCACAGTGCTGCTAGCACTTTGGCCTAGCTTTAGCGCTTCAGCTAAGCTTACATACATACATACTTACATACATCCTCTTCAGCTTTGCTTTGGCGGTTATGCCTATAAGCTGATCCATGGGTGCTCTGTTGGTACTCTAAATCGTATTTGAAACTGGAGGCAGTATATGGTGTCAGTGCTTCCTATGTCGTTTAAACACTTTTAGAACTGATTGTTCACTCATGGTTGTTTTCTATAAAACTTTTATACAAAGCATCTTAACTTTTAATCTGCTTTGTTGGTTTGGTAACCTGTCTGTTCAAAACAAAGCTAAACTCAACAAAATTGTTGACACAACACACAAAATCATTGGCTCAGAATCACTGATTTCTATCGGCCAAATTTACGAGCGGCAAATTGTCAAAAAAAATTTTTGTTTGAATTCCGATTGGTTTGGACTCTCGAGTGCTTGGATTCTGAGGCTCCACTCTACATCTTAAATCCATCTTTTGTTATGTTTTAGGCTATTTTCAATGGAATGCAATTGGAATTAATAATCAAAAAAAGGAAAGCAGTCAATATTTATTTCCTCTTACTCATCGAGATTGCAGCCTGCGGGGCATTTCAGAAAAGGTGTGTTTATTCTGACAGATCATGTGACACTTAAATTTCATTTCACAAATACTTTAGTAGCATCAGTACTTTTGAGGAGCTTCATGGTAAAGGGGTGAATGTGTGTGTGTGTATATATATATATATATATATATATATATATATATATATATATATATATACACACACACACACACATATACATTACATACCAGCCGACTCCATGAGAGGGCAAAGTACAACCTGGACAGTTTGCCAGGTCATTGCAGCTGCACTGGGGGGTGGGGGGAGTGGCATCCCATAGATCGTGGGGCTTGGACCCCCAACTGTAGGATCAGCGATCCACATCATTACCACCAGGCCAGATTGCCTTGCCATATATCCCATTTCTACATTGCTAGTGGAAGCTCTGAGATGAACTTCCTCTTAAGAATAAAGGACTAGATTACTGTTGTTCGACAAAAACAGCATAGAAGCTGACCTTCTACTAGCTGGTAAAAACAAAAAAGGAAAACATGCTGTTGTAATTCACTTTGTACACAAAACATAAAAATGAGCTTTTCGAGCAAGGATGGAAACTTAAGGGATCCCGTTTTTATGAGAATGAGCATCCGGAAAAGAAAAATGATAACAACATCAGGAAAGCACATTTTCTAATGAAACTATAAACTACAAAGTTTACTAAATGAAAACAAAATTTATTGATAACCTTTGGCCGTGTAGAGCTATCTATTGGGTGCGTAAATCTTTATACTTGTGAACATCCAGCTATTTTTATGTAGAATTCATTTTGTTCTCTTTATTAATGTGATACATGGACTTACATATAAACATCATTTACCTTGTAGCCTGTTACTGCCTCATCAATGGGGGAGAACTTGTGGGACTTGTGTTTTTTTGAATCTCGGCACACCAAACACACGGGCTGTTGATCATCCAGACAGAAAAGTTTTAATTTCTCGTCGTGCTCACTGCAGACTGTTTCAGACCCTGACGAAGATGTCCGACTTCTGTCCTGAAGGAAAGTCTCACACAGGTTCCTCAAGGCCAGATTTATGGGCGGATAATCTACTGAAGACACAGTTCTACAAACAGGACATTCTCTGGATCTTTTTATCGTCCAGAACTTCTGCAAACACACTTTACACACACTGTGACTACAGCAGAGAAAAACAGGATTCTTAAAGATTTCACTGCACACAGGACAAGAGAAATCATATTCGGAAAACTTGGAAGCCATTTTATTCTGCTGCTGTTGTTCTCTTCAGTCAGAATGCGAGTTCACTTTGCTTTAAAAAACAGAAAGAAAAGATCCTGATTTTAGGTAATTTTAATATTAAACACACAGCTCATGAGGTCCAGTCAAGACCTTCCACAATGCTGAAAATAAAGACTCAGATTCCTCAATAAATTGAGAATAAAACTAAACTGACTAGAGATGAGCACTGCAGGCTGTTTATCAAGGACTGCAGTCGTCTCGCACTCAACATTTCCTGAAGAGGAGGAGCTTTAGAGATAAAGATTATGATGTGTTAGAGCCATGACTAACTTCAGAAACACCCACAACACTTCAGAGCCACAACTTATTGCCACACAAGGTACAGAACTCTGTGATTCCTATTGCAATTCCCTGGACCTCAGTCAGAAACACACAGTCTTAGAACAGCACAAAATATTGAATCTTATTCTAAACCTGTGAGTTGGGAAGGAATTGAGGAATGCATTGAGGGAAGATTAAAATGTGGAATAACAATAATAATAATAATAATAATAATACCCCTCTTTGAATCGCTACCTTTCTGTGGTGGAGGGGTTTGCGTATCTTAATGATCGTAGGAGCTATGTTGTTCAGGGCATTATGCTTTGTTAGGGTCACCCAAGCAAACAGGTCCTAGGTGAAAGTCCAGACCAAGTGTGGTTCAAAAACCCGTGCGATCGGGGCCAGTCAGAAAAGGACACATGGGTTTGCCCTCTCATGGACCCTCCACCTGTGGGAGGGGCTATAGGAGTTGGGTGCAGTGTGAATTGGGTGGCAACTGAAAGCATGGGTTCTGGTCATCTCCTTCTCTGGTGGCGAAGCAGCCTGAGCTGGTGCATAAGGTGCAGAGATACTGACTAGATATAGTTGGACTCACCTCAATGCATAACTTGAACTCTGGAACCACCCACCTTGAGAGGCGACAAGTGTGAGCATCATTGTTGCCCCGTGTTGGTGCCCACACTTTGGGGTTCTCCCTAGTTGATGAAAGGGTAGCGTCACTCTGCCTTCAGTTGGGGGATAAGTCCTGAATGTTGTTTGTACTTATGCACCAAATGAAAGTTCAGAGTATCCACCTTTTTCTGGAGCTTTTAGGGTGTGTGTTGTAGAACGCTCCACAGGGACTCACTCATTCTCTTGGAAGACTTTAACACCTATGTCGGCAATGATTGTCTCACCTGGAAGGGTGTGATCGGTAGATACGGCCTCCCCAGTCTGAACCCGAATGGTGTTTTGTTTTTGGATTGCTGTGCTCATCACGGTTTGTCAATAACAAACATAAGGGTGTTCATAAGTGCAATTGGCATCAGAACACCCTGCACACAGTTCGATGATCAATTTTCTAGTCATGTCACCGGACTTGGGCCGCATGGTCTGGACACTCGGGTGAATTCGAATGATTACCACCTGTTGATGAGCGTTCTCTGATGGTGAGAGAGACCGCCCTCCTGACCTGGCAGATCCAAGTGAGTAATTTTGGGTTTACTGGGAATGTTGGGCGGAGTCTTCTGTCAGAGAGACGTTTAATTCCCACCTCTGGCAGACCTACAACCACGTCTTGAGGGAGGGGGTGACATGGAAACCAAATGGGCCATGTTTCGTGCCTTCATTGGTGGCTGCCCATAGCTGTGGCCGGAAGGTCATCTGTGCCTGTTGTGGCGGTAACCCAAAACTCAGTAGTGAACACCTACAGTTAAGGGGGCTGTCCAGCTGAAAAAGGAGGCCTATCGGGTCATATTGGCATGTGAGTTTCCTGAAGCAGCAGAATGGTTCCGGCAGGCAAAACGTGCTACAGCCTGAGCTGCCACCGATGAAAAATCTTAGGCATGGAGCAGATCAGTGATGGCCTGGAAAGCAATTACAGTACTGGTTGGCCTCGAAAAGGTTCTGGACCACCATCTGACGCCTCAGGAGGGGGAAGCAGTTCTCCACAAACACTATTTACAGTGGAAGTGGGGAGCTGCTCACCCAGACCTGAGATGTTGTCGGGAGCTGGAAGGAATACTTTGATGACCCCTTCAATCCCACCAACATGCCCTCTGTGGAGTTTGGGTGGGGTTTGGGTGGGGGTCCACCAATCACTGGAGCTGAGATCGCTGAGGCAGTTAAAAGGCTATTCAGTGGTCGGGCTCCGGAGGCAGATCAGATCCGATCTGGATATTTCAGGGCTCTGGATGCTGTATTATTATTATTATTATTATTATTATTATTATTATTATTATAAATCTAGCGGGCTTGCATTTATATTTTGACTGTTGACCCTTTGCTTGTTGCTAAAGCTCATAGTGCACAATGCAGCTAACTGATAAAACACACTGATTTATTGCTTCCTCATGTTCGCGAATCAGTCTTCAGATTACAGTTGATTACCTGTCAATCATTGTTGATAATAATATAAAAAAATATGTACTGCCTACATGCGTCTTTTCAGATAGATATCGCTATGAACAGGTGTCTGAGAGTGGTGTTATAAGAGTAGCAGGGTTCTTTTCAGGAGGAAATAAAGTTTCTGCTGCATATCCTGAATTCGCTCTGAAGCATAACGAGGAAATGTTACAGTTTTCTGTTCACTGCCTTTCACTTGTGTGTGTGTGTGTTTGTGTGTGTGTGTGTGTGTGTGTGCATTTTTTGGAGATGGGTTAATGACAGGCATAAAGGACTGATTACATCTTCACATAAAGAACCAATCAGGACTCATTGAGTTCTCAAATGATCTCACTCCCAGCATGCACTTCTGTAGTCTTAGAGGCAAAATAAAGCCTTTAAGATGTCACTGTTCTTCACTCATTCATTTCCTGAACCACTTAAACTTAATTAGGGTCGCGAAGAGGCTGGTGCCCATCTCAGCCAACTCACTACAAGGGCAGACTACACCTCTGAAGAGCTCGCCGGGCCGTTTCATGGCAGAAACACGCTGACAGCTTTGCAGCGACCCTAGTCAAAAGTCAGCAATGGTCCTTTAGTCTTCATCTCCCCATAGACAGTCGGACACATGACCGGCCTTTAATAACCCAGTTAGCTGCACAGGTGGTAAAATGCCATTGTTTAATAGGTAATTATGATAAAATAGCATTGCTTCACTACACAAAGTGTGACATTGTATGTTCAGATCAGTTCTTTGACTCATCTAAAGGAACTTTGAGTTTTTGTACAAACCAATGTTATGATGAAATTCACATTTTATTCTGGTGCCAATTAGCATCAAATCAGAAATAGTATTAGCATGGGAAGTGAAATGGATGGACATGGGGCAGGAATGGAAGCCATGCTCCATGCCTTTTATGACATATGGGTGAATTCTTGAAAGAATAAATGCTATACCCAACAACAGGCTTCAAGGTGAACATTTCCACATGTCATCTGTTTTGACTCTTTTAAGTCTGGAACCAATAAATAGAAAGACTGGTAATTTGCTAAATTATCACGAATATAACATTTTTCTGTGTTACAGCATGATTACATTTGTGGAAATCAAATGTGAGTGCAAATGGTTGTGTGTATGTTGCCCTGTGATTGTTTAGCGAGAGTGTACACGTCATTTGCCTGGAGTCAGCTGGGCTAAGCTCCAGTCTCCGCACCACCCAAAAAAAAGAAAAAAGCATTTTGAAAAATCATTCATTCTCTGAACCACTTAATTCGAATTAGGGTTTACCAGGAGGCTGTTGCCCATCCCAACCAACTCCAGGTGAGGGCAGAGTACACCCTGGACAGCTCACCAGGCCATTGCAGGGCAGAAACACGCTGATGGCTATGCAGCAACTCTTGTCAAAAGTCAGCAATGGTCCTTTTACATGAACCTCACACCATAGAGAGTGAATTCTTTTTCTGTGAATATTATATAAGAGCAGGAAAAAATAAACATCAATCTCCACAGTTTGCCTATATATTTTTATTTTTTTCTGGAAAGAATTTACAGCAACTACTGCAGGTTAGAGACCAGCAGGCGGCTTCCGGAAAGACCGCCCATGCATAGACCAGATAGCAACACTGCACATTATCCTGGAGCAGTCCCTGGAGTGGAATACACCTCTATATGTCAACTTCCTTGACTACGAGAAAGCCTTTGACAGTGTGGACAGAGCGATCCTATGGAAACTGCTAAGACAACATGCAGTACCAGCGAAACTCACTAACATCATCAGGAACTCGTATGAGGGACTCACCTGCAGGTAGGTCATGGAAGCCAGGTCTTTGATGCTTTCCAAGTTCGAACAGGGGTCAGACAGGGATGCTTGATGTCCCCTTTTCTATTCCTGCTTGCCATTGATTGGATTATCCACATTACAGAGACAGAATGGCATACAATGTACTCTCTCTTCACAACTGGATGATCTCGACTTTGCTGACGACCTGGCACTGCTCTCACATGCTCAACATCAGATGCAAGAAAAAACAAGCATTGTGGCACCCAGCTAGGTCTGAACATCCATGAAGGGAACAGCAAGGTCCTGAAAGTCAACACCACCAGCACATCCCCTATCATTCTGGGAGACGAGGCATTAGAGGAGGCGAACAGCTTCACCTACCTCGGCAGCATCGTTGACTCTAAGGAAGGGACAGACGCAGATGTAAAGGCCAGAATAAACAAGGCCAGGATAGCCTTTTTACAGCTCAAGAATATCTGGGCTTCAAGAGACCTATCAGCCAACACCAAGATAAGGCTCTTCAACACCAGTGTGAAGTCTATCCTCCTGTATGGGGCTCAAACAATGGAGAATCACCGCCACAACCACAAAAAAGGACAAGATGGCCTGACAGAATCAGCAGCAGAGAACTGTGGGAACAAACAAGGCAAAAGCCAGTAGAAACTGAGATCAAACAATGTCACTGGAGGTGGTTAGGCCAAATTCTCCGCAAATTAGCCACTAACACAACAAGACAAGCCTTGAGGTGGAACCCCCAAGGAAAAAGGAAGAGAGGGAGGCCGAGAAACACTTGGCGACGTGACCTGGATGCGGGCGTCAAGAAGATGGGCCACTCATGAGGTCAGCTGGAAAGACTGGCCCAGGACAGAGACAGATGGAGGGATCTTTTTCGCGGCCTATGTCCCAGTAGGGGTGACAGGCTTGAACTGAGCTGAACTGAGCTGAACTGAACTGCAGGTCGTCACTAAATAAAGAGCAAATTAAAGATGTGGTTCAATATAAATAAATTATTATTACATTTTAGCAAGACTAAAATAATGCTATTTTGTAGTTCCAGAATGGACACACATGTTCATATGCAAATAGATGTGGTTGAAATTGAATGAGTTCATGAAAATAAATTTCTTGGGGTAATTATAGATGATTGAATCAACTGGAAATCACCCATTAAATAATACAGACTTAACGATCAAGGTTCTTTTCAGTATTAAATAAAGCAAAGCATGTTTGACATCATAAGTCACTCCACATTTTATACTCTTCACAGTTTTACCAGATTTCAATTACTGTGCGGAAGTCTGGGGGGAGGGGGGGAGAGGGGGGGGGTCACAAAAGTATGCTACATCCATTATTAATTCTCCAATAAACAGCAATATGAATTCTGCTTCATGCTGGGTTCGAGATCTCACATACTCATCATTCTTGAAGTCAGACTTTTTAAAATTCACAAATCTTAAAGCGTGACAATAATATTCAAAGCCAAAATTAATATATTACCAAGAAATATTCAAAATCTCTTCAGGGATAGATAGGGAGGGTTCCTTTTGAAGAGGATTTAATTTTTTAAGAGGAACACAAGCACACACACACACAAAAAAGGAAAAAAAAAAGAGTTTTGTATATCAATCATTGAAGTCAAACGATAGGACTGCATGAATGTGGACCTAAAGCAACGTCCAAACATTAAACAGTTTAATATTACATATAAGGGTCATTTTGACAGGTCACAGGATGGGAGGGTAATATACACTTGTTTTCAGGCTTTTGGTTTACATTTTGTTAGTTATTAATTGGGTTACTTTATTAATTTCTTTCCATAAAGTACTGTTAATTCTTGTTCTCTTTTTCTTGTCAATAAATGTTGGTAGAACTGACTGCTTTGAGATGTGAGGGGTGCAACTGGGAAGCGTGTACATTATAATAAGTCATGAATTGATAGGTATGGCGTAGGATTAAATAGGATGAATCTTCGTCCTTCCCATTTTCAAGTATGGTGTTATGGTCTGTGCTGGCTGGCGGCGTTAACTCTCTCTTCATTCATTGCAGGCGCTGGCGAAGGGCGTGGTTGTTACCTGTATACAAGGTCCAGAGAGCACACCTGTTTCCATTCAGCAATCAGTGAACTATAAACAGGAGCGGAGCGCTTCCCTCCGACGTCAGAAGATTGGCCTTCCCAGTGATTCCGTTTCTCTGCTTTCTCTCCAACCACAACATTATGGTACAGATAACAATTTAATTTGCTTTATACTCTTCCGTGTTAGTTAGCATTATTAATGTCATTGCTTTCATTTATTCATTTTCTGTCACTGATTAATCCAAGTTGGGGTTGCGGGGAAGCTGGCGACCATCCCAGCCGACTCCGGGTGAGGGCAGAGCACACTCTGGACAACTTACCAGGCCATTGCAGGGTGAAAACACACTGACGACTATGCAGCCTACATTTGTCAGACGTCAGCATTGGTTATTTTACATGCCTCACACCATAGACAGTGAGAGACATGGCCGGCCATTGATTGCCCAGTTACTGCACTTTGGGACTCAAACTCTCAACCTTAGGATCAGCGATCCAGCACCTTTTACCACCAGGCTCCCACTGCCCCAGTGTGCCCTCTTTTGGTTGTGAGTGTAAAAATAACAAACGTGAAATTATATTCATTATTATTATGACAAACAGAATTATATGCAATACTTTCACATATAAGTCACTCTGGAATATAAGTCGCACCTTCAGCCAAAGTATGAGTACCAACATGGCTATCAGCATTTTATGCCCTGTGATGGCCTGGTGAGTTGTCCAGGGTGTACTCTGCTCTCTCCCAGAGTTGGCTGAGATGGGCACTCGCCTCAATGTCACCCTAACTAGTATTAAGCAGTTCAGAATATGAATGAACGAATCTAGATGAAACCTCTCAGAATAAATCACACAATTTGGGTTAATATTATTTAATAACAAGAATACCATAAACATAAAGGGGGCAGTGGTGGCCTGGCGGTAAAGGGCGCTGGATCGCTGATCCAAAGATTGTGGGTTTGAGTTCCACTGTCCACACAGTTGTCACTGTCCTCCCAGTGCAGCTAACTGGGTTATCAAAGGCTAGCCATGTCTCTCACTGTCTATGGTGAGAGGTTCATGTAAAAGAACCATTGCTGACTTCCGTAACGAGTAGCTGCATAGCTGTCAGTTTTTTTTCTGTCCCTTGCTAAAGGGTTGTGTCAGGTAGAGCATCCAACATAAAATCCTATGACAAATCAAACATGCGAATCAGATGATTCGCTGTGGCAACCCCTGAAAAAGGGAAAAGCCAAAAGGAAGGAATACAATAAACATAAACTTCTACAATTTAACCTAAACATAAATGTGATATGCATAAATGTGATCTGCATAGCCGTCTGCGTGTTTCTTCTTCTTCTTCACTTATCCCTTAACATCCGGGGATGTCATTGGGGCACCTTCATGGCGAGACTTGGGCTGATTTGGCCTGAACATGTATTTTGTTCTTCTGAAACCATTCTGAAGTTGATTTACTTCTGTGTTTTGGATCATTGTCTTGTTGCAACATCCATCCTCTTTTTAGCTTCGACTGTCTGACAGACAGCCTCAGATTTTCCTGTAAAACATCCTGATAAACTTTTGAATTAATTTTTCCATGAATGATTGCAAGTTGTCCAGGCCCCGAGGCAGCAAAACAGCCCCAAACCATGATGCACCCTCCACCATGCTTCACGGTGGGGATGAGGTGTTGATGTTGGTGAGCTGTTCCATTTTTCCTCCACACATGACGTTGTGTGTTCCTCCCAAACAATTCAACTTTGGTTTCATCAGTCCACAAAATATTTTGACAAAACTTCTGTGGAGTGTCCAAGTGCCTTTTTGGGAACATTAAACGAGCAACAATGTTTTTTACATTTTCTATGTCTTCATGGTTAAAGTCTCCTTGAGCAAGGCACCTATAACCCCAACTGCTCTCCAGGTGTGTGTGTGTGTGTGTGTGTGTGTGTGTGTGTGTGTGTGTGTGTGTGTGTGTGTGTGTGCGTGCGTGTGTGCACTAAATGCAGAGGGAATAATTTCGTGCGCAGGATTAATACAGTATAACCAAAAAAAAAAAAAAAAAAAAAAAAAAAACATTACTTTATATCACATTATTTCATGACTTTGTTACAAACGTCATCACTTTCGTTTAATTTCTGAACTGCTCAATCCTAATTAGGATCGCAGGAAGGCTGGAACCCATCTCAGCCAATGGTGTTAGAGGGCAGGCTACACCATGGACAGCTTTCCAGACCATGGGCAGGTCAGAAACATGCTGGCTTCTCTGCAGCTAGACCACGACATGACAACACAAACACAATCATTCACACATACACTGTCATTTAGGGTCAATTTGCAACAAACATTTTAGCCTAATGGGCATTCAAAAAAAAGGGGGGGGGGTAAACTCACGCAAGCTTGGGCATAACATGAAATGTCCTTATTGAGCCCAAGACTTGAACTCGAGACTTTCTTGCTGTGAGGTGGACATGCTGACTACTATTCCACCATGCCACCTTTAAATCAAAAGGTAAGTCTCATTAACATCAACATTAAAAAAAAAAAAAATCACAGTGTGAAAGACAGTTCAGTGTTTTTCCAACAGCAAACTTTCAGAAAGAATTTCAAACTTTTAATCTGCAAGATTTCTTTAATGAGCTGGAATTAATATCAGCTCAAACTGATCTAATTTACTTTCACGGAACACGGAAGTGGGAGGATCTTTAGATGAGAGTTTTTATCATTAACACCAAGAAATGGCATTAATTTCCCAGTGACAAAGAGTTTGTAAGTGTGTATGTGTGTGTTAGTGAGAGGGTCGGAGAAGGACAGTTTTCTGTTGTCAAAGTCCAGCTGCACTCTGATCCTCTGGAGTTTCTGTGATACTGAGAGGACATGTTCCGTCACTACAGAACCTGCTCTATATTCACCATCGTAATACCCCACATACCAGAGAGTGTTTCTGTTAAATAAGGGTAAACCAAAGATTTTCTTCACTGTAAACGATACGATACGATACGATACAGCTTTATTAATCTCACAATGGAGAAATTCACTGTTACAGGCTCTTGAGGTACCATCAGTAGGGGGTGCAAAACTTTATAGACTGGCCTATATTAAAGTGTAATGTATCTGAGTGCCGAGTAGATGGGTTGATATGGTTCACAGTCAGTGGGGTAGATGTGGTTGATTAAAGTGCACGGGGTTTTTATTGCACATAACCGGTATTTTCACAGACAGTTACAAAGTGGTGTTGTACACTCTGACAGTGGTGGGAATGAACGACCTGCGGTAGCGCTCCTTCCTGCACTGAGGATGTCTCAGTCGTCCACTGAAGGAGCTACTCAGCTTCTCTACAGTCTGGTGAAGTGGGTGAGAGCTGTTGACCATGATGGATGTGAGCTTTGCTACCATCCTCCTCTCACTCACCTCCTCCACAGAGTCCAGTGGGCAGCCGAGGACAGAGCTGGCCCTCCTGACCAGCTTGTTCAGTCTTTTTCTGTCCCACTCTATGCTGCCCGGGGCCCAGCAGATGGCAGCATAGAGGACTGCAGAGGCTACCACAGAGTCATAAAATGTCCTGAGCAGAGGACAAACCGAGCAGATTGTTCTAATACACCGACATCCCAGCCTGTACAACCCCCAACTTCAACATCATAGCAATGTGTCCCCGATCTAAAACCTTCAAAACCCACAATACTTTCATATTTCTAAAATATCTCGAGATTTTTAGGACGCCCAGGATACACCTAAATTTATCAAACCTCTCAGGATTATCAGAAAGTTACTGTTTCTCATCACTGAATCTCACACTGGTCAGATCATCAGATACAATGAGGTTCAGATGAGCAGTGTTGGGGTCCACAGTTACAGGTGCTGAAACATTTACACACACACACACACACACACACACACACACACACACACACACACACACACACACACACACAGACAGTCTGGTTGACATGATTTTCACTAATTATAAATACATTAATTTCTTAGAGACTGACCGTTACCCTAATTATAATCACTATATGTCTAACCCTAACCCTCACCTAAAGCTTATTACAATGAACTTTAATGATGTACATTTTGGAAACGTGTGTTTTGTCCCTCTTAGAAACACAACTATATATACCTCATAATGTGACTGTGGACAAAGCGATAAGCCACCCCAACACACACACACACACACACACACACACACACACACACACACACACACACACACACACACACACACACACACACACACACACACACACACACACACACTAAAATGGGAGAGAGAGAGAGCGAGAGAGGGGGGTGAATCTTACTGCAATATACAGTGTCCTTCATCTTCTCCCAGATTCTGAACTTCAGGTTGCTCAAATTTTTTTTACATGGATCAGTTCTTCTAAACGCTCCTCTGGATCCTGCAGTGTGCACTGGGTTCTACAAAAACCATTCAATACTCAGTGGTACTGTGGATTTGGATTCAGAAACATAGACAACGAGAGAAACAGGAAGTACATCCCTCACCTTTTCTGTAGCCTTGTAATTCTGTAAAATAACAAAGTAAATATCAGAGGATGCAATTAATACTGAAACTGGTGAAGCTTCTCAAACTCCTCCTTAATCTAACGCTGGGTTTGTTCGGCCTGAAACTGCAGTGAAGATGAAACCAGATTAAATGCAATGGATCATTCAGTGATACAATTTTTAAAATTATTATATTTATAATTAAATATAACAATAATATAAAGCCTGTATTATTGATCCTGACCTTTATATGTTGTTCAGTCTGACTCCAGTTCAGTTTACGGTCTTTAAAGATCTCCAGTTTCTCCTGTAGAGGCTTCAGTGCAGTTTTGAGCTTCTACTGAAACAAATCAATGCACTGCATGGAGAAGTTTTAACTTTTACTTTACACATCGTTAATTTACATCAGTGTGTATTCGGGATTTAAGTGTGCAAAGTTCAGTGTGTGTTTTTAAGCTCATGAGACAGTAATAGCGCTATTCTTACATTTCCATCTTGATCAAAAGATTACACTTATAGGATGGGGGATAAGCAGTGTTTCACTGTTTTCATACACCATGGAAGATCTACTCCTGTTTTCACAGGTGATACTTCAGACACTTTATAATTTATTAGAAAGTTAAATTTATCACAAAGAAACTACAGTTAGATCGTGATTTTATAGCAGAGCTCTTGACTGAGACCCTCTAGATCTATAACATGATTTTGAGGGCTGTCCTGTGTACATCCCTGCAAAGCCTATCGCTGATTATTCCTGTATGCTGGAATCATGCTAATGGAAGACCAGCCAAAATTAAGAATAGCACGTAGTCCAGATATGGGTTAATACCAGTCACTGATATCTGCTTTTAATAGCCATCGCTCATGGGTGGAGCCCCACTTCTAACAAAACATCCTATAGTGTACGTCCAGGCCTAGCCAACTGTACTTGAGTCACGTGAAGTGACATCACTGTTAATGAAGTGAAGTCCTCTACCTGTCTAAGAAAATACAATACAACAGCTTAATAGTTAAAATGTATTTAAATCAATATTACTTGTTTCTGTATTTTTTTTCCTGATACCTTGTGTAAATTGCCAGTGGTGTGTGTAGAATATAGGACCTGTCATGATCCAGCTAATGAAAGCTTTGGGAGTAGACAGGACACCATGTTCCCTGGAGGTCTTAAATTTCTACATCATAGCGCTAGCCTGTGACAAAGTATCATGTTAGCTTAGCTTACTTACTAATACTTCTTAAGTCCATCTTTCGTGATATTTTCAAGTTTTCTAAGGAATATAGTTGGAATTAGTCATTGGATAAAATGAAAGCAGTGCATTTTTATTTCTTTAGAAATGTGCTGTTGTGTCACACATCCTGTTTGTGATTTATTTTTTCATTAATAAACTCTGCTGAAACAGTTAGCAGTGTGCTAACAAGTGCACCTAGAAAAGTTAGTTTCCTTTCCTTTACATAAATATGCTATTCAATCTCGAGTATGAATATATAATATTCATAATTTTATCCAGAAGAGAACTGGGTTATGCAGAGATGAAGACCATCGGTGTTTAATACATATAGCTACAAGTCATTGCAAAAGTCCCCACCACCCACTTTTTACCTGTTTTATTACATTACACGTAATTTAAAAGTTATTTTTTTTAATTGGTTTTTTTTTTTTTTTTTTTGTGAGATGGCTCTCCACAAAATAGTCTAAGTTGGTGAAGTGAAATGAGAAAACTATATATAAAAATGTGTCAGGCAGGCAGTGATGGTTTGGTGCACCTATCAAGCACCTATCCTAAGGTTGGGGGTTCAAGCCCCACCCTCAAGGGATTGTCACTGTCCCCCAGTACAGCTAACTGGGTTATCAAAGGCCGGTCTGTGATGAGAGGTTCCTGAAAAAGAACCATTGCTGACTTTCAACAAGAGCTGCAAAGTCTGTGTTTCTGCACTGTGATGGTCTTATGAGCTGTCCAGGGTGTACTCTACCCTTGCCCGAAGTTGGTTGGGATGGGTGCCAGCCTCCCTGTCACGTGAATTAGGTTTAAGCGGTTACAGAAAATGAATATATAAAAATGAATTTTGAAAAATAAAAGTCAGAATCTTGGCATGTGCACATTCACCCCCTTTACCATGAAGCCCATCAAAAGTACTGAAGCAACTAATTACGTGTAATTAAGTGTCATGTGATCCATCAGAATAAATACACCTTTTCTGACAGATCCCAGAGGCTGCAATCTTACTAAGCAAGAGGCATTACATCATGAAGACCAAAGAGCTACCAAAACGGATGCAGCTGAGGTGACTACTGCCTCCAACACTGCCTACTGGCTGCCGTACCTCCCCCCTCCAAGTTTCACAAACCGCGGTTGAGCTGGGGATATTGATTTGACTGGTGTCCCTAAAGAATACCATGATTTGAAAGAGGCATTCAGTAAGGACCGGACCCTGACCATACGATTGCGCCGTTGAATTACTCTCAGGTTCTACGCTCACTTCTCAGCGACTCTATAACCTCTTGAAGCCTGAGAAGGAAGCCATGGAAACATACATAACCGAGTTGCTGGCTGAAGATCTCCCAAAACATGAAACCCGACGCTCTCTCGAGGCAGTTATCCCTGTGTTAAGACATCACCACGGAGACCATCCTGCCCGCCTCCTGTGCACTTGGAGCTGCTCGGTGGGAGATGGAACGCCTAGTTCAGGATGCCCAGCAGGGGGAACCAGAGCCCGCCGTGTGCCCCCGATGCTGGTTATATGTCCCTCTACCAGCCAGAACCCCAATGCTCCAGTGAGGACACTCGTCAAAATTGGCCTGCCAACCCTGAGTTCACCAAACCCTGTTTCTCCTACAACAATGTTTCTGGTGGCCGACCATAACAGCCGACTCCAGGGAGCTCGTTGCAGCTTGTGCCATCTGTGCCCAGAGCAAGTTCTCCCACCATGCACCTTCGAGCCTTTCCAACCCTTACCCATACTTCATCACCCCTGGTCGCACATTGCCGTGGACTTCATCACTGGTTTACCTCCGTCTGAGGGCAACACGGTCATCCTGATGGGAGTAGACCGCTTCTTTAAGGCGGTCCATTTCATCCCTCTACCCAAGCTCCCCTTGGTGATGGAAACAGCTGGCCTGCTGGTTCAGCACATGTTCTGCCTCCACGTAATCCCCCAGGAACTTGTTTTGGACCAGGGCCCTCAGTTCTCATCTAGACTTTGGAAGGTGTTTTGCAACACCCTGGGAGTTTCTTGCCATCTACTCTCCTGCCTCCTGCTACCACCCCCAATCTAACGGGCAGGCGCAGCAAACGAATCAGGGCCTTGAAACCTCCCTGGTCTGTACTGCCACAGGGAGATCCCCGTTCATTGGGATCAACAGGTTCCAGTCACCCCTGTTCTCCAGCCAGGAGGTCGAAGTGGCGGTCCCATCTGTCCAGGCGCACTTGTGCAGAGTATGCCGGGTCTGGAAAGAAGCTTGTGCCACCCTGGAATATCAGTAGCCTGAAACCAGCAGATTGCTGATCGCCACTGGACCCCGGGACTGCCCTATACCATCGGCAACGGGTTTTGCTCTCCTCCAAGGACCTGCCTTTTCAGATTGACTCCAGGGATGGCTCACGGATACATCATTGAGTATGTCATTGAGTGTAACATAAAACCCAGTGCCATCCGACTAAAGTTCCCAGTCGCACTCAAAGTGCACCCAGTGTTCCATGGTCAAGCCCGTGGTGGAAAGCCCCCCTCCATCCCCCTACCGACCCCGCACTCCCTCCTCCCCAGCTGGTTGATGGACATCCAGCGTACACTGTGAATCGTATCCTTGATATGCGCAGACAGGGTTGAGGGTTCCAGTACCTGGTGGACTGGGAGGGGTATAGGCCTGAGGAACATTCCTGGATCACTCAGCCCCTAATCCTGGAGCCGGACTTATTTCCAGAGTTCAATCATTGGTTTCTGGACAAGCCTGGTTGGGTGATAGGTGGCGCCCTTTGGTACTGTTATGGTCTGTGTTGGGAGTAGCTCTGAATTTGGTGGCTTTTATCTCTCTTTCTTTCTCCTTATGCACCGCAGGCGCTGGTGAGGGGCGCAGCTTTCACACATGGGCGGCGTCCGGAGCAGCACACCTGATTTCACTGAGCCATCACAGGCTATAAAGATGAGCAGCGCACTCCTCCCAGCGCAAGAAGATTGTCCCTTTTTGAGATTCCATTTCACCGTGATCTCTCTGGCTCCTGGTTCTCAGTTCCATGCTCAACGAGTTCATGCCCTGAAGTTTCCCTTAGTAATTTTGGTTTTCATGTTTCCACTCACCTCTACGATGACTACAATTTTTCCTTACTCTAGTGCCTTCTCTGTGTACAATAAACCTCATCTGTATCATCATACTCTGTCTCCTGCATCTTTAGGTCCGACTTAATGCTCCTGGAGACACAGGAATAGCAGAATGCCTTGATGGAAGATTAAAATATGGATAAAAATAATCAATAATAATAATAATAATAATAATAATAATAATAATAATAATAACCCTCCTTGTGGACAAACCTAGAAGGGTTCCCTTGCCCGGATGCGGATCACTGCCATGGTCCGCCTGAGAGCCAAGTCTGGGGAAGGGGCTTGAAGGCGAGAGCCATGTGGTTGGGCTTCTGTCCATGGAGCTCTGTCAGGCCTAGCCCAAAAAGGATGCATGGATTCACCCTCCCATGGACCCACCACCTGTGGGAGGTGCTATAGTGGTCGGATGCAGTGTAAAGTCAGTGGCAACTGAAAGCATGGGATCTGTTGGATCAATCCTTGGCTACTAATTCTGCCTCTTGGGACATGGAATATTACCTCTCTGGTGGGGAAGGAGCTTGAGCTGGGGGCATGAAATGCAGAGATACCGACTAGATATAGTTGGACTAACCTCAATGCATAGCTTGGGCTTTGGAACCACCCATCTTGAGAAGCGACAAGCCAGGTGTGTGCATCTGGTTGCCCCCGTCTTGGTGCCCACACCTTGGGATTCTCCATGGTTGATGAAAGGGTTTCATCTCTCTGTCTTCAGGTGGGAGACGGGTCGTGAATGTTGTTTGTGCTTAGGCACCAAATGACAGTTTGGAGTACTCACCCTTCTTGGAGTCTTTAGGATGGAGTGATGGAGAATGCTCCCCAAGGACTCAGTCATTGTCCTCAGAGACTTCAACACCCATGTGGGCAATGGCTGTGTGACCTGGAAGTGTGTGATCAGTAAGTACGGCCTCTCCAGTCTGAACCCGAATGGTGTTTTGTTCTTGGACTTCTGTGCTCATCACGGTTTGTCCATGACAAACATAAGGGTGTCCATAAGTGCAATTGGCACCAGGAAATCCTGGACACAGTTTAACGATCGACTTTCAAGTCGTGTCACTGGACTTGCGGCCGCCTGTTCTGGACACTCAGGTGAAGAGAGGAGCTGAGCTGTCAAACGATTAACACCTGGTGATGAGCATTCTCTGAGGGTGAGGGAGACTGCCCTCCAGATCTTGCAGACCCAAGCGATAAGTTAGTCTCCTGGAAACATTTGGTGGAGTCTCATGTCAGAGAGGCATTCAACTCCCACCTTGGCAGAGGTACAACCATGTCTCAATAGAGGTGGGTGACATGGAATCCAAATGGGCCATGTTTCGTGCCTCCATTGTTGAGACAGCAGTCCATAGTTGTGGCTGGAACGTAATCTGTGCATGTTGTGGCGGTAACCCCCAACCCAGTGGTGAACACTTACAGTGAAGGGAGGGTGTCTAGCTGAAAAACCAAACATGCTGCAGCCCGAGCTATCACTTATGCAAAATCTTGGACGTGGGGGAGATCGGTGAGGGCCTGGAAAGCAATTATTGGTTGGCCTCGAAAAGGTTCTGGACCACCATCTGACACCTCAGGAGGGGGAAGTACTCCACAAATACTGTTTACAGTGGAAGTGGGGAGCTGCTCACCTTGACTGGAGATGTTGTCAAGAGGTAGAAGGAATACTTTGATGACCTCCCCAATCCCAACGCCATGCCCTATGTAGACAAGGAAAAACCTGGAGGTTTGGGTGGTGGTCCACTCATCACTGGAGCTGAGATCGCTGAGGCAGTTAAAAGGCTCCTAAGTGAAGTGGTCAGGGTCCGGGGGTGAATGAGATTCGTTCTGAATATTTCCGGGCTCTGGATGTTGTAGAACTGTTTTAGTTCACAAGTGTCTGCAACTTCAGGTGGTCATCAGGGGCCATACTTCTGAATTGGCAAACCAGGTGGTTTTCCAATTACTGTGGAATAACACTCCTCAGCTTACTCGGGACAGTCCATGAAGGGGTGCCAGAGAGGAGGATCTGTTGAGCCCTCTGACACCCATCTCAACTTATTCCAGGCAAGGGTGGGGTACACCTGGAGAGCTCACTACGCCATTGCGGGGCATGAATAATATCAATAGTAATAATAATAATAGGTATCATTGTAAATCTAACAGGGTTAATTTTATATTGTTGACTGTTGACCCTTTACCTGATGCTAAAGCTCATAGTGCACAGTATAGCTAACTGATCAAACACATACCGATTTATTGCTTCCTCATTTTTGCTAAACAGACTTCAGACTCATTTTGATTACCTGTCAATCATTGTTGATATTAATATGAAGATTTACGTACTGCCTACATGTGGCTCTTTAAATGGGTATCTCTATGAAGAAGGGTCCGAGATTAGTGTTATAAGAGTATCAGGGTTCTTTAAGGGGGAAATAAATAAACTCTCTGCTGCATATCCTGAATTCGCTCTGAAAAATAAGGACTAAATACTGTCATATAGTTTCCTGGCCACTGCCTTTCACTTGTGTGTATATGTGTCTGTACATTTTTTGGAGTCGGGGTGATGAAAGCCACAAAGGACTGATTACATTTTCAAACAAAGAACCAATCAATGAGTTCTCAAATGATCACACTCCTAGCATGCACTTCTGTAGTTTTAGACTCAAAATAAAAGCCTTTAAAATGTCACTGCCATTCACTCATTCATTTCCTGAACCACTTAATCTTAGGGTCCCAGGGAGGCTGGCACCCAACCACTCTGGGCAAGGGCAGAGTATACCCTGGACAGCTCCCCAGGCCATTGCAGGCCAGAAACACACTGACAGCTTTCCAGCTACTCTTGTCAAGATTCATCAATGTTCCTTTTACACCTCTCACCATAGACAGTCGGACACATGACCGGATTTTTGCACAAACCAATGTTATAATGAAATTCACACTTTAGTCTGGTGTCAATTAGTGTCAAATCAGAAATAATATTAGCATGGTAGGTGGGATGGATGGACAGGGGACAGGCATGGAAACCATGATCTATGGCTTTTTTGACATATGGGTGAATTCTTGAAAGGCTATATGCTATACACAACAGCAGGCTTCAAGGTGAGCAATTCCATGTCATCTGTTTGGACTCTTTTAAGTCTGGAACCAGTAAATACATAGACTAATTATTTGCTAAATTATCAAGAGTATGACATTTTTTTCTGTGTTACAGCATGGTTACATTTGTTGAAATCAAATGTGAGTGTGAATGATTGTGTGTATGTTGCCCTGTGATTGTCTAGTGAGGCTGACCACGCAGTTTGTTAGGAATAAGCTCCAGTCACATTAAAAAAAAAAGAATAAAGCATTTTGAAAAAAAAAAACATTTGAAAGGGGTTTTCAGAGTTGCAGTAATGTCTATTTCTGTGTTTGATATCTTTTAACTATGTATTCACATTTGTTTCCATATGAAAAAGCACAAAGTGTTCTCATAAGTATTGTGTAACTGTCACCAAATGGTCAAGAACCATTTGTTTTTGGAATCAGCTCCTTGCATCTACTGTGAGTCCTGTTCAGCCAGCTGTTCTTTTATCTTTAGAGCTCAGGGATCATACCTTGGGCAGGACTGGTCTCATACTTTGGGTCATACAAGGGTTCTATAGTTTTATGACCCCCACCCATGAATACTGTAACCCACCTAGACTGGTATAAATACGTTGTTCACCTCTGTAAGCTTCGGTGAGCTTGTGAATAAACAACGTGACCCTTTATTGCAAGCCACCCTAGAGCTCTGGGTGACACAGAACGACTGATCCACGAAACGATTAGAACTCGCTCAGAACTAGCGAGAGAAAGAACTAGACAACGAAAAGAAATCCCAACAGTTTTGGGGGCTCATCCAGGATAATCCTCATCAGGTAAGGAATTATTTTTATTCTTTCCTTCCTGGTTGGCAGTATCAACAAACCCGTTATCCCCATGAAGGTTGTCACGGGAAGAAATGTAGTATTTTCCTCGTGAAGGTTGTCACGGGAAGAAATGTAGTTTTATCCTCATGAAGGTTGTCACGGGAAGAAATTAACTTGTTTTCCTTGTGTGTGTTTCCATGAAAAGAAGTGCACGATTTATAAATAATTTGTGTATTCCTCGAGATAGTTAATCTGTGTCACTATAGTAAATATTTGTGTGTTAGCAAAACTACCCAAACCTGATCCAGGGGAAACCTCAAGGGATTGGGTGAATCACTGTAATCTGATGTTTTTCACAACACCTCGGTTAGATAATTTGGCAGGTTGGACTGAATCCCAACCACAATTTCTGTCATACCCACATGGAGGAACTTTTAAACCGAATACCTTGCGTCTGCATACAGACTAATTTATGAAGATTATGGAGACCCTAATTGGAATTATGAGTATATCTCTGAATCCTACTTGAAGTGGATTGTAGTGAAACACATTTGGGATGAATACTTCTTTGTACCTGACCGTAGAAATTGCATGCTGTCCTTCAGTGACCTGGACTGTAACCCCACCACGCCCATTTGGCATCAAACCTAAAACTAGGCAGAAACAATCCATCTGTCCTACTGAACTTCCATTATGACAATTTGACTCTGATGGAGAAATAGATTATCAAGATCCTGATGATGTTTATGTTAATTCAGGTTCAAAGCCCCGCTGCCGTTTGAAAATGTCGCTTGTGTTTGGTCTGTTGACTCTAAAGGTTTGACTGTCCACCCCACTCCCCCTTTACCATCTGGGTTAAAAGATATCATTAAAATACCTTATATTAAAACCTTCACCTAATAAATACATTCCTTTGTATACATGAACTTCGTGCCCCTTTAATCTTTTAGGTACAGATTTAATGTGTGTCTTGTCACTATCAATTGGCTTTAATGGTTCCGCTGTAACTGTATGCACGCCTGATGATGCACCCCGGATATGTCTCATTTATCTGGCTTTTTTTATCCCGTACAATTTCGCTGCAGTCACTCTTTCGGAGGGTTCTCTGTCCTCGATACTCTCTGTTTTGGACTCCCTCCCGTCACACCTCTGGGCTGGACATAAGGATGAGGTTGGGTTGGTTCACTGTGTCCCTTATGAGGCTACAATCAAACACCCTAATCCTGTTTTTATAAAACAATACCCTCTCTCGAAAGATAAGTCTGTGGCAATTTATTCATTGCTCGAGGCTTTCCTTAGGCAGGGAATGAGCATACCATGTTCTACTTCTTACAACACCCCAGTTAATCCTGTACCAAAGCCTGATGGTACCTTGCATTTTGCACAAGACTTGCGTAGAATGAATGACATAATAATACCTGTGGTACCTGATGTTTCTTCTATTACAGCATCAATACCATGCAATCCTTCTCATTTTTCTGTGATTGATCTCTGTTCTGCCTTCTTCAGTGTTCCTTTTGAGGAGCAGACATAGCCACTCTTTGCCTTCACACACGGAGGTAAACAAGACACGTGACTAGATTGCCGCAAGGTTTCATTGATTCACCTGATGTCTTTTCAGCTGTTGTTAGGGGGTGCGCTGTGCGACCTTGTGCTTTCCCCTAGATCCTGTGTCCTCCAGTATGCAAAATATCTTCTGGTGTCTGCTGAAAGCCAGGAGGCATGCTCAAACACCTCCCTGGTCTTCCTCAAGCACCTGGCTGAATGTGGCATCAAGGTATCAAAGACAAAGTTACAGTTTTGAAAGGACAAATTGAGATACCTGGACTTTGAACTCTTGCAGGGCACTAAGACTTCCCCCAAGGACAGAATCCAGATTATACTGGAAACAAAGTGTTTCACGACGGAGCACACACTGATGGCGTTTCTGGGACTCATTAACTACTCTCTCCAATGGATTCCTGAACTGCTCTTTTTATGATAAATGTCTCAGGTCTGCTTTCTCACATATAGACCCTCCACAGCAGCAGTTAACATGGACTCCTGATATGCTGACCGCTTATCATGCCCTGCACCACACACTGTGTTCTGCACCAGCCATGGGTCTTCCTGAATAGCTACCTCTTCCAGCTACCTCTACGCCTGTGAACACAACGGCGTGGCTACCGCTGTGTTGGCTCAGGAGCATGGGGGAGGTATGCGGCCCTACACTTTCCTTTCCAAAACTTTAGATACTGTGGCTCAGGGTTTGCCTGTTTGTCTACGTGCAGTTGTCGCCTGTGCTGTGATGATTCAAGACGCTGAAAAACTCATCCTTTCCTATCCTCTTGTCTTACATTCTTCACATCAGGTAACTCCGGTCCTGCAAAGTTTACAAACACAATATATGACTGCACAGCATCCTTTTGGTTATGAGAACATTCTTCTAGCCACAGAAAATCTCTCTATTTGTTCTATTTTCCTCGTGTGTGAGTTTCACAGTGTTACACATCGCACTCGAGAGAGGGGTAAAAGAGCACATGAACAAAGGTTTTTTTGTATCGCAAATCTAAATGCCACAATTGACTCAGACCAAGGTGTACTCTATTTACTTCAAGGATCACACAACAAGTGTTTACACCTTAATTGGCGATTTCACATTCCATCCCATCTACAAGCTTCTGGGCTCTTTGAACATACCAACTGCACTCACACAGGCTATGCAAAGCACTAGCTGTAAAAACTGGGTTGACCTCTTGTCCTCAGTGTTGGCTGAAATGAGAAAGACGCCCCAAAAAGATGTGCGCTTGTCACCACATGAGATCATATTTGGGCAACCTTTCCCACTCTATTGGCGGAAAGGAATGGCAGCTTTAGGTATATCAGATTTTAGGGTTCACATGGACAAATACTCTGCAGCATTTGTTGCCAAATTGCATGAATTATGGTCCAGAGTTAATACATCCACCGTGGTGGTCTAGTGGTATCGGGCGCTGGATCGCTGATCCAAAGGTTGGGGGTTCAAGTCCCACTCTCCACAGGGTTGTCACTGCCCCCCCCCCCCCCCCCCTTCAGTGCAGCTAACTGGGTTGTTAAAGGCGGGCCATGTCTCTCACTGTCTATGGTGAGAGGCATGTAAAAGAACCATTGCTGACTTTCGTAAAGAGTAGCTGCAAAGCCGTCAGCGTGTTTCTGTCCCTTGCTAAAAAATGGTTGTGACAGGAAGGGCATCCGACGTAAAAACCTCTGCCAAATCAAACGTGCAAATCAGATGATTCGCTGTGGTGACTCCTGAGTGAAAGGGAAAAAAGCCGAAAGGAAGACAGACAGACAGGCAGTTAATACATCCACCATCCCTCAACCTAGCACACCTACATATAGCTACAAACAGGGGGATAGAATGCAAGTAAAAATATATAACCGATCTGAACAACTGGGTGAACCCAAAGAGAGCGAACCTGTGGAGATAATTGCCATCACCCAAACAGCTGTAATAACTGATCTCTTTCCACAGTGGATTCACGTGACAAGATAGAAGCCGGCCCCCTCATGACGTCTCCCGCCCTTTGTGTACAGAGGAGGTATAGTGAGTATATTGGTAATAGGATGCTGAGGCTGGAACTACCAGGCAAAAGGCCTAGAGGAAGACCAAAGAGACGATTCATAGATGTGGTGAAGGAGGACATGAAGGTCGTTGGTGTAAGAGAAGAAGATGGAAAGGATAGGGTGAGATGGAGGCAGATGATTCGCTGTGGCGACCCCTGAAGGGAAAAGCCGAAAGGAAAAGAAGAAGATCATTATATTTGAGCAAAACTATAATATATAAGTCTGGATATTTAATGGGTGATTTCCAGTTGATTCAATCATCTATAATTACTCCAAGAACTTTATTTTCATGAACTCAAAGTTCTTGGAGAAATTATAGATGATTGAATCAACTGGAAATCACCCATTAAATAGCCAGACCTAACCATCAAGGTTCTTTTCAGTATTAAATAAAGCAAAGCATGTTGGAGATCATGTCACTCCACATTTTATACTCTTCGCAGTTTTACCAGATTTAATTACTGTGTGGAAGTCTGGGGGGGAAGTCACAAAAGTTTGTTACACCCATTATCAATTCTCCAGAAAACAGCAATATGAATTCTGCTTAATGCCGGGTTCGAGATCTCACATACTCAATTCTTGAAGTCAGAATTATTAAAATTCACAGATCTTAAAGAGTCAAAATAATCTTCAATATATTACCAAGAAATATTCAGATCTTTCCAGGGATAGATAGGGAGAGTTCCTTTTTAAAGGGAGATCATTTTTAAATAATATATAATACGGCACGCACGCACGCACGCACGCACACACACACACACACACACACACACACACACACACACACACACACACATACACACACACACACACTCTCACACACACTCTCTCACACACACACACACACACACACACACACACACACACACACACACAAGTTTTTGTCCATCAATCATTGAAGCCAAACTATGGAACAGTATGAATGTGGACTTAAAGCAACGTCCAAACATTCAGCAGTTTCAAATTAAATATAATGATAATTTTCACGAGTCATGGGGAGAAGCTCAACAGCTCGCCAGGTCATCACAGGACTCGCACTCATACAACCATTCATGCTCACACAGTTGGGGGGTGGGGGTGGGGGTGGGGGGTAATTTGCAAAAAGCCAATTGACCTCCAGTGCATGTTTTTGGACTGTCTGTCTGTCTGTCTTCCTTTCGGCTTTTTTTTCCCTTTTACTCGGGAGTCTCCACAGCGAATCATCTGATTCGCACGTTTGATTTGGCAGAGGTTTTTACGTCGGATGCCCTTCCTGTCACAACCCTTTTAGCAAGGGACAGAAACACACTGACGACTTTGCAGCCTACTCTTTACGAAAGTCAGCAATGGTTCTTTTACATGTCTCTCACCATAGACAGTGAGAGACATGGCCCGCCTTTGATAACCCAGTTAGCTGCACTGGGGGAGTGCATGTTTTTGGACTGTGAGAAGAAAACCAGAGTACCCAGAGGTAACGCATGTAAGCACGGAGAGAACACGCAAATTCCATACAGAAGCAGCCATGCTGGGAATCAAACCCAGGACCTTCTTGCTGTTAGGTGAACGTGGTAAACACTACTCCCCCATACGTCCACTATCTGAGATCTTTATTTTCAAAAACTGATAAGTCCTAATGTTTTAATTGTGAAAAAATAACTGTTTTTTGAGATACTTAAAAAAAAAAAAATCATTTTTCTCATAATTATCTCTTTTTCCAAACAAACAGCTTCAAAATAATGTCCTTCCTCAGTTATGCTCACAAGTCAACAATTGAACAAACTCATTGGGTAAGAGAGATACACTCACAAAAATCATTGAGCCTTCTGCTTCTATTCTGTGTTTCCAGTAAAGACACAAATCCACTTAAAACCAAACTACTGCTGGAAACAAACTTGGAGCGTCAAAATCTCAAGTGCACATGTTCCTAGATAAACATCGCCAGCTTTGCATTTCACACGAAAAATAACAACATAGTAGTTATTAAAACAAAATAATTCTTACATATATCATTATTACATGAATTTTTATATAAATATTAAAGAAACAACTAAACAACAATAAATTAAAAAAAAAACAACATTTCTTTCAGATTTCAGATCCCACATTTAAAAGCATTATGATTTTAAAATAGGCTCATTGACTTACCTAGCACAATTAAAAAAAATAAATAAATAAAAAAAATATATATATATATATATATATATATATATATATATATATATATATATATATATACACACACACACACATACATATGAAGTGTTATGTCTTGGAAGTAAAAGAGAATCAGTCAGGATGTCTTTATGAAACCATTGAAATATCCCATAATTTATTAATGACTATCATTGTAAGATTGCATCATATTTGTAAGCAGTAGAGCAGGCCCTGCAGAGGGTGTTCTTGTTTGCTTATTGTTTTTGTTGTTTTGTTTGTCTTTTGTCAGAAGTTTGGGGGTTCAATGGCATCTCGTTCATTAATGAAGTACAGCCGCTCGCTGACTTATGTTTTTGTTTGGTTCTGGACGGCCGAACGTAAGTAGAAAATGAATGTAACGTGTTACTGTTTGTTCCAGTGACGTATGACATTCATACTGCATTATACATCCATAAATACCATTACCTAGCTCATAAAACACCCCTAAATCAATTATTATAAACATAACATTGTAAACTGATGTCAAATATATCAAGTAATATCAACATTAATTTCAAATAAATTAAATTAAAGCAAAATAATTTCAAATAGTTAAATTTTAATCAAATTCACTAATAAAATATCAAATACAGTATCAAATATAACCTTTAACATTCTCTATGATGCGATTTTTCTGCTTGTAAATGGTTCCGATGGTTGACGGTTGGTCACTTTACATGAAGCTGAGCCGAATCACATTACATGAAGCTGAACTGGTCACTTTACATGAAGCTTAAAAAACAGCCAATCAACACTTACAATATTTGAGGCGCTCAACACCGAAAGTAGTTTACTTGCATGTGCTTGAGAGAAAGCGCAGGTTATACGGATTTCTGGTCTTTCAAGTGAGCAAGGGCGCCGTTGAATACTTGTTTAGTACTCAGCCTGCACTGATGTGAATCACCAGCAGAGCGGATAGTTCTCTTTCTTTTCTGGATTTGGGTTTTCATTCATTTTACAGCTCTCTTTGCTTAACTGAGTATGCCTGATAGATTATGAGACTTGCACCCATGCTAGTAGGTTTACGCTTCTGACCAACTGTATTTGCTTCGGGTCACAAATGTCTGCAAAACAGTGCACAATATCCGCAAAAAAGATCACAGAGACGGGATTTTAACACAAGGGTAACACGATTATGTGTGTGTGTGCTGGTGTGTGTGTGTGTGTGTGTGTGTGTGTGTGTGTGTGTGTGTGTATATATATATATATATATATATATATATATATATATATATATATATATATATATATATATATATATATATAAAACTGAACTGGGAAAAAAGAGGGGCACGTTCAGTCTGTCATTTGTAAACAATGGACATAATGTCATTATGTCATTGCGACATTTCGTCAGCGTACTACTTAGGTATGTCCAAACTCAAATTTTGACTTTTTATTTTTTGGAAAAAAAATGTGAAATCGAAAAAACGTAAAACGGATGAACATAAGTCGGGGAGCGTCTGTATAAAATGAAAATATCAGCTCGGCCTCAATACAATAGAGCACTGACTTGGAAGGACCTCGAGGGGCGATTTTTTACAATCAACACCGAGGACTAGTCTGAATCTTTCATTAAATTTATATGAGAATGTGTGTATGTCTGTTTTACTCAGAAGATTTATGAATGATATAATTTTTTCTTTCCAGTCCAGCTGTACTCTGATCCGCTGCAGTTTCTGTGGTACTGAAAGGGGTGTGAGTGCCTGTGGTGTCGAACCCACTTTATATTCACCACCCTGATATATCACACAACAAATTCCACTTCTGGAGAGAACGTCCCCTTTTATCGGAGCAGAATTTCTCATCACCCCCACTAACCAGGCTGTACAGTTCCCAACATCAACATCCCAGTAGTGTATCCCCGAGTAAAAAACCTGGTTGCCCAGAATCCACCTAAATTTATCAAATCTCTCAGGATTATCAGGAAGTTTCTGTTTCTCATCAGTGAAGCGCACACTGGTCAGATCATCAGATACAATCAACTGAGGATGAGCAGTGTTGGGGTCCAGAGTTATAGGTGCTGAAAACACACACACACACACACACACACACACACACACACACACACACACACACACACACACACACACACACACACACACACACATAATAATAATAATAATAATAAGAAGAAGAAGAAGAAGACGAAGAAGAAGAAGAAGAAGAAGAAGAAGAAGAAGAACTATCAAACAAAAGGAAACTCATTGTCACTCTACATACTTTTCCCTTATTCTCGCTTTTGACATTTCATATTGTTGGAGGTGAACTACATTAAGCATTACATTATCAACTGACACACACACACACACACACACACACACACACACACACACACACACACACACACACACACACACACACACACACACACACACACACACACATACTGCGAACAAGAAATAAAGTATCTTACTGTATTGTACAGTGTCCTTCATCTTCCCCCAGACTCTGAATTTCAGGTTGCTCAGATGTTTTGCTACATTGATCAGTGCTCCTGCAAGCGTCTCTGGATCTTGCAGTGTGCACTGGGTTCTACAAAAAACATTCAGAACGCAGTGTTATTGTGGGTTTGGATTTAAAACAGAACGAGAAAGATAGGAAGTACATCATTCACCTTTTCACTGTGGCCTTGTAATTCTGTAAAACAACAATGCAAATATCAGTGAATAAAATTTACATTTTCACTCCACTGAAATGTTGGGTTTCTGAAGATAGAAAGAAGTTTTACTTTCTCACAGTATAAACTCTGATTAAATGATCCTCACATGTAAGAACGAGATGTCTTCAGCTTCCATCTCCTCCTCTATGGCTCTGATCGTGTCTGAAAGAGATGATATGTCTCGACTCAAGGTCTCAATCTTCCTTTTCATTATCTGACCCTTCTGCTCCTTTTCCTCTCTCAGTGCTGTGATCATGACTGTTTCTTCAGCTCGTAGAAACTGGTGAAGCTTCTCAAACTCCTCCTTAATCTGAAGCTCTGTGTGTTGGGCCTGAACCTGCAGTGATGAGGAAACCAAATGAAAAAACAGAGTAGTTTATATTACATGATGAAGGCATAATTTGATTGATTTCCTGTCTTGAAAATAATTAGCAATTATTTGCCAAAGGCAAAGAGAATGTTGTTGAATCAAGAGAGGACTAGCACCAAGCCTCAGGTGAATTGTTTAAGTATTTATTACACAGGAATATAAAGAGCAAACAAGGTCAAGAATTTCTGGAAAATTCTTCGCATTGAAAGCCTGACAGGACAAGTGAGGTGAACTCCATGTGCGGCACACTAAGAGATAAGATGAAATAAGATATATTATCAACTGTGTCATAATTAATGAAAATCTGTCATTCATTCATGTTCTGAACCGCTTAATCCGAATTAATGTCTCCGGGAGACTGGGGTCATCTCAGCCGACTCTGGGTGAGGGCGGAGTACACCCTGGACAGCTTGCCAGACTATCGCAGGGCCTAAAAATCTGTTTAGCAGAAATTATAAAAGTGCACAAAAATGACAACTATATATACAGACATCCTATATATGCAACCACGCATATCCACACATGTATATCGACATATAAATAAAAATCACATGTACTGACAATGCAGCATTGGTCCATTCGGTAACAGCGTCTTCATACACTCATTCAAAGATCTAGTCCACACTGAATTGCATACTAAAATGAGATTTTTAAACTATGATTTTAATCATTTTTAATCAGCAAGTGAGCTCCCAGCAAAGGCAGGTGCAGAGCTGAAGAGCTGTGCAATAGCACCTCTTAAAACCTTTCCACTGTAGTGTTATTTGATCAAACCGATAAAGAAAAAACATACATAAGAATGTAATCAGAATCCTCTGTTGACTTTTAAGCATTATACATTTTTAAAATATCTAATATCTACTATTTGTGAGATAGTGAACCAGTAACATATATATATAAATATACAGTGATCCCTCGCTACTTTGCACTTGAATTCACGCGGCTTAAGTGCATCACAAAATATATTTTTAAATATTCATCAAATTAAAAAATAAGGAAATAAGAATGGGAGTAAAAGTTAAGGAAAATGCCACAAAACAAGCCCAATTATATAAAAAAAAAAAAAAAAACAAAGCAAAACAAACAAACAAAAAAAAAAACAACAAAAAAACAACAACAAAAAAAAAAAAAAAAACACCACAAAACAAAAAAACAACCCCCCCATGAAAACTACTTACATTTTTATGTTAGGTGCACATCTGAGTGTATGCATGTGCATACGTGCGTGCACGTCTGTATGTGTTTGTATTTATATTATATTTACATCTTATGCATTATTTTTGAATATTTAATTGTTAGTAGAAGCATATATAGTGTTGAATATATATGTATTGATGTTATAGTCAGTCGGGGGAGTTGATCCTACTTCGTGGAATTCGGTGGTCCTCGGTCCCAGTTAACCGTGGAAAGTGAGGAATCCCCGTACATACATACATACATACATATATATATATATATATATATATATATATATATATATATATATATATATATATATATATATATTATTATTATTATATTGTGGATGCTTATATAGCGCAATTTCATACACGCGTATACTCAATGCGCATGAGACCCCAGCGCTCCCTGCGCTCTGGGTACCCGTCAACACTGTACGGCACCAGTTGTTGCGCTATCCTTTTCATACTGAGTGCTAGTGAGGAAGCAACGACTCCCAAATTTTAACGTCTTATGGTATGACGAGGCCAGATTCGAACTTCCGGAGAAAAAAGCGGACGCTCTACCAACTGAGCTAAATCCCCGGTGTATATACACAGTGGTATGAAAAAAGTATCTGAACCTTTTGGAATTTCTCACATTTCTGCATAAAATCACCATCAAATGTGATCTGATCTCTGTCAAAATTACATAGATGAAAAAAACTGTCTGCTTTAAGTAAAACCACCCAAACATTTATAGGTTTTCATATTTTAATGAGGATAGCATTTTATATGAACTCTTTTATATAAACCAAATTTATATGAACTCTGAATTATTTCTTAAACCATTTAAACATTTTATTAACATATTTCTTCATTAAACCATTATTAAACATTTTTTATTAATGCACACGCACACACACACACACACACACACACACACACACACACACACATATATATATATATATATATATATATATATATATATATATATATATATATATATATATATATATATATACATAAAGTACAGGAATGGCACAATCTTATTTGTCCTCCATCTCAGGAATAAAAATTATTATTTAGTGTACATAATACTTGAATTAAAAATATAGGTGCAGTTAATCACTCCATGATTTAAATTTGAAAAATAAATAAATAAAATATCTTCGATTGTTTTCCTTGTGTTTCCCATCATTCACATGGTTTAATCTGAGTAAGTAGACTGAACAGACCACATGTTGTTAACTACACAGAGCTATTCAACTGCTCAAAATGCAGAGGTCACCTGAGCTCTCTCCGTGTCATGGCTAATATATGCAAATATCATTCCTATTCATTGGTTCAGCAATGTCTACACTAAAACTCTTACAGAGAGAGTCATCATGAGGACACTGGTTAGCGTGTGTGTTCATGTTTACCTGCCTCCATTATGATTAAAAATAAATATATGAACATATAACAAAGAATCTTGCTTTCATTTCTTTCTGGTTCTGTTCCCATGTAGTACTAGTATATACTAAAATAATCATGCTCGCCACACTCAGTGGATATCACTAGTTAGTGACTGTTAATTATGCAATTATATCAAATTTAACTATAAGGTCAAACTCATGTGATTGATTCTGACCTCTATAAGTTCTGCAGTCAGACTCCAGTTCAGTTTACAGTCTTCGAAGGACTTTAATTTCTTCTGTAGGGGCTTTAGTGCAGGTTTGAGCTTCGCCTGAAACAAATTATCACCATAATGTGCACTGGTCATTGCATATCAACAAAGACTCTGTTTATTTAATACATTGTTAACTCACATCACTGTTACTGAAGCAATATGAAGGGAAAACCTTCTAAACTACCCTATTCCTGTTTGCGTCTTCCTCTTGCCCCTCAGTGCAGCTAACTGGGTTATGTCTCGCTCTGTCTGTTATGAGAGGTGTAAAACAACCATTGCTGACTCTCGACAAGAGTAGCTGCATTGTCAGTGTGTTTCCGCCCTGCCATAGCCTGACGAGCCATCCAAGGTGTATTCTGCCATCGCCTGTCATTGGCTGGGATGTGGCAGTCTCCTCGCGATCATAATTAGGATTATGTAGTTACAGAAAATAAATGAATGAATGAATGAATCGTCGTCTTGTGTTTTTGTTTGTTTTCTCCAGGTACTACGGTTTCCTTCCACATTTGAAAGACGCAAGGCTAATTGGCTACACCAAATTACCCCTAGGTGTGAGTGTGAGTCTATTGGATGTGTGTGTGTGGCCTATGTGATGGTCTGGTGAGCAGTTCAGGATGAACCCCGCCCTTGCCCACTATCAATTCCAGGCTCTCCACAAACCTAGTAAGCCACACAAACCTAGTAGTGGCTTGACAAAGTAAAATTATGACTGCTCAGAGTGTTTTTAAGTCACATGACACAGTAATAGTTATATTGTCTTTTACAATATTTGGAATAGCATTTAAAATACATAATAAACCAAAAAACTTTGTTTTGGTTTGTTTTTCTTCTTTCTCTAACTTTTTAAGTGATACATGAACTCATAGATACACATTATTTACCTTACAATCTATTATTGCCTCATCAACCGGGAAGAACTTGTGGTTAGTGTGAATTTTTGAATCCCGACACACTAAACACACGGGTTGTTCATCATCCACACAGAAGAGTTTGAGCTTCTCGTTGTGAAGACTGCAGAGTGTTTCAGAACTTGAGGAAGATCTCTCACTTCTCTGGTGTAAGAAAGTCTCACACAGGTACCGTAAGGTCAGATTTGGAGGAGGATCCATCGACGACTTCCTTCTACAAACAGGACATTCTCTGGATCCTTTGGTCTCCCAGTACTCCTGCAAACACACTTTACACACACTGTGACTGCAGTGTAGAAGAACAGGATCCTGAAAGATATCACAGCACACAGGACAGGAGAAATCCTCCTCTGAAAACTGAGAAGCCATCTTATTTTGTTATTCTTTTCTCCAGCCCGAATATTCAGAGCTTCACTTTCACTCTAGATAAAAAAAGTAATTACTGGCCGGGTTCAGGGTTCTTTAAAGAGATAACTTTGTAGGTCCAGTTCATAATCAGTTCCTTTCACACTCCACGAAATTGAGATTTAGATTTCCACCTGAACCGAGAAAAAAATTAATTCACCGGAGCAGAACTTTGCAGGACTGCGGTCATCTCTGACACTTCCTTCATAGGAGGAGTTATAAAGAGGAACATTTGTTTTAATTTACATCAAAACCACCACGGAACACAAATGAGCCACACAAGGAAGACAACACTGCAATGGATGAACTAGATTTCAGTCAGAAAAGTGTCTTACAAACAACAAAAGTACTGAACCTTATCTTCAACCTATGAGATGTGAAGGAATTGCAGGTTGGCTCCAGGAACATTGAATAATAATAATAATAATAATAATAATAATAATAATAATAATAATAATAATAATGCAAGGATCAGTTATTGGTCCAGAAAATGATACTTGAAGAGGCTAAAACTTACCACCGCAAACTCTCAGTGTGCTGGATTGACTACAAAAAAGCATACGACTCTGTCCCTCATGAATGGATTCTGAAGTCTTTGCAATGTGTTGGCCGACCTGAGCGATTACTCCATTTATTCAAGTTCATAATGAGTTGCTGGTCAACTCAGCTTGAGATGTACTCCAGGGTCAGGTTAAGACTTCAGAACCTATTTCAATTAAGAGAGGAATATTCCAGGGGGGATTCTTTTAGTCCTCTGCTTTTTTGTTTGTCACTTAATCCCTTGAGTTTTTTGCTCAATAAGGAGGAAGGTTATCATCCAGGACCTCCACAGCACAGATCCCCGACACCTCTTACTCATCAACTTTACATGGATGACATCGAGCTGATTGCCAAAGGAGATTCCAACTTGAAGAAACAAATTCTCCTTGTCGAGTCCTTTTCACGAGATATTGGTATGACTTTCGGACTTGATAAATGTAGCATTCTTCATTTAAAGCGTGGAAAGGCCATCAATGATGGATCAGTTGAGTTACATGGAGGAGGAGGAGTGATTGAGAATCTCGTGGAAGGCCAATTGTACACCTATTTGGGGATATAAGTTTGAGACAAGCTCCAGAATGCCCACATAAAAGACAAAACGGGCTGAGTATAAATCTCGTGTAAAAAAGATCTGGAGTTCGGAGCTAAATGCTAGAAACAAAGTCAAAGCCACAAATACTTACACAGTGCCTGTCCTTTCTTACTCTTTTGGTGCTGTTGATTGGACAAAGGATGACATCATGGGTCTTGATTACCTTACATGAAAGATCATGTCTGACAACCGAGCTCACCACCCTCGTTCCTCTATCAATCGTTTATATTTATCAATCAATTCCGGGGGACAAGGTTTGATTAATGTGGAGGCACTTCATGATGGTATTTTATTGCGTACTTTTGTACATATTTATTTATCTGATGATCCTCTTCTGAAGCCTATCAAGACTCACAATGAAAGCAAGGACTTCCATAGTTATCTTAAACGCACCAAGGCCGCTGGACAGAATCTCAACGTCAATATTGATTTTGTTGATTGCGAAGTACTGCTGGATGGTATATCTATGTGTGTCAACCAGGTGAAGTCTTTGATAAAATCTGTTCAGAGTTGTCATTTCAAGGAAAAACTGTTTGGAAAACCACTGCATCATGTTTATGTGCAGTGTGTTGGGCAGAACAGTAATCTGCATATCTTTGCCTGGATGAAGTCGGCTGAAACTGAGGGCTTTCTTTTTGCTGCTCAGGACCAGTCACTTTCAACATGCAATCTTCAACATAATATTATAAAGGAAAATGTAAATCCCAAATGTCGCGTAGTGAATTTAGTGAAACTGTCCAACACATTCTCAGTGGTTGTACTGTTTTGGCACAAACGTCTTATCTGAAAAGACATGATGGACAGGCACATTCCTTTTATTATCGTCTCCGTCATGCATGTGGTTTTGACTCAGCGGTTCATCCATGGTACGACCCTGATAATATCCAGGGCGTCATGGAAAATGATCATTTCAAGCTTCTTTGGAATCGGCCCATATATAGCCTGAGGCGAATTGAAGCCAACAAATCTGATCCTTTTTGATAAATCCAATGGAATTATTAATATTATTGAATTTTCTGTACTTTTTGACAGCAATGTGATTGACAAGATTCAGGAGAAGCATGCAAAATATGCGGACCTCGCCTTTGAAATGTCTCGCTTGTATCCAAAGTACAAAGTCGTCCGACTCCCCATTGTTCTCGGTGCCCCCGGTTTGGTACCTCCTGATCTATTAACACAGATCAAGAGTGTGCCTGGGTTTGCCACCGCGAGCACAGCCATTCTGACAGTCTGGGCAATGCAGAAGGCTGCAGTGTTGGGGAGTCTCCATATTCTCCGGAAAGTTCTTGGTGAGTCTGACTAAAGCAGTGCTTCCTGGGAGAAGTCCCATTCACTGTTTGGGCTACGTGTGGAGAGGGTGAGGGCCCTGAGCTGATGATGAGCCTAACCAGCCTGACTGTGCCAGGATCACCCGATCCCTCTCTGCTGCATATAAATCTTTACTGTAAATAAGATAATAATAATAATAATAATAATAATAATAATAATAATAATAATAATAATAATAATAATAAGTCAGAAAAGGAAACTCATTGTCACTCTCCATGCTTTCCTGTATCCTCCCTTTTGATATTTCATTTTCGTGGCACTGAAATACCTTAAGCATTAGATTATCACCTGGCACACACACACACACACACACACACACACACACACACACACACAAATAAAAATAAAAAAACACACTGCGAACAAAAAATAAAGGATCTTACTGTAATGTACAGCATCCTTCATTTTCTTCCAGACTCTGAACTTCAGGTTGCTCAGATGTTTTACTACATGGATCAGTTCTAAAGAAAGCTTCGCTTTGAAATGTAATGTTTCTGAAGATAGAAAGAAGTTTTACTTTCTCACAGTATAAACTCTGATTAAATGATTCTCACCTGTAAGAACGAGACGTCTTCAGCTCTCATCTCCTCCTCTATGGCTCTGATCATGCCTGATATGCCTCTACTCAGCTTCTCAATCTTCCCCTTCATCATCCGACTCTTCTGCTCCTCTTCCTCTCTCAGTGCTGTGATCCTGACTGTCTCTTCATCTCGTAGAAACTGGTGAAGCTTCTCAAACTCATCCTTAATCTGAAAATCTTTGTGTTGGGCATGAACCTGCATTGATGAAGAAACCAAATGAAAAAATAACAAAGTAATTTATACTTCATGACACAGGCAGAAGTTGATTGGTTCACTGTCTAGAAAATAATTAGCAATTCTTTGCCAAAGGCAAGGAGAATGTTATTAAATCAAGAGAGGACAAGCACCGAGCCTAAGGTGAATTATTTAATTGTTGTATTTAACAAAAAAATACAACTAAAGTAAATACATTGCTAGATATGTGCATGTCCACGTATACATATAGCCATCCTATATATGTCACCAAATATACTACATATATCTACATGTACATAAAAAATCATGTAGGGACTATAAAGCATCAGTCCATTCGGTAACTGCATCTTCATAAACTCATTCAAAGATCTAGTCCTTCTAAAGTACACACTAAATTTAGATTTTTAAATTTTTAATTGCTTCATTGTTAATTTATTAATTAATTCATTTAATTTATTCAGGTGAGTTCCTATCAAAGGCAGGTGCAGAACCGTAGAGATGTGTAACTGCAATTTAATTATTGAATGGGGTGAAGTATGTTAGGGAGAATTATTCTGACGGAGGGTCGAGGTGAATAACAACCTCCGAGAGCAAATGATTCTCCTACTATAAGAAAAACTAGTTCTATAATTGTTTAATTTGTTCCCAGATTAGCCAAATTGGTTGTTCCAGATTGACCCAAGGTGTGAGTGTGTGTGTGTGTGTGTGTGTGTGTGTGTGTGTGTGTGTGTGTGTGTGTGTGTGTGTGTGTGTGTGTGTGTGTGTGTGTTGGCCTGTGATGGTCTGTTTAGGGTTCAAAGTTATCCCACTTTTGCCCAATTTTGGCTGAGAAAGGCTACAGCCTCCCTGCGACCCTAATTCTATTAAGCAGTTCAGCAAATGAATGTGTGAGTGAGAGAGTAAGTGATTAATAGTAAACATTAATATGATGTCATACAAGAATGGTGCAATCTGATTGGTCTATTATCCCAGGATATTAAACCATTATTTCAAGTGGATAATACTACTACTAGCCACTAGTCCTCTTTGTGCTTAAGTACCACATAAGGCCTCAACTAAAGCCCCCATTTATGTCGGTCGGCTGAGACACGTTCTAGATAGCCCCATGTTCATCTTTCTCCTTTATCTTTCTCACAACTGTTCTCCTCCAAGTCTCCTTGGGGTGGCCTCGCTTTCTTCAGCCATCTGGAGTCCATCGTAGGGCGGCTCTGGATAGGGCTGTTTTCTGCTGTTGGAGCACATGTCCTATCCGGTATCAGGACACTTACCCCCGGACGTTCACCCCCCAGACAACTACCCCCAGACAACTACCTCCCAGAACCCCCCCCCCCAGGACAATTACCCCCAAGACAACCACTCCCTAGGACAACTACCCCCTAGGACAATCACCTAAATATCTTTAAGTTTAAGCTGTGGATAAAGGCTCAGTTAGGTTTTTTGATCTTATGCCTTTGTCTAAATTTTTCTAAATGTTTTCTCTCCTTTGGGCAAGCCGTAACTAATATACCTTACATCGCTTCAGTTTCAGCTAAGTGGCATGTTAATTAGCCTGGCCCCTGCCTCGCAAACAATTCTGCTAGTCTGTGTCAAATATTTTAAATGGGCCACTGAAAATGTGTGTCACAGTTCTGTGAATTAGAATTTATTCCACTAGATGACATCACTGACGCATTCGAAACACTATCAGAGCTTATGCCAGAAGCTGCCCAACCAGTAGCCAACTACTTCGAAGATACCGTCATTGGCCGTCCTCACCGCTGTGGTCATCGACTGCCAGCATTCCCCCATGCAATGTGGAATGTGAAGAATCAAGTTGAAGAAGGACTTCCACGTACCAACAACCACATTGAGGGATGGCACCGCCACATGCAGTCCCAAGCTTCTGGACATTCTTAGGAGTGTTACGAAGGGAACAATCATTAAATGAGGTTGTAATGGCTCAGATGTCAGTAGGTGTACCAGCTCCACCTCAGAGAGAGAAGTACAAAGCCATCACACAATGCCTGACTAAAATTGTTGTTGACTACAAGAACGGACCTTGAGTAGATTATCTAAGATGAATTGCACACAATATTCAAGTATAAATATTTAAATTATATATTTCATTTGTACATTGATCATGTTTATGAATAAAACATTAAATCTCAACTAAAGATATTTCTTCTTATTATTTTGTATTATCATCTTATATTATCATATTGCATTATCATCCTACATTATTATCTTGTATTATCATCTTACATACACATACATTCATTGACTATCCCCATCAAAGTAAATGTGATGGGGGTGGTTGTCCTAGGGGGTAATTGTCCTAGGAGGGTGGTTGTCTGGGGGGGGGGTAATTGTCCTAGAACCGTCCTATCCATCGGCAACATCTTTGTTTCACTTTCATGAATTTCATTTTCATGGGTTCGGTTTCTGTTCTTCGGTGGAGATTTTCATTACTGATTGTATTTGGCCAATAGATGCATAGAATGCATTTAAGGCATCTGTTTTGGAAGACATTAACTTTGTTTTTGATGTTTTTTGTCATTTTCAATGACTCTGATTCATAAAGGATAATGCTAATCACATCTGCTTGAAAATTTTTAACTTGGTCTTCAGGCGAATGTTCCCTGCCTTCCATGTACTCCTGAGTGAGACAAAGGCCTGGCTGGCTTTTGTAAGTTGAGCACGGATCTCCACTTCCCCATCCCCTGTGTTTGACATCTTAGATCCAAGATAGATGAAATCATTTACTTCCTCGATCTCATCACCGTTCAGTTTGATGCTGTGTTTACCTCTGACATTCATTCCCATGCTCTTAGTCTTCTTGGTGCTGACTTTCAGACCAAGATTTCCAGCTGTTTTTGCCGTGGCATCTGTCTTCCCCTGCATGTCTTGGTGGTGGTGTGACAGCAGGGCAATATCATCAACAAAGTCCAGATCTCCAGTGTTATTGTTGCTGACGTTGTCATTGTCCATTTGATTCCTCTCCTCTCTCTATCCATGGGATTCTTCATAATCCAGTCTATCACCAGGATGAAGAGGAATGGCGATAGGATACAGCCCTGGTTCACTCTCGTGCTGACATTGAAGGTGTTTCAACAACCTGGACAAGTTTTGCAGGGACTCCATAATGCCTCAGAATCTCCCATAAGGATTCTCAGTGGATGCTAACGCCTTTTCCAAGTCGATGAAATTGATGTACAGCAGCTTGTTCCACTCATTGCTCTCTTCTAGAATCTGGCGCAGAGTAAAGATGTGCTCCAAGCAGAATCGCCCAGGGCAGAAACCTGCTTGTTGTGGTCGGAGGTCTTTCCCAAGAGCTGTCATCAGTCTTGTCAGCACAATCTTGCTAAAGATTTTGCTGGTGAGAGAAAGAAGTGTTATGCCCCTCCAGTTGTTGCAATCTCCAAGATCTCCCTTTTTGGGTAACTTAAAGATGAGACCAGTTTTCCATGCTTCAGGGATCTGACCTTCTATCCAAACCTGACTGAAGATCTTTGTCAGAATGGGAGCAATCACATTTACATCTGCCTTCAACATCTCTGCTGTTACGCCATCTGCCCCTGGTACCTTGCCGCTTTTCATTGCCTTAATTGCTGCTTTTACTTCTTCCATGCTCGCTGGATCAGTGCAGATGTCAGGAACTATATCTGCTGGCTGGATGTCTGCTAGCTGAGGGGGGTCTGGTCTGTTCAAAACTGACTGGAAATGTCTTCTCCACTGCAGAAGTTTTTCTGTCTCTCCCTTAAAACCTTTCCATTTTTATCTTTCACTGGCACATCATTGTCATCATCATCTTGAGCCCATTGTTCAGCTGCTTGTTGATCTTGTACAGCATCTTTAGATCATTTCTACCTGCTGCCTCTTCTGCCTCATCTGCCAGTTTCTCGATGTAGTTCTTCTTGTCAGATCTTGTCATTTTCTTAATCTCCTTGTTCAGTTCTATATATCTTCTTCTATGCTGCTCTTTCAGGCATTCTGATCTGGTGTTGTTGATCTTCTGTTTGGTTGACTTTCTCTCATCTGTCTTTTTCCAGGTTTCTTGTTTAATCCACTCTTCCTTCTTTTTTCATCAAAAGCCTAGTACTTTTTTCTTCTTCTTCTGAAAGTGCCTGATTGAAGCCGTCCATTGCCGTCTCCTGTTTCTCCTCTAGTGCCTGCAATCTGTTCCTCACTTCCACTGCAAAGGCTTGTTTTGTGAACATCTCATTTAACCTGCCAAAGTTTAACCTCTGCTGCCATGCCTGTCTTCTTTGTGATCGACGCAACTTTAAGGAAACAATGGCCAACATGAGGGTGTGGTCACAAGCAACGTCTGCTCCTCTGTAAGCTCTGACATCCTGAAAAGAGCTCCTCCATCTTCAATTGATGATGATATGATCTATCTGATTTTTGGTGGTCCCATCTGGTGATGTCCACATTATTTTGTGAATGTGTTTGTGCTAGAATAGGGTTCCCCTATCAACAGGTTGTTCTCTTCACAGAAGCCTACTAGTTTCTTTCCATTATCGTTGATGGTACCAATTCCATGCCTGCTCATAACGTACTCCCTTCCGGTGTTTTGACTGCCCAGCTTTGCATTCAAATCTCTGAGGATGAGTACCATGTCAAGTGCACGGATGCACTCCATGACTGTTTGGAGTTGATCTTAAAATGCGTCCTTGATTTCTGCATCTGCGTCTTCAGTTGGTGCGTAGCAGACTAGCACTGTCAGCTTGGTGTACTTGGAGTGTAATCTTGTTTTCAAAAGTCTTGGTCCAAAAGTTTTCCATTCTGTCAATGCCTTTTTGGTCTTTCTTTTGAGAAGTAGTCCTACTCCCTCTGAGTGCTGGCCATCTGATCTTCCCAAGAAGAATATGATGTGTCCGCACGCCAGTCTGCTCTCTCTATTTGAGTGGATAATGCTTGACTCAAAATGACAGGCCTTGGCAGTTTGTCGGGGCGAATGAGCAGATAGCAACATCATTATTACTGTTTACTATGAAAAAATATTCACTAAAGGCTGATGTTAATGTAAATTTTTTTAACAAATGTTGACCTCAAGCTTGGTGCAAAAATTAATATAATACGTTGCAAGAAATGTATATTCTTGGTCTAATCATGCAGTGAAAGGAAAATGATAAATGGTTTAATTATTATTATTTCTTACTAATAAAAATCTGAAAAGTGTGGCATGCATTTATAGTCAAGCCCCCTTTTATTCTGATACTCCTAAATAATACCCAGACAGAGTGACAAAGTGATGAGTCTCAAGTTAGAAATTGAAGGCGTGATGGTCACTGTTGTTAGTGCTTATGCCCCACAGGCAGGATGTAAGCTAGAAGAGAAGGAGAGATTCTGGAGTGAGTTAGATGAAGTGATGCAGAGTACCCCCAGAGGTGAAAGAGTGGTCATTGGAGCAGACTTCAATGGACATGTTGGTGCAGGCAACAGAGGGGACGAGTAAGTGATGGGCAGGTTTGGTATCCAGGACAGGAACACAGAAGGACAGATGTTGATCGATTTTGCAAAAAGGATGGAAATGGCTGTGGTGAATACTTTCTTCAAAAAGAAACAGAAGCATAGGGTGACTTATGAAAGCGGAGGTAAGAGCACACAGGTAGACTACATCTTGTGTAGGCGATGTAATTTGAAGGAAGTCAGTGACTGCAAAGTAGTAGTGGATGAGAGTGTTGCCAAACAGCATAGGATGGTGGTGTGCAGGATGACACTGATGGTGAGAAAGGTGAAAAAGGCAAAGGCAGAGCAGAAGACAAAGTGGTGGAAGCTGAAAAAGGAAGAGTGTCGTGTTGTCTTCAAGGAGGAGTTGAAACAGGCTTTGGGTAGTCAGGAAGTGCTTCCAGAGGACTGGACAACCACAGCCAATGTGATCAGGGAGACCGGTAGGAGACTACTTGGTGTGTCCTCTGGAAGGAAAGTAGATAAGGAAACTTGGTGGTGGAATGAGGAAGTGCAGGAGTGTGTACAAAAGAAGAGGTTAGCCAAGAAGAAGTGGGACATTGAGAGGACCGGAGAGAGTAAACAGGAGTACAGGGAGACACAGCATAAGGCGAAGGTAGCAGTGTCAAAGGCCAAACAGAGGGCGTATGATGACTTGTATGATAGGTTGAACAGTAAGGAGGGAGAAAATGATCTATACAGGTTAGCACAGCAGAGAAATAGAGATGGGAAAGACGTGCAGCAAGTTAGAGTGATAAAGGACAGAGAGGGAAATGTATTGACTGATGACAGAAGTATGCTGGGAAGATGGAAAGAGTACTTTGAAGAGCTGATGAATGAGGAAAATGAGAGAGAAAAAAGAGGAGAAGGGGTGACCGTTGAGGAGCAGGAAGTAGCAAAGATTAGTAAGGGAGAAGTGAGGAGGGCATTGAAAAGGATGAAGAGTGGAAAGGCAGTTGGCCCTGATGACATACCAGTTGAGGTATGGAAGTGTCTAGGGGAGGTAGCAGTAGATTTTCTGACAAGAATATTCAAGAAGGTCTTAGAAAGTGAGCAGATGCCAGAGGAATGGAGGAGAAGTGTGCTTGTACCCATTTTTAAGAACAAGGGTGATGTACAGAGTTGTGGCAACTACAGAGGGATAAAGTTGATGAGCCATACAATGAAGCTATGGGAAAGAATAGTGGAAGCAAGACTAAGGGCAGAGGTCAGCATTTGTGAACAACAGTTTGGTTTCATGCCAAGAAAGAGTACCACAGATGCAGTGTTTGCTTTGAGGATGTTAATAGAGAAGTACAGAGAAGGTCAGAAGGAGCTGCATTGTGCCTTTGTGGATCTGGAGAAAGCATATGACAGGGTGCCAAGAGAAGAACTGTGATATTGTATGAGGAAGTCTGGAGTGACAGAGAAGTATGTTAGAGTGGTGCAGGACATGTATGATAGATGTAAGACAGTGGTGAGGTGTACTGTCGGTGTGACAGAAGAGTTCAAGGTGGAGGTGGGACTGCATCAAGGGTCAGCTCTCAGCCCCTTCTTGTTTGCTATGGTGATGGACAGGATAACAGATGAGGTTAGACAAGAATCTCCATGGACTATGATGTTTGCAGATGACATAGTGATCTGTAGTGAGAGCAGAGACCAAGTGGAGGAAAATCTAGAGAGGTGGAGGTATGCCCTGGAAAGGAGGGGATTGAAGGTTAGTCTTAGTAAAACAGAATACATGTGTGTGAACGACAAGGACCCAAGAGGAACTTTGAGGTTACAGGGGGCAGAGATAAAGAAGGTGGAGGATTTTAAGTACTTAGGCTCAACAATCCAGAGCAATGGAGAGTGTGGAAAAGAGGTGAAGAAGCGCGTGCAGGCAGGTTGGAATGGATGGAGAAAAGTGTCCGTGTGATGTGTGGTAGGAGAGTATCGGCAAGAATGAAGGGAAAAGTGTACAAGACGGTGATGAGGCCAGCAATGTTGTATGGTTTAGAGACAGTGGCCCTGGGGAAAAGACAGGAGTCAGAGTTGGAGGTAGCAGAGATGAAAATGTTGAGGTTCTCTTTGGGAGTAACGAGGATGGATAGGATCAGAAATGAGTACATCAGAGGGACAGCACATGTTAGATGTTTTGGAGACAAAGTCAGAGAGGCTAGATTGAGATGGTTTGGACATGTACAGAGGAGGGATAGTGAGTATATTGGTCGTAGGATGCTGAGGTTGGAACTACCAGGCAAAAGGCCCAGAGGAAGACCAAAGAGAAGATTTATGGATGCGGTGAAGGCGGACATGAAGGTCGTTGGAGTAAGAGTAGAAGATGCAGAGGATAGGGAGAGATGAAGGCAGATCATTTGCTGTGGCGACCCCTGAAGGGAACAGTCGAAAGGAAAAGAAGAAGAAGACTCCTAAATAATACCCAGTGCAAACCATTGCCTTCAGAATTCCCTTCATCAATCAATAGAGTCCATCTGTGTGTAATCTGATCCCAGTATAAAGACAACTGTTCTCTAAAGGTCTTGGGGCTTTGTTAGAGAACATTAGTAAACAAACAGCATCACGAAGACCAAGGATATGCAATTAAAAAAGATCCCCAAAATTCGAACAACTCACTGAGCACTATATCAATGATCATCCGAAAATAGGAAATAGGACAACTGCAAATGTACGAAGACATGGTTTTAAACTAAACTGCCAGGCAAGGTGAGCAGAGAGCAGTCAAGAGGTCTATGGTAACACTAGAGGAGCTGCAGTGATCCATATCTCAGGGGGAAGAATGTGCACAAAAAACTAACATGCGCACACCTAAGCTTGGCCGAACATGATATAATTCTTCCCAACAAACCTAGAGGTGGTACATTGGTGGTCTAGGGGTATTAAGCGATGTATCGCTAATCCAAAGGTTGGGGGTTCAAGTCCCACTCTCCACGAAGTTGTCACTGTCCTCCCCAGTGCAGCTAACAGGGTTATCAAAGGCCGGCCATGTCTCTCACTGCGTATGTTGTGAGGCATGTAAAAGAATCATTACTGACTTTCGACAAGAGTAGGCTGCAAAGCCGTCAGCGTGTTTCCGCCTTCTGATGGCCTGGCAAGCTGTCCAGGGTGTACTCTGCCCTCGCCCGGAGTTGGCTGAGATGGGCACCAGCTTCCCCACGACCCTAATTAGGATGAAACGGTTACAGAAAATGATGATGAACAAACCTAGAGGTGGCAGCTCATGTGAAATGAGACTTGCCATGAGGTGCATGGAAAAAGGAGCATAACTGACATTGGAAATATAAATTAAAACCGATTTCATATTTTAATTTATTTATCTAGTTTGTTTGCTTTAGCTAATAGCAAATATGGCCACTAAGCTTATCTCACCTGCTCAAGTCCACACAAGGCTACACAGCAGGTCCAGCCAGAGTCACAGCTGTCCTTGTGAGTGTCTTGTAATGTATCTTGCTGTATGCTACTTAGAGATCCACCAGCTTCAAATGATGAAGTACTCAAAGTAATACCATGGTAATTTAATAATGTGATAAAAGCTTCAATAATTAGTGTGATATGCTGTGTACAGTGAACTGCACAGAGAACACAACAGACTGAGAACTTCTTCTTTTCCTTTCGGCTTTTCCCTTCAGGGGTCGCCACAGCGAATCATCTGCCTCCATCTCACCCTATCCTTTGCATCTTCTTCTCTTACACCAACGACCTTCATGTCCTCCTTTACCACATCCATGAATCGTCTCTTTGGTCTTCCTCTAGGCCTTTTGCCTGGTAGTTCCAGCCTCAGCATCCTATTACCAATATACTCACTATCCCTCCTCTGTACATGTCCAAACCATCTCAATCTAGCCTCTCTGACTTTGTCTCCAAAACGTCTTACATGTGCTGTCCCTCTGACGTGCTCATTCCTAATCCTATCCATCCTCGTTACTCCCAAAGAGAACCTCAACATTTTCATCTCTCTGCTACCTCTAACTCTGCCTCCTGTCTTTTCCCCAGGGCCACTGTTTCTAACCCATACAGCATCGTTGGCCTCAACACCATCTTGTACACTTTTCCTTTTCATCTTTGCCGATACCCCCCTATCACACATCACACCGGACACTTTTCCCCAACCATTCCAACCTGCCTGCACACGCTTCTTGACCTCTTTTCCACACTCTCCATTGCTCTGGATTGTTGAGCCTAAGTACTTAAAATCCTCCACCTTTCTTATCTCTGCTCCCTGTAATCTCACCGTTCCTCTTTGGTCCCTGGCATTCATGCACATGTATTCTGTCTTACTGAGGCTAATCTTCATTCCTCCTTTCCAGGGCATACCTCCACCTCTCTAGATTTTCCTGCACTTGTTCTCTGCTCTCACTACAGATTACAATGTCATCTGCAAACATCATAGTCCATGGGGAATCTTGTCTAACCTCGTCTGTCAGCCTGTCCATCACCATAGCGAACAAGAAGGGGCTGAGAGCTGACCCTTGATGCAGTCCCACCTCCACCTTGAACTCCTCTGTCACACCGACAGCACACCTCACCACTGTCTTACATCTCTCATACATGTCCTGCACCACTCTAACATACTTCTCTGCCACTCCAGACTTCCTCATGCAATACCACAGTTCTTCTCTCGGCACCCTGTCATATGCTTTCTCCAGATCCACAAAGGCACAATGCAGCTCCGTCTGACCTTCTCTGTACTTCTCCATTAACATCCTCAAGGCAAAGACTGCATCTGTGGTGCTCTTTGTGGGCATGAAACCAAGCTGTTGTTCACAAATGCTGACTTCTGCCCTTAGTCTAGCTTCCACTATTCTTTCCCATAACTTCATCGATATGGCTCAACAACTTTATCCCTCTGTAGTTGCCACAACTCTGCACGTCTCCCTTGTTCTTAAAAATGGGCACCAGCACACTTCTCCTCCATTCCTCTGGCATCTGCTCACTCTCTAAGACCTTGTTAAATGTTCTTGTCAGAAAATCTACTGCTACCTCTCCTAGACACTTCCATACCTCCACCGGTATGTCATCAGGACCAACTGCCTTTCCATTCTTCATCCTCTTCAATGCCCTCCTCACTTCACCCTTACTAATCTTTGCTACTTCCTGGTCCTCAACAGTCACCTCTTCTACTCTTTTTTTCTCTCTCATTTTCCTCATTCATCAGCTCTTCAAAGTACTCTTTCCATCTTCCCAGCACACTTCTGTCATCAGTCAATACATTTCCCTCTCTGTCCTTTATCAATCTAACTTGCTGCACGTCCTTCCCATCTCTATTTCTCTGCTGTGCCAACCTGTATAAATCATTTTCTCCCCCCTTACTTTCCAACCGAGCATACAAGTCATCAAACGCGCTCTGTTTGGCCTTTGACACTGCTACCTTTGCCTTACGCTGTGTCTCCCTGTACTCCTGTTTACTCTCTTCGGTTTTGTCAATGTCCCACTTCTTCTTAGCTAATCTCTTCCTTTGTACACACTCCTGCACTTCCTCATTCCACCACCAAGTCTCCTTATCTACTTTCCTTCCAGATGACACACCAAGTATTCTCCTACCTGTCTCCCTGATCACATTCGCTGTAGTTGTCCAGTCATCTGGAAGCACTTCCTGACCACCCAAAGCCTGTTTCAACTCCTCCTTGAAGACAACCCGACACTCTTCCTTTTTCAACTTCCACCACTTTGTCTTCTGCTCTGCCTTTGCCTTCTTCACCTTCCTCACCATCAGCATCATCCTGCACACCACCATCCTATGCTGTTTGGCAACACTCTCTCGCTACTACTTTGCAGTCACTGGCTTCCTTTAAATTACATCGCCTGCACAAGATGTAGTCTACCTGTGTGCTCCTACCTCCACTTTTATAAGTCACCTATGCTCCTCTCTCTTCTGGAAGAAAGTATTCACCACAGCCATTTCCATCCTTTTACCAAAATCTACCAACATCTGTCCTTCATGCGTTCCTGTCCTGGATACCAAACCTGCCCATCACTTCCTCGTCCCTCTGTTTCCTGCACCAACATGTCCATTGAAGTCTGCCCCAATGACCACTCTTTCACCTCTGGGGGTACTCTGCATCACTTCATCTAACTCCCTCCAGAATCTCTCCTTCTCTTCTCGCTCACATCCTGTCTGTGGGGCATAAGCACTAACAACATTGACCATCACACCTTTAATTTCTAACTTGAGACTCATCACTCTGTCTGACACTCTTTTCACTTCTAGAACATTCCTGGCAAACTCCTCCTTCAAGATGACTCCGACTCCATTTCTCTTCCCATCCACACCGTGATAAAACAGCTTAAACCCTGCTCCTATGCTTCTAGCCTTGCGACCTTTCCACCTGGTCTCCTGAACACACAGTATGTCCACCTTCCTCCTCTGCATCATGTCAGCCAGCTCTCTACCTTTTCCTGTCATAGTTCCAATATTCAAAGTCCCTACTTTCAGTCCTAGACTCATGCCTTTCCTCTATCTCTGGCAACGGACACGCCTCCCGCCTCTCCTTCTTCGACGTCTTCGACCAACAGTAGTCCAATTTCCATCAGCACCCTGTTGCTTGACGGCACTGATGGCGGTCGTTGTTAACCCGGGCCTCGACCGATCCGGTATGTCATTCTTTCTTGTGATTCGCATAGTTTATTTGGCATTTGTTTTACGCCGGATGCCCTTCCCTGGCCATAACCCTCTGCATTTATCCGGGCTTGGGACCGGCGTGAGGGAGAGACACTGGTTTGTGCCCCCCCCTCACGGCTGCATTAACACAACAGACTGAGAACAAACATGAGATTTTATTTATTGATGATCATATCCTCGGCACAGTCAGTGTGCAGTGACATAGAACTTAAATAATTAAATGTGTAGCCCTATAGGTGGGTCGCCAGTTCTCCTGCAAAGCTTTAACACTAAATGACAAATAAACATCAACAAGGTATTAAACATAATATACAGGTGTGCTGCATCATTTCAAATTTCATTCTTTATCTCACATCCTTCTTTCACAGACACCTGAACTCAGGTACACATCTGTGCAGAGTTTCTCTGCATGTTCTTCCCATGTTTCTCTGGGTTTCCTCACACTTCTCAAAAACACACTCGTAACTGGATTGATTTGTGTGTAGTTATATTTATGATAGAATCTTCAACACAGAGCTAAATGGAATATATCACTGTTTATTTACTGAGCACTTTGTCACTTCATAGCACTTTATAGGTTCAGTCACAGTGCACATGATATATTAAAGAGAGAAAATGTTTCTGTCTCGTGAATTCTCCTGCAAAGTTATCTAAAGCTAAGCTGAGTCACGTTTCATTTACATGTTTAAGATCTTTCCTCTGCGCCAAATGTGATAGTCCGGTTATATATGAGACCACAATAGAGCTCCTGATTAACAGAACAGAGGGAATAAGAACTTAAATCTAGATGAAATGAGTAGTGGTGCCTGGTGGCCTGGTGGTAAGGTGCTGGTCCTGAAGTTGGGGGCTCAGTCCCCACTCTCCACAGATTGTCACTGCTGTCGCCCCAGTGCAACTAACTGCGTTATCAAAGACCGACTGTGTTTCTCAATGTCTATGCTGAGAGGTGTTAAAGAACCATTGCTGACTTTCAACAAGAGTAGCTGCATAAGCTGTCAGCATTTTTCTGCCCTGGATGGAATGGCGAGCTGTCCAGCGTGTACTCTGCCCTCGCCAAGAGTTGGCTGAGATGGGCACTAGCCTCCCCATGACCCTAATTAGGATTAAGTGGTTCAGAACATGAATGAATGAATCTCGATGAAACCTCTCAGAATAAATCACACAATCTGGGTGAATATTATTTAATAACAATAATACAATAAACACAAACTTGTACAATTACCATAAATATAAATGTGATGAATACACAGTCACAGCTATAACAATATAAATCACTTGTTTCATCAAGTATGTCAAGATGCTCCAGTACAAATCTCCACATCATCGAGTTTCTCTCAGTTATTATATGATTTGAAATACATTACATTTTCTATGTCGGGTCTCATAAATACATAAATTTCAGACATTCATCTAAAGATCAACACATTTAAGGTTATACAGTTCATTCTTTGCTTTATTTGATGCAGTGGAAGTGGGGCAGCTGGAGCCTGATGGTTTAAGAAGCGGCATTGGAAGAGAAAGGTCACTGGTTCAATTCCAAAACCAGCAGGAAAAATGAGTGGTAGTGGGGAGAGAACTGCCCCCTCCCCTTCCCTTTCTCCACCTTCATGGTTAAAGCGCCCTTGAGCAAGACACCTATAACCCCAACTGCTCTCCAGGTGTGTGTGGTAGCTCACTGTGTGTGTGTGTGTGTGTGTGTGTGTGTGTGTGTGTGTGTGTGTGTGTGTGTGCGCGCGCACGCACGTCTGCGCGCTCACTATGGATAGGTTAAATGCAGAGGGAATAATTTCTTTCGCAGGATTCATACAGTATCACCAGAAAGAAAAACGTTACTTCATATCACATTTTTGTTGGTCATTCAAGTTGTTTTCCAGATCACTTTCATTCATTTTCTGAACAGCTTAAACCTAATTAAGACCGCAGGAAGGCTGGCATCTATCTCAGCCTGTGTCAGAAGGCAGAGTACACCCTGGACAGCTCGCCATACCATTGCAGGGCAGAAACACGCTGACGGCTATGCAGTTAGATCACGGCACGGCAAGACAAACACAATGAATCACAAATATACAGTCATTTGGGGTCAACTTGGAACAGCCATGTAGCCTAATGTGCATTCATTTGGATTTCAAGGGGAAAAAAGGTAAACCCACGCAAGCATGGGCAGAACATGCAAACTCCGAACAGATGCTTCCTTACTGAGCTCAGGACTCGAACCGGAGACCTTCTTTCTGTGAGGTGGACATGCTAACTACTATTCCACCATGCCACCTTTAAATGAAAAGTTAAGTCTAATTAACATCAACACTTAAAAAAAAAAAAATCACGGAGTGAAAGACACTTCAGTGTTTCTACAACAGCAAACTTTCACAAAGAATATCAAACTTTTAATCTGCAAGATTTCATCAATGAGCTGGAATTAATATCAGATCAAACTGATCTAATTTACTTTCACGGAACACGGAAGTGGGAGGATCTTTAGATGAGAGTTTTTATCATAAACACCAAGAAATGGCATTAATTTCCCAGTGACAAAGAGTTTGAAAGTGTGTATGCGTGTGTTAGTGAGAGGGTCAGAGAAGGACAGTTTTCTGTTGTCAAAGTCCAGCTGCACTCTGATCCTCTGGAGTTTCTGTGATACTGAGAGGACATGTTCCGTCACTACAGAACCTGCTCTATATTCACCATCGCAATACCCCACATACCAGAGAGTGTTTCTGTTAAATAAGGGTAAACCAAAGATTTTCTTCGCTGTAAACCGAGCAGATTGTTCTATTACACCGACATCCCAGCCTATGCAATCCCCAAATTCAACATCCCAGCAATGTGTCCCCGATTTAAAGCCTTCAAAACCCATAATACGTTCATATTTATAAAATCTCTCGAGATTTTTAGGACGCTTCTGTTTCTCATCACTGAATCTCACACTGGTCAGATCATCAGATACAATGAGGTTCGGATGAGCAGTGTTGGGGTCCAGAGTTACAGGTGCTAAAACACACACACACACACACACACACACACACACACACACACACACACACACACACACACACACACACACACACACCACACCACAGTATGGTTTACATGATTTTCACGAACTAGAAATACATTAATTTCCTGGAGCCTGACTCACTATTTGTCCAACCCTAACCCTCACCTGAAGCTCAACCTGAACCTTACTATAATCAACTTTAATGATTTACTTTTTGGAAACCTGTGTTTTGTCCCTCTCAGAAACACGACTGTATACCCCGTAATGTGACTGTGGACAAAGCGATAAGAACCCACATTCACACACACACACCCACACACACACACACACACACACACACACACACACACACACCCACACACACACACACACACACACACACACACACACACACACACACACACACAGACACTCAAAGAGAAAGAGTGGGGGGGAGGGGTTGTCTTACTGTAGTGTACAGCGTCCTTCATCTTCTCCCAGACTCTGAACTTCAGGTTGCTCAGATGTTTTGCTACATGGATCAGTTCTCCTGAAAGCTCCTCTGGATCCTGCAGTGTGCACTGGGTTCTGAAAAAACATTCAGTACTCAGTGTTACTGTGGATTTGGATTCAGAAATACAAGGACTGAGAGAGACAGGAAGTACATCCCTCACCTTTTCACTGTAGCCTCATAATTCTGTAAAATAACAAAGTAAATATCGGAGGATGTGATTTATATAATTACTCTACTGAAATGTGATGTTTCTGAATATAGAAAGAAGTTTGACTTTCTCACAGTAGAAATTCTGATTAAATGATCCTCACTTGTAAGAACGAGACGTTTTCAGCTCCCATCTTCTCCTCTATGGCTCTGATCAAGTCTGAAAGAGATGATATGTCTCTACTCAGCTTCTCAATCTCATCCTTCATTCTCCGACTCTTTTGCTCCTCTTCCTGTCTCAGTGCTGTGATCCTGACTCTCTCTTCATCTCGTAGAAACAGGTGAAGCTTCTCAAACTCCTCCTTAATCTGACGCTGGGTTTGTTCGGCCTGAACCTGCAGTGAAGACCAAACCAGATTAAATGCAATGGATCATTCAGTGATACATGGTGCACGAAACAGAGAGGACGAGGAAGTGATGGGCAGGTTTGGTATCCAGGACAGGAACGCAGAAGGACATATGTTGGTAGATTTTGCAAAAAGGATGGAAATGGCTGTGGTAAATACTTTCTTCCAGAAGAGACAGGAGCATAGGATGACTTATAAAACCAGAGATAGGAGCACACCGGTAGACTACATCTTGCTTAGGCGATGTAATTTGAAGGAAGTCAGTGACTGAAAAGTAGTAGCAGGTCAGAGTGTTGCCAAACAGCATAGGATGGTGGTGTGCAGGATGATGCTGATGGTAAGAAAGGTGAAGAAGGCAAAGGCAGAGCAGAAGACAAAGTGGTGGAAGCTGAAAAAGGAGGAGTGTCTGGTTGTCTTCAAGGAGGAGTTGAAACAGGCTTTGGGTGGTCAGGAAGTGCTTCCAGATGACCGGATCACTACAGCTAATGTGATCAGGGAGATAGGTACGAGAATACTTGGTGTGTCATCTGGAAGGAGAAGAGATAAGGAGACTTGGTGGTGGAATGAGGAAGTGCAGGAGTATGTAAAAGGAAGAGGTTAGCTAGGAAGACGTGGGACATTGAGAGAACCGAAGAGAGCAAACAGGAGTAGAGGGAGACACAGCATAAGGCGAAGGTAGAGGTGTCAAAGGCCAAACAGAGGGTGTATGATGACTTGTATGAAAGGTTGGAAAATAAAGAGGGAGAAAATTATTTATACAGGTTGGCACAGCAGAGAAATAAAGATGGGGAGGACATGCAGCAAGTTAGAGTGATTAAGGACAGAGAGGGAAATGTATTGACTGATGACAGAAGTGTGCTGGGAAGATGGAACGAGTACTTTGAAGAGATGATGAATGAGGAAAATGAGAGAGAAAAAAGAGTCGAAGAAGTGACTGTTGAGAATGAGGAAGTAGCAAAGATTAGTAAGGGTGAAGTGAGGAGAGCATTGAAGAGGATGAAAAATGGAAAGGTAGTTGGTCCTGATGACATACCGGTGGAGGTATGGAGGTGTCTAGGAGAGGTCTAGGAGTAGATTTCCTCACAAGAACATTCAACAAGATCTTAGAGAGTGAGAGGATGCCAGAGGATTGGAGGAGAAGTGTGATGGTGCCAATTTTTAAGAACAATGTGCAGAGACGTTAAGAGACGTGCAGAGTTGTGGAAACTACAAAGGGATAAAATTGATGAGCCACACCATCGTGTGTTATGGGAAAGAATAGTTATGGGAAAGAATAGTGGAAGCTAGACTAAGGGCAGAGGTCAGCATTTTTGAACAACAGTTTGGTTTCATGCTAAGCACAGATGCAGTGTTTGCTTTGAGGATGTTAATAGAGAAGTACAGAGAAGGTCCGACGGAGCTGCATTGTGCCTTTGTAGATCTGGAGAAAGCATATGACAGTTTGCCGAGAGGAACTGTGGTAGTGCATGAGGAAGGCTGGAGTGGCAGAGAAGTATGTTAGAGTGGTGCAAGACATGTATAAGAGATGTAAGACAGTGGTGAGGTGTGCTGTCGGTGTGACAGAAGAGTTCAAGGTCGAGGTAGGACTGCATCAAGGGTCAGCTCTGAGCCCTTTCTTGTTTGCTATGGTGATGGACAGGCTGACAGACAAGGTTAGACAAAATTTCCCATGGACTATGATGTTTGCAGATGATATTGTGATCTGTAGTGAAAGCAGAGAACAAGTACAGGAAAATCTAGAGAGGTGGCGGTATGCCCTGGAAAGGAGGGGGATGAAGGTTAGCCTCAGTAAGACAGAATACATGAGTATGAATGACAAGGACCCAAGAGGAACGGTGAGATTACAGGGAGCAGAGATAACGAAGGTGGATGATTTTAAGTACTTAGTGTCAACAATTCAGAACAGTGGAGATTGCGGAAAAGAGGTGAAGAAGCGTGTGCAGGCAGGTTGGAATGGTTTAGAGAAAAGTGTCCGGTGTGATGTGTGATAGGAAGGCATCGGCAAGAATGAAAGGAAAAGTGTACAAGACGGTGTTGAGGCCAGCGATGTTGTATCATTTATAAACAGTGGCTCTGGGGAAAAGACAGGAGGCAGAGCTGGAGGTAGCAGAGATGAAAATATTGAGGTTCTCTTTTGAAGTCACGAGGATGGATAGGATCAGGAATTGGTACACCATAGGGACAGCACATGTAAGACGTTTTGGAGACAAAGTCAGAGAGGCTAGATTGAGATGGTTTGGACATGTACAGAGGAAGGATAATGAGTATATTGGTAGTAGGATGCTGAGGTTCAAACAACCAGGCAGAAGGCTTAGAGGAAGACCAAAGAGATGATTCATGGATGTGGTGAAGGAGGACATGAAGGTAGTTGGTGTAAGAGAAGAAGCTGCAAAGAATAGGGTAAAATGGAGGCAGATGATTCACTGTGGCGACCCCTGAAGGGAAAAGCCGAAATGAGAAGAAGAAGAAGAGAAGATAATTAAATATCACTATAATATAAAGTCCATGTTATTGATTCTGACCTTTATATGTTCTTCAGTCTGACTCCAGTTCAGTTTACGGTCTTTAAAGATCTCCAGTTTCTCCTGGAGAGGCTTCAGTGCAGTTTTGAGCTTCTCCTGAAAAACATCAATGCACTGCATGGAGACTCTGTGTTTTAACTTTTACTTTACACATTGTTAATTTACATCAGTGTGTATTCGGGATTTAAGTGTGCAAAGTTCAGTGTGTTTTTAAGCTCATGAGACAGTAATAGTGATATTCTTACATTTCCATGTTGACCAAAAGATGAGACCTATAGGATGAGGGATTAGCGGTGGTTTGCTGCTTTGCTATATCATGGAAGATCTACTTCTATTTTCACAGGTGTCACTTCAGATGACAAATCGGAATATGGTGGAGACTCACAAATTTATAATTTATTATAAAGTTAAATTCATTACAAAGCAACTACAGTTAGATCGTGATTTTATAGCGGCGCTCCTGAGTGAAACCCCCAGGTCTGTAACATGCCTGTGTACAACCCTGCAAAGCCTATCACTGATTTGTCCCGTATGCTGGAATCATGCTGATGGAAGACCAGCCAAAATAAATAGCACGTAGTCCATATGTTGGTTAATACCAGTCAGTAATATCTGCTTTTAATAGCTAGCACTCATGTGTGGAGCCCCACTTATAATGAAACATCCTATAGTGTAGTGGTCCCCAACCTTTTTATGACCACGGACCAGTCAACGCTTGACAGTTTTACCACGCCGGGGTAGCTTGTTTATATTGTAAATATAATACCCCGCCCTTGCCCAGAGTCGGCTGAGATGTGTCCCAGCCTCCCTAATCAGGATTAAGCATTACATTTTTAATCGACCTCGAACTCTTCTTAAAAAAACAGCAACAACAACCCACCGGTGATGGTGCACTACCGTTCCGCAGCCCGGGGGTTGGGGACCACTGCTATAGTGTATGTCCAGGCTTCGCCATCTGTACTTGAGTCACGTGATGTGACGTCACTGTTAATGAAGTGAAGTCCTCTACCTGTATAAGAAAATACGGTAGTATAATCTATCTATCTATCTCGTGCCTGAGTCGTAGGACGACCATTGGCGACCCGCCATGAAGGATAACGCCCTGGTTATCATCTTCATGGGGGTTTTCTTGGCAGGATTAGTGCAGTGGTTTGCCATTGCCTTCTGCACGATGCGAAACTATGGACAATTTAGAACGGCCTATTAACCTACTGTGCATGTCTTTGGATTGTGGGAGGAAACTGGAGCACCTCGACAAAACCCACGCAAGCACGGAGAGCACATGCAAACGCCACACAGAAACATCCAGGACGGTAATCGAACCCAGGCCTTCTTGCTGTGAGGTGGACGTGCTAACCACTATGCCACCGTGCCGCCACCGTATAATACAACTGCTTAATAATTAAAATGTATTTAAATAAATATTACTCGTTTCTGTATTTTTTTTTTCCTGACACCTTGTGTAAATTGCCAGTGGTGTCTGTAGAATATAGGACCTGTAGTGATCCAGCTAGTGAAAGCTTTGGGAGTACACAGGACACGGTGCTCTTTGGAGGTTTTAAATTTGTACATCGTAGCGCTAGCCTGTGGCGAAGTATCATGTTAGCTTAACTTAGGAAATACTTCTTCAATCCATCTTTCGTGATATTTTCAGCTTCAGTTCAGTTCATTTTCTGTAACCGCTTCATCCTAATTAGGGTCACGGGGAGGCTGGTGCCCATCCCAGCCAACTCAGGGCGAGGGCAGAGTACACCCTGGACAGCTCGCCAGGCCATCGCAGGGCGGAAACACGCTGACGGCTTTGCAGCCTACTCTTGTCGAAAGTCAGCAATGGTTCTTTTACATGCCTCACACCATAGACAGTGAGAGACATGGCCGGCCTTTGATAACCCAGTTAGCTGCACTGGGGGGGCAGTGACAACCTTGTGGAGAGTGGGACTCGAACCCCCAACCTTTGGATCAGCGATCCGGCACCTTATACCACTAGACCACCACTTCCCCATATTTTCAGCTTTTCTATGGAAATAGTTGGAATTAGTCATTGGATAAAATGAAAGCAGTGCATATTTATTTCTTTAGAAATGTGCTGTTGTGTCACGTATCCTGTTTGTGACTTATTTTTCATTAACAAGCTCTGCTGAAACAGTTAGCAGTGTGCTAATAAGTGCACCTAGAAAAGTTAGTTTCCTTTCGCATGTTACATAAACATGATATTCAATCTCTAGTATGAATATATCATCTTCATATAATATCATATCCAGAAGAGAACTGGGTTATGCAGAGATCAAGACCTACTGTGCATGTCTTTGGATTGTGGGAGGAAACTGGAGCACCTGGACGAAACCCACGCAAGCACGGGGAGAACACCCCGAAGTCCCCACCCCTCACTTTTTACCTGTTTTATTACATTATATGTAATTTAATTTTTTTTAATTTACCTATTTATTCTTTTAATCTAAATTTTATGAGATGGCTCTGCACAAAATAGTCTAAGTTGGTGAAGTGAAATGAGAAAACTATATATAAAAATGGGGCAGGCAGGCAGTGATGGCTTGGTACACATATCCAGCACCTATCCTAGGGTTGAGGGTTCAAGCCCCACTCTCAAGGGGTTGCCACTGTCCCCATAGTGCAGCTAACTAGGTTTTCAAAGGCCTGCCATGCTGCTCACTGTCTGACGTGAGAGATTCCTGAAAAAGAACTACTGCTGACTTTCGACAAGATGAGCTGCATAGCCGTCAGTGTGTTTCTGCCTTGTGATGGTCTTATGAGCTTTCCAGGGTGTACTCTGCCCTTGCCCAAAGTTGGTTGGGATGGGTGCCAGCCTCCCTGTGACCCTAATTGAAATGAAGTCCTGTGTGCCATCTATGTGTAACGTGATCTGTCAGAATAAATACATCTTTTTCTGAAAGTTCCCAGAGGCTGCAATCTTACTAAGCCAAGAGACATCACATCATGAAGACCAAAAAGCTACCAAAACAAGTCAGGATCAAAGTGATTGAGGACTACCAGTCAAGGTTGGGTGATTCAAAAAAAAAAAAAAAAAATCCAAGTCTATCGTCATCAAAGACATGGCACCACAACAAACTACCAAGAGAGAGAGCCACCAACCCAAACTCACAGACAGGGCAAATAAGCCATTAATCATAGAGGCACAACAGAGAAAATGGTAACCCTGAATGAGCCGCAGAGTTACACAGTGGAGACTGGTGTATCTGAGCTGTCCAGCGTTTACTTTGCCCTCACCAAGAGTTGGCTGAGATGGACACTGGCCTCCCATGACCCTAATTAAGATTAAAAGGTTCAGTAAATGAATGAATGAATGAATGTGACTGTGTATCTGCGCATACCCACAGTAAGCCATATGCTCCATAGAGATGGGCTTTATGGAAGAGTGGACAGAAAAAAAGTCCTTACATAGTGTTAAAAATATAAGGTCATATGGGCGACTCTCCAAATCTATGGAGGAAGGTGTTATAGTCAGGTGAGACGAAAATTGAACTCTCTAGCCACCATGGAAAACGCTATCTCATGACTATACCTGTTCATCCTCGCGCTGATCCCAAGACAGGATAAATGCAGAGGGTTGTGTCAGGAAAGGCATCCGATGTAAAACATGTGCCAAAATTTTATATTCAAATGATGAAAACGAATGTCATACTAGATTGGTCGAGGCCATGGTTAACAACAACCACCATCAGTGCTGTTAACCACCAGGGTGTTGATGGAAACTGGGCTACTGTTGGTCAAAGAAGGAGAGGTGGGACGCATGTCCCGAGGTGGAGAGAGAGGAGGAAAGGTATGAGTCTAGGACTGAGAGTAGGGACTTTGAATGTTGAAACTATGACAGGAAAAGCTTGAGAGTTGGCTGACATGATGCAAAGGAGGAAGGTGGACATACTGTGTTTTCAGAAGCCCAGGGGGAAAGGTCCCTTGGCTAGAAGCTTCGGAGCAGGGTTTAAGCTGTTTTATCATGGTGCAGATGTGACCAGAAATGGAGTAGGAGTCATCTTTGAGGAGGAGTTTGTCAGGAATGTTCTAGAAGTGAAAAGAGTGTCAGACAGAGTGATGGGTCTCAAGTTATGAATAGAATGTATTAAGTTCAATGTTGTTAGTGCTTATGCCCCACAGGCAGGATGTGAGCTACAAGAGAAGGAGAGATTCCGGAGTGAGTGAGATAAAGTGATGCAGAGTTGAAAGGGTGGTCATTAGTGCAGACTTCAATGGACATGTTGGTGCAGGCAACAGAGGGGACGAGGAAGTGATGGGCAGGTTTGGTATCCAGGACAGGAACACTGAAGGACAAATGTTGATAGATTTTGCAAAAAGGATGGACATGGCTGCGGTGAATACTTTCTTCCAGAAGAGAGAGGAGCATAGGGTGACTTATAAAAGTGGAGGTAGAAGCACACAGGTAGACTACATCTTGTGTCGGTGATGTAATTTGAAGGAAGTCAGTGACTGCAAAGTAGTAGTGGGTGAGAGTGTTGCCAGAAAGCAAAGGACGTATGGTATGCAGGATGACGCATCATGGTGAGAAAGATCAAGAAGGCAAAGGCAGAGCAGAAGACAAAGTGGTGGAAGCTGAGAAAGGAAGAGTGTCATGTTGTCTTCAAGGAGGAGTTGAAACAGGCTTTGGGTGGTCAGGAAGTGCTTCCAAATGACTAGACAACTATAGCTAATGTGATCAGGGAGACAGGTAGGAGAGTACCTGGTGTGTTCTCTGGAAGGAAAGCAGATAAGGAGACTTGGTAGTGGAATAAGGAAGTACAGGCTTTATGTTTTTTAAGTACAGCCTTCATCCCCTTCATTGAGCTGCCTACCATAGCATATTAGCTCTGCTAGCCACACCCCGGCTAACAAGCCCAGTTGAGCATGCTTAGTTATACACGCCCGAAGATACTCCGATCTTATAGCTGTAGTAGAGTCGACCGGTTGTAGATGAGCATAGTGCAAAACATGAACAAACAAAACAACAAATAAAACAAATTAAAACGAACAAAGAAACAATTTGACTCTGAGAACGCCGCGAGGTCGCCCTCTGGGCAGCGCCATCTTGGAGACGTCACTCCAACTTCAATGTAAAAGGACATGAAGAGTACTGTAATAAAGTTTATCCTTTTGGTATCGTTTGTTAAACATGCTACAGAACATAAAATCTCACACATGAACATGAACTTAGGTACCGTACTGGAATAATAATTGAAAAAGATTTTAATACAACAGTTCAGAGAAAACCGTCATTTCTCAGGAGAAAGTCTTAATTCTTCAGAAGAGACATCCAGCATTTTCTATCACTTAGCCAGAGAAGACACATAGCGTTTGAGTGGCATCATAGAGCTTAACTGGTAATTAAAACACACACAAAAAAAGAGGCTCATTGACAACTTCTGCACGAGTGAGGAAAAAGGGACGGGACATCACCTCAACCAATCAGGAGAAAGGAGGACAGCCATTGACTGAATTTGAATCACGTGCCGGTTGCTCGGCAGTCAGCGAGTACTCAAACTGTGGGTGCAAACCCATGAATAGTCAAGGGCCTACTGCAGAGGTTTTGCAGCTGACGTCATGCATACATTATCCCAATGCGGGTTTTGTTATTAGTGTGAAAACAAACCATTCACTCCGGCCCCAACACAATTGCACAAGCGTGTGTAAGGGTTTAATACTGCATTTATTTATTAAACAAGTGCACAATGGCACTTCACTGTGTTGCTGTCGGTTGTTTTTTATTTTATTTTTTTAATTATAGAGGAAGGAAACCAGGTGTTAGATATCATAGATTCCCTACTAATAAGGTCCGACGAGTGAAATGGATTTCTGCTTTGAAAAGAGCTGATACCGACAACAAAAAGAAAGACTGGCGATCAGCTCCCACCAGTCGTGTATGTAGCGAGCATTTTGTTGGAGGCAAGTAATTTTTATCAGTAGCAATATTATTATTTTTTGTCTTAACCACAGTTTGATATCTGCTGTCCATTTATAAGCTGAGGGCAGCTAAAATGCTATTTAATCTTTATTATAACATGTACAGTATGTATAATATAACTATTATAATACATCATAGATTTAGATCCACATGTTTGTGCTTAATATACAATGTCGACAAAATGATAAATGATAAAAAAATAATGTGAGTCATAATTACCTTTGCCATGATTAATACTTTGGTGTCCTCACACAGCTTGCCATGGGCGATATTAGAGGCTTTCATAGGTATAATATGCTCACGAAGTGCCGAAACCCACCCAGATAAAAAATACTCATACGCTTCCCAGATTCAACTTTAACAGTCTTTAATACGTGTTCTAACACACACAACAAACATGCTGTTCTTTGGTTTCTGCTTCACTTGTTTAATCCCACAATGCAGTACATAACCAGAACATACCAAGTTCCGGGGGGGGGGGAATCATTAACAATGATTGCTACATTCTAAGCCCTTTGAAACTTTTCAGTTTTTCATGAGTGTAATCAGATGTGCGATTAATCAAATAATTATAGATATCTGGGTATGTTAAACCAGGTATCCTGTCCGTTGCTTCATACATGCAGTTAACAAACTAACCAAACGTATGGGTCATTTGTTAGCCCTGATATCTGTAGTTTTTGAATATACTGTTGTTTATGATCATTATCATAATTACCAGGAAGCTCGGAAAGCACTGGGATTGTATTACGGCTGTCAACATTCATATTTATATAATCTATCACGCTAAAAACAGGCACCTCCAAAGTAAGTACACGTTTGTTTTCACCCCAATATGGCGGCAGCTACTCGGCGGTCAGGTGACTGCAAAACCTCTATAGGTACTGGATCACTGATCCTAAGGTTGTAGGTTCAACGCCCACTCACCACCATTGTCAACCCCCTCCCCCCAGTGCAGCTAATTGGGTTATCAAAGGCCGGCCATGTCTCTCACTGTCTAATGAGAACCATTGCTGATTTTCGACAAGAGTAGGCTGCAAAGCTGTCAGCATGTTTCCGTCCTGCAATGGCCTGGCGAGCTGTCCAGGGTGTACTCTGCCCTCGCCCGGAGTCGGCTAGGATGGGCACCAGCCTCCCTGCGACTCTAATTAGGATTAAGCAATAACAAAAAATGAACTTAACTGAACTTCAAACAATTCATTTTACTTGCAGATTGTGAGGTGACAAAACCAGAATAATGCCGAGGTGGGGGTGGGTAGGTGGGTGGAGGTTGCAAGGAATTGTATGTGTAACACCAGCTTGATATAGCTGTGCTAGATTTTATACTAGGTTCTGGAGGAGTAAAATGAATTGTGGAGATTTGAATTTGAACAGCCGGCAGATTTATTACAATTAACAATACTACAAGAAACAGTGCAAACAATATTGTAGAACTTTCTTTACAAATTAAAAATAAAATAAAATAAGCTTAAATCTCTAAGGTTTGATTGGTGTGAAGGGGGGAGTGTTTTGGAGGATTGTGATGGGTTTGGGATAAAGGTGTTTTTATGTGTTGTTATGTGGGATGGTGTGATTTGAAGTGGTTGGGTGTGTAGATGTAGTCTGGCATCCAGAGAACAGTTGGCCACACTCTGCGTCTGGATCTACCAAGAGTTCTCACTGGATTTGGCTCGCCATCCGTGTCCCAAACCAGCTTCCAGATCAAATCCAGATCCACTAAAAACCAGTCGGAGTTTCCAAGAAAACAAACTCTCTCCACCCGGTTCGATTGAGAGAGAACAAAACACATACAAGGCTTCGTGTCGCCTGAGGGCTCTGTATGCCCTGCTCTTCACGCCTCTGCTGCACTCTCTGCTGGTCGCATGCAGCACGTGCCTATGACGCTCAAGGGGACTAGGAAACTAGTGCTTTCAGGGAGTGTTGGAAACTAGGGTTTTTCCAATAAAATTAGTAACCATGTGTTCACATGTGTTACACCCTCCCGTCTTGAATAAGCATGAGTCCCGTCATGTACTTAAATGTTTGTTTAAACATCATAGATCTGATGGTTTTCATAGCTACTAAATGACTCTAGGGCTTGGTTAAAGTTATCCAAGAACCGTTGTGCAAAAGATATCAGCGGTTGACCCAATTGAGGGTAATGAAACCGTCCTGGGGCTCGCTTTAATCTTTCAGATTTTCTCACATTGGGAGTTTCATTTGTTGTTTCAATTGTCTGTTCTGTTTGTTGGTCAATCACATCACCATTTTGCTCTGTGTCCACAATATTAACGTCTGGTCCTCCTTGTATTTGGTTTTCATCATCTCCTCCTTCCATGACATCTGAATGTGATTCCTCTGAGTAATTCGGCCTCATTCTGATTTTCCTGTTCATTGTCCATCTCGTCTGTGTCTGTCTCAACTGAAACTGTTGGGTGCAAGGAGGTATCCTTATTGAGTGAGAGTGGTTCATTTGAAATATCCGAGTTTGTTGTCTGGTTTCGTACATTTGATTGGTCTTGATTATTGTCATAAATCTTAATGAATGTCTCTGTTTCGATTGAAGGTTGTCCTGGCATGGGTTCATACTCCTCCTCTGATTCTGACAGATCTGTGTCCTGTGGTTCGGAAGGACTTTGTCGAGTTTTGCGTCTACGTGGAGGTTTTGGTCTTGTCTCAACTTCATCCTCAATGTCTGAGAGGTCACCACACGCAAGTAAAAGGTCTCGGTGAAGAGTTCTACTTGGACCATCACCTCTCTCTGGTCGAACCACATACACAGGAACATTTTCCATTTTCTTGACAACACGGTACACCATGCGTTCCCATTTGTCGGCAAGTTTATGTTTATTGCGCAAACGGACATTTTTGACTAAAACTCTATCTCCTGCTTCAAGAGTGGATTCTCTGACTTTCTTATCAAATCTGCTCTTATTGCGCTCTGCAACTTTTTTGGAGTTTTCAAGGGCAATTTGGTAACTTTCTTCGAGTTTAGCCTTTAGACTGCGCACATACTGAGAATGGGATGCAGGTGAGTCCCCTGTAACGGGCAACCCAAAGGCAAGGTCAACTGGTAGCTTAGGCTTACGGCCAAACATCAACTCATAAGGACTAAACCCAGTAACCTCACTCTTTGAACAGTTGTAAGCGTGTGTGAGAGGCTTGACAAAATCACGCCAATGAACTTTTTGGTCATCCTTCAGAGTACCTAACATACTAAGGAGGGTGCGATTGAATCGCTCTACGGGGTTACCCCTCGGGTGATAAGGACTGGTTCTCACTTTTTGATGCCTGTAATAGCACACAGTTCCTTAATCACATGTGACTCAAACTCCCTCCCCTGGTCACTATGGAGGCGTTTGGGGAACCCGTAGTGAACCAAAAAGTTTTCCCAGAGATTTTTAGCCACAGTGGTTGCCTTTTGATCACGAGTGGGCAAGGCCACCGATATTTCAGAAATGATCTGTGATGACTAAAACGCCCTTGGTACTTTACTATCGGGCTCAATCGAAGAAAGTCCATGCAGACCAATTCCATTGGTCGCGTGGTTTTAATATTAACTAAAGGCGCCTTTTCAGGCAAGGACTTTCTTCAACACAACGACCACAGTTCTTTATTTTGGTCTCAATGTCATGACCCATCTTAGGCCAATAAAATCTTGCTCTCACTAGTTCATGAGTCCTCTCCCACCCCATATGACCCATGTCATCGTGGAGTAGCTTTAGAACAGTGGGTCTAAGTGAGACAGGGAGTACAAGCTGGTAAGTTGTATCTGGGTCACATTGTCGCTTCCTGAACAAAAGGTCATCCTCATTTCAAGACGTTTCCATTCTCGGAGCATCAGTTTTATTTCAAATGTTTCTCTGTTGTTATGTGGAACATCTGCTCCAGCTTCAAGTAACTGAATGACACGATTGATGCTTGGGTCAGATCTTTTGTTGTTCTTTAAGCTCATGAGCAGAAAACAAGGGAACAGTTACTTGACCAGATGTTTCAGCATCACTGTATACATCAGGAATTGCATCAGCATTCATAGCCAAGGACTCAACAAGAATGACATGAGGTGAATCTTTGGTTTTCGTTGAGAAAATGCTTGTGACATACTGCTGCAATAGTATCAGGACATAAATCACTACATCGAGGAGGGGATCCGAGAAGACGTGAGGTGAGTTGTTGTATTCGGTCTCCTCTTCTAATGTCACATAATCCGCAGCTAGTGTTTGGTGGGGCCTTTCGTGATAGGCCATCTGCCCTGGTTAGCCTTTCCAGCTCTGTATTTGATTTGGAAATTGAAGGTGGATAGCGCTGCTAACCAGCGATAGCTAGCTGCATGCTTTGCAGTGGTCAGAATGTATGTAAGCGGATTATTATCCGTTACAACTGTGAATTCATTACCATAAAGGTAATCATGAAACTTTTCTACAATGGACCATTTCAGAGCTAGAAATTCTAGCTATGAGCTGGATATCTGGTTTCGCTTGGTGTCAGCCCTCTACTGGCATAGGCTATGACGCCGCATTTTACCACCTTGTTCTTGATAAAGAGCGGCACCTAGGCCTGTAGAGCTGGCGCCGGTATGCAGAACATATTGGAGCTTTGGATCTGCAAAGCCCAATACAGGAGAGGATGTTAATTTCTCCTTAATGCATTCAAAGGCTGACTGACAGACAGATGTCCACCTCTCGGCAAAAGGTTCTCGGGGGTTGAAATACTTAGAAGTGTCGGTTCAAGCTTCTGGACTTTTCTATAAGGTGGGTAGCCACATGTAAGGTCGCTTTAAGGGCCGAACTATCTTTGAATAATCTTTAACAAATCGGGCGATAGTAGCCGGTGAACCCTAAAAACGAGTTGAGTTGCTTCAAGTTTTGTGGCACTGGCCAGGTCTTAATGGTTGCTACTTTTTCAGGATCTGTTTTTCACGCCATTTCTGAAACAATATGGCCTAAATATTTAACCGATGTCTGAAAAAGCGACATTTCTGGGGGGACAACTTTAAGCCATATTCACGAAGACGGTCCAAAACATGCTTTAGCCTCTGTTCGTGTTGCTCTAGGGAGTCTGAGAAAAGAATCAAATCGCCTAGGAAGACGGGCACCTCCTTTAGATTAATGTCTCCCATGCACCTCTCCATTAACTCTCTGAAAGGTGCTAGGAGCATTTGTGATTCCCTGAGGCATTCGATTGAACTCATAAAACCCTAGGGGGCATACAAACGCTGTTTTGGCCTTATCTTCCTCATCCATCTCTATCTGGTAGTAGCCCGACTTTAAGTCCATGACAGAGAACCAGTTTGACCCAGATAGAGCGGAGAAGGTCTCTTCAAGATTTGTAACGCTGTAAGCCGCCTTTTAACCGCTTGTACGTTAACCTTACGGTAGTCCACACAGAGACGCACTCACCCGCCTTTTTTCTTAACTACAACGATGGGGGACGAAAGGGGATTCTGATGGTCTTATTACCCCGGCATCGGTAAAGCATTTTGAGGTGTTTCCTAACAGCTTCAGAGTCATTTGGGTGAATAGGCCTCGATCTCTGTTTTATGGGTGTTTCGCCTTTAAGCTTGATTTTATGCTTAACTCTAGTGGCATGGCTAAAGTCAAGATCGTGGCATGCAAGACATCACTGTAAGCACTCAGACTCTGTGTGATGCGACTTTTCCACTCCTCAGGCAGAGGTGAATTTTCAAAATCAAAAGTCAACTGGTCCTTCGGTGATGAGGAGTCTGCAGACAAGCGACAACAACCTGCTGAGTTGGTATTGGACAGGTTTTGAGTTTCCAAGACTTGGTCTGCAACATGCAGTTCAGCAAGGACACAGTTGCCAGGAAGCATAATGTCATGATCGGTTTCATTTATCCAAACAGGGTGCTTGTAAGGACTTTGACTTGGCACTGTGATAAGACAGCAGTCAACAAAGATTCCACCTGGAAGGGCTGAGGACATTGGCTGCTCTACTACTGCCCATTTGTCTGTGAGTGGCGAACTTAAGTGGGCACAGCTTTCAAGACAGACCTTCTCGTGAGCTGGAATAACATCAGGTGTGTTGCCCTCAGTGTCATTAGCCCAAGCTTCCTGTGCTCTTTGTTTCAGATTCTGTGCTCGAGGATTTTTAAAATCTGACTATAGCCATAGACAGCTGGTAGAATGGGAGTGTCTCGACAATGTTCCTCATATAAAACATCGAGGGCATTTGTACCAATTAACACTGGCAAGTCTGTGCTGGAGCGCAAATCAGGTACTATTAGAGCTAATGTAGAAATTTGAGGCTCAGACTCAACAAACTCTTTGGAAAACCAACTGAACTTCTACATAGCCTAGATAAGGTACCGCTTGGACCGTTGCACCTCAACATCTAGGTCACTGATCGGCTGGATTGGAAAAGTCAACCAGGTGTCTCTGGTAAAAGGAGTGTGAAATAGTCGTGAATTTGCGACCCTGAATCTAATAGAGAATTGCAGCTAACGCCAGCTATGTTTATATTAGCAGTGCACTTCTTACCTATTAAGCCCTTGGGAAAGCTAGAATGGTGTTTACTCGATAGCGAACAACTCTGTTTTGGCTGGGGTTTCTGAGTGGGACTTGTGTCGCTACTAGTTCCAGTTTGTCCTCAACTGAAACAGGAACTAGTTTTAAATCAGTGTTACATTGGTCCTCCCAAGCCTTTTGTTTTGACCTAAGCTCTTTGCGCTTAGCTTCAACAGCTTTGGGGTTTGGGTCACTGTCACAAGAGGGGACTATATGGCCATCCTCGCCACAGTTAAAGCAGAACCATGGGCGAGGCTTTTTGTTACCTTTTCCAAAGCTTTCACTTTTCGGCGGTGAGTTCTGTGTTTGTGTCCCTTTCCGCTGTTGTTTCTTTGCAACTTTGGGGGACTTTGTCTGAGGTTTCTTTTCAACTGTCTTTTCCATGGACGCTTTTAAGTAAGTTAACTGTTCTTGCAGTTGAGCAATTTGCTCGACAATCACCCTCTGGACTTCAGGAGTGCTCAAGTGTTCGGGATTTAAATTAGGAGTTGGTCTGTTGTTGATTGGAGAACTGGGAATATCAGAGTTTGAGGTAGTTGTGAGAGTTTCCCTATTTGTTTGTGTCACAACAGAATCACCTGTTAAACTTTCAGTTACTGAGAAGGCCAGTGGAAGCTTATACCTTCACTTTCAGCAGCAGAGGCCTGAAGTTTGCTAAGTTCACTCAAGCAACAATTTCTCATAATCTATTCCACTTGCTTTGGCAATTCCCTTTAAATCAAAGAGAAAAGACTTGGTCAGATCAGCTGTTAACTTATCACTATAAAGTGGGATAAGAGCTGAATTTTGTGAACAAACTTTGGGTCAGATGTTGCTCTTTGACATGGTAGTTCAGCCTGAATTGACTCAATAGCAGTGCCATACTCAAACTCAACCTACGGGGCTGTATTTTCAAAGTCAGGGTCAGAAGTAGTAAGTTTCACTGTTCGTGTAATAGAACCATACTTTTCTAAAAACTTAATAACTTCATCAGTCTCAGTACCAGAAAAACCACTAATTAATACAGCATTTGGTACTTTGATACCTTCACGATCAATGATATCCAGATTTCTTTTGTGGGAAAAGTTGTACAAAACGTCATAAAACTGCCAAACTGTATGCCAAATTATTAATTTAGAGGCAAAATGTAGCCAAAACTCCTCCTGGCTGGCTCGCCACTTTGATGTAACACCAGCTTGATATAGCTGTGCTAGATTTTATACTAGGTTCTGGAGGAGTAAAATGAATTGTGGAGATTTGAATTTGAACAGCCGGGCAGATTTATTACAATTAACAATACTACAAGAAACAGTGCAAACAATATTGTAGAACTTTTCTTTACAAATTAAAAATAAAATAAAATAAGCTTAAATCTCTAAGGTTTGATTCGTGTGAACCCGGGAGTCTTTTTCCAGGATTGTGATCCGCTTGGGATAAAGGTGTTTTTATCTGTTCTTATCTGGGATCCTGTGATTTGAAGTGGTTGGGTCTGTAGATCTACTCGCATCCAGAGAACAGTTGGCCACACTGGCGCCTGGATCTACCAAGAGTTCTCACTGGATTTGGCTCGCCATCCGTGTCCTAAACCAGCTTCCAGATCAAATCCAGATCCACTAAAAACCAGTCGGAGTTTCCAAGAAAACAAACTCTCTCCACCCGGTTCGATTGAGAGAGAACAAAACACATACAAGGCTTCTCGTGGTCGCTGAGGGCTCTGTATGCGTCCTGCTCTTCACGCTCTCTGCTGCACTCTCTGCTGGTCGCATGCAGCACGTGCCTATGACGCGCTCAAGGGGACTAGGAAACTAGTGCTTTCAGGGAGTGTTGGAAACTAGGGTTTTTTCCAATAAAATTAGTAACCATGTGTTTACATGTGTTACATATGTATTAAACATAAACAAGATTTTAATTTGAATAAAATCACACCATTGACAAAATTGATATCACAGTTTAATTTTATCCGTTTTTAGTTCATTATGAACAATAAAAGACAAGAGTGCATTTTTTTCTCTCTCACTAAGATTTTTTTTTTCTCACTGAGCAAGGATGAAAACTAAATGAGTTTTTATGAGAATGAGCATCTTGCAAAAAAAATGCTGACATCATTAGGAAAGCACATTTTCTAATCAGATAATATATGTAGATTAATTTTGTTCTCTTTATTAATGTGACACATGGACTTACATATAAACATGATTTACCTTGTAGTCTGTTACTGCCTCATCAATGGGGGAGAACCTGTGGTTAGTGTGTTTTTTTGAATCTCGACACACCAAACACACGGGCTGTTGATCATCCAGACAGAAAAGTTTGAGTTTCTCGTTGTGCACACTGCAGACTGTTTCGGACCCTGACGAAGATGTCCAACTTCTGTCCTGTAGGAAAGTCTCACACAGGTTCCTCAAGGCCAGATTTATGGGTGGATCATCTACTGAAGACGCAGTTCTACAAACAGGACATTCTCTGTATCGTTTTATCTTCCAGAAATTCTGCAAACACACTTTGCACACACTGTGACTACAGCAGAGAAGAACAGGATTCTTAAAGATTTCATGGCACACAGGACAGGAAAAATCATCCTCGGAAAACTTGGAAGCCATTTTATTTTGCTGCTGTTGTTCTCTCCAGTCAGAATGTGAGGAGTTTCACTTTCACTTTGGTTAAAAAAACAGAAGGAAAAGATCCTGATTTTAGGCAATTTTAATATTAAACACACTACTCTTTATGTCTAGACAGGTCCATTCACAATGCTGTGAAAATAAAGACTCAGATTCCTCAATAAATTGAGAATAAAACGAAACTCACCAGAGAAAAGCACTGCAGGCTGTTTATGAAGGACTGCAGTCGTCTCACAATCAACATTTCCTGAATAAGAAGAGTTTAAGAGACAAAGATTATGACGCATTAGAGCAATGAATAATTTCAAAAACATCCATAACACCTCTGAGCCACAACTTATTACCACACAAGGTACAGAACTCTGTGATTCCCATTGCAATTCACTGGATCTCAGTCAGAAAAAATGCAGTCTTACAACAGCACAACATTCTGAATCTTATTCCCAACCTCTGAGTTGGGAAGGAATTGTTATGGTCTGTGTTGGGAATGGGTCTGAATTTGGCAGCTTTTAACTCTTTTTCTCTCTCCTTATGCATTGCAGGAGCTGGCATGACTGTCACATGCAGGCAGAGTCCCTACCACACACCTGATTCCACTCAGTCACCACGCGCTCATCCCAGCGCTAGAAGATTGTCCCTTTTTGCGATTAAGTTTCATCACGATCTCTCTGGCTCCTGGTTCTCAGCTCCGTGCTCGAACAGTTCCAGCTCTGAAGTTTCCGATAGTAATTTTGGTTTTCGTGTATCCCTTCACCTCTATGGTGACTACAATTTTTCTGTACTCCAGTGCCTCCCCCGTGTACAATTAACCTCATCTGTATCATCAAACTCTGTCTCCTGCATCTTTGGGTCCGAGTGAATGCTCCCGGCATCACAAAATCTTCTAGCCTAAGAAATGGACCCAGTAGAGACCGCCCAACTCCAGCAAGCATTATCCCACCAGGGACTCCTGTTGGGACAGCATGATTCCACTCTGTACTAAATTGTGGACAGCCTCCAGAGATTGACCACCAGCATGGTGCAGCTCAGCGGAAGGCCATCTCCACCCAACTCACTGCCACGACCCCGCCACCCTTCACTCTCCGCACCGGCAGCATCGCTAGCCCCATTCACCACACACCGAGAGCCACTCATCCACACGCCAGCGAGGTATTCAGGCAAGATCGGCTCATGTGCTCAATTCCTCCACCAGTGCTTGCTGGTCTTCAGTCAGCAGCCGCTCACTACACTATCAACCAAGCCAAGACCGCATTTGTGATGAGCCTGCTCACAGGTCAAGCCTCGTCCTGGGTGCTAGCAGTCACCCCCCCATACCTCGGTGTTATGCCCAAATTATGATCAGTTCAGGCTGGAGATGAATAGAGTCTTTGATCATCTGGCGAAAGAGGAGGAGGCGAGCAGCCAGCTGTTGTGGATCCAACAAGGCTTGAAGTCAGTGTCCGAATATGCTATCAGATTTCGGATCCTTGCCGTAGAGAGTGGCTGGAATGATCATGAGAGAGAGACAGATCCCGGGAAGAGCGGTTTAGCCCCATCTTCCCACCCTCGAGTGCCCGTGTGAGGCCCAACGCTGCCTCACCTCAAACCTCCTCGCACTTCCCTCCTCCGATGGAAGAGGACTCCCACGAGCTCATGCAGCTGGGCCACATCAGACTGATGGTGGAAGAAAGGCATCCATGGCGGGGCATTACCTCGCCAAGTGCCCAGCGCGGCCAGGTCCGACAGCCAGGAAAAGAACTCTCCAAGACGCCCGGGAAGCGCCTGCAAGTTCAAGGTACGCTGCACTCTGCACAACATACCCACTCAGTCAACATATTCATCGACTCAGGCGCCGATGCTAATTTCATTGATTCAGGGGTGGCTGAGCTTCACGACCTACCTGTATACAAACTTGAAACCCCAAAGGAGGTAGTAGCCATTGACTCATCGCTCGTGTCACTCACAAGACGAAACCTGTCAAGCTCAGGCTATCCGGTAATCATCATGAGTGTTTGGAGCTGTTTGTCCTCTCTGCTCCTCTCACTTCCCTGGTGTTGAGGTGGCTGTGGCTGCAGACTCACAAACCCCACATTGACTGGTGCACACTCACTATATGCAGCTGGGGTGACTACTGCCTCCAACACTGCCTACTGGCTGCTGTACCCCCCCCCCCACCACCACGGTTGAGTTGGGGGATATGGATTTTACTGGTGTCCCGAAAGAATAGCACAATTTGAAAGAGGCATTCAGTAAGGACTGGTCCTTTTTGCTACCATCGCATCAACCATACGATTGTGGCATTGAATGAATCTCACCGGGTCACTTTGAGTCATGCTGTTCGGTCTAACCAACTCTTCAGCGGTTTTTCAAGCCTTGGTCAATGACATGCTCAAGGACATGTTGAACCGTTTCGTGTCCATTCACCTGGACGACATCTTGATCTTCTCACAGGACCACGACTAGCTTCTCCGTCATGTGAGAGTGGCTTTAATGAGGCTCCTAGAAAACTGATTATTTGTCAAAGCTGAGACGTGCGAGTTCCATGTGTCCTCAGTTTCTTTCCTAGGGTACATTGTGCAAGAAGGGCGGATAAGACCAGATTTGGCAAAGGTGAAGGCAGTGGTGGAGTGGCCAGCTCCAGGAACGTAGAAACAGCTGCAGAGGTTCCTGGGGTTCGCCAACTTCTATCAAAATATCAAAGACTTGTACAGGATTATAGCCACCTAGCAGCCCCCTGACACAGCTGGCATCGCTCAAGGCACCCTTCAAGTGGTCCCCTAGTTCGCAGACGGCATTTGACAGGATGAAGTCTAAATTGGTCAACGCACCCATACTGATCCATCCAGACCCCTCGCTGCAGTCCGTTGTGGACTCCTCAGACTCGGAGGTGGGGGCGGTCCTCTCCCAGCGCTCCCCTACGCATCAAAAATTGCACCCGTGTGCCTTCTTCTCCTGCCCTAGTCCCCAGTGGAACGGAACTATGATGTGGGGAACCGTGAGGTGCTGGCAGTGATCTTGGCACTCCAAGAGTGGCAGCACTGGCTGGAGGGGGCAGCCCACCCCTTCATTTTCTGGACTGACCAGAAGAACCTGTCCTACCTCTGTACGGCCAAGAGGTTGAACTCCTGTAAGGAGCTCCTGATGGTTTCTCTACCTGGGGAGATTCAATTATACTCTGACGTACCGTCCCGGCTCCCGGAAAAATAAAACCCGATGCTCTCTCCAAGCAATTCGACCAGGGGGAAGACATCACCTTGAAGACCATCCTGCCCGCCTCCTGTGTACTTAGAGTTGCTTGTTGGGAGGTGGAACACCTAGTTCAGCATGCCCAGAATGAGGAACCTGAGCCTGTAGGGTGCTTCCAAGGTTGCTTATATGTTCCTCTACCAGCCAGTGGGAACACTCGTCAAGATTGGCCTACCACCCCTGAGTCCACCAAACCCTTTTTCACCTCCAACGACATTACTGGTGGCAGACAAAAACAGCCGACACCAAGGAGTTTGTTGGAACTTGTGCCACCTGTGCCCAGAGTACGTCCTCCCACCATGCACCTTTGGGCCTCCTTCACCTCTTACCCATACCTCATTGTCCCTGGTCGCACATTGCCGTGGACTTCATCACTAGTTTACCTCCATCTGAGGGCAACACAGTCATCCTGATGGTAGTAGACCACTTCTCTAAGGCGGTCCACTTCGTCACTCTACCCAAGCTCCCCTCGGTGATGGAAACAGCTGGCCTGCTGGTTCAACACATGTTCCGCCTCCACAGAATCTCCCAGGTAGTCGTTTCGGAGCAGGGTCCCCAATTTGCATCTAGACTTTGGAAGGTGTTCTGCAACACCCTGGGAGTTTCTTGCAGTCTAATCTCCAGCTACCACCCACAAGCTAATTGGCAAGGTGGAGCGAACGAATCAGAGCCTTGAATCCTCCCTGCACTGCGTCACCTCCCACCTCCCATCCTCCTGGTCCACACACCTCCAGTGGATTGAGTACTCACATAACTCCCTGGTCTGTGCTGCCACAGGGATGTCCCCCTTCATGGTGATCAACGGGTTCCAGCCTCCCCCTGTTCCCCAACCAGGAGGTCGAAGTGGCAGTCCCATCTGTCGAGGCACACTTTTGCAGAGCACGCAGGGTCTGGAAAAAACTGAACTTTCCCTTAGCAATTTTGGCTTTCGTGTTTCCCCTCATCTCTATGGTGACTACAATTCTCCATACTCCAGTGCCTGCTCTGTGTACAATAAAACTCATATGTATCATCATACTCGGTCTCCTGCATCTTTGGGTCCGACTGAAAACTCCCTGCATCACAATAAAGCATCACAAACAAAACCAAATAGACTCCAGACACTTTGGAGCTTGACTTCTCAGTGCTACCCACAATCTTGTCACTGAATGTGAATTAGATTTCATCATGGGACAGTTTAATTTTAGATTCCTCAATCATGTTTCTGTTCCTTGCCATATGGCGCAAGTGCAGTTGTTAGCATATAACTCACAGTAAAAAGGTCCTGAGTTCGAGTCCTGGATTTGTCCATGGCATTTTTGTGTGATGCATGCATCTTCTGCTCGTGTGGATTTCCTCCATGTACTCCAGTTTCGTCCCACAGTCCAAAGAAAGGCATATTAGGCTAATTGGCTGTTTCAAACTGTCCAAAGATGTGAGTGTAAATGGTTGTGTGTGTCGGCACTGTGATGGACTGGCATGCTGTTCAGTTTATACCTCGCAGAGATGGCTGAGATAGGCTTCAGGCTATCCGCGACCCTATTAAAATTAAGCAGTTTGGGAATTAATCAAAGAATAAATAAATGTTTACATAAATTGTGAAACCAGATCATTGATATAAGAGTACACTGTTCAGAAAATGCAGACACAAATTAAATGGTGTTTATTTGTAATAAGAGAGAAGTAACATGAAAATAAAAAAACAAATAAAAATACAGGTCTTTATGTTGGTCATCACTACTTTTGCCACAACTATTCCTCTTATATTTGAAACTATTGTGGGGGCTACCGATTAATGCGAATAAGAAGGTGAAATTATCTCTTTGTGGTTCTTCTATTTCAGTGGAAACCACACACAATCTACTGTGAATATTATATAAGAGCAAGAAAAATAAATATAAATCTCCACAGTTAGCCTATATATTGTTTTCTTTTTTTCTGGAAAGCATTTACAGCAACTACTGCAGGTTGTCACTAAATAAAGAGCAAACTAAAGATGTGGTTCAATATAAATAAATTATCATTATATTTGAGCAAAACTAAAATAATGCTATTTTGTAGTTCCAGAATGGACAAACGTTCATATGCAAATAAATGCGGTTGAAATTGAATGAGTTCATGAAAATAAATTTCTTGGAGTAATTATAGATTATTGAATCACTGGAGATCAACCATTAAATATACAGACTTAACTATCAAGGTTCTGTTCAGTATTAAATAAAGCAAAACATGTTTGAGATTGTAAGGCACACCACATTTTATACTCTTCACAGTTTTACAAGATTTCAATTACTGTGTGGAAGTCTGGGGGGGAATGTCACAACAGTCTGTTACATCTATTATGAATTCTCCAGAAAACAGTGATATGAATTCTGCTTAATGATCTCACATACTCATCATTCTTAAAGTCAGAGTTATTAAAATTCACAGATCTTAAATGATGAACATAATCTTCAAAGCCCACATTAATATATTACCAAGAAATATTCAAAATCTTTTCAGGGAGCGATAGGGAGGGTTGCTTTTTAAGGGGAGTTCATTTTTAAATAATATATAATACGGTACACACACACGCACGTACGCACGCACACATACACACACACACACACACACACACACACACACACACACACACACACACACACACACAAAAGTTTGTGTACATCAATCATTGAACCCAAACTATGGAACAGTATGCATGTGGACCTAAAGCAACGTCCAAAAATTAAGCAGTTTAAAATTAAATATAAAGATCATTTTTTCGAGTCACGGGGAAAGCTCAATGGCTCACCAGGTCATGGCAGGACTAACACTCATACAACCATTCAGACTCACACTAGGGGGGGGGGTGTTTGCAAACAGCCAATTGACCTCATGTGCATGTTTTTGTCCTGTGGGAGGAAACAAGAGTACCCAGAGGGAACCCATGTAAGCACGGGGAGAACATGCAAACATGCAAACTCCATACAGAAACACCTGAGCTGAGATTCGAACCCAGGACCTTCTTGCTGTTAGGTGCGCCCCCAGGCTGCCACTATCTGATATGTTTATTTTAAAAAACTGATAAGGCCTATTGTTTTAATTATGAAAAAATACAGTGGTACCTCACCTTACGAAATTAATCCATTCCAGAGTCTTTTTCTTAATTTGGATTTTTCATAAATTGAACTGCATTTTACATTTAAAACGTGTGATTCATTTCAAGGACCCCAATACTATCCCCTAAACCCTTTAAAAATTATAAAAAGCATACCTTTTAAGACTTTCTTCTGCGTCAATATTGTACCAATGGTAGACGGGTTTGGCCATATTCCTTTGCGATATCATTAAACCGCATGCCATGAGCCCGCTTCTTCTTCTCACTTGCACCGGAAATCACACGTGTGTGTGTGTGTGTGTGTGTGTGTGTGTGTGTGTGTGTGTGTGTGTGTGTGTGTGTGTGTGTGCGCGCGCGCACGCGCGCGTGTTGACCATGTCTTCTTAGCAGAGTTATAATCTTACAAATGTTTCTGGAAGGTTCAAAGCCTGAGTGAAAAAATAAAATTGCAATGACTCAAAAAACTCATGAAACAACAGTACTCTGTCCTTTACACGAAAAGCATTACGGGAGATGCATCTCCATAATAGGCAATGGAAAGGAACTGCGTCATCCCTCCTAGCCAATGGGAGGCCAGCGGGGCGGGATGTTGGGAGATAGCCAATGGGAAGGAGCTGTGTCATCCCTCCTAACCAATGGGAGGCCAGCAGGGTGGGATGGAGTCAATGGAGAGCAACTTGTGCATTGTTTGAATGTTTGAATGGAGAACTTGTTTTGTGTACAGAGAAAAAAAAATTGGTAAATGTTTTTTGTAACCTGGATTTTTCGATTGCTGTGACTATCGTAAGGTGAGGTAACAGTGTAACTGTTTTTTAAGATACTAAAAAAATCAATTTTCTCATAATTATCTCTTTTTCCAAACAAACAACTTCAAAATAATGTTCTTTCTTCGTTCTGCTCACCAGTCAAAAATTGAACAAACTCATTGGGTACGACAGATACACTCACAAATATCAATGAGCCTTCTGCTTCTATTCTGTGTTTCCAGTAAAGACACAAACCCATCTGATTTAAAACCAAACTGCTGCTGGAAACAAACTTGGAACTTAAAAATCTCAAGTGCACATGTTCCTAGATAAACATCACCAGCTTAACATTTCACACAAAAAATAACAACATAGTAGCTATTGAAACAACATAATTAGTACAAATATAATAATGACATGAGTTTTTAAAATAAAATTGAAATAAACAAATAAATAACAATAAATTAAAAAAAAACATTTTCAGATTGAGGGGCAGTGGTGGTCTAGTGGTATAAGGTGCCGGATCGCTGATTCAAAGGTTGGGGGTTCGAGTCCCACACTGCACAAGGTTGTCACTGTCCCCCCCAGTGGAGCTAACTGGGTTATCAAAGGCCGGCCATGTCTCTCACTGTCTATGGTGTGAGGCATGTAAAAGAACCATTGCTGACTTTCGACAAGAGTAGGCTGAAAAGCCGTCAGCGTGTTTCCGCCCTGCGATGGCCTGGCGAGCTGTCCAGGGTGTACTCTGCCCCCACCCGAAGTTGGCTGGGATGGGCACCAGCCTCCCCGTGACCCAAATTAGGATTAAGCGGGTACCGAAAATGAACTGAACTGAACATTTTCAGATTTCAGATTCCACATTTAAAAGCATTTGAAGGATTTTAAAAGAGGCTCATTGACTTAGCAGGCACATTAAAAAAAGAAAGAAAAAAAACATGCAGCGTTATCTCTCACGGTCAGGATGTCTTTATGAAACCATTGAACCATCCCATAATTTATTAATGACTCTTAATCATCGTAATATTGCATAATTTCTGTAAGGGTGGCAGTATAGCAGGCCCTGCAGAAGGTGTTT
>CM045729.1:74084049-74179049 GCA_024760905.1 Plotosus lineatus
TACTAAGTGTCTCAATCTTCTCCTTCATCCTCCGACTCTTCTGCGCCTCTTCCTCTCTTAGTGCTGTAATCCTGACTGTCTCTTCATCTCGTAGAAACAGGTGAAGCTTCTCAAACTCCTCCTTAAGCAGACGCTCAGTGTGTTGTGCCTGAAACTGCAGTGATGAAGAAACCAAATGAAAAAATAACAGAATAGTTCATACTACATGACACAGGCAGTATTTGATTGGTTCACTGTCTGGAAAATAATTAGTAATTATTTGCCAAAGGTGAGGAGAATGTTGTTGAATCAAGAGGGTACTACCACTGAGCCTAAAGTGAATTGTTTAAGTATTTATTACACAGGAATATAAAAAGCAAACAAAGTCAAGATTTTCTGGCAAATTCATCCTATTTAAAGCTTGACAGGAAAAGTGAGGTGAACTCCATGTGCTGCCCAATAAGGGATAAGATAAAATGAGGTATTATTATGCTCAACTGTTTCATAACCAATGAAAATCTGTCATTCATTCATTCATTCATTCATTCATTTTCTGAACCACTTAATTCTAAGTAATCTCATGGGGAGAGTGGCGCCCACAGGGTGCTGATGGAAATTGGACTACTGTTGTTCGAAGACGTCGAAGAAGGAGAGGCGGGAGGCGTGTCCGTTGCCAGAGAGAGAAGAGGAAAGGCATGAGTCTAGGACTGAAAGTAGGGACTTTGAATGTTAGAACTATGGCAGGAAAAGGTAGAGAGCTGGCTGACATGATGCAGAGGAGGAAGGTGGACATACTGTGTGTTCAGGAGACCAAGTGGAAAGGTAGCAAGGCTAGAAGCATAGGAGCAGGGTTTAAGATCTTTTATCATGGTGTTGATGGGAAGAGAAATGGAGTCGGAGTCATCTTGAAGGAGGAGTTTGTCAGGAATGTTCTAGAAGTGAAAAGAGTGTCAGACAGAGTGATGAGTCTCAAGTTAGAAATTGAAGGTGTGATGGTCAATGTTGTTAGTGCTTATGCCCCACAGACAGGATGTGAGCGAGAAGAGAAGGAGAGATTCTGGAGGGAGTTAGATGAAGTGATGCAGAATACCCCCAGAGGTGAAAGAGTGGTCATTGGGGCAGACCTCAATGGACGTGTTGGTGCAGGCAACAGAGGGGACAAGGAAGTGATAGTCAGGTTTGGTATCCAGGACAGGAACACAGAAGGACAGATGTTGATCGATTTTGCAAAAAGGATGGAAATGGCTGTGGTGAATACTTTCTTCAAGAAGAAACAGGAGCATAGGGTGACTTATGAAAGCGGAGGTAGGAGCACACAGGTAGACTACATCTTGTGTAGGCGATGTAATTTGAAGGAAGTCAGTGACTGCAAAGTAGTAGCAGGTGAGAGTGTTGCCAAACAGCATAGGATGGTGGTGTGCAGGATGACGCTGATGGTGAGGAAGGTGTTAAAGGCAAAGGCGGAGCAGAAGACAAAGTGGTGGAAGCTGAAAAAGGAAGAGTGTCGTGTTGTCTTCAAGGAGGAGTTGAAACAGGCTTTGGGTGGTCAGGGAGTGCTTCCAGATGACTGGACAACCACAGCCAATGTGAGCAGGGAGACCGGTAGGAGAGTACTTGGTGTGTCCTCTGGAAGGAAAGTAGATAAGGAAACTTGGTGGTGGAATGAGGAAGTGCAGGAGTGTTTACAAAAGAAGAGGTTAGCTAAGAAGAGGTGGGACACAGAGAGGACCAAAGAGAGTAAACAGGAGTACAGGGAGACACAGCGTAAGGCGAAGGTAGTGGTGTCAAAGGCCAAACAGAGGGCGTATGATGACTTGTATGATCGGTTGGACAGTAAGGAGGGAGAAAATGATTTGTACAGGTTAGCACAGCAGAGAAATAAGGATGGGAAAGACATGCAGCAAGTTAGAGTGATAAAGGACAGAGAGGGAAATGTATTGACTGATGACAGAAGTGTGCTGGGAAGATGGAAAGAGTACTTTGAAGAGCTGATGAATAAAGAAAATGAGAGAGAAAAAAGAGTAGAAGAGGTGACCGTTGAGGACCAGGAAGTAGCCAAGATGAGTCAGGGTGAAGTGAGGAGGGCATTGAAGAGGATGAAGAGTGGAAATAGGCAGTTGGTCCTGATGACATACCAGTTGAGGTATGGAAGTGTCTATGGGAGGTAGCCATAGATTTTCTGACAAGAATATTCAACAAAGTCTTAGAAAGTGAGCAGATGACGGAGGAATGGAGACGTTTGCTTGTGTCCATTTTTAAGAACAAGGGAGATGTACAGAGTTGTGCCAACTACAGAGGGATAAAGTTGATGAGCCATACAATGAAGTAATGGGAAAGAATAGTGGAAGCTAGACTAAGGGAAGAGGTCAGCATTTGTGAACAACAGTTTGGTTTCATGCCAAGAAAGAGCACCACAGATGCAGTGTTTGTTTTGAGGATGTTAATAGAGAAGTACAGAGAAGGTCAGAAGGAGCTGCATTGTGCCTTTGTGGATCTGGAGAAAGCATATGACAAGGTGCCGAGAGAAGAACGGTGGTATTGTATGAGGAAGTCTGGAGTGGCAGAGAAGTATGTTAGAGTGGTGCAGGACATGTATGAGAGATGTAAAACAGTGGTGAGGTGTGCTGTTGGTGTGACAGAAGAGTTCAAGGTGGAGGTGGGACTGCATCAAGGGTCAGCTCTCAGCTCCTTCTTGTTTGCTATGGTGATGGACAGTCTGACAGGCGAGGTTAGACAAAAATCTCCATAGACTATGATATTTGCAGATGACATCATGATCTGTAGTGAGAGCAGAGAACAAGTGGAGGAAAACCTAGAGAGGTGGAGGTATGCCCTGGAAAGGAGGGGAATGAAGGTTAGTCTCAATAAGACAGAATACATGTTTGAACGACAAGGTTGTGAAACGGTGAGGTTACAGGGAGCAGAGATAAGGAAGGTGGAGGATTTTAAGTACTTAGGCTCAACAATCCAGAGCAATGGAGAGTGTGGAAAAGAGGTCAAGAAGCGCGTGCAGGCAGGTTGGAATGGATGGAGAAAAGTGTCCGGTGTGATGTGTGATAGGAGAGTATCGGAAAGAATGAAAGGAAAAGTGTACAAGACGGTGATGAGGCCAGCGATGTTGTCTGGTTTAGAGACAGTGGCCCTGGGGAAAAGACAGGAGTAAGAGTTGGAGGTAGCAGAGATGAAAATGTCGAGGTTCTCTTTGGGAGTAACGAGGATGGATAGGATCAGGAATGAGTACATCTGAGGGACAGCACATGTTAGATGTTTTGGAGACAACGTCAGAGAGGCTAGATTGAGATGGTTTGGACATGTACAGAGGATAAATAGTGAATATATTGATAGTAGGATGCTGAGGTTGGAACTACCAGGCAGAAGGCCCAGAGGAAGACCAAACAGAAGATTTATGGATGTGGTGAAGGTGGACATGAAAGTCGTTGGAGTAAGAGTAGAAGATGCAGAAGATAGGGTGAGATGGAAGCAGATCATTTGCTGTGGCGACCCCTGAAGGGAACAGCCGAAAGGAAAAGAAGAAGAAGAAGAAGAAGATAGACATGTATACATACAGACATCCTATATATGCACCCACATATACATATATTTACATGTACAGAAAAATCATATGTACAGACTATAGAATATTGGTGCATTAGGTCACACCATCTTTGTCTCATTCAAATATCTAGTCTATACTAAAATACACACTAAAATGAGATTTTTTTAAGTTTTAATTCATTCATTTTTATTCAGCAGGTGAGCTCCCAGCAAATTCAGGTGCAGAGCCGAAGAGCTGTGTAATAGCACTGTTATGGTTTGTGTTTGGGAGGACTTTGAATGTAGCAGTTCTTCTAACTGTTTCTCCTCAGTGCTGCAGGCTCCGGTGGAGGGTCGTGGCTGACCTATCCGGGCTGATTGCAGCGCAAACATCTGATCCCACTGTCTAATCTGACAGTACACTTTAAAGACAAGCAGCACGTTCACCTTGGTGGCAGAAGATTGTCTCGCATCACGTCTGCTTCCCCGGGTTCTCTCTGGCTCCTGGTTCCAGCTCAGCGCTCGACCAGTTACTCGCTTTAACATTAAGTTCCCAGTGCTTAATGTTTATTGTACTTCTCTTTATCCCCAGTAGTTACCGTGTTTGCCTCCTGCTTGAGTGCTTCCCCTTTGACTAATAAATTGGCTCAGTGTCATCTCACACTGTCTCCTGCATTTCTGGGTCCGGCTGAAATTTCAATGTGTCTGGCCACATGGACCCAGCAGAGACCAAGCAGCTCAAGCAAGCATTGTCCAGCCAGGGACCCTTGTTGGGCCAGCACGACTCCACCCTGCACTGGGTTTTGGAAACCCTCCAGCAATTGGCCACCAGAGCTGCTCAGCTGAGCGGAAGGATGGTTACCATCGCTGCCCAACTCACCACCCGGACCCTGCCCACCGATCCTTCGCTCGCTGCATCGGCAGCATCACCAGCCTTGCTCATCACACACCGAGAGCTGGTCACCCCCATGCTGGCAAGGTATTCAGGCATAATCTGCACATGTGCTGAGTTCCTCCACCAGTGCTCACTTGTCTTCAGTCAGCAGCTGCTCATGTACACCATGGACCAAGCCAAGATTGTTTTTGTTATGAGCCTGCTTATGGGTCAAGCCTCATCTTGGGCACTAGCAGTTGCCACCCATACCCCAGAATTACTGTATGCTCACACTACGACCGATTTGTGCTAGAAATGAAAATAGGTTTTAATCATTCGGCAAGGGGGGGGGGGGGGGGGTAGCCAGCTGTTACGGATCAAACAAGGCTCTTAATCAGTATTGGAATAGGCAATAGCCTTCCGGATCTTCACCATAGAAAGCGGCTGGAATGACCCTGTGCTCCAAGGAGCATTTGTCAAAGGTCTAACGGACAGGTTCAAGGACAAGCTAGCTGCGCGGGATAAGCCAGCTACACTCAAGGACCTGATTAGACTCGCTATCCAGTTGGACAATAGACTGAGAGAGAGAGAGAAAAAGAGGGACAGATAAAGGGAAGAGCAGGATGGTCACATTGCCCAGTCTCAAAGCATTTCCTCGATGTCATACACCGCTACTCCTGCTCAATTCCCTGTTGTTTGCAGATGACATTGTGATCTGTAGTGAGAGCAGAGAACAAGTGCAGGAAAATCTAGAGAGGTGGAGGTATGCCCTGGAAAGGAGAGGAATGAAGATTAGCCTCAGTAAGACAGAATACATGTGCATGAATGACAAGGACTCAAGAGGAATGGTGAAATTACAGGGTGCAGAGATAAGAAAGGTGGAGGATTTTAAGTACTTAGGCTCAACAATCCAGAGCAATGGAGAGTGTGGAAAAGAGGTCAAGAAGCGTGTGCAGGCAGGTTAGAATGGTTGGAGAAAAGTGTCCGGTGTGATGTGTGATAGGAGGGTATCGGCAAGAATGAAAGGAAAAGTGTACAAGACGGTGTTGAGGCCAACGATGTTGTATGGTTTAGAAACAGTGGTCCTGGGGAAAAGACAGGAGACAGAGCTGGAGGTAGCAGAGATGAAAATGTTGAGGTTCTCTTTGGAAGTAACGAGGATGGATAGGATCAGGAATGAGCACATCAGAGGGACAGCACATGTAAGACGTTTTGGAGACAAAGTCAGAGAAGCTAGATTGAGATGGTTTGGACATGTACAGAGGAGGGATAGTGAGTATATTGGTAATAGGATGCTGAGACTGGAACTACCAGGCAGAAGGCCTAGAGCAGGGGTCGGCAACCCGCGGCTCCGGAGCCGCGTGCGGCTCTTTCACCTTTCTGGTGCGGCTCCATGGCTTTTCAAAATAAAGTTGTGCTTTACGGTGGCTGACTGGTGCACCACAAAGTGCTTAGTTACTCACACAGCAAAGGGTCGGTGTGGGTGCAGGTTTTCACTTGAACCAAACAATAGCCACACCTTCCACCTGTTCCCACCAATCACTGATCATCAAAAGAAAAGAAAAAAACCTAGAGTGGACATTACTATTTCAATTCTGAATTAGAGCCATCTTCGTGAGCCACCTTGCTTTAAGTCTTAAACAGTCATGTGATCCCACCAAGATGGCCCCACTTCAGAATTGAAACAGTGATGTCCAATCTAGGTTTTTTTTTCACATGAATGATCTGGGTACCCTTCCAATGCTCTTTTCGGGTTGAAAATTACATAGATGAAAATTAAGAGTCACAGATGTGGGCGGATATTTATTTGGTGTGGGCGGGGTGATTTTGTGTGTGTCCACAAGAACACAAGAACACACACAAAATGACCCCGCCCACACCAAAGAAATGTAAAAGAGCCCTAAAAGAGCTCATGGCGAGCCGCAGCGCGGTGAGAGAGATTTTTTCTGCCACCGGGTTTGTAATTCAGGAACAGAAATCACAGCTGAAGGAAGAGATGTGGATGAGATTTGTTTATACACAGCAATCTTCAGATTAAATAACTGTCCTCACTGTGGTTCAGTATCCACTCTGAGAATGGGTCGGTCAGTGCAGCATTAAGCATTAATATTTATTTAAAAGAATGTTGAGCAGGCTCCTTCTTAAAATAAGTCTTCAAATACTTTTCTGTGTTGGTGTCATTTTTGTAAATTAAAACTATGACAAAACAACATTAATATAACGAATAAAGAAAAGAAGATCCCACGAAGGGCGTGATTGGTGAGGTTGGCAACCCAACCCGTTACACATCTGGCTGCAGCCCGTCCCGCGCTTCGTGGGATGGATATTCTTTTTCTTTACAAAAACACAAGAAGCATTCGAACACATTCATTCATTTTCTGAACCGCTTAATTCTAATTCGGGTCGCGGGAAGGCTGGCAATTTTTTTTTAATCTAAATGTTTTTGTTGCAAACAGAATTGTAATGTAATGGTCTCTGCAGTCGTTTAAATCAATGTAACATATTGTTATTTTATATTAACATGAAGGAAAAAGGGGAAAAACATTATATGCAGTGTGATTTGATTTAAAACGTCAAAAAAGGATTTGTGGCTCCCAGTGTTTTCTTTAATGTGGAAAACGGGTCCAAATGGCTCTTTGAATGGCAAAGGTTGCCGACCCCTGGCCTAGAGGAAGACCAAAGAGACGAATCATGGATGTGGTGAAGGAGGACATGAAGGTCGTTGGTGTAAGAGAAGAAGATGCAAATGATAGGGTGAGATGGAAGCAGATGATTCGCTGTGGCGACCCCTGAAGGGAAAAGCCGAAAGGAAAAGAAGATGTATTAATGATTAAGAAAAACTTTTCAATTTTTACTGTTATATTTATTGATGATAAAATATAAACTTTATACAGCATATACTGTTGTATAGCACTCGTTTTAAAGTCTTTTTCAATTATTATTATTATTACAGTACAGTACCTAAGTTAATTCTTAGATTGTCTGTGTGTGAGATTTTATATTCTGTAGCATGTTTAACAAATGATACCAAAAGGATAAATTTTATTACGCTTCATGTCCTTTTACATTGAGCTTGGAGTGACGTCTTGGAGTGATGTCTCCAAGATGGCGCTGCCTAGAGGGCAACGTCGCGGAGTTCTCAGAGTCAAATTGTTTCTTTGTTTATTTTAATTTGTTTTATTTGTTTGTTCATGTTTTGCACTATGATCGGTCGACCCTACTACAGCTATGAGCAGCTTCAGCTTCGGGCAACTAAGCACGCAACAACCTCTATCTTGAGCTTGTATGCTATGGGAGCTCAATGATAGCGGTTAGCTAGCGATTACAGGCTAAGCCCAGGTGGAGTTCTCAGAGTCAAATCTCAGGATTAAAAATTATTTAGAGTGGATGATACTTGAATTAAAAATATAGCGAAGTTAATCACTTCATACTTTAAATTTGAAAAATGAATAATAAAAATTTATCTTCTATTGTTTTCATTGTGTTTCCCATCATATCTACAAAATTTATTCACACTGTTTAATCTGAGCAAGTAGACTGAACAGACCACATGTTGTTAGCTATACAGACTATTAGACTGCTCAAAGTGCAGAGGTCATCTGAGCTCTCTCTGTGCCATGGTTAATATGTAAATATTATTACTATTCATTGATTCAGCATTGTATATACTAAAACTCTTACAGAGAGAGTCATCATGAAGTGCATGGTTGTGGTTAGTGTGTGCATTCATGTCTACCTGCCTGCATTATGATTAAAAATAAATCATCTTCTTCTTTTCCTTTCAGCTTTTTCCCTTTCTCAGGAGTCGCCACAGCGAATCATCTGATTCGCACATTTGATTTGGCATAGCTTTTTACGTCGGATGCCCTTCCTGTCACAACCCTTTTAGCAATGGACAGAAACACGCTGACGGCTTTGCAGTCTACTCTTTACGAAACTCATCAATGTTTCTTTTACATGCCTCATGCCTCACACCATAGACAGTGAGAGACATGGCCTGGTTTTGATAACCCAGTTAGCTGCACTGGAGGTATGATTAAAAATAAATTAATTAAAATAAAACTTTTTTTTTTTCCTTTCTTTCTGATTCTGTTCCCATGTAGTATATACTAAAATAATTATGCTCGCCAGGCTCAGTGGATGTCACTGCAGTGAACAGTTTATGGTTGTTCAGTATCTCCCAGATCTAAGACCTTTAGTGTGTTTTAATTACCAGTTAAGCTCTATGATGCCACTCAAACTCTGTGCGTCTTCTCTGGTTAAGCAATAGAAACCGTTGGCTGTCTCTTCTGAAGAAATAAGACTTTCTCCTGAAGAAACGACAGTTTCCTCTGAAGTGTATGAAGAGGAATAATCATCTGAACTGTTGGATTAAAGTCTTTTTAAATTATTCTTCCAGTACAGTATCTAAGTTAATGTTTAGAATGTTTGTGTGTGCTATTTTACGTGCTGTAGCATGTTTAACAAAGGATACCAAAAGGATAAACTTGCTTCATGGCCTTTTACATTGAACGTGATGTCTCCAAGATGGTGCTGCCTAGAGGGTGATGGCGCGGAGTTCTCAGAGTCAAATTGTTTCTTTTTTCATTTAAATTTTTTTTTTTTGTTTCTTTTTTACTTGAATAACGAGGGCCTACTGTATTACTCTACTTTAGTACAAATTTCCATTAGCTCTCAAATGTCTCGTAATAACATGAACAATATCGAGCCTACATGAAAGGACTTACTAGAACCGAGCACACGCTTATGGACTGCGGGCAGATACACACACAGACACAATTTCCTGCAAAACAACAATCATCGCATCACAATAACTGGCACATGACTTACTTTAAAGTTAGTGACTATTAATTATGCAATTTTGTAAAATTGAATTATAATGTCAAACCCATGTGATTGATTCTGACCTCTATATGTTCTGCAGTCAGACTCCAGTTCAGTTTACAGTCTTCGAAGGACTTTAATTTCTCCTGTAGGGGCTTCAGTGCAGTTTTGAGCTTTGCCTGAAACAAATTATCACCATGATATGCACTGATTGTTGTGTGTGAACAGATACTCTGTTTCCGCTATTATTGAATACATCGTTAACTCACATCACTGATACTGAAGCAATACGAAGGGAAAACCTTCTAAACTCCCCTGTTCCTGTTTGCATCTCCCTCTTGTCTCTTAGTGCAGCTAACTGGATTATCAAAGGCCAGCCATGTTTCTCACTGCCTATGGTGTGAGGTATAAAAAAAACATTGCTGACTTTTGACAAGAGAGCTGCACAGCCATCAGTGTGTTTCCACCCTGCGATGGCCTGACGAGCCATCCAGGGTGTATTATGCCCTCACCCGGAGTCAGCTGGGATGGGTGCCAGCTTCCCCATGACCCTAATTAGGATTAAGTGGTTACAGAAAATGAATGAATGACTGAATGAATGACTGAATCTTCCTCTTGTGTATTCGTGGGTTTCCTCCAGGTACTCTGGTTTCCTTCCACATTTGAAAGACGCAAGGCTAATTGGCCATTCTAAATTGCCTCTAGATGTGAGTGTGAGTGCAATCAACGTGTGTTGCCAATGTGATGGTCGGGCGAGCTGTTCAGGATGAACCTCACCCTTGCAAACTGTCAATTCCAGGCTCCCCACAAACCTAGTAAGCCACACAAACCTAGTAGTGGCTTGAAAAAGTAAAATTATGAATGCTTAGATAATTTTTAAATAACATGACACAGTAATAGTTATATTGTCTTTTACAATATTTAGAATAGTGTTTAAAAGACACAATAAACAGAAGAACTTTAGATCTTTATTCTTCTTTCTCTAATTTTATAAGTGATACATTAACTCATAGATACACATTATTTACCTTACAATCTATTATTGCCTCATCAATCGGGAAGAACTTGTGGTTAGTGTGAATTTTTGAATCCCGACACACTAAACACATGGGTTGTTGATCATCCAGACAGAAGAGTTTGAGCTTCTCATTGTGAAGACTGCAGAGTGTTTGAGAATTTGAGGAAGATCTCTCATTTGTCTGGCGTAAGAAAGTCTCACACAGGTTCCGTAAGGTCAGATTTGGGGGAGGATCCTTAGATGACTTCCTTCTACAAACAGGACATTCTCTGGATCCTTTGGTCTTCCAGAACTCCTGCAAACACACTTCACACACACTGTGACTGCAGTGTAGAACAACAGGATCCTGAAAGATATCACAGCACACAGGACAGGAAAAATCATCCTCTGAAAACTGAGAAGCCATCTTATTTTGTTGTTGTTTTCTCCAGTTCGAATATTCAGAGCTTCCCTTTCACTTTAATTTAAAAAGTAATTACTTTCCAGGTTTAGGGTTCTTTAAAGAGATAACTTTGTAAGTCCAGTTCGTAATCAGTTCCTTTCACACTCCACAAAATGAGACTTAGATGTCCACATGAACCGAGAAAAAAATTAATTTACCGGAGCAGAACTCTGCAGGACTGCAGTCATCTCTGCCACTTCCTTCATAGGAGGAGTTTTAGAGAGGCACATTTGTTTAAATTTACATCAAAACCACCATGGAACACAAATGAACCACACAAGGAAGACAACACTGGAATGGATGAACTAGATTTCAGTCAGAAAAGTGTCTTACAAACAACAAAAATAATGAACCTTATCTTCAACCTGTGAGATGTGAAGGAATTGCAGATTGGCTCCAGGAACATTGAATAATAATAATAATAATAATAATAATAATAATAAAAATAATAATCCTTCCTTGAATCAACACCTTATCGTGATGGAGGGGTTTGCGTGACCTAATAATCGTAGGCGTTAAGTTGTCAGGGGCATAATGCCCCTTGTAGGATCACCCAAGGCAAACAAGTCCTGAATGAAGGTCCAGACGAAGTGTAGTTCAGAAGACCTCTATGAAAAAGAAAAATCAAAGTACACAGTTTCCTTTGACCAGACTTGGGTCACCGGGGTCGCCCCCTGGAGCCAGGCCTGGGGGAAGGGGCTCGAAGGCGAGCGCCTGGTGGTCGGGCTTCTGCCCATGGAGACTAGTTGGTCCAAGCCCGAAAAGGAGACACGGGTCTGCCCTCCCATGGACCCACCACCTGTAGGAGGGGCTATAGGGGTCGGGTGCAATGTGAGTTTGGTGGCAGCCTAAGGCATGGGTTCTGTCGGACCAATCCTCGGTTACTGACTCTGACTCCTGGGACATGGAATGTCACCTCTCTGGTGGGGAAGGAGCCTGACCTGGTGCGTGAAGTGGAGAAACACTGACTAGATATAGTTGGGCTCACCTCAACGCATAACTTGGGCTCTGGAACCACCCATTTTGAGAGAGGCTGGACCTTGTTTCATTCTGGAGTTGCTCATGGGGAGAGGCGGCAAGCCGGTGTGGGCATCCTTGTTGCCCCCTATCGCAGTGCCCAAACGTTGCGGTTCTCCCGGTCGACAAAAGGGTAGCTTTCCTCTGCCTTCTGGTGGGGGGACGGGTCCTGACTGTTATTTGTGCTTATGCACCAAATGACAGTTCAGAGTACTCACCCTTCTTGGAGTCTTTAGGGGATGTGTTGGAAAATGCTTCCTCGGAAGACTCTCTTGTTGTCTTGGGAAACTTCAACACCCATGTGGGCAACAATAGTGTGATCTGGAAGGGTGTGATCGGTAGGTACGACCTCTCCAGTCTGAACCCGAATGATGTTTCGTTGTTGAATTTCTGTGTTTGTCACCATTTGTCTATCACGAACACCATGTTCAAACATAGGTTTGCCCATAAGTGCACTTGGCATTAGGACACCCTAGGTCGCAGTTCGATGACTTTGTAGTTGTGTTACCAGACTTGCAGCTGCATGTTCTGGATACTCGGGTGAAGGGGGAGCTGAGCTCTCAACTGATCACCACCTGGAGGAGTCTCCTGTCTGAGAGGCCTTTAACTCCCACCTCAGACAGAGATATAACCATGTCCCGGAGGAGGCGGGTGACATGGAATCCGAATGGGCCATGTTTCGTGCTTCCATTGCTGAGGCGGCAGCCCATAGCTTTGGCCGGAAGGTTGTCGGTGCTTGTCGTGGCAGTAACCCACCCAGTGGTGGACACCTGTGGTGATGAGCCTGTCCAGCTGAAAAAGGAGGCCTTTCAGTTCTTATTGGCCTGTGGGACTCCCGAGGCAGTAGACAGGTACTGGCAGTCCAAAACTGAAGCTGTCGCAGATGCAAAATCTCAGGCATGGGAGGAGTTTGGTGAGGGCCTGGAGAGTGATTATCGGTTGGCCTCAAAAAGGTTCTGGACCGCCATCCGACGCTTCAGGAGGGGGAAGCTTTTATACTGTTTACAGTGGAGCAGGGGAGCTGCTCATTTCGACTGGGGACGTCATCGGGAGGTGGAAAGAATACATACTTTGAGAGCCTGCTCAATCCCACCAATGTGCCCTCCATGGAGGAGGAAGACCCTGAGGGCTTGGGCAGGGATCTGCCCATCACTGGAGTGAAGGTCACTGAGGTACTCAAAAATCTCCTTGGTGGTCGGGCTACGGGGTTGGATAAGATCCACCCTGATGATAATGGATAGGATAATAATAATAATAATAATAATAATAATAGTGACATGAGTGCTGGATTACTGATCCTAAGGATGGGTGTTCAAGCCCCACTCTCAACAAGTTGTCACTGCCTCCCCTCCCAAGTGCAGTTAACTGGGTTATCAAAGGACGGCCATGTCGCTCACTGTCTATGGTGTGTAAAAGAATCATTGTTGACTTTTGACAAGAGTAGCTGCATAACCGTCAGCTTGGTTTCGCCCCGCGATGGACTGGCGAGCTGTCCAGGGTGTACTCTGCCTTCAACTGGAGTCGGCTGGGATGGGGCCAGCCTCCCAGTGGCTCTCATTAGGATTAAGCAGTTACAGAGAATGAATCATTGAATGAATGAATGATATAGTGACATGGGTTCAGTTCATCATTTTCTGTAATCGGTTAATCCTAATTAGATTCGTGGAGAGGCTGGCCTCCATCTCAGCCAACACCAGGCAAGGGCAGAGTGCACTCTGGACAGCTCACCAGGCCATCACATGGCAGAAACATGCTGACAGCTTTGCAGCCTACTCTTGTCGAAAATCAGCAATGGTTCTTTTATATGCCTCTCACCATAGGCGGCCTTTGATAACCCAATTAGCTGCAATGGGGGGACAGTTACAACCTTGTGAAGAGTGGGACTCGAACCCCCAACCTTTGGCTCAGCAATACAGCACCCTAGACCACTAGGCCACAACTGCCCGGTGATATGGGTATTTTTTTTTTCAATTTGAGCACCAATGGAGTGTTGCAAGTCATTGAAAAAAATTTAAAATGTTACAGTATCTCACTAAACATTCTATTTTAGACAATTTGGGACCTGTCTGTACAACCAGCATACAAGCAGAGCTGGATTCCTCAAAGTTTTTTCTTAGTATTGGATTTCAATTTGAATATACAGAGTTTTCGGGAGCACGGTGGCGTAGTGGTTAGCACGTCTGCCTCACAGCAAGAAGGCTTTGAGTTCAATTCCCAGCTCGGGTGTTTCATTGTAGAGTTTACATGTTCTCCTTGTGCTTGCATGGGTTTCCTCCAGGTACTCCAGTTTCCTCCAACAGTTTAAAAATATGCACAGTAGGCGAATTAGCTGTTTCAAATTGCCCATGAGTATGAATGGTTGTGTGAATGTTGACCCTATGATGGCTTGGTGAGCTGTCCAGGGTGTTCCCCACCCTTGCCCGGAGTCAACTGAGATGTGTGCCTGCAACCCTAATTAGGATTAAGCTGCTTAGAAAATGAATGAATAGACGGCATTTCCAGTCCATTACTTTTTAAGAAAAAAAAGAAATGATCATGATGAGTCATCTTCCTGTAGCGGTACCAAATGTAAACTGATGTTGTGTAGTCTAGTGATCTGATCTGAAAATAAGGTTACATACATTGTTAGTTTGGGGGAATATTTTTTAGGAGAAAATGTAACAGAGTGAAATTTTTCATAACGTACTGGAAAATATGTCACAGAACCAAACAACTTTGAGAAGATCTTTCTGCTTTTTTTGATTTATTCATTGGCTTGTTTCCCCGTCTTTATTTGCTCAGTGAATGCAGAGTGGAAGATCAGTTATTTTTCACTCAGACCTTTCCACTACTCAGGGTAAGCCTAGACATCTCCCTTGGTGTCGCACTTAGTACGTCGGGTTCTTTACGTTCCTCACGTTTTTGACCAATCCTGACTTGGAGTTTTTCACTTTCTAATTACCTATGTAGCCGATGTGAGTTTTTCCTTTCCAAGACTTTTCTGCAAATCCCATCCGTAGCATACACTACGATCTCAGTGCATGGCCTTCCTACCTTGCTTCATCTGTGCTGACACCCTTGATGGATCAAGCTGAGGAGATGCTGGAACTTGTGGGAGAAGTTTCACTGCAGTACTCGTTGGAGGAGCTCCTGTTAAAGTTGCAGCCTCTTGGTCTTCTATCCTGTCAAAGTTTTCTAATTGTCATTTAGTCAAGGTTGTGCTTTGTGCTTGTGTATCATAAGCTCCACTCTGTTACTATAATAGGTAAAATGCATTGCAGCCATCGTTCATTCATTGTTTATTTTCTGTAACCACTTCATCTTAATTAGGATAGCGGGAGGCTGGTGCTCATCCCAGCCAAATTGAGGTGAGGGCAGAGTACACCCTGGACGGCTTGCCAGGTCATCGCAGGACAGAAACACACTGATGGCTTTGCAGCTACTCTTGTCAAAAGTCAGCAATGGTTCTTTTACATGAACCTCACACCATAGACAGTGAGAGACATGTCTGGCCTTTGATAACCCAGTTAGCGGCACTGGGGGGACAGTGAAAACCCATGCAGAATGGGGCTTGAACCCCCAACCTTCGGATCAGCAATCCAGCACATTTACCACTAGGTAACCACTGCCCTGCCATTGCAGCCATTTCAGAATGAAAATTTTAAGGTTTTCTTTCCTAAGGACCTCAACACAGGCACCAATGATTGTTGGTGCTGGTTCCACTTGGGGTTGCATTAAGCAGAAGGCATTCTCTGACTCACTGGCCCAGACATATTTTATAAAGTGACACTTTCCCAAAGATTACTTAAGAATTGAGTGACTTTCTAAATATGTTTACCTAATGTAGGTAAATGAGATAAAGTTGATCTAGCTGTATTAATTGCAGAGTATCCAAACCCAGCGTCATATAACACTGACCATAAATGCAAAGACTCACCCAAGGTGGTGAAAAGGGATCAACACCCCTTGCGATGCAAAAATACAACCACTTTCGGTAATATGTCCCATATTGCTGGTGTGTCGCATGTCCCCATGAGTGCAGGGTAGTGTTTGTAATTGATGGTGAAAGGCCCTGCCTTTCCAAGCCTCCTCTGATAGACTGAATGCTGCTAGTGAGAGTTTCTTGTAGGGTGGATGTCGAAACTGTGGCCGATTGAGGAGCCGTAACAGGGATTGAGATTTTGGCAGCAATCTTGGACAGTCTATTGACAATTCCAGTAACTTCGTAAACCAAAAATTGAGTTGTCCATATCCGTGCTACCATTAGCACCTCTGCCTCTTTGTTAATTATTTTGTGCCAAACTCTGCCAATCACACTGAAAGGGCAAGATATATAGTCATAAGAATTTCCCCAAAACACAGTAAAAGCATCAACAGCTTCTGCATCGGGTCAGGGCACCAAGATATGTGTCTGTTCAATTGTGTATTTAGTCTGGAAGCAAAAAATTCCCTAACCGGCTTCCCAAACAAATCACATATTTGTGTAAGCGCCTGTTCATTTAAGTGCCATTCTTTGTCATCTGGGAACTTCCTTGAACACTCATCTGCTTCATAATTACGCACCCCAGGTAAATGAGCAGCTGCCAACCAATTATTCCTGTCAGTGGCTCTTAGCCACAGTTCCCTTGTGGCATTGTTACATCTAACCTTCATCCCAACATATTGTTAAGATATGGCACCGCTGTTGTATTATCTAACATTAGCCTGATATGAATATCTTGTCTGGGATGAAAGGAAAGTTTGTACACAGAAGTAGGCTGCCTTTAGTTCCAAAATATTGATCTGAAGTTACCTTTCTTCAACAGAGCATAAACCCCTAGTACTAGTTTGATCCCAGTCTTTCACTCCTCCCCAACCAGTTTTTGATGCATCAGTCTTCACTACCACGTCTGGCTGAGGAACATGAATTGGTTTGGGGCAATTCCCTGTATTGTTTATCCACCAGGTCAAATCATTCACACAATCTGAATCAAGCAACACTGTAGACTCAAAATTGCCCTTTTGCTAATTTCAAGCCATGATTTTTGAGAAGTTCAATTCATTTGGAGAGAACATGGGCATGTTTCATTCCTTGTGCAGCCACATTAATTGGTCAAAAACAACTGCCAAGTTTTCTGATGGTGACTCGTTCACCATGTAGTAATTCCAACCATTTTTGAACAATTTTGCTCTTCTTGTCCTCCTTCTATGTAACAGTCACTGATGGTAACAAATCCAAGGTACGTAATGTCTTTAGTTGGTAAGAACAGAACTTATCAGGATGTACAGTAAACCTAACTGTCAAGATGCTTCACTGTGGTTGCCACATTTTCTGGAGTGTTGTTTTGTCAAACCAATCAAAAGAGAGTTGTCAATGTAGGAGGTGTATGGAAACCCCTTACTTCTAAGCGATGAAACTGGTTTCACCAGCTCAGTAAAGATTCTAGGTGCAGACGCAAGCCCATTTGGAAAACGAGTAAACTGGAATAAAGTTTCGTTCCAGACAAATATCAAATATTTACTTTCTTCTTGCCTTACTGGAATACTAAAGCAGGCGTCCTTTAAATCTACAGAGGCAAAATAGCCGTCCATTTTCCCACCAGAAAATGGCAGATCTGAAAATATCCATTTTTAAATTGTCAGGTTTCAACACTGTCTTTCAATGTTTTGGGGTTCAAACTGATTCTCCAGGAACCATTTTTCTGATGCGAGAAAATATACTTGATATAAATTCCCCATCTACATGTTCACATGCCTCTATGGTACCTTTGTCATAAATGTGGGAAAGGTATCTGTAATGAGCATGCGCTCATTCTCAGTAAACTTAAAAGCATTAGGTTTAGTCTCGTGGGATGGTGTTAGAGTGAAATCTATGTCTACACTCTCAATATTAGATAACATCCAAGGTTCAGATGACATGTCAGCCAATTTACTTGCAAAATGTTGCACTTTCCCAGCATAAAAGTTTGCAGGAGTGTTTATCACAAAAACTCATCAGGATGTGCCGCACATTGTAAGCTTTTTTGACAATTCTGCCTTTACTTGCGGAACCCTTGGTCCCTCTGGCCTTTTGTTTTTTGTTGGCCAGAGCCACTGTGATATGGATGAAACTGTGGCTAGTTCTGACGATATCTTGGTCTGTCGGACACAAAACTTTCTTTCTGTTTAGAATCTCCAGTGTCCTTTATTCTCTTATGCGACTCAGCGCCAAACAAATACCTAGTGGTGGTGATCATACCAGAAATACAAAGGCTCTTATATGGCCCAGTCAAGTACAGTACTGTTTAAATGTATCGCACCTTTTCACATTCATGTCTGCTTGTGCACCTGTCAGCAGTCTGAGCCCTGGTGCGTTGGCCGGGAAACGAACCCAAGTCAACTGCTTGGAATGCTCACTACCATACCACCAACGCTGTCGCTGTCGGTAACTTGAATGATGGGAATAATGGATTTAACCAGTAAGCCCCGCCCATGTTGCATTTTTATGTCTCTTGTTTTGCTTTATGCTTTCACCCCATGCCAGATTTCTTCATTTACCTTCAGCACCACTAAGCCTTCACAATTCTTGGAACGAAAATATTTGTCCATTAGGACCTTCAACTTTGTGAAATCTGGAGCTTTGGCCAGTCCATCCCCAATCGACTTCGCTAACTCTGGTTTTATACCGCCTGAAGTCTTTTCATCGTCACCAAAGAAATCTGCAAATTTGTTCATTAATGAAGACATGAATGAGGCATCGGAGTCTTCTGTGTCTGGGGCACCGATTTCACTTTCATTTCCACATACCTGAGACACTAATTAGTGACTAATGTATCAAATTCAGCGCCTTACTCCTCATCTGTACCGGAAGTGGCGTCGCCTCCTGCCATTGTTTGTTTACTTCCGTCTGGCGCACAATCGAAAGTGGGCAGGACCGGAGACGGCCGTGGGTTGCTGTCACCCTGAAAAATGGTCAATTCCCACCAACATTTTCTAACGTCTTTTCCATTTTCTGCATAACTGCAGTCTGGGACACTTGATTATTCACCATAAAATCTAAACATTTCATGAGATGGTTATGAGCGGTGGCCGTGCCTACCTTGTTGCTCGCTGGCTTGAGCTTTGGCCGAAACTAGATCATCAGGTTCTCACCACCAGATTCAATTTCTTCGTCTAAGGCAGCAATGTGCTCGATATTTGGCTGCTCTTACCTTAGCCATGAGGATTTCCTTCTCTTTCCACTTCTGGAAGTTGACGGCATGCTCTGTACAATGCCAAATGCTCCCTCACGAGCCTCTACCCCCACGGGGTTGTTGCCGGGCACACCACGTGCTGCCATTGTACTAGCCCTGTGAGCTGACCATGACCAGTGGCCGTTTTGGTCAAATTCACAGCTGTCGTTCAAGCGAACCAGCTAGAAATCTTCAAAATGATTTTAAACAAAGAATCACTCTCAGTCCTCCAAAAATTCTTTGATCTTCCACTTCCACCGAGAGAATTGCAAGAGAGACATTGCTGGCACACCACATGTTGCCATTGTTCTAGCCCAGTGGGCTGACCGCGACCAGTGGCCGTTTTGGTCAAAATTATAGCTGTCGTTCAAGTCAACCAGCTAGAAGTCTCCGAAAATGATTTATTAAACCAATGAATCACAGTCGGTCCTCAAAAAGTTCTTTGAACTTCCACTTCGAACGGCCGAAATTTCAAAAGCCGTAGCAGAGATAAAAAGTATGTTGAACCCTGATATTGTACTCACGCGAACTGATATTTCTGCGCATCTTTCAAGTAGTCCTGATAGGACGGAATAGGGAGGTGGAATTATTGTGTATGTTGACCTTGTGATGACAAAAGCGCTACACAAGTTTAAACGGTAATTAAATATCCCTGATAACCTTTAGCACATACTGTATACTCAAATGATTTTTTTACTAGATAAACCTTTTGTATTAATAATTAGCTAGAGTGTGAGCAGAACATGAGTTTAACCTCTTGCTGAGTCATTGCTGGGAAGAAACTCGAATAGGAAGACACTGCTATGGCTCACAGACTATTTGCAGAGAAACATCATGCATCACTTTATCAAAAATATCGTATAGCTCCACCTGATAGAGCTATGGAGCTCCTTTTGGAATACCTGAACAAAAGGGTAGGACAGCTATTCATGCTATCATTGATTTTGACCCTGTTAGCCATGACATAATGTAGGTAATGTATTTTATTATATTAATAAATTGGTGGCTGGTGGCATAGTGCTTAGCACAGACACCTAACAGCAACAAGGTCACAGGTTCAATTCCCAGCTTGGGCATTTTTGGGTGGAGTTTGCATGTTCTTCCCGTGCTTGCTTGGGTTTTCGCGCTTCAATTCAAGCAGCTTCAGTGAATCAAGTTTTTTTTTTTTTTTGAATATTCATAGAATTAAAGATGAGTAAATTAAGGAAGAATAGGGGAAAAGGTTAAAGAAAATGCCACAAAAACAAGGCCAATTGCGCAAAAAAAAAAAAAAACCCACCCTAAACCAACACAAAACAATAATCAACCCAAAACCTCCCTTCAAAACTAGTTACATTGTTGTGAGGTGTGCATCTGAGTGCATGCACACGTATCTGCATGTGTGTGCGTGCGCATCTGTATATGTGTGTATTGAATATGTATCTATAGATATTATATACACATATAAATGTACGTATACATCAGTCACGTGGGGGGGTGATCCTACTTCGCAGATTTCCGTGGTTGCGTGGGAATCTCGGTCCCAATTAAGAGCGAAAAGTGAGGGATCCCTGTACATTCATGTATATGTGTATAGTATCAATAAATACATATTCACCGCTATAAATGCTTATAACAACAATTAAACATTCAAACATAATGCATAAGATGTAAATAAAATATAAATACACACAGAGAGAGAGAGAGAGAGAGAGAGAGAGAGAGAGATGCGCACCTCACATAAGTGATCGTAAGTAGTTTTGTTGTGGGGTTTTGGGTTGTTGTTGTTTCTTTGTTTTGTTTTGTTTTTTGTTTGTTTGGGTTTTTTGCATAATTGGCCTTGTATTGCGGCATTTTCCTTAACTTTTTCCCATCTCATCTTATCTCATCTTCTGCCGCAAAGTCCAAGGTCGGGTTGCAGGGGCAGCAATCTAAGCAAAGAAGCCTAAACGTCCCTCTCCCCAGTCACTTCTTCAAACTCTTCGGGGGGGACACCGCGGCAGTCCAAGACAAGCTGAGGGACATAGTCCCACCAGTGTTTTCTAGGTGGACCCCAGGGTCTCTTCCCTTTTGGACATGCCCGAAACACCACACCAGGGAGGTGTCCAGGAGGCATTCTGACCAGATGCCCGAGCCACCACAACTGGCCCCTCTCAATGGGGAGGAGCAGCGGATCTACTCTGAGCTCTCCATGGATGGTAGAGCTTCTCACCCTATCGCTCAGGGAGAACCCCGCCATCCGGCAAAGGAAGCTCATTTCAGCAACTTGTATCTGCAATCTTGTTCTTTCGGTCACTACCTTAAGCTTGTGACCATAGGTGAGGGTTGGAACGTAAATCGACTGGTAAATTGAGAGCTTCGCCTTGCGACTCAGCTCCTTCTTCACCACGATGGACCAGTATAGGCTCCGTTTAACAGCAGAGGCTGCAGCAATCCATTTGTCCATCACCCGCTCCATCCTTCCCTCACTCATGAACAAGACCCCAAGATACTTAAACTCCTCCACTTGTGGCAGGACCTCATTCCCGACCTGGAGGCTGCATTCCACCCTTGGCCGACTAAGAACCATGGCCTCGGACTTGCAGATACTGATCTTCATCCCAGCTACTTTGCACTCGACTGCGAATCGCTCCAATGAGAGCTGGAGGTCGCTACTTGATGAAGCCAAAAGGACAACATTGTCCGCAAAAAGCAGAGACAAGATCCGATGGCCACCAAACTAGAGCCCCTCAATGCCTCAGCTATGCCTAGAAATTCTGTCCATAAAATCATGAATAGAATCGGTGACAAAGGACAGCCTCCGCGGACTACAACTCCCACCGGAAACGAATTCAACCTGTTGTTACCAATACGGACCAAACTCTGGCTTCGGTGATACAGCGATCAAATGGCCCATAGCAATGAGTCCAGAACGCCGTACTCCCAAGGGTACGCCCCACAAGATTGTTCGCGAAATACGATCGAAAGCCTTTTCCAAATCCACAAAACACATGTGGACAGATTGGGCAAACTCTCATGCCCCTTCCAAGATTCTGTGGAGCGTATCAGGATCAGGATTCAGGGTGACTTCACTCATGGCTGCGGAACCCCTCCCTGGACCTCTTCCAGCAGGCTCTATCTCATGCGAGGCTTGGCCAGTTGTGCCCTTGGCATTGAGTCAGGTCATCGCACCATCTTGTTTTTGGTCGTCCTCATGGTCGTTTCCAGCTCCGGGCCGTCCACTCTGTTGCTCTGCTTGTCCAATCTGCTGGGAACTGAGGGCCTTTGATCATGTGTGCTAGTCAAGGTCCAGGGATATTTGCCATACTCGCCACGCTTGGCTGGTGCAGGTTGGCGAGGGATTTGAAATCAGAGTTACCTTCTCTTAGCCTTTGCCTGAAGAGGGCACAACCTACAAGGCAGCAGGTGGTTTGAAATCAGAGTTGCCTTCTCCTATCTCAGTGTGTGTGGCTAGCACTAGGCAGCAACAAGAGGCTACCCTACAGACAGCATGGGGACCAGTTCTACCAGGGGGTCTTGATCCGTAGCCGACGGTCCTTAACCTGGGGTACGGTGCTACCCCTATACTGGCTGTGGATGCAGTGTGGATGCAGTTTAACGTCATGCCCAGGACCCGTATAGCATGGAGCATATAGAGTTGGTCAATATGTGGAATAAGGTCCAGCCTCTCTCAAGATGGATGGTTCCAGAGCCCAAGCTATGCGTTCAGGTGAGCCCGACTATATCTAGTCAGTATCTCTCCACCTCAGGCACCAGATTAGGCTCCTTCCCCGCCAGAGATGTGACATTCTATTTCCCGAGGGTCAGAGTCAGTAACCGAGGATCGGTCTGACAGACCCCATGCCTTCGGCTGACATCCAACTCACATTGCACCCGACCCCTAAAACTCCTCCCACGGGTGGTGGGTCCATGGGAGGGCGGACCCATGCCTCATCCGATGACCCGGGCAAGGGAAACTGTATCCTCGTCTGCCTCTTAGTCATAAGGATCTTCTGAATCACACTTCATCTGGACCTTCACCCAGGACCTGTCTGTCTTGGGTGACCCTACCAGGGGCACTATGCCCCAACAACATAGCTTGTAAGATCATTAGGTCACGCAAACCCCTCCGCCACGATAAGGTGGCGATTTAGGGAGGGGACTTTTTCCCATATTCTTAATTAATTTCCTTTTTTTTTTTATGAATATTATTGTATTACTGAATTTTGATGAATACACTGAAGCCATAGAAACTGAAACACGAAGTAGTGAGGGATCACTGTATTAATAAATTAATATTTATGCATTATCATGTTTAACAAGTTATAAAGATCTTATGCATTAATGTTACAAATATTCCTGCAATATTACGCAAACACACCCTAATAACAATAGGTATTTGAATACCATGCATTGCTGAATGTTTTACTCACAACCATCACTGATAAGTGATATAGATAATAAATCATTAAAAGGAGCAGTGGTGGCCTGGTGGTAAAGGTGATGGCTGACTGATCCTAAGGTTGGGGGTTCAAGCCCCACTCTCCACAGATTGTCACTTCTCGCCAGTGCAACTAACTGGGTTATCACAGGCTGGCCATGTCTCTCACTGTCAATGGTGAGTGGCTGCAACAAAACCATTTCTGACTTTCGTCAAGAGTAGCTGCATAGCCGACAGCATGTTTCCGCTTTGCAATGGCCTGACAAGCCGTCCAGGGTGTACTCTGCCTTCGCCCAGAGTCGGCTGGGATGGGCGCCAGCCTCCCCGTAACCCTAATTAGGATTAAGCAGTTACAGAAAATGAATGAAGGGATGAATGAATATATAGATGGATTGTTAATTAAAAGCTGAAACAGTGTTGGGATGTTTCAAAGCAGCAGGGGGTGGGGTTGTGAGGGGGGTTGCACGTTTTAACTTGACAGATGAGCAGTTCACAAAGAAAATCCTAATTTTTTATATAAACAAGATCCAGATGTTCTTCAGCATAACCTCAATGATGTCGTGCTCATCTCTTATAAATTACAATGCAGGTACTTGACTGAAAATTTAAAGGGAGAAACATCACAGAATTTTACTTGCAATATGTGTGTCGTACTGCATGTTATGGATGCATTTGTGAGACCAAACATGATGAATAAATTTCCATATTTTTTTAAATAAATAATTCTACAGGGAGGGGGCGGGGGGGGGGGGTATGTGAACAGAAGGATGCACAGAGATGGCCACTATAATTGTTTGCCTCACTCAAAAAACTCAGGCAAACAATTCAAATTGGTCAAGAAGCACAGGATAAGAAGCACATTTTGTGATTCGAGAAACTTGCATAAATGTTTACAATTAGTTGATTTCAAAATTATGTGTAATATCATAAAAAGTCACACCTCCCCCATCAGACAAAATAAACTCAATCAAAATCAGTCAAGAAATAAAGGAGAAGCGGATACCGGTCGGACAGACAGAAAGACAGATGGAATATCACCGCAGCAGAAGCTGATTGGTCCTATGGGCCATTAAAAATGTAAAAGCTTGAAATTCCATCACTGCTTTGTGCTTTAAAAGATATCAAAACAAGCTTCTGACCCTAGATAATGCCAATTCAGATATTAATTAGGGTTGTGGGGAGGCTGACACCTATCTCAACTTACTCAAGGCAAAGGCAACGTACACCTGAAACAGCTTGCCAGCCCATTGCAGAGCCAACACATATACAACTAATCATATTCACTCTCACACCTAGAAGCAATTTGGAACAGCCAATCAGCCAATTGTGCATGCTTTTGGAATGTAGGAGGAAACCTGAGTAGGTGGAGGAAACCCACACAAGCACAGCGAGAATATACAAATGCCACATAGAAATGGCCAGAGCCTGGGAATTGAACCCGGGGCCGTCTAATAATATTAATAATAATAATAATAATAATAATAATAATAAATATTCAGCTGTGATCCTATCAGTCTTCGAGGACAAGCTGTGGCATGAGTTTTCAACTGAATTGTTTTGTTTATTGCTAACTTTATGGTCTGTAATTTTCACACACCGAGTCCTGGCACCATCAGTGAGCTACTGAGCCACACCACAGCCAGACATGTAACCTTCTGCTCAACTCACTTCTAAGTCATTGTACATTCATGTCTGCAAGGCGAGTAACTGAAAATGTGGTTTGTTTGGTAGAAAGGACCTCCTCATGTACTTGCTGTGGATCTGGGCTGCGGGACGGGACAGAACACTCGTCTGTTGGCTCCTCACTTCCAGAAAGTTATCGGCATTGATGTCAGCGAGAGCCAGTTGGAGGAAGCCAAGGCGGTAACAGGGTTTGCCAATGTTACCTACAGGTCTGCAGTGTAGTTCTCCTCGCTATCATCTCTTAAGATGTGTATAGAAATTGTATGAAACATTGTGCGCTGAGAGCAAACTGATTAAGAAACATGGCTTTTGGGTACCACCTTTGTGCATCGTAGGTCAGGTACAGCTGAGGAGCTTCCATTCCCTGATGGTTCTGTGGATTTAGTGACTGCAGCAGCTGCAGCTCACTGGTTTGATATTGAACCTTTCCTGAAGGAGGCAGCACGTGTGTTGAAACCTCATGGCTGCATTGCTCTTCTTGGCTATGATATTGAGTTCAGCCTGCATTATGGCTCCTGTGATGACAAACTCAACAACATCTGTAAAGAGGTGAGAACTGAAGTACATATACTAGCCATGAGAAATTTAGGGAAACCATTTAGACAGGAATGTTCACTTAGATGCCCCGGAGCTGACCCATTTTCACATAAAGAATCCAGTGATATATCAGGTCAAACAGTATGTGATGAACTGCAAGTATCTGTTCTCTTACTGCCTTCCAGGAACAGGAAAGTAAGTGTTTTATGTCCACACCTTACTGTATTCAATGGGATACTACACATGGTGCTTAAACCTTCATGAGTTGTGTAAGGTATGCAAGATGGGATATGAAGTGGAAAGTCCACATTGTTATAAAAAAAAAAACACAGACATTTAGTTGGTGAAATTCCTGTTAATGTTTATGGTCAACAAGGGATGGATTAATATTTCCACTTTACCATTTTTCTTCCATTCCCAATGCAATATAAGAGCATTAAGCTTCGTGTGCTTCTATGAATGGAGTATTGAACAGACAATTCAAGTTTGGTAGTCAATTCATTGGTGCCATAGTGGAGTACCGTATAACACAATTGCCTCAGAGCAGGTTTCTCTGTGGAGTTTGCATCTCATCCTAATGCTTTGCATGGGTTTCCTCCACATAGTCTGGCTTCCTCCCACAAAGCAAAGGCATTAGTTTAATTGGCTGTTTTTAATTGCCCCTAGGCATGAATGTGCATGATTGTGTGTGTTGGTTTATGATAGACTGCCAAGATATTCTAGGCATACCTTCCCTTCCCTCACAGGTGGTTGAGATGGGCTTTTGTGGCTGAGTTTCACAGCCATGGTCCACATTGTTATACAATGTATTTCTGTGTGAGATTTTTTTCTGGATGAAGTTATTCAAACAGCACAATTGGGACTACATCTGAAACGGTTGAGCATGGTGGCATGGCGGTCTGCCTTTGTAGCAAGAAGGTCCTGAGTTCATGTCCCTGGTTCTGGCTGGGAAGTTTTCATGTTTTCTCTGTGCTTGTCTGGGTTTCCTCCCACAGTCCAAATGCATGCACATCAAGCAAGTTTACTTTTCCAAATTGCCCCTAGGTGTGAGTGTGGATGATTGTGGGTGTGTGTGGCTCTGTGAAGATCTGGTAAACTGTTAGTGAACCCTGCCTTCACCTAGTGTTGGCTGAGAGGTTTTTTTTCATTGCACTCTTAAGCAAAATAAAAAGAAATGAGACATGGAACATTACAGAAATCATCTTGCTATTCTGTGCCATTGAAAAGTTAAAATAACTGTTTTGCTCATGTATTTCATAATCAGATACCATGGTATCTTTTACAATGTTTTTTTTGTTTGTTTTTTGTTTTTTAGGTGAGGAAGGTTATCATGTGTTACGCTAATCCTCGGCTGGTGGAATCCAGAAGTAAACTCCAGGATTTGTTTAAAGCCATACCCTTCACTGATAAAGAGAGGTATATGCATGCGAAAAATGAGGGCAGCCATAGCCAAGTGGCTTTCGGACAAAAAAAAAAAAAAAAGTCACTGCTTTTATTCCAGGAAAATGTGTGTTGGTGGGGAAGTGAGTTCCACCTTCACTTCATCTACAATTATGACTGAAGTTCCTTTGATCAAAGCACTGAAATCCCAACTGCTCTCCGGGTGACCCAACATGTATGTCAGCCCTCTGCTCTGTGTGTGTGTGTGTGTGTGTGTGTGTGTGTGTGAGAGAGAGAGAGAGAGAGAGAGAGAGAGAGAGAGAGAGAGAGAGAGAAAGGGATGGGTGTTGTTCTTGTGTGCCCATGTGTATGATGTGGCTGTTTGTGGCTGTCTTGTTCTCTGACTGTTTGGCCACCCCTGATTTAAAGTATCTCAGTAATGAATTTGCCTGGTCTGAGAGATAGCAGACCAATCACATCACACACTTCCCATGTAGTATACCAATTAAAATAAAATCATCATAGTGTACCTTTCTCAAACTGTTGTCACACAGCTGCAGATTTACACACATAATGTGTAGCTTCCTTACTAGTAGGGGTAATTTGACCCCTTTGAGTAACAGTGGGCTAAGTCCACTTTTGTTAATTTTTAGAAAAGTACAAAAATGAATAGAGAAAAGTTAAATCTTTCAGATGAATACTGGTCTAAATCCAGGCCGAGTTCCAATTCTGATATAACAGGGACCCTTCACCATTGCTCTTAGCTATTTCACTGATTAACTTGAGCAACAGTGGGCCAAGTCCAAAATCCAAGATGGTGGCACCCGTGTGTGAAGCCACCGCATCTAGGAGAAACATTCCAGGAAAAGAGGTTCATAAATTAATAGAGGACTAGGAAAGTAATCATTATTTTAGCTGGGATCTTTTCCTTTCGGCTGCTGCCTTCAGGGGTCGCCACAGCAAATCATCCGCCTCGATCTCACCCTGTCCTCTGCATCTTCTTTTCTGACTCCAACGACCTTCATGTCTTCCTTCACCACATCCATAAATCTCTTCTTTGGTCTTCCTCTCGGCCTTCTGCCTGGTAGTTCCAACCTCAGCATCCTTCTGCCAATATACTCACTATCCCTCCTCTGTACATGTCCAAACCATCTCAATCTAGCTTATCTGACTTTGTCTCCAAAACATCTTACATGGGCTTTCCCTCTGATATACTCATTTCTGATCTTATTCATCCTTGTTACTCCCAGAGAGAACCTCAACATTTTCATCTCCGCTACCTCCAGCTCTGCCTCCTTCCTTTTCCTCAGTGCCAATGTTTCTAAGCCATACAACATCGCTGGCCTCACCACCATCTTGTACACTTTTCCTTTCATTCTTGCTGCCACTCTCCAATCGCACATCACACCGGACACTTTTCTCCAACCATTCCAGCCTGCCTGCACACGCCTCTTCACCTCTTTTCCACACTCTTCATTGCTCTGGATTGTTGAGCCTAAGTACTTAAAAATCCTCCACCTTTGTTATCTCTGTTCCGTGTAACATCACCGTTCTTCTTGGGTCCTTCTCATTCACACACATGTATTCTGATTTTCTGAGGCTAACCTTCATTCCCCTCCTTTACAGGGCATACCTCCACCTCTCTAGATTTTCCTGCACTTGTTCTCTGCTCTCACTACAGATCACAATGTCATCTGCAAACATCATAGACCATGGAGATTCTTGTCTCACCTCGTCTGTCAGCCTGTCCATCACCATAGCAAACAAGAATAGGCTCAGAGCTGACCCTTGATGCAGTCCTACCTCCACCTTGAACTCTTCTGTCACACCGACAGCACATCTCACCACTGTCTTATATCTCTCATACATGTCCTTCACCACTCTAACATACTTCTCTGCCACTGCAGACTACCTCATGCAATACCACAGTTCTTCTCTTGGCACCCTGTCATATGCTTTTTCCAGATCCACAAAGGCACAATGCAGTTCCCTCTGACCTTTTCTGTACTTCTCTATTAACATCCTCAAAGCAAACATTGCATCTGTGGTGCTCTTTCTTGGCATGAAACCAAACTGTTGTTCAGAAATGCTGATCTCTGGCCTTAGTCTAGCTTCCACTGTTCTTTCCCATAACTTCATCATATGGCTCATCAACTTTATCCCTCTGTAGTTGCCACAACTCTGCACATCTCCCTTGTTCTTAAAAATGGGCACCAGCACACTTCTCCTCCATTCCTCTGGCATCCTCTCATTCTCTAAGACCTTGTTAAATGTTCTTGTCAGAAAATCTACTGCTACATCTCCTAGACACTTCCATACCTCCACCGGTATGTCATCAGGACCAACTGCCTTTCCATTCTTCATCCTCTTCAATGCCCTCCTCACTTCACCCTTACTAATCTTTGCTACATCCTGCTTCTCAATGGTCACCTCTTCTACTCTTTTTTGCTCTCATTTTCCTCATTCATCAGCTCTTCAAAGTACTCTTTCCATCTTCCCATTACACTTCTGTCATCAGTCAATACATTTTCCTCTCTGTTCTTTATCAATCTAACTTTCTGCACATCCTTCCCATCTCTATTTCTCTGCTGTGCCAACCTGTATAGATCATTTTCTCCCTCTTTACTGTCCGACCTATCATACAAGTCATCATATGCCCTCTGTTTGGCCTTAGCCACTGCTACTTTCACTGTGTCTCCCTGTACTCCTGTTTACTCTCTTCGGGCCTCTCAATGTTCCACTTCTTCTTAGCTAACCTCTTGCTTTGTACATACTCCTGCATTTCCTCATTCCACCACCAAGTCTCCTGATCTACTTTTCTTCCAGAGGACACACCAAGTACTCTCCTACTTGTGTCCCTGATCACATTTGTTGTGGTTGTCCAGTCATTTGGAAGCACTTCCTGGCCACCCAAAGCCTGTTTGAACTCCTCCTTGAAGACAACATGACACTCTTCCTTTTTCAACTTCCACCACTTTGTCTTCTGCTCTGCCTTTGCCTTTTTCACCTTCCTCACCATCAGCGTCATCCTGCATACCACCATCCTATGGTGTTTGGCAACACTCTCACCCACTACTACTTTACAGTCACTGACTTCCTTCAATTTACATCGCCTACACAAGATGTAGTCTACCTGTGTGCTCCTACCTCCATTTCTATAAGTCACCCTATGCTCCTGTTTCTTCTTGAAGAAAGTATTTACCAAAGCCATTTCCATCCTTTTTGCAAAGTCGATCAACATCTGTCCTTCTGTGTTCCTGTCCTGGATACCAAACCTGCCCATCACTTCCTCGTCCCCTCTGTTGCCTGCACCAACATGTCCATTGAAGTCTGCCCCAATGACCACTCTTTCACCTCTGGCGGTACTCTGCATCACTTCATCTAAGTCACTCCAGAATCTCTCCTTCTCTTTTAGCTCACATCTTGCCTGTGGGGCATAAGCACTAACAACATTGAGCATCACACCTTCAATTTCTAACTTGCGACTCATCACTCTGTCTGACACTCTTTTCACTTCTAGAACATTCCTAACAAACACCTCCTTCAAGGTGACCCCTACTCCATTTCTCTTCACATCCACACCATGATAAAACAGCTTAAACCCTGCTCCTAAGCTTTTAGCTTTGCTACCTTTCCACCTGGTCTCCTGAACACACAGTATATCCACGTTCCTCCTCTGCATCATGTCAGCCAGCTGTCTACCTTTTCTTTGCATAGGTCCAACATTCAAAGTCCCTACTCTCAGTCATAGACTCCTGCCTTTCCTGTTCTCTCTCTGCCTATGGACACGCCTCTCGCCTCTCCTTCTTCGACGTCTTCAACCAACAGTAGTCCAATTTCCATCAGCATCCTGTTAATTGACAGCACTGATGGCGGTCATTGTTAACTCGGGCCTCGACTGATCCGGTATGGGGGTAATACTTCTGATTTGCATCATAAAAGTTTGGCATTGGTTTTACGTTGGATGCCCATCCTGACACGACCCTCTGCATTTCTCCGGGCTGGGACCGGCATAAGGGGGAGAGACACTGGTTAGTGCCCCCCCCCCACCTCATGGCTGCATTATTATTTTATTATATAAATCATTATATAAATCATGGCTGCATTATCTTAGCTGGGATATCACTCCAAAAATATGTCTGTGAGAGCTTTATTTTAAATCAAATAGATTTGATACCATTTAACAATCTTGTTGAAAGCTTCTGAATGTTATGGTGTTACTGTTGACATCTGTAGCAGTGCTGGTTGCACTTCACATTGAGGCAGTACATTTACAGCATTTGTCAGATGCTCTCATCCAGAGCACCGTGTAATGATATATTTTTTAAAACTACAACTGAGCAATTGAGGATTAAAGTCCTTGCTCAAGGGACAGTGGTGATAGTAGGGATTGAACCTCTGACATTCAGATTATTAACAATCACTTTAGCCATTAAGCCACCACTACCCTGTAGTAAAATGGTCTCTTAAATAATGGAATAAATGCTGGGCATTCCAGTCTGCCCATGTCTATTTCACTCCCTAATTTATTTATCATGTAATTCTTTTTCATCTGGGTCAGACAGAAAACGAAATAAACTCACACCGTCCTGTGATGTTTTACTGTAGCCTGATGCTATATACTTTGACGCATGAGCACTGAACCATAAATTGAGCTATTAATGTATGCAATTAATAGCCTGCTGCTATATACTTGACGCATGAGCACTGAACCATAAATTGAGCTATTAATGTATGCAATGTCTTAAGAATGCATAAACTGAAATCCTTGTGCTCACTCTGTGCTCATTTTGCAAAGGAAATACTGGCTTGCTAATGAATGTCAAGGCTGAGTGCATTCCCCTGCTTACATCAGATGCAGAATTTGGAGCGTTGGTGGTGTGAAATGTAAAATTAGTGACCTATATTAGATGGAGTAATATTTATACAATATATTTACACATATTATTAAAAATAATGCAAGTATTTATTTTGTAGACTTGAGGTGATAGCTTGACACTGGGACTTAACTAATGTTTGTGTGGTGTCCTCTCTACCCTCTAACCTTTAACACATCATTTTATGAAGAATTGACGGAATTCCACTGAAGATTGAGATGACGGTTGCAGGTGTAGTTGGCTTGGTGCAGTCTTTGTCTTACTGTCAGACCTACATCAAGACAGATCCTGAAGCTGCAGGAGCTCTATTAGAGTCAATGATGACACGGTAATCTTTTTTATATATATATATATATATATATAGACAGACAGACCGACAGAGAGACAGACATTTTATTCAATAAAAGGCCATTAGCCCAAAATACAGACAGAATGAATAAATTAAAGCATGAACGATTGTTGTAGACCAGTTGAATTTCTGATTTTCTTAACATGGATAAGAAATAATCATAGGTTACGGAATGCATTAACATCAGTTGATGACATAATATTAATAAAACTGTGTCGTGATAATGGGTACTTCAAACATTTACTTAATAATGTATTTCTTATACCTGTGTAGCCTTTGCAATAAAGTATTACATGGATTTCATCTTCAATTTCATAGATATTGTTTGTCTCACATAAAGGACAAAATCTTAAATTATAAGGAACATTTCTATATCTACCAGTCTCAGTGCAAAGTTTGAAAGTACCACATCGAAAATTTGCTAAATAGATTCTCAAATAAGGTGCTATATATATATATATATATATATATATATATATATATATATATATATATATATATATACACATACAGGGATCCCTCACTTTCCGTGGTTAATTGGGACCGAGATCCCCACGCGACCATCAAAATCTGAGAAGTAGGATCACCATTTTTTTTTTTTTTTTGCATAATTGGCTTGTTTTTGTGGCATTTTCCTTAACTGTATCCCCTATTCTTACTTAATTTCCTTATTTCTTAATTCAATAAATACTGTTTTGGGTTTTTTTTTTGTTTTTTTTTAAACCCGCGATGCACTGAAGCCGCAGGGATTGAAGTGCGAAGTAGCGAGGGATCCCTGTATATATATGTATATATATATATATATATATTTATTTATATATATATATATATATATATAGGAGGGTATCGGCAAGAATGAAAGGAAAAGTGTACAAGACGGTGTTGAGGCCAACGATGTTGTATGGTTTAGAGACAGTGGCCCTGGGGAAAAGACAGGAGGCAGAGTTGGAGGTAGCAGAGATGAAAATGTTGAGGTTCTCTTTGGGAGTAACGAGGATGGATAGGATTAGGAATGAGCACATCAGAGGGACAGCACATGTAAGATGTTTTGGAGACAAAGTCAGAGAGGCTAGATTGAGATGGTTTGGACATGTACAGAGGAGGGATAGTGAGTATATTGGTAATAGGATGCTGAGGCTGGAACTACCAGGCAAAGGCCTAGAGGAAGACCAAAGAGACGATTCATGGATGTGGTGAAGGAGGACATGAAGGTCGTTGGTGTAAGAGAAGAAGATGCAAAGGATAGGGTGAGATGGAGGCAGATGATTCGCTGTGGCGACCCCTGAAGGGAAAAGCCGAAAGGAAAAGAAGAAGAAGATATATATATATATATATATATATATATATATATATATATATATATATATATATATATATATATATAATATAGTTTGTATTTTTGTGGTTTCACCCAAATGAGGACGGGTTTCCCTTTTGGGTTGGGCGTGGTCTCCTCTCAAGATTTCCTCCTCGCAACTACTGAAGGAGTTTTTCCTTGCCAGGGATTACCCCTACATATCCCTATATCCATGGCAAGGAAAAACTAAGGTAGGAAGTGTTTAAATTCCTTTGTACTTTGTAAGCCTCAACTTTCACTGATTTACTGTGTAAAGCTGCTTTGCGACAATGTCAATTGTAAACAGCTCTACACAAATAAAACTTAATTGAATTGAATTAATCAGTTTTAATTCGCACTATGAACACATTCTGTTGTGTGTCGTTACAGAATAATAGTCTTTGAGGGGGATAAAACCATCACAGCATCTCAATGTTGATGTTTTCTCTGTAATAGTTTTCAATTATGTAGGGGGCAGTGGTGGTCTAGTGGTATAGGGCACTGAATCGCTGATCCAAAGGTTGGGGATTTGAGTCCCACTCTCCACAAGGTTGTCCCCCCCCAGTGCAGCGAACTGGATTATCAAAGGCGGGTCATGTCTCCCACTGTCTTGTGAGACATAAATTATGTGTTTAATTCCTTCTATATTATCAATTCATGTAAATGGTACACTGTGTAGTACAAATATACAGCAGTTCATGTATGAAAGACATTTTGTGTTTATAGGTAAACATTTTCAGGCATTCATCTGTTTCAGGCTTCTGGAGGAAATGGGCGTTTCATCACCTGACACTAAGTTAGAGTTCGCAACAGACTTCTACTGTGTGCTGGCATGTAAACCCCAGTGAAGAGAACCAGCCTGATTTAACAGAGGACATGATGGTTACAGCAGATATTTCAATAATATTTATCACTTCTATGTACAGTACAGTTAAATGAATTTATCTCACAGGTGCAAAATTCTATAGACAGAGATATATACACAAATTGTAAATTTATATCTGGAATTGGTTCACAAAATGATCACATAAAGATTTACTCCAAAGTCTTCAAGAGGAGCTACAAACTATAAGGAGCACGGTGCTCCAGAAACTGGAAAAACATTTGAAAGCAATGGAATCAAGAATGATCACTGTTATAAAATCCACTGGAGGCAAGTTTAAATAAAGCATCATGGGTTCATTGTTACAGTTTGTGTTTCACAATTAAGTAAATTGTTTAATTAGGGTGGCACATGGTGCAGTGGTTAGAACATCCACCTCACAGCAAGAATGTCCTGGGCTCAGTCAGGGCGTGTGGGTGTTTCCTGGGTACCAACAGTCCAAAGACATGCACATTTGATTAACTGGATGTTCCAAACTGTCCTGTTGTATCAATGGATATCTGTTGGTCCTGTAATGGACTGGAAAGCTGTACATGGATAAATAAATGATTTTTCAAATGTTGTTGAACACAATTGTAATACATGTTTCAAAAATAGTTGTATTCTTTCCGTTCATGATGGTTCCCTGATTAGTTTAATAAGCAATCGGATACATTCAAGAAGTTAAAAATGAAATTCCAACAGAAAGAAATAAATAATATTAATAATATTATTAATATGGATAATGTTAATACAGTGGTACCTCAACTGACAAGTGTCTTTATTAACAAATTTTCCGTGATATGAGCTTCAATCTCGCCAAAAGTCTGCCCTAAGCAACAAGCAAATTTTTGATTTATGAACTCTGCTGGGGAAATAGCTTTTCCGGGCCGATTAGCCTCATATTCTTCTGTGTGTATTCCTCTGTGCTCCAAGAACGCCTTGTGCACTGCTTCTCAATTATTTTCTGTAACGCTACCTATAGGAAGAAAAAATAAATAAAAATTCCACGCATCCCCGGCGCCCCGCAAGTGACTATAAATAGTGTTTACTGCGCTTCATATCGTTTGCTCGGTGCGTTTTCCTTACACCATAGCACGACAATGAGAGCCCTACTGCCAACTCCAGTAGCATGTTCCCTAGGGTCATACACCCCCTCCCCCCGGTATTACACCGTGCCCCCTACATTGTGTGTGTGTGTGTGTGTGTGTGTGTGTGTGTGTGAACTTATCAACTTAAATATGATTAAATAGGACATTTAACATGTTTCTCTTGTTTATTCTTTCTTTATTATTAATGCAGCCGTGAGGGGGGGGGCACAAACCAGTGTCTCTCCCTCACGCCGGTCCCAAGCCCGGATAAATGCAGAGGGTTGCGTCAGGAAGGGCATCCGGCGTAAAACAAATGCCAAATAAACTATGCGAATCACAAGAAAGAATGACATACCGGATCGGTCGAGGCCCGGGTTAACAACGCCGCCATCAGTGCCGTCAACCAACAGGGTGCTGATGGAAATTGGACTACTGTTGGTCGAAGAGCGTCGAAGAAGGAGGAGGCGGGAGGCGTGTCCGTTGCCAGAGAGAGAAGAGGAAAGGCATGAGTCTAGGACTGAAAGTAGGGACTTTGAATATTGGAACTATGACAGGAAAAGGTAGAGAGCTGGCTGACATGATGCAGAGGAGGAAGGTGGACATACTGTGTGTTCAGGAGACCAGGTGGAAAGGTCGCAGTGCTAGAAGCATAGGAGCAGGGTTTAGCTGTTTTATCACGGTGTGGATGGGGAAGAGAAATGGAGTCGGAGTCATCTTGAAGGAGGAGTTTGCCAGGAATGTTCTAGAAGTGAAAAGAGTGTCAGACAGAGTGATGAGTCTCAAATTAGAAATTAAAGGTGTGATGGTCAATGTTGTTAGTGCTTATGCCCCACAGACAGGATGTGAGCGAGAAAGAAGGAGAGATTCTGGAGGAGTTAGATGAAGTGATGCAGAGTACCCCAGAGGTGAAAGAGTGGTCATTGGGGCAGACTTCAATGGACATGTTGGTGCAGGAAACAGAGGGCGAGGAAGTGATGGGCAGGTTTGGTATCCAGGACAGGACGCATGAAGGACAGACGTTGGTAGATTTTGCAAAAAAGGATGGAAATGGCTGTGGTGAATACTTTCTTCCAGAAGAGAGAGGAGCATAGGGTGACTTATAAAAGTGGAGGTAGGAGCACACAGGTAGACTACATCTTGTGCAGGCGATGTAATTTAAAGGAAGTCAGTGACTGCAAAGTAGTAGCGGGTGAGAGTGTTGCCAAACAGCATAGGATGGTGGTGTGCAGGATGATGCTGATAGTGAGGAAGGTGAAGAAGGCAAAGGCAGAGCAGAAGACAAAGTGGTGGAAGTTGAAAAAGGAAGAGTGTCGGGTTGTCTTCAAGGAGGAGTTGAAACAGGCTTTGGGTGGTCAGGAAGTGCTTCAGATGACTGGACAACTACAGCGAATGTGATCAGGGGAGACAGGTAGGAGAATACTTGGTGTGTCATCTGGAAGGAAAGTAGATAAGGGAGACTTGGTGGTGGAATGAGGAAGTGCAGGAGTGTGTACAAAGGAAGAGATTAGCTAAGAAGAAGTGGGACATTGACAAAACCGAAGAGAGTAAACAGGAGTACAGGGAGACACAGCGTAAGGCAAAGGTAGCAGTGTCAAAGGCCAAACAGAGCGTTTGATGACTTGTATGCTCGGTTGGAAAGTAAGGAGGAGAAAATGATTTATACAGGTTGGCACAGCAGAGAAATAGAGATGGGAAGGACGTGCAGCAAGTTAGATTGATAAAGGACAGAGAGGGAAATGTATTGACTGATGACAGAAGTGTGCTGGGAAGATGGAAAGAGTACTTTGAAGAGCTGATGAATGAGGAAAATGAGAGAGAAAAAAGAGTAGAAGAGGTGACTGTTGAGGACCAGGAAGTAGCAAAGATTAGTAAGGGTGAAGTGAGGAGGGCATTGAAGAGGATGAAGAATGGAAAGGCAGTTGGTCCTGATGACATACCGGTGGAGGTATGGAAGTGTCTAGGAGAGGTAGCAGTAGATTTTCTGACAAGAACATTTAACAAGGTCTTAGAGAGTGAGAGGATGCCAGAGGAATGGAGGAGGAGTGTGCTGGTGCCCACTTTTAAGAACAAAGGGAGGCGTGCAGAGTTGTGGCAACTACAGGGGGATAAAGTTGATGAGCCATACGATGAAGTTATGGGAAAGAATAGTGGAAGCTAGACTAAGGGCAGAAGTCAGCATTTGTGAACAACAGTTTGGTTTCATGCCCAGAAAGAGCACCACAGATGCAGTGTTTGCATTGAGGATGTTAATGGAGAAGTCCAGAGACGGTCAGACGGAGCTGCATTGTGCCTTTGTGGATCTGGAGAAAGCATATGACAGGGTGCCGAGAGAAGAACTGTGGTATTGCATGAGGAAGTCTGGAGTGGCAGAGAAGTATGTTAGAGTGGTGCAGGACATGTATGAGAGATGTAAGACAGTGGTGAGGTGTGCTGTCGGTGTGACAGAAGAGTTCAAGGTGGAGGTGGGACTGCATCAAGGGTCAGCTCTCAGCCGCTTCTTGTACGCTATGGTGATGGACAGGGTGACAGACGAGGTTAGACAAGATTCCCCATGGACTATGATGTTTGCAGATGACATTGTAATCTGTAGTGAGAGCAGAGAACAAGTGCAGGAAAATCTAGAGAGGTGGAGGTATGCCCTGGAAAGGAGGGGAATGAAGATTAGCCTCAGTAAGACAGAATACATGTGCATGAATGCCAAGGACCAAGAGGAACGGTGAGATTACAGGGAGCAGAGAGATAAGAAAAGTGGAGGATTTTAAGTACTTAGGTTCAACAATCCAGAGCAATGGAGAGTGTGGAAAAGAGGTCAAGAAGCGTGTGCAGGCAGGTTGGAATGGTTGGAGAAAAGTGTCCGATTGTGATGTGTGATAGGAGGGTATCTGCAAAAATGAAAGGAAAAGTGTACAAGACGGTGTTGAGGCCAACGATGCTGTATGGGTTAGAAACAGTGGCCCTGGGGAAAAGACAGGAGGCAGAGTTGGAGGTAGCAGAGATGAAAATGTTGAGGTTCTCTTTGGGAGTAACGAGGATGGATAGGATTAGGAATGAGCACGTCAGAGGGACAGCACATGTAAGACGTTTTGGAGACAAAGTCAGAGAGGCTAGATTGAGATGGTTTGGACATGTACAGAGGAGGGATAGTGAGTATATTGGTAATAGGATGCTGAGGCTGGAACTACCAGGCAAAAGGCCTAGAGGAAGACCAAAGAGACGATTCATGGATGTGGTAAAGGAGGACATGAAGGTCGTTGGTGTAAGAGAAGAAGATGCAAAGGATAGGGTGAGATGGAGGCAGATGATTCGCTGTGGCGACCCCTGAAGGGAAAAGCCGAAAGGAAAAGAAGAAGATTCTTTCTTTATTATTATTCTTATTCTTCTTATTATTATTCTTATTATTATTCTTATTATTCTTATTCTTATTATTATTATTATTATTATTATTATTATTATTATTATCATTATTATCATTACCAAAGAGACGATTCATGGATGTGGTGAAGGAGGACATGAAGGTCGTTGGTGTAAGAGAAGAAGATGCAAAGGATAGGGTGAGATGGAGGCAGATGATTCGCTGTGGCGACCCCTGAAAGGGAAAAGCCGAAAGGAAAAGAAGAAGAAGAAGAAGAAGATCATTATTATCATTATTAATGGACATGTATTGTTATTATGAAATATTTATTGTTTTTATATGTTTATCTTTAATATATTGGGTGAAATATACATGTTTGTGGCAGATTATGTGAGTTTGGGAGGGGGTTGGAATGGATTTATTGGTTTTCTGTTATTTTCTGTGAGAATTTTTGTTTTATATAATGGACATTTTGACTTATGAGCTTGCCCTCGCAACGGATTAATTCCTTAAATCGAGATACCACTGTATTTTAAAGTGTCTCAAATGATAACTCATACATACAGTGTTATGTAAAGTGCTCCTTTTAAAGTTACCATCATACTACAAAATTATCTGGAGAAACATTTAACCGTATACATCATATGCTGGTGGTGTGCAGAGCCCTAATCTAGAAGCAGACAGGAAAGAGATGGGCTCAGAAAGAGGGTCATCCTCAAAAGAGTGGAAGACAGGAGAAGAATCAGCACACCGACTTGTGCCGAGTTCACTGGGGGCTTTAACTCAGGCAATCTGTTTAGACTGGCTAATGCTAACTAGTGTCGGTCTCCCCTAGCAAGGCAAGTTTCATATCTTGACAGCCAGCTGCACTGCGCTGCACATTAAATGTAAAAATGCACAAACATTTCCAGGTAAAAAAAAAAAATGCATGTCTGCCCCCAGCTCATTCACAGTAATAGTTACGGTGTCTATTGCATCCAGTGTACAAGACCCAAAAAAAAAAAAAAATTGTAAGTGTATTACTGTAAAGTACTTCACCTGTACTCTAAGTGTGTAACTATGGCCAGAGACATGAGCTGTGCACAACTACCCAATGGAAATGTATTATAGTCCTCAGTGCATCTGTGGGGCCAATGGTGCAGTAGCGAGGGTGCTGGGCTCATGATTGAGAGGCTCTGAGTTTGAATTAATTTATTCAATTATTAATGTATTTTTATTTTTTAAGCATCAATTGTTCTTTTTTAAAGTAGCTGCCATTATTTTATTCATCATGAGTCATTAATTATTATTATTTTTTTAAATATATGTCAGTGAAGTTAAAATAAATTCCACCAGTGCAGAATGGTCGTGTAGTGGTTAGCAGGTCTTGGGTTTGCATCCCAGTAGTATCTGTGTGGACTTTTCATGTTTTTGCTGTGCTTCTGTGGGTTTTTTTGTAGTTACTCCAGTTTCTTCATAAATTTCAAAGACATGTACATCAAGTTAATCAGATACTGTATTCTAAATTACCAAAATTAATTTTCTGTAAACGTTTAATCCTAATTAGGGTCACAGGGAGGCTGGCACCTATCCCAGCCAACTCCAGGTGAGGGCAGAGTATACCCTGGACAGCTTACCAGGCCATCGCAGGGCAGAAACAGACTGACAGGAATGCAGCTACTGTTGATGAAAGTCAGCAATGGTTCTTTTACACGAACCTCACACCATAGACAGTGAGAGACATGGCCGGCCTTTGATAACCCAGTTAGCTTCACTGGGGGGACAGTGATAACCAGTTGAGAGTGGGGCTTTGTTACATATGCCTAAAGAATTCTATCAGACGAGCCCCCACTTGTTACGGATAGGAAAATTCAGAGGATTGAAATTGCCCCGTGAAACCAGCAAAGCACGACAGACCACGATATAAACTATATACACTTTAATAATACGAACAAAATAAGACAAAGTTCATAACTTACATCTTAAAGCTAAACCACATACAAATTAACCAAAAGGTCCCATAGTCACCAAGCACCCACAGCAGGGTAGATTTAGAGATGTGCTGGCGGAGAAAGGCTTGCCACCCCGCGTGTCGGACGAACCAAATGATGACCATCCTCGCGTGGGCTGTGTGTGGACGTGGATGATGGACTTCGACAATGAAGTCCTGAACAAAACTTTGGTGATGCACGTTCCATGGTTCACCTTCGATGAGTTGATCCGTGATCCGCCCTAAAAGCCACGAGGAGACTGTAAGAGACTGGAGGAGACTGTAAGAGACTATAGCCAGTGGGCAACAGGTCCTAATATAGATTCCCTGCTGTTCAGGAATTTTCCATTCTGTGGAAAATTCCACAATCACCTGACCCACCACAGGTGTCTGCATGCGCAACTAGGTCCCCTATAGAAAATTACAGACTCAAACAGCTGAGTCACACCATGTGACTCTCTTCCATTAATTTTATATTTACATTCACACAAATATGTACATGCTCGTAACAGGCTCGAACCTCCGACCTTAGGATCAGTGACCCAGCACCTTTACCACCAGGCCACCACTGCCCTAATTCCAAAAGTGTGGATGTGAATGGTTGTCAGTGTGTGTTTCCCTGCTGGCCTCCAGCATTAGTTGACTGTTTTATTCAAGTAATCAGGAGACTCGAAAATAACTTGATTGGTCAGATCAGGCTGGATTTCTTTAAGCAGGATTGTCCAATTGTATGCATGCACCAGACATTCACACTGTGTAAACGTCACATCTGAAATGTATTTTCCCCGTTTCTGTTATAATAACCTTTTTTGGGAGCGCCTTCACAAACAATAGTGAGTGCAGAAACAATATTGCATATGTAGAGGTCATTATTTATTTATTTATTTTTTTCCACTCAAAGTAAAGCACACAAATGGCATAATTTGATGAATGTAATTATTTCACCTTAACGTGTCATTATTTCTCTCATAGATAATTTCACGTTGTTTAAAATATCTATTTCCTTATAAAAAACAAAACATTCTAGGTCAAAAGATTCCAGTCCTGTTTTTGAAGCACCTCTGCGTATTTTAGTGTTTCTCCTGCTGTAACGCATGCATTAAACGAGCTTTAGATGAGCAACGATTGATGTTTTAGAGCAAGACAAACAATAAAACATATAGAACAAAGATGATGCTCATGGATCAAGGGTGTGGTTCATGTGGTTGAGTCACCAAACACCTATACAATCTATAAAAAATGTTTTTGCAAAAATGATGAGTATACATCTTATTTACAATTAAATGGTTCTAAAACATGTGATTGGCAGATTGATTTGAGGAATAACTATGCCAGATTGCCCCTATGGCAGCTCCTTCAGGGTTACCTTTTGTCTCCTTGCTACTTCTCTGATTAATGCCCTACTTGCTTGGTGTGTGAGTGTTAGTGGACATCCCGCTCTAGGCATGTGTGTTATTGCACCATATTCTTTCCATTTTTAAAATAAAATAGAAAATGGTGCTCTGTTCTATTTTAAAGGTTTTGGAAATAATTTTGTAAACGCAGCCCTGCTTTACACTCTTCCAAAACGTTGTCTCTTACCTGCCTAAAGAGCTTTTTGGCCTTCATGATGTTGCTTGTTTGGTGATGCCTCTCGATTAGTGGTGTTGCAGACTTTAGGGCCTTTCAGAACTGGTGCACTGTATATTTACTGAGATCACATGACACAAGTCCACTGCACACGTGTGGACCTGATTTAACTAATTTTATGACTTCTAAAGGTTACTGCCAATATAAGAGCTTATTCAAGGAGTTCTTAGCAAAGGGATGTGTATGTGTTAGTTCATTAAATAAAATCTAAATCTTAATCTTAAATCGTAATCTTAATAAAATCTAATTAAATTACAGGTTGTTACAAAACAAAACAGGGAAAATTCCCAGGGTTTTTTTTTTATTATTCGATTTCAGCAAAACACTGTTTAGTACAAGAATAAAGTAAAATAAATGTCAGTCTTTAAAGATTGTAGATTTACTGTTGAGTCTAATATAATAGAAATTGATGTGACCTTTACAAAAAATGTTGAGCAGAGATGGAAATGTATTGTAACTTGTCCAATAAGCTGCTCAGACTGAAATGTGCTGAATAAACTGCTCGGAGTGGATGAATTATTCAAAAAAAAAAAAAAAAAAAAAAAACTTAACTCGCACTGTTGTGATGACTTGTGAAGTACTTTAGAAAATGCAGAAATGTTTAGTTGCTGACTGAAACAGCAGGGGGACTTTTCTTCACTTCCCATAGAGGAAGTGGCTAACATGAACTGTGTGATGTCATGTATAAGCACCTGTATAAAATCTATGCTCCTTATACCTTCGTTCCATTCCTGATATGTCTCCCTTCCTTCTTATTCTGTTCCTCCCTGCTCTCTTTCTCCCTCTCTCTGCACAGGTGAAGCTGTCCATGCTTACCAGGCCTGTTTGTGGCAAAGCCAAGCCAGAGAAGTGAAAAGCTTGAGGAAAGCTTGGCTGTTCCAGGATCAGGACTGTCTAATGGAAACATCCACATCGATAAGGATTTCAAACATGCTTTGAATGTCTCATAATGAATCAAGTTTTGGAATACAATCAAACAATGATTCATCAAAGTGTGATTCGGTGCAGACATGGAGGTGTTCAAGGTCATGCACCAGTGCCTATTATGGAGTAATTTGAGGGAACATGTGGAGTCAGCACTAAGTTCTTGCCTCACCCGTCCTTTTATTTCAGATTTAAATTTTCTAGAATTTCAAGCTTGATTACACTGCATTTAAACTTGATTAAACTGTCCCAACTTGTGTGGGGCAGGTGGCCTAGTGGTTAGGGTGCTGCACTCATGATTGTGAGGTTGTGTGCTCAAATCCCAGTTAGACTCCCAACTGTGCCAAGACTCCTGGGCAAGGTCTCAACCACAAGTGTGCCTCTGTTCACCCAGCAGTATAAATGGATCCCTGTAGTGGTCAAAAAATAAGCAAGTACACTATGGCAGCGAAGCGACCGAGGCGTGCAGCAGCACGAAGTGGGCTGAGGTGTGTGGAGGGTGTGGGAGGGCTTTGAAACTATTTAGCACTTCGTCTCCGCTTTTTATTTACACAGTCGCGGAAATTTACATTGATCAACTATAAAGTAGACCAAATTAAGTCAGTACACACAACTCAGCCACTAAAACAAGTGGGTACACAGCGTGTAACGGCATGTACCCAGCACTACAGTACTGAGTACCAGTAAAATATACTGGGAAGGTAACCTGCGATGGACTAGGGTCCCATCCAGGAGGCGTTGAACTCCTAGTCACTTCACGCTACGGAAAACGGGGATAAGCACCGGCGTGATGATGGCTCGGGTCTAAAAAGCCCAACGGACTTTACCTTCAAACGGTCCCGACTATGTGATTGTAGGGTTTTTGCATAGTGCATCAATATATTATACTGTGTTGCATGATTGTAATAATTATTGTAATTGCATAAGTGTGCATAATTGTAAAGCTTAGTGAGTAGAAGGTGTAAGGTGTCCAGACAGTAAACAAAATGCTAGAATGCTGAGAGTGAAATAAATAAGGAAGGGGGCTTCCATAGCCTGATTCCATTGTAGTCTTTACAAATTCACTGAATTTCCCATTAGATATCAAATAACTTGCTAAACAGGACAGTTCACTGATTGGTATTGCAAAACAACACAAACTAGACTGTAATACAGTGGTTCCTAACCTGGGTTCGATCGAACCCTAGGGGTTCAGTGAGTCAGTCTCAGGGGTTCGGTGGAGGTCAAGACACACACCGGACTCATATTCATGACGACACGCCCCGCTGGGTCATCACTGGCTGCAGGTGATCACGCTACATTGCTTGGCCAATCTGTGCTGCAGGAAATTTGGTGTGCTCAGTAGTCGAATTGTGACTATTGTGATGGTACGTCGTGTGATTTCTTTCTTAATGCTTTAATCCATTCTATGTTGAGTAAAAAAAAAGAAAGTGGTCGGACGAATATGTACAACATGGATTCACATATATAACGGCACGTGATATTAGTTGGCGTCCGATCTGCATGATTTGCAAAGTAGGATCAACTCTGTGCTGAGTGACGTATACGTACATGTATACGTGTATATAATATCAATAAATACATATTCAATACTATAAATGCTTATAATAACGATTAAACATTCAAAAATAATGCATAAGATGTAAATAAAACAAATACACACACATACAGATGCACGTGCGCGCTCGCACTCAGATGCGCACCTCACATGAAAATGTAAGTAGTTGTCATGGGCGGAGTTCATGCATTGTATTGGTTTTGTTCTTTGAACACACTGATGTTAATGCACGGTTCATTTTGGTGCCCCAGTAAAAACATATACCTATGTCTTGAATTTGAAAAAAAAATCATATTTTATTTTTCACTAAAGAATGGTTCAGTGAATAAGCATATGAAACTGGTGGGGTTCAGAACCACCAACAAGGTTAAGAACCACTGCTGTAATAGAAACAGTGATGGCTGAGATATATTTAAATAACCTTCAGATGCCTCTCTTTCAATGAGAAAACAGAGATTATGCTCTCACTTGTGCATATATGTAATAGAGGAGGAGCCTAAAAGACACAGAAGTGAACAACAACTAAATCATGAGCTAGAATATGTACATGATGCACACACTGCCCCAGTGTAATCTTTAAAATAAGAATTACACAAATTATTTTGGCAGTGGTGGCCTGGTGGTCAAGATACTGGATCACTGATCCTAAGGTTGAGGGTTCAAAGCCCCACTCTCAACATGTTGTCAACCCTCTGTAACACCAGCTTGATATAGCTGTGCTAGATTTTATACTAGGTTCTGGAGGAGTAAAATGAATTGTGGAGATTTGAATTTGAACAGCCGGCAGATTTATTACAATTAACAATATTACAAGAAACAGTGCAAACAATGTTGTAGAACTTTCTTTACAAATTAAAAATAAAATAAAATAAGCTTAATCTCTAAGGTTTGATTCGTGTGAACCCGGGAGTCTTTTCCAGGATTGTGATCCGTTTGGGATAAAGGTGTTTTTATCTGTTCTTATCTGGGATCCTGTGATTTGAAGTGGTTGGGTCTGTAGATCTACTCTCGCATCCAGAGAACAGTTGGCCACACTGCTTCTGGATCCACCAAGAGTTCTCACTGGATTTGGCTCGCCATCCGTGTCCGAAACCAGCTTCAAGACCAAATCCAGATCCACTAAAAGACCAGTCTGCACATGCAGTACAGACACAATGAATAAAATATTTAACAACAACAATTCCTAAATAAAATGACAAAAGTGCATGAAAGGCACTGAATGGAATGTAATACAAAACAACACAGCTTATCTGCACTACTTTAGTGCATTAGCAAAAGTGCTTTCAACAAAACATTTAGAAAAATAAAATGTAAGATTCATTTTGTGCACAGTACAATCTTTGTTATGTACTCCGACTGGTCTTAGCCTTTTAAAGACAAAAATAGTGCACACAGCTTTAAAAGTCACCACGTGTAAAGTTAGCATAGGTTCACCACGTGTAAAGTTAGCATAGGTTCTTAAACTAGCTTCATATTGCAATGACTCACCGGAGCTTCCAAGAAAACAAACACTCTCCACCCGGTTCGATTGAGAGAGAACAAAACACATACAAGGCTCTGAAAAGCACACAAACTTAGTTAAACTTGTTAAAAGTTCACTTAATCACATTTTTTTGATCGTTGACTCACTCGTGTCGCTTTTCGAGGGCTCTGTATGCGTCCTGCTCTTCACGCTCTCTGCTGCACTCTCTGCTGGTCGCATGCAGCACGTGCCTATGACGCGTTCAAGGGGACTAGGAAACTAGTGCTTTCAGGGAGTGTTGGAAACTAGGGTTTTTTCCAATAAAATTAGTAACCATGTGTTTACCTGTGTTACACCTCCATGCAGTTAAAGGGGTATCAAAGGTCGGCCATGTCTCTCACTGTCTATGGTGTGAGGCTGTAAAAGAACCATTGCTGACTTTCGACAAGAGTAGCTGCATAGCCGTCGGTGTGTTTCTGACCTGCGATGGCCTGGCAAGCTGTGCAGGACGTACTCTGCCCTCACCCGGAGTCGGCTGGGATGGGCACCAGCCTCCCCGCGACCCTAATTAGGATTGTGTGGTTACAGAAAATGAAAAATAATGTATATATATATATATATATATATATATATATATATATATATATATATATATATATATATATATATATATATATATATAAAATTATTATTATTATTTTTGAGATAAAATATGCATTTTGATGTCAAGCAGATTCTGAGCCTGTGGGCACCAAGCTGGTGACCCTTGGTCTATGGTGTGAGACATGTAAAAGAACCACTGCTGACTTTCATCAAGAGTAGCTGCATAGCCGTCGGTGTGTTTCTGTCCTGTGACGGCCTGGCGAGTTGTCCAGAGTGTACTCTGCCCTCATCTGGAGTCAGCTGGGATGGGCGCCAGCTTCCCCATGACCCTAATTAGGATTCAGTGGTTACAGAAAATGAACAAATTATTTTACTTTAAAAACAAATTAAAAGAAAGAACGGTTATGTATTCCAGTGTATTCAATTAGAATAAAATTCAGTAACGCTTTCAAAATTTATAGTTCAGACACTGTTGCTTTTCCTAAGTTCAAGTACATCTATCCAAATACAGCACCTCTCATCACGACTAATGTTATCTCACAATTCAAAGATCGGTATTTACAGGTACTGTGCATCAGGAGATATTCTCCAAATAAGCATTTTCTATAGTGTGGGTCAAAGGTCAAGCTCAATATTACAGGGACGGCAACCCTAGATCTATTCAGATATGCAATAGAGAAACACTATGACTAAACGACTGACTGAATGAAGGATGGAACAGGGTGATGATATAAAAAGGAGAGCATGTGTAATCCACAGCTTCTCAGAATAAAGCTGCAGGTAAATAATATCAATTTAATTCCCATCACGAATTTTTTTTTAAAGTCTATCTGAAATTAAAGGATCTCTTAGTTTACTGGTGTCGCTCAGATAATAGTGTTGTCTGATTCTCGTGCTTGACTCTGATCCATTCATTTAATTGAACATTTCTGTTGATGTCATTTCTGAGCTTTTCGAAGGCTTGTAATATCAGGTTTCTCATTATTTATCTCCTATAATGTCTATAATGACTCCACCTTCACCCCCAGTGTGCAATTTTGTCCCCCGTCTCTCACTATGATTAATAATCTCTTGGAATATAGTGTATGTTTCATGCTACTATTCAAATTATAATTGATTGCATTGTTCTGTTTCATGAGTCACATTTCACATATTTGGACTATAGGAGGAAACAGGAATACACGGAGGAAACCCATGCAAGCACGGGGAACACATGCAAACTCCACATAGAATCGCCCGAGCTGGGAATTGAGCTGTGAGACAGATGTGCAAACCATATGCCACTGTGCCACCTCAAGTGAAACTCGTTATTAACATATTATCTGCTGGTTCTGCCCGACTCCTTCTCTACCTGTATAGAACATGTGACCTCACTGCAAGAGTGAAATTAATTCCATTAATAGCCAGGCTTCATTTTAATCCTTTTTTTTTTTTTTCATTTTAGTCACCCATCCAAGAGAAAAGGAAAACCTCACACAACCCAACTGGGTCTCTTCATTCACTGATATCAAAGTTAGTTTTTAAGTTGAATTGTCACACCGAAGTATTGTTTTCTTGCCAGTAGGAAGATGTTGTGTGTAGTATTGAAATATAATCACTCGAAAAAATTTGCCAGGTTGTTTTTTTTATGATGTGAGTGAGTGCTGGAATGCTGTTTAATTTTACATGCAGATATGCACCGCTTAGTTTCAAGACATTTTAATGGAATCCTATCCAGACTGATGGGGCAGGTGGCATTGTAGTTAAGGTGCTGTGCTCATGGTCATGAGGTTGAGTGTTCAAATCTCAGTTAGATCCTTATTGTTCCCCTGAGCAAGGTCTTAAACATAAGTGTGCATCTGTTCCCCCAGCAGTATAAATGGGTACCAGTAAAAAAAAAAAAAAAAACTGGAAAGGTAGCCTGCGATGGACGAGTGTCCGATCCTGTAGGAGTTGAACTCCTGGGTGCTTCACGCTACAGAAACTTGGAATGAGCACCGGCCTGATGAGCCACTAGGATTGGGTGTAAAAAGCCCAAACGATTTTCCCTATCCAAGTGTGGGTGCTCTCTGAAATGTCAAAAAAGTGTTCTTTTTTATGTAATACATGCGTTTTGCTCATTCATTTAAGATCTGTACCCGATAAGGGTAAGATAAAGAAGGCCCGATAAAACATGCTCTGAATAATTTATTCATAGTTAAAGAAATGCAGTTTATTTGCTCGGAATCTGCTTGACATCAAAATGCATATTTTATCTCAAAAAAAAAAAAAAAAATATATATATATATATATATATATATATATATATATATATATATATATAGAGAGAGAGAGAGTGAGAGAGAGAGAGAGAGAGAGAGAGAGCGAGAGAGAGAGAGAGAGATAGACAGACATTATTTTTCATTTTCTGTAACCACACAATCCTAATTAGGGTCGCAGGGAAGCTGGTGCCCATCCCAGCCGACTCCGGGCGAGGGTAGAGAGGGACAGCTTGCCAGGCTATCACAGGTCGGAAACACGCTGACGGCTATGGAGCTACTCTTGTCAAAAGTCAGCAATGGTTCTTTTACATGTCTCAGACCACAGACCAGGGGTCACCAACTTGGTGCCTGCAGGCACCAGGTCACCCACAAGGACAACATGAGTAGCCCGCAAGCCAGATGAATATCATTAATTATTAATAATAACATATAATCAAAGGTAAATTGAGCAAATTTGTTATGTCACAAGTGTGTATCGACCTGGTAGCCCTTTGCATTAATTGGTACTCAAGAAGTTGCTATCAGTTCCAAAAAGGTTGGTGACCCCTACCATAGACAGTGAGAGGCATGGCCGGCCTTTGATAACCCAGTTAGCTGCACTGGGGGGAGGGGACGCAGTGACAACCTGTGGAAAGTGGGGCTTGAACCCCTAACCTTAGGATCAGTGACCCAGCACCTTTACCACCAGGCCACCACTGCCCTACATTTAATAGGTATGTATGTATTTTTACAGAGATAGGTTCACTTGGAGTAAATCTGAAGTAAGATATTATTATTTTTTAAGTTACTGATGAATAAATAATAATGTGCTGCTAAAAATTATCACCACAGTGTGAAATCAGATATTTTCTAAAAGTGTAAAGTATTCAAGTGTCCACTAGAGTGCGGTGCTCAGTTATGTTTCAGTAGCTTGTGGCTGTGAATCCAACTTATGGAGAAGAAGATGCATTCCTTGCCACTTCACCATTTGCAATTACAAGATCTGCACAAAGCCTCACAACTAAGAGAAATCTGATCTTAACACTGATCTATAAATACTCGTTCAATGATCCGTTCCAGTCAAGCCAATAAATAAACATTCAAGCTATGCCCTGCAATTATTGGATGAGCTCTTCACGGTGCACCCCACCTTTCACCCTGAGTCAGCTGGAATAGGCTTCAGCCTATCCGTCAGATGGTGAAAGAAAATTACAAGTTATGGACACATTACTTTAAGATTCATGAATTCTAAAGAGTAGTTTTCGCGCTGCCTGGCGAACGTTGCTGCAACCAGAGATTTTGCATTATCTCTTCTTCTTCTTCTTTTCCTTTCGGCTGTTCCCTTCAGGGGTCGCCACAGCAAATGATCTGCCTCCATCTCTCCCTATCCTCTGCATCTTCTACTCTTACTCCAACGACCTTCATGTCCGCCTTCACCGCATCCATAAATCTTCTCTTTGGTCTTCCTCTGGGCCTTTTGCCTGGTAGTTCCAACCTCAGCATCCTACGACCAATATACTCACTATCCCTCCTCTGTACATGTCCAAACCATCTCAATCTAGCCTCTCTGACTTTGTCTCCAAAACATCTAACATGTGCTGTCCCTCTGATGTACTCATTTCTGATCCTATCCATCCTCGTCACTCCCAAAGAGAACCTCAACATTTTCATCTCTGCTACCTCCAGCTCTGACTCCTGCCTTTTCCCCAGGGCCACTGTCTCTAAACCATACAACATCGCTGGCCTCATCACCATCTTGTACACTTTTCCCTTCATTCTTGCCGATACTCTCCTATCACACATCACACCGGACACTTTTCTCCATCCATTCCAACCTGCCTGCACGCGCTTCTTCACCTCTTTTCCACACTCTCCATTGCTCTGGATTGTTGAGCCTAAGTACTTAAAATCCTCCACCTTCTTTATCTCTGCCCCCTGTAACCTCAAAGTTCCTCTTGGGTCCTTGTCGTTCACACACATGTATTCTGTCTTACTAAGACTAACCTTCAACCCCCTCCTTTCCAGGGCATACCTCCACCTCTCCACATTTTCCTCCACTTGGTCTCTGCTCTCACTACAGATCACGATGTCATCTGCAAACATCATAGTCCATGGAGATTCTTGTCTAACCTCGTCTGTTAGCCTGTCCATCACCATAGCAAACAAGAAGGGGCTGAGAGCTGACCCTTGATGCAGTCCCACCTCCACCTTGAACTCTTCTGTCACACCGACAGCACACCTCACCAGCCATGAGGCGGGGGGGGGGGGGGGGGGGGGGGCACTAACCAGTGTCTCTCCCCCTTATGCCGGTCCCAAGCCCGGATAAATGCAGAGGGTTGCGACAGGAAGGGCATCCGGCGTAAAACTTCTGCCACATTTAAAAATGCAAATGATCAATACAGATTTTGCATTATCTGACTGTTGTAAAATTGTATAATTCTTTCTTTGAATTCCTCCATTACAGAATATCAATTAAAGTCTGCAGGAAAGTATTCTCACATTCACAAAGCACTGAAAGCAGAACTGAGTGTTTTTGTTGATGTTGTTCTTTGCTTTTTTTACTCTAAGACTTGTGTGACTGTTGACGTATGAGGATTGGTTTTAGGAACATTTCTACAGAGATTCACTCGATCATTTTAGATAATATTTCTCCTCCACTGTTGTCATCTAAGTTGTGCTGCAGGGAGCAATTTATACTGAGTAATGTCTCACTGTAATGGACCTGGTGTTTAAATATAGTATTTAATAGAGGGTATTGGGAATGCTGACATAAGGGTGCAGTGCGGTACTGCCAAGTGGCAAAGATGATAGGTGACTCTCAACAAACTTTCTTTATTCATTCATTTATTCATTCATATTGAGTAAGTGTTTCATCAGAGCTTATGTGAGACATACTGCCAAGGAATTTAAATATGCGCATAAAAATTATGAGGAAATTATACATAAACATTGGGCTAATTTGAAGGTAAATTGACCAAGAGAGCAGGAAAGTAATCAGAAGTGAACGAAGGGCGAGAGAGCTATTAAACTAACCAAAGGAACCAGGGTTGGTTTCATGAAAGATTAATGGTGTGGGCAGCAGTGGTGTGGCTATAAAAAGCTCTCGATGCAGCCGTCCCCTCTCCCTTTCCGAGATTAACTCTTATTTTTGGCACGAATTCAAACCTCAGAAATTTTAATGCACTAGTCATTTTCATATATTGTGTATGATCCAAACATTTTACACTCATTATTTTTTATTATGTCTCTGTTGAAAATTTCAAAACATTTGAACTCAGTATAAATCCAATAAGGCTTAAAGTACGAAAAAATTTCAAGAAAAACAAAATTGCTTTAATTAGCCAATAAAAGTTTTTGCATTTGCGATTTTGGCCGAGACCTCACCAAACCAAATTAGACTGATATACAGTGATACCTCTGCTCACGAACATAATTGGTTCCCAGAAAGTGTGTGTAAGGCGAAAAGTTCGTCTTCCGAACATTTATTTCCCATAAGAAACCATTAAAATGAGAATAATCCGTTCCCAGGTCCCCATAAAACATAATTTTCTACTAAATAAGCCTTAAAACTACACAAAAATATACCTTATTTTATGTATAATAAATGTGCTATTGTATTGTAATTAAAGAAATAAACTGTACTGTATAATAAAGTGGTTTTATTTACCTTTGTGATGGTAGTTGATGGCTTGATGGAATGGAGTGGGAGGAGGAGGGAGGGAGGGACTTACTGTTTGGAAGGAGTGTTTGGAAACGCCTACTGTTTGGAAACACCCTTAGCCACACACGCACCCTTAATAGCTTCCTTGTTCTTAAGGATGGGAGCAATGGTAGACTTAGCGTACTGGTACTGGGACGCTGAGTCACACAAACGCACACCTCGTTCGCGTTTTTCAATGATCTCCGCCTGTGGTGGGGTCTTTCGGTCCCATAATAGCAAAAGTACACTCAATATGGTCCAAAATGTCTATCAAACACAAACCACATCCGCACTCAAAGAAAGGGGTGATTTAACTGTGACGCCGTGAGCGTGCGTCAGCTTCTCGTGGCCGCCACCGTGGCGCTGTTCGACCGCGTGGTTTGATTCGTCCGCTGAAAAGTAGTTCGTCAGCAGAGACTATATGCTCGCAAATTTAATGTTCTTGAGGCGAAAAGTTCGTGAGCTTAAGCGTTCGTCAGCGGCGGTTTTACTGTATACAGTGATCCCTCGCTACTTCGTGCTTCAGTTTCTGCGGCTTCAGTGCATCGCGGGTTTCTCAAAAATATTCATCGAAAAATAAAAAAATAAGGAAATTAAGGGGAAATAGGGAAAAGGTTCAGGACAATGCCGCAAAACAAGGTCAATTATGGAAAAAAAAAAAAAAAAACTACTTAGATTTTTATATGAGGTGCGCATCTGTGTGTGTGTGTGTGTGTGCATGCCACACGTCTATGTATTCAGTTCATTTTCTGTAACTGCTTAATCCTAAGTAGGGTCGCAGGGAGGCTGGTGCCCATCCCAGATGACTCCGGGTGAGGGCAGATTACACCCTGGACAGCTCGCCAGGTCATCACAGGGTGGAAAAACTGACAGCTTTGCAGCTACTCTTGTCAGAAGTCAGCAATGTTTTTTTTTTTTTTTTTGCATGAACCTCGCACCATAGACAGTGGCTGGCCGGCCTTTGATAACCCAGTTAGCTGCACTGGAGAGGGGCAGTGACAACTTTGTGGAGAGTGGGACTCAAACCCCCAACCTCAGGATCAATGATTCAGCACGTTTCCCACTAGGCCACCACTGCCTCCGTCTGTATGTGTGTCTACTTAATTAATATTTTATTTACATCTCATGCATTAGTTTTGAATGTTTAATTGTTCATGATTATAATCATTTATAGTGTTGAATATGTATTTATTGATATTATATACACATATTCATGCACGTATACATCAGTCCGGGGATCAATCCTACGTCGCAGAAATCGGCGGTCACAGCGGCGTCTCGGTCCCCATTTACCGCGAAAAGTGAGGGATCCCTGTATATATAATTTTCCAGCTTATCAAATGGAGATCAATTATTATTTTTAATTCAGTGTGATATGTTGAAGGTCACTGGTGAATTAGAGGATAAGGCAAAGGGGTGACTCATCCTAAACTCAGTGGTTAAATCCCCATTATCACCACTGATGGGCCCTTGAGCAAGGCCCTTAACTCTCAATTGCTTACTTAGTTGTATATAAATGATAATTGTAAGTCGCTCTGGATAAGAGTATTTGCTAAACGCTGTAAATGTTGAAAATATTGAATGCTGCTTTAGCCAACTCGCCTCTTATAGAATAACTAACTGAGATCACTAAGAACATCCAAACTTACTAAACCAGGAAATCTCATACAAGCTGATTGATGGCTTACAGAACAAATCGATCGTATAAACAGTTACAGACTACAAAAACGCTGCGGTACCAAGCAGCTGTCTGCATTTTACTCATAAGTGCCTGGAGCAATGCTACCCGCTGTGCTTCTGTGCCAGACTAGAGGGGGTTATTAGAGTAATTGAACACATTTGCCATTAGCTTCACTTTTAGCACAAATGAACTGAAATCCATTATTATACTTTGCACATTTATTGTGGTCTTGCACAGACAATTATACTGAACTTAAAAAAAAAAAAGCAAAAAAAAAAAAAAAACACAGAAATGGGTGATTCAGAATTTCAAACGAATGGCAGTGATTTTAATCTGTTTTGTGGTTGAAATTTCATCATCATCATCATCATCATTATCATCATCATCATCATTTTCTGTAACCACTTAATCCTAATTAGGATCGCGGGGAGGCTGGCGCTCATCCCAGTCAATTCCAGGCGAGGGCAGAGTACACCCGGGACAGCTTGCCAGGCCATCGCAGGGCGAAAACACGCTGACGATTATGCAGCTACTCTTATCGAAAGTCAGTAATGGTTCTTTTACATGATCTTCTCACCATATACAGTGAGAGACATGACCGGCCTTTGATAACCCAGTTAGCTGTACTGGGGGACACAGTGACAACCTTGTGGAGAGTGGGACTTGAATCCCCAACCTTTGGATCAGCGATCCAGCGCCTTATACCGCTAGACCACCACTGCCCCCATTTTGAAATTTCATTCATTCATTTTCTGAAACTGCTTAATCCTAATTAGGGTTACAGGGAGGCTGGCGCCCATCCCAGCCAAGCTCCGGGCGAGGGCCAGCCACCCTGGAGAGTTCACTGGGCCATCGCAGGTCGGAAACATGCTGATGGCTATGTAGCCTACTCTTGATGAAAGTCAGCAATGTTTCTTTCATATGCCTCTCACCACAGACTACAAGTCCATTGACAGTGGAGTGGCTGATTTCCTAGCATCACAGGTTGCCCTCATGTCTGCCGATCTTCTGGTTCTCTCTCTTTTAGTTATGCTGCCATAGTGAGTCATACCGGAGTCCCTGATTGCACTCAGCAATAATAAATGCTTCTATTTCCATTACACTATTATGAGTATATCAAACAAACTCACTCCCTCTTTCTCTCTCTCTCTCTCTCTCTCTCTCTCTCTCTCTCTCTCTCTCTCTCTCTCTCTCTTTCTCGCTCTCTCACTTTGTTGAGGTACACATTATTTTTCTGGGATGCCAGTGATGCTGATCCTTTTGTGTCCTGTGGTCCGTCCTGGTGTGCTGATGCTGGCTGGCATTTTTATCTTGGAAGCCCCTCCCTCCTGCTGATGAAGCTCTATAAGGACCCAGGTGTGCACTAACAGACTGTGAACATGACTTTTCACTGCTGGTGATATAACCTCTTTTCCCCACAATTATTTAGGACTCACAGTGTTGTATAAATCACCGGACTACTTTTTGGACTGTAATGAATTTCTCATATATACTAGTAGTTTGTATCTTTATGGTTTCACTCAAATGAGGATGGGTTTCCATTTTGGGCCTGGTTCCTCTCAAGGTTTCTTCCTCACATCTACTGAGGGAGTTTTCCCTTTGCACCGCCGCTGCGGGTGACACTCATTAGGGATGTGTAGAGGTAATAGAAAATGTTTAAATCCTTTTATACAGTACTTTGTAAACTCTTATTGTGTAAAGCTGCTTTGCTACAATATCAATTGTCAATTGCACAATGTAAAAAAAAGAGCATAGACTGTGATGAATGAGAATAATTAAAGTGTGCATGTGGAAGCTTCACTGCTTGCAAATATCCACTTATACATCTTACATCCTTTGATCACTGTTATATGACGGAAGGCTAAAAATCACTTTTCCTGTGTAAGGGTGCAGAGCTGCAGAAACCGCTTAATCCTAATTAGGGTCTCGGGGAGGCTGGTGCAAATCCCAGCCGACTCCGGGCGAGGGCAGATTACACCCTGGACAGCTCGCCAGGCCATCACAGGGTGGAAACACGCTGATGGCTTTGCAGCTTCTCTTGTCTCAAGTCAGCAATGATTCTTTTACATGAACCTCTCACCATAGACCGTGTTTGCATAAATAGATTTTTTTTTCTAATTTTTAAATCAAACATTGATTTTTATATGGCTCAATTTTCCCATTATCAATGTGTCAGTCTTTCCAAGAAACCAATTACTGACACCTAGACTGCAACTGAAATTGAGGAAAAGGTGAAATGTACAGAATTTAATTGTAGAAGCTACTTAAAGAGCAAAACGGGAAATATAAAAACGCATCATCAGCAGAATAAAAAATATCTAATCCATCATGCTGTATAGAAATAGCTGACCATGCAATTTACTTGCATACAAGCAATAACTGCAAACCACCAAGTAAACCCCCAGGGCTATGCAGCAGTTAAAGAACCCCATTATATGGTTTCATCCCATAGGTAAATTTCCCCCATTTTACTAAGATTAAATTTTGGATTGTTTACAGTATTTTGCTGTAGAAAATAGCATTAGCTTAGGAATAGCATTGAGATCTCCACCAGATACACTCATTTGATGAACTGTTTAATCCTACTTGGGTACTGGGGATGCTGAAGCCTATCTGAGTTTACACTTGGAAAATGTGGGGTGCGCCCTGAATAGTTTGACAGACCATCATATGGCTAAGAGCTTTACACTTACCTCAGGAAAATTTGGAGCTTCCAAGTAAACCAATGTGTATGTTTCTGAATTATACAAGAAACCAGAGTGCTCATTAAAAACCCACATAAGTACAATGAGAACCTGCAAGAAACGCTCAAACCCAGGACTTGAACCCAGCACCCTGTTACTGTGAGGAAGACCTACTAACCCCTACACCACTGTGGTACCTTCTCATCTCCACATTCATATTAAATGATTTTTATAAGTATGTACTTGACTTTTGTTCTCACAAGTAACAATTACATGCTTTCATAAACAATGGCTAATGTACCAAGGCAGATCCTGCACACATGACAGGAAATAATAAGCAATAAGGACTCAAATAGCATATGGATGACTTGGAAGGTTACTGTGGGGAAGAGATGACTTTCAGTTCATTTTCTGTAACCACGTAACCCTAATTAGGGTCATGGGGAGGCTGGCACCTATCCCAGTCGACAACAGAATACACCCTGGACAGCTCGCCAGGCCATCACAGGGTGGAAACATGCTGACAGCTTTGCCATCTAGTCTTGTTGAAAGTCAGCAATGGTTCTTTCACATGAACCACTCACCATAGACAGTGACAGATATGGACAGCCTTTGATAACCCAGTTAGCTGCACTGGGGAGACAATGACAACCTTGCAGAGAGTGGGACTCAAACCCCTAAGCTTAGGATCAGCGATCCAGTGCCCTATATCACTAGGCCACCACTGCCCACAAGATGGCTTTCATTTTAATTTAAATTTAGCACAGCTTCATTCATTTAACCCATCGTCTTCTTCTTTTCCTTTCGGCTGTTCCCTTCAGGGGTCGCCACAGCAAACTATCCGCCTTGATTTCACCCTGTCCTCTGCATCTTCTTCTCTTACTCCAATGACCTTCATGTCCTCCTTCACCACATCCATAAATCTTTTCTTTGGTCTTCCTCTAGGCCTTCTGCCTGGTAGTTCGAACACAGCATCCTACTGCCAATATACTCACTATCTCTCCTCTGTACATGTCCAAACCATCTCAATATAGCCTCTCTGACTTTGTCTCCAAAACATCTTACATGGGCTGTCCCTCTGATGTACTCATTTCTAATCCTATCCATCCTCGTTACTCCCAGAGAGAACCTAAACATTTTCATCTCTGCTACCTCCAGCTCTGCCTCCTGCCTTTTCCTCAGCGCTACTGTTTCTAAACCATACAACATCGCTGGTACACTTTTCCCTTCATTCTTGTTGACACTCTCCTATCGCACATCACACCGGACACTTTTCTCCAACCATTCCAGCCAGCCTGCACACGATTCTTCACCTCTTTTCCACACTCTCCATTGCTCTGGATTGTTGAGCCTAAGTACTTAAAATCCTCCACCTTCCTTATCTCTGCTTCCTGGAACATCACCGTTCCTCCCGGGTCTTTCTCATTCACACACACATGTATTCTGATTTTCTGAGGCGAACCTTCATTTCTCTCCTTTCCAGGGCATACCTCCACCTCTCTAGATTTTCCTGCACTTGTTCTCTGCTCTCACTACAGATTACAATGTCATTTGCAAACATCATAGTTGATGGAGATTCTTGCCTAACCTCGTCTGTCAGCCTGTCCATCACCATCGCAAACAAAAAAGGGGCTCAGAGCTGATACTTGATGCAGTCCAATTTCCACCTTGAATTCGTCGATCACGCCGACAGCACACCTCGCCACTGTCTTATATGTTTCATACACGTCCTGCATCACTCTAACTGTAACTCTAACTTCTCTGCCACTCCAGACTTCCTCATGCAATACCACAGTTCTTCTCTTGGCACCTTGTTGTCACCATATGGTGAAAGCACCATATGCTTTCTCCAGTTCCACAAAGGCACGATGCAGCTTCCTCTGACCTTCTCTGTACTTCTCTATTAACATCCTCAAAGCAAACATTGCATCTGTGGTGCTCTTTCTTGGCATGAAACCAAACTGTTGCTCACAAATGTTGATCTCTGCCAGAAGTCGAGCTTCCACTATTCTTTCCCATAACGTCATCGTATGGCTCATCAACTTTATCCCTCTGTAGTTTCACATCTCTCTTGTTCTTAAAAATGGGCACCAGCACACTTCTCCTCCTTTCCTCTGGCATCTGCTCACTCTCTAAGACCTTGTTGAATGTTCTTGTCATAAAATCTACTGCTACCTCTCCTAATCACTTCCATACCTCCACAGGTATATCATCAGGACCAACCGTCTTTCCATTCTTCATGCTCTTCAGTGCCCTCCTCACGTCACCCTTACTAATCTTTGCTACTTCCTGCTTCTCAATGGTCACCTCTTCTACTCTTTTTTTCTCTCTCATTTTCTTCATTCATCAGCTCTTCAAAGTACTCTTTCTATCTTCCCAGCACACTTCTGCCATCAGCCAATACATTTCCCACTCTGTCCTTAATCACTCTAACTTGCTGCACGACCTTATCATCTCTATTTATCTACTGTGCCAACCTATATAAATCATGTTCTCCCTCTTTACTGTCCAACCTATCATACAAGTCATCATACGCCCTCTGTTTGGCCTTTGACATCACTACCTTCGCCTTACACTGTGTCTCCCTGTACTCCTGTTTACTCTCTTCGGTCCTCTCAATGTCCCACTTCTTCTTAGCTAACCTCTTCCTTTGTACACACTCCTGCATTTCCTTATTCCACCACCAAGTCTCCTTATCTATTTCCTTCCAGAGGACACACCAAGTACTCTCCTACCTGTCTCCCTGATCACATTTGCTGTGGTTGTCCAGTCATCTGAAAGCACTTCCTGACCACGCAAAGCCTGTTTCAACTCCTCCTTGAAGACAACACGACACTCTTCCTTTTTCAACTTCCACCACTTTGTCTTCTGCTCTGCCTTTGCCTTCTTCACCTTCCTCACCATCAGCGTCATCCTGCACACCACCATCCTATGCTGTTTGGCAACACTCTCACCCACTACTACTTTGCAGTCACTGACTTCCTTCAAATTACATCGCCTACACAAGATGTAGTCTACCTGTGTGCTCCTACCTCCGTTTCTATAAGTCACCCTATGCTCCTGTTTCTTCTTGAAGAAAGTATTTACCACAGCCATTTCCATCCTTTTTGCAAAGTCAATCAACATCTGTCCTTCTGTGTTCCTGTCCTGGATACCAAACCTGCCCATCACGTCCTCGTCCCCTCTGTTGCCTGCACCAACATGTCCATTGAAGTCTGCACCAATGACCACCCTACACCTCTGGGGGTATTCTGCATCACTTCATCTAAGTCACTCCAGAATCTCTCCTTCTCTTCTCGCTGACATCCTGTCTGTCGGGCATAAGCACAACAACATTGAACATCACACCTTCAATTTCTAACTTGAGACTCATCACTCTGTCTGACACTCTTTTCACTTCTAGAACATTCTTGACAAACTCCTCCTTCAAGATGACTCCTACTCCATTTCTCTTCCCATCCACAACATGATAAAACAGCTTAAACCCTGCTCCTAAGCTTTTAGCTTTGCTACCTTTCCACCTGGTCTCCTGAACACACAGTATGTTCATCTTCCTCCTCTGCATCATGTCAGCCAGCTCTCTATCTTTTCCTTGCATAGTTCCAACATTCAAAGTCCCTACTCTCAGTCCTAGACTCATGCTTATCCTCTTCTCTCTCTGCCTATGGACATGCCTCCTGCCTCTCCTTCTTCGACGTCTTCGACCAACAGTTGTCCAATTTCCACCAGCACCCTGTTGGCTAACAGCACTGATTGGCAGTCGTTGTTAACCCGGGCCTCGACCGATCATGGACTATGATGTTTGCAGATGACATTGTGATCTGTAGTGAGAGCAGAGAACAAGTGCAGGAAAATCTAGAGAGGTGGAGGTATGCCCTGGAATGAAGATTAGCCTCAGTAAGACAGAATACATGTGTGTGAACGACAAGGACCCAAAAGGAACGGTGAGATTACAGGGAGCAGAGATAAAGAAGGTGGATGATTTCAAGTACTTAGGCTCAACAATCCAGAGCAATGGAGAGTGTGGAAAAGAGGTGAAGAAGCGTGTGCAGGCAGGTTGGAATGGTTGGAGAAAAGTATCTGGTGTGATGTGCAATAGGAAGGTATCGGCAAGAATGAAAGGAAAAGTGTACAAGACAGTGATGAGGCCAGCGATGTTGTATGGTTTAGAAACAGTGGCCCTGGGGAAAAGACAGGAGGCTGAGCTGGGGGTAGCAGAGATGAAAATGTTGAGGTTCTCTTTGGGAGTAATGAGGATGGATAGGATTAGAAATGTGTACATCAGAGGGACAGCCCATGTAAGATGTTTTGGAGACAAAGTCAGAGAGGCTATATTGAGATGGTTTGGACATGTACAGAGGAGGGATAGTGAGTATATTGGTAGTAGGATGCTGAGGTTGGAACTACCAGGCAGAAGGTCTACAGGAAGACCAAACAGATTTATTATGGATGTGGTGAAGGAGGATATGAAGGTAGTTGGAGTAAGAGTAGAAGACACAGAGGATCGGGTGAGATGGAGGCGGATGGTTTGCTGTGGCGACCCATATACATGTGTGTATATGTCAGTCTGGGGGTATGGGGGGTGGGTGTTGATCCTACTTCACAGAAATCGGCGGTCATGGGGGGGGGGGGTGTCCCTATATGTATGTCTTTGGACTGTAGCAGGAAACTGGAGTACCCAGAGAAAACCCACTGTAGTACATGGAGAACTTGCAAACTCCACACAGAAATGCCTGTGCCTGGAACTCCAACCCAGGACTTCGAGTCAGAACATGGAACTTGTCGCCCCATTAAAGTCAACTGGTTATTCTAAATTGCCGATAGCTGTGAATGTGAAATGTAAATGGCTGCTTGTGTGTTTCTTAACCCTGCTTTAGATTGGTCACCTGTTCATTGTGAACCTTGTCACTTGCCTGAAGTCGGCTAGACTTGCCTCCAGCTCCTTTTGGTGACTCTGATCAATAAGAGGTACAGATCATGGATGGATGGATGGATGGATGGATAGATGGATGCATGGATGGATGGAGTATTGAAATTGGCTCTCAGACTTTTTTATTACTTTGGTTTGATTTTTATTTCTTAGTTATTATGGCAGTGCTCTTACACACATTAAAATAACTCTCACATAGGTGTACTGTTACTTGCTTTTCTCATCATTGACTTCCGGTAATGTTGGAGCCTGTGGTGCTATTTGTTTTTTTATAAATCATCACTCTGTTGATTATATTTTATAGATATCTTTTTATAGATTTTCCTTAGCCCATCTATAGTCAAAACTCAATTCACTCTGACCACTTTTCTGCCCTTTTTGGGATATGTGAATTAAATGTATTGTCATGTTAGTGCTTGGTTGCTCCATTATAAGAGCATGAGTGCAGCCATTCAAATGATTCAATATTTATTCATTTTCTGAACTACTTAATCACAAGGAGGCTAGCGCTCATCTCAGCTGACTCTGGGCAACAGCAGAGCACACACACACTGCACAGAGACTGAAACAAGCTGACAGTTATGCAGCTCTTGCCGAAAGGCAAATCTTACAAGCCTCACAGAGGTTGAAAGACATGGCCAGCCTTTGTCCCTCAGCAGTGAGGACTGCTGACAGCATGGCTTGAACCTCCAACCTTGGAAATAGTAATACAGCACCTTACCATTAGGCCATCCTTATTCAATATTGATTTGGTTTTGTTCCAGATTCTGTATGAAGCAAATTGGCACTGGATTTATACAAGGACCAGACAGTGGCGGGTCAGGAAGTGAAACAAGGTTTGAAATGACAAAATCCTCCATATTTTATTACTTATGAATGCTTCAGTTCTATGTAGTAATTGGGAGCATCACAGAAAATCAGAACCTATTATTACTGTAAATTACTTTCCATGGCATTTGGAAATCCGAGTCATGATGAGCTGCAGTGGGGAACTGCAGGTTCTATTTGACTCTCATGCTGAGTGAGATTAAATCATTAAAGTAACAAATAAGCTTTACTCCACTTAATATGACAGAATATTTTGGTTGTTTTTTTTCCGGGGCTAAAACAATGTACAATGCACAGTGAAAACATTGTTTATTATGGCAAGTAAATATAGCAATGATACTGTAGATAGTAATATTTATTATAGCATATCCAAGTGTTTGCCCTGTCACGAGGAGATTTCTTGTGGTGCCACACACATGTAGCTGGAAGTTCAAAAACTACAGAACTGCCCCTGCTGTCTGGGTGGGGGGGAACAACATTCATCATTGGGGCAGCTATAGCTTAATGGTTAATGGAGAAGCAGCTTTGTGACCAAAAGGTTACTGGTTCAAACCAGCAGGAGAAATGTGTGGTGGCAGTGGAGTGATCAGCACTTTCCCTTCCTATACATAAATGACTGAAGTGCCCTTGAGCAAGGCACCAAACACCTACTGACACCATCCCAATGTGTGCAGCAGCCCAATGCTCCAGCTTGTGTGTGTGTGTGTGTGTGCGCGTACTCAGTTTGGGTGGGCTAAATGCAGAGGAAATAATTTCCCTTATGGGATTAATACAGCATATAAAAAAAACAATAATAATTTTTAAAAAATAATAAAAACTTCTCAGCTCAGGAAGTGACAGTTGTGGTGGTGAACTTCATTCAAAAACTCTTATGTGACACTGGGCAAAGGCAGGCTACATCCTGAACAGTTCGCCAGACCTTTCAGGGCACACACAACCATTCACACATACACACCAAATTAAAGCAGCCAATTAGCCTACTGTGCATTTATTTGGACTGTGGGAGCAAACCAGCGTACCTGGAGGAAATCAAGAACATGCAAACTCTACACAGCCTAGGACTTGAACACAGAACCTTCTTGCCAGCTATCCATATCTTAAAATAATGATAAAATAAGAAATGGGTATATATATATATATATATATATATATATATATATATATATATATATATATATATATATATATATATATATGTAGATAGATAGATAGATAGATAGATAGATAGATAGATAGATAGATAGATAATGGATGAGTAACACAGACATTTCTGTGAAGCCTGTAAAACACATGTAAAGTGGAGTGACATATTCCCATGACCCAATGCAACGTTTTGCAAGAGAAAAGACAAGAGCCAAGACTTTTCCTGAGAGACCAAGGGGTGTGATTTATTTACAATATAAAAATAGTGGTAACAATCCTAGATTACTCAAACCACACAAACAACACAGATTTTTATGATTTCTGATATAACAGAGGTGATGCAGCTGCCTTTAAAATTAAAGATGACCAATCTATACTTATTTCCTTTGTCATCACATGGTCTGTCAAGTCAAGTCATTTTGGATATAGGAGGTTAACTCATCACTCAGATATATAAAATGACAATAGGCCCTTGACTATTCGCGGTTTTGCATTCGCGATTTGAGTATTCACAGACTGCCGAGCAGCTCGCACATGATTCAAATTCAGCCAATGGCTGTCCTCCTTCCTGCTGATTGGTTGAGGTGATGTAACGCCCCTTTTTCCTCATTCGCGCACAAGTTGTCAATAAGCCTTTTTTTAGTGTGTTTTAATTACCAGTTAAGTTCTATGATGTCACTCAAACGCCTGCTGAAGCACCAGATAAAGGTAATGAGGTTGGAGGTCTCTTCTGAAGAAATAATGCTTTGTCTGGAAGAAACGACAGTTTCCTCTGAAGTCACGTCATTGCTGAAGAGGAATACAGTTTCAACTGCTGGAGTGTAAAACACTATTAAAGTCTTTTTAAATTATTATTCCAGTACATGACCTAAGGTAATGTTTAAAATGTTTGTGTGTCATATTTTATTTACTGTGGTGTAGCATGTTTCTCATTTTGTATTGTTTATCCAATTTATTACATTTCTTGTTCTTTTATGTCCTTTTTGTTATGGTCTGTGTTTTGGCAGAATTTAATTTCGGCGCTGTACCTCTAACTGTTTCCTTCCCTTTGGCTGAGGGGTGTGGCTGAGCTGCTCCTTAGCATACACCTGAATTCACTATTCTCATTTACTCCCAATAAACAAAAGCACGCTCACCTCTGCCCCAGAGGATTAACTCACATCAACATCACTGCTTCTTTGGTTTGTAAGGCCTCTTACTCTATCACTCTAAAGCTCTGTTTTGTACTCTGGTTCCGGCTGGGGGGGCGTGGCTGAGCTGCTCGGACTTAATGCAGTTAATACCTGAATTCAGTCGTGTCATGCCTAATGCAAGACAGTACGTTCCTCTATTGGGCATTTTTGAAAACTACAGTGCTGAAAGGTGTTTTATGTGTATGCTGTATAATGTTTATATTTTAGCATCAATAAATATAACAGTAAAAATTGAAAAGTTTTTCTTAATCATTACTACATTTTAGTACACTAATACTGTATTATTGAGTAAGACTGTCTATAGAATGTGTTTAAGAAGCATATTTTAGCGCATGTAATAGATACATAGTATTTTACTTACAGCTGCTTATTCGAGCATGTGACGTCATACATGGGGTTTTACTTCCGGGTACAGGACTCACGGATTATCTCGATTCGCGGGAGGGCCCGGAACCGAACCCCCGCGAATGTCAAGGGCCTACTGTATATGATAGTTACTTCCCTTCTTTCCCCACAAGTGTTCCATCATATGGCTTCAGGTCACATGATACACTCACAGAACTGAGCTGCAATCATTGCTTATGCAGCCCTTGAACCACCCTTTTGTCCATATTGGGCATCCCACAATTACTTGAGGTTTGCACCTATTTAAAGCCAGAACTGGGAGTCTCATAAAATATCTGGGCAATGTTTCGCTCCCTAGGTGGTCCCGGTAATTCTAATGCAAGTTGGCTATCTACTAGTGGATGGACAGCTTGAATTATAGATTACAGTACACTTGTATTCTTGTATTTATAAAAAAATGCTATAATTATAAGTCAGTTTTCACTGATTAGGCATAACATTAAAAACATTTGGATCAATGACCAGTGAAGGGAATAATCCCGTTACAGTGGTACCTGCTAAGGATAAGGATGTAGCAGACAAAAAAAATAAAAATAAATAAATAAATAAGTCAGTTCTTTAAGTTTATGTGTGGGAAGCAGGTAAACTAAGCAAACATAAGGATTTGAGTGACTAGGATGTCATAGGTACCCAAGGCTCATTGGTTCCCACGAGGAGCGAAGGCAAGTACGTGTGATCCGATCCCACAGAAGCGCTACAGAATCACTGAAACTGCTTACGCTGGCTGTGATAGAAAGGAGTCAGAACATAGTGAATTTCAACTTGCTCTGTATGGAGCCTCCGAGCTGCAGACTAATCAGGTGACACCACTTTTATGACTGATGGGTGCATGCGCCATTTAAGTTGGTCAGCACGAATATTGAAGATTTTCTGTTTGTACTTATGACAGTTAAATAAAGTTGCACATAAATTAACAACTCAAAGATTTTCAAATTTTGGACATGATCCCAACTGTTCTGTAAATGGGGTCATCAATAATGCTGTAACAACATGTTAACCAATGTGATCATAATACTTGGATTGTATTTATCTGACACACTAACACGTAATTCCTACTAAAATGGAAAAACCACATCGGAGTACTGCTAGTCCAAAGGAAGAACCTTTTTATCAGAAAATTTCCAAGGGAGACTTTCACTGGGGCCAATCCACAATAATTTTTTTCATTCACATTGAAATATATCCCAAAGGATTACTTCAGAAATTCCCCATTAGAATTCTCCATAAGGACGTGCAATTTACCATCCACTATAATAACAAAAGTGGAACACTTATTACTTAAGTTTGTCAGTTACAATAACAATACCAGTGTGCACCACCCAAGGCAAAGAGCACGTCTATTCAGCTCAATATAATGAGGGCTGTATTCACATTTGATATTTTCTCCCGGTTATGCAAAGATGAAGCAGATTTTTTAAATTGGTCTTTCAAACACTGTACTTTTGTTGAGTCATCAATTTACCAGGTATTTAATTAGTTAATTCTGCAGATAAGCACAGCAAGAGAGAGAGAGAGAGAGAGAGAGAGAGAGAGAGAGAGAAAGAGAGACAGACTGACGACTGACACTGACTTTCAGTGAAAATAAGTAAGGCTGGATGATATACTCTTTTGTTCTTTTGTTCAAGGTGTTTTGTTTTTGTTTGTTTGCTTTTTTTTTTTCTTTTGGTTGAATTATCGACCAGACCAGTTTCTACTCACTCACTCATTTGCCAAAATACTTAATCTTACTACTAGGGTATCAGAGAGCCCCCATCTCAGCCAATACTAAGCTGAGATGGCGTACACCATGAACATGGTTGCTAATGAAGCCGATGGGTCTGGTATTCTCCATCCACCCATCCATCCATCCATTTACCTATTTATCCATTTATCCATCATCTGTACTTCTTATGTTTCATAGACTGAAATCAATCCTATCATTACCTTCAGGCAATTTATTCATTCATTCATTCATCCATTCATCATTTGTTTTTGTCACCCCCCCCCCAAATTAGGGTATGAGATGACTCTGGACAAGGACAAAGTACACCCTGGACAGCTCGCCAGGCCATCGCAGGGCAGAAATAAGTTTACGGCTATATAGCTACTCTTGTCGAAATTCACCAATGGATCTTTTACATCTTTCACCATAGACATTGAGAGACATGGCTGAAATTTGATAGCCCAGTCAGCTGCATGGAGGAGGGGCGGCGGGGGGGGGGGGGGGTTCAAAAGGTTATATAGCTTTCTTTAGTTAAAATAACAAAATCCACATTCCTTTCACTTTAATCTGATTTGCCTCGTTTAAAAAAAAATCAAAACAAAAGCCACTAGTTTCCATTTGGACAGACTCCCCATCACCTGTCCCCACCATTCTTATACATATATTCCATATTAATTCCTGTAACCATTAAATTCAGCAGCATCAACACCACGAAGATTTCCTTTCAAGTAATCAAGCATATTGTTCTACACATAGGCTTTTGTTGTGTTTTACTAGTTATTTCCTCATCATCACATTCCTTCCTAAGACACTGAATTAAGGAAAGTACAAGCTCTATGGCAGCCTGATGGTGCTGGATTACTAATTCCAAGGTTGGGGGTTCAGGCCCCACTCTCAACAGGTTGTCACTGTCCCCCCAGTGCAGTTAACTGGGTTATCCAAGGTTGGCCATGTCTCTCACTGTCTATGGTATGAGGTTCATATAAAAGAACCATTGCTGACTTTTGTAAAGAGTAGCTGCATAGCCATCAGCATGTTTCTGCCCTGCAATTGCCTGGAGAGCTGTCCAGGGTGTACTCTACCCTCGCCCAGAGTTGGCTGAGATGGGCACCAGCCTCCCCATGACCCTAATTAGGATTAATCGGTTCAGAAAATGAATGAAAGTTTTTTCCAGTCAACAAGTATTTTAACATAGTCAGTAATCTGATCTTTTTTCGACGCCTTCGTTGTATACAGATACAGCCTTTCTGAGAACTTAACACAGATATCTGCTGAACCTCATTCTTATTCTGTGGGATCTGAGAATAGCTTTTGTTGTCTCACTGTTTTCTTCCTAATGGCTGTGAGAACAAACTGTGCTGACTTACCTCAGACTAAAAGAAAGTACTTAATTACCCTCGCAGGCCACATTTCAGCAGCCTTACAACGAGTCCCTCAAGGCATCTGCATGTACCCTTTCGAGCATATTATGGAGCACTCCAGTTTTAGATTTCATTGCCTAAACTCAATGACTCTCAGAATTCAGTGATGCAAAATAAAATGAACCCAAATTCTGACTCATTATGAAACATTCATATTATAAATTCAAGAACTGCATGATGTTCTACTGAGGACAGAAATAAGCGGATCAGCGTGAAGCCTCAACAAAACAGGGCCAACTGCTTTTGCTGTCAAAGGTTGTTCTGTAGCTCATCTGTACAAAACCGTGTATGTCCAGACATTACTGTGTATTCACTCTTGAACATCCAGTCCCTTACTTCTACGGGCTGCTAAATCTAACTAGTTCAGTGTCCTCCACACAGACATTTCCTGTAAGATCATCAGCTTGCCCCGACCTCATCTCTATTCTAATATGTTCACCAGCATGCAATTCTGGCGGCAGATCCAGATCCATGGGGCAGTGGGAGCCTGGCGGTATAGGGCGCAGGATCGCTGATCATAAGATTGGGGGTTCGAGTCCCACTCTCCACAAGGTTGTCACCCCTCCCAGTGCAGCTAACTGTCTGATGGTGAGAGGCATGTAAAAGAACCATTGCTGACTTTCGTAAAGAGTAGGCTGCAAAGTCGTCAGCGTGTTTCTGTCCCTTGCTAAAAAGGGTGACAGGAAGGGCATCCGACGTAAAAACCTCTGCCAAATCTAACGTGCAAATCAGATGATTCGCTGTGGCGACTCCCGAGTAAAAGGGAAAAAGCCGAAAGGAAGACAGACAGATGATTATTCCTCTTCAGCAATGACGTGACTTCAGAGGAAACTGTCGTTTCTTCCGGAGAAAGCCTTATTTCTTCAGAAGAGACATCCAACCTCATTACCTTTATCTGGTGCTTCAGCAGGCGTTTGAGTGACATCATAGAACTTAACTGGTAATTAAAACACAATAAAAAAAGGCTTATTGCCAACTTGTGCGCGAATGAGGAATAAGGGGCGTTACATCATCTCAACCAATCAGCAGGAAGGAGGACAGCCATTGGCTGAATTTGAATCACTTGCGAGTTGCTCAGCAGTCCGCGAAAACTCAAACCATGAGTGCAAAACTGCGAATAGTCAAGGGCCTATTGTATGTCTAAACTCAAAATTTGACTTTTTTTTTTTTTTTTGGAGGGGGGAGGGTGCAAAATCGAAAAAACGTAAAAAGGATGAATGTAAGTTGGAAAGTGTCTGTAAATGACCAAAAATCACAAAACTGGTAAGTTTATTATATGGATTACTAGCAGAGACTGAACTATGGGGCTTAGTAACTTAGAAATCGTTTTTCTCCTGGAAATGACTTCACTGCAGTGGGCAGGGTTGGCATCTCTTGTGTAGATCAATTTAAATTCTAGTGACTCTGAGGATCAGAATCCCACCAGAGATGTGTGTGAGGGTAAATTCAAAATGATTTAAGCAGCTAATGTTTTCCTGTGGTCAGTTGGATGAGAAACAAAAATAATTGTTTTCCGTGATTTCTGTGCTTGTTGAGAGGCTTGTAGAAAGGCAACATGTCTCCGAACATGCCGTGTGGTGACACTCAGGAATACTTTGAAAACGGCTATGGACTGATGTTACCGGAATGAACTGCTGATATTATACATGATTGTTTTATATAGCGAGTCGGCAAATTTGCCACAGGTTTACCCAACTTAGTTGTACATTGTAATTTTCTATGTATATATGTAGTCTACATTATGTAGACATTTGGCATTTAAAAAAATGGGGGGGGGGTATTACCCATTTTTTTTTTCTATTTTTATTTTGAAATGTTTAGATTCCCCTCAAATGGTTAAATTAAAGCTGCATGGGAAGGTGACTGCTCGCCTATTGCAAATCTAGTCTAATAGCCCCAACCACTGCAACAAATGCCATGCCTCTCATTGTAATCTTATCCATTCGTTTTGCTCTTGCTCATTGGTTTACAGTTTCTTGCAGAGATACTCCATTCTTCTCCAATATCATATCAAAAATACTTTCAATCTGTCTAACACCCTCCCCTCATATTGCAATATTCAGTCTTCCAGAGGAATATAAACAAATTTCTGCTTATCGGTTGGATGTTTTATCTTTTACTTCTCTATCGGCATGATGAAAAATCCCTATCCTCTGGAAGTCACCTTGTGCTCTTCCAGTGCTCAGTGACTCGGAGATAATATGCCTTACCTGAAGTTTGAAAAGATCACTCATTCAGCAAGAGGTACCATAGCAAACTTCCTTCAAATGTGTCTTTCTTTCTTTCTTTCTTTCTTTCCTTCTTTCTTTCTTTCTTTCTTTTAGATTTTATTATTTTATTTACAGGCAGTGGTTGTCTGGTGGTAAAGGGCACTGCATCACTGATCCCTAAGGTTGGGCGTTCAGCCCCACTCTCAACAGGTTGGCATTGTCCCCCCGGTGTATCTAACTGGGTTATCAAAGGCCGACCATGGTTCTCACTGTGTATGGTGTGAGGCATGTAAAAGAACCATTGCTGACTTTCAACAAGAATAGGTTGCATAGTGGTCAGTTTCTGCCCTGCGATGGCCGGATGAGCTCTCCAGGGTGTACTCTGCCCTTGTCTGAAGTTGGCTGGGATGGACGCCAGCCTCCCCATGAACCTAATTAGGATTAAGCGGTTACAGAAAATGAATGCATTTTATTTACATATTTATTTTATCATCATTTTCCTCTTCTTCTTCTTCTGCTTAATCCAGGGTCAAGTCATAGGGTCGACAGTCGAAGCAATTACCTGTACCACACCAGGTAGGTGTTTGGGAGGCAATTCTGTTTGTAATTTGCGTTGCGTCTCATCCTTTGTGTGCCATATTTCTCTAATAGTAATTATATATAAAATCATAATCATCTTCCTTCGCTTAATCTGGGGTCAGATCATGGGGTGAAGCAGCCTAAGCAATCTAGGTCTAGACATCCCTCTTCCAAGCCACTTAATCCAGCTCTTCCATGGGACACCAAGGTGCTCCCAGACCAGTCGAGAGACATAATCCCTCCAGCATGTTCTGAGTTGACCCCGGGGTCTCTTCCCGATTGGACATGCTCGAAACACCACACCGGGGAGACATTCAGGAGCCATTCTAACCAGATGCCCGAGCCATTTCCAAAGGGTTGTCTCAAGGTGAAGGAGCAGCTGTCCTTCTCAGCTGGAAAATCATGGGAAAATTTGGCTGTCCCCGAAAGTTCACCACAATCGTCCGCCAGTTCCATGACGGAATGACAGCCAGAGTTCTTGATGACAGTGAATTCTCCGAGGCCTTCCCAGTGACTAATGGAGTTAAGCAGGGCTGTGTCCTAGCCCCAACACTGATCAGCATGATGTTCTCAGCAATGCTCTCAGACGCCTTCAAAAACTGTGAGACCGGTATTGGCATCACGTACAGGTCTGATGGAAGGCTAATCAACCTTAGGCATCTACAAGCGGTCACAAAGGTAAAAAACTGTCCTGAGAGACTTCTTGTTTGCTGACAACTGTGCCCTCAATTCCAGTGATGAGCAAGGGATGCAGCTGCAGATGTATAAGTTTGTACCATGTATAAGCCACTTGTAACCACAATATTTTTCTTTTCATCACTCCCCAAATGTCATGATCATTGGTGAGGGGTGGAACTTAGATTGACTGGTAAATTGAGAGCTTTGCCTTGTGTCTCAGTTCTGTCTTCACCACGATGTACAAGCTTTGGTTTACAGTAGAGACTGCAGCGATCCACCTGTCGATCTTTTTCTACATCCTTCCCTCACTCGGGAACAGGATCCCGAGATACTTGAACTCCTTAACCAGGGGCAGAGTGCATTCCACCCTTTTCCGGCTGAGAACCATGGCCTCAGACTTGGAGGTGCTGATTCTCATTCCAGCCACTTCGCCCTCAGCTGTGACTCACTACAATGAGTGCTAGAGGTCCTGGATTGATGAAGGTAACAGGACAACATCATCTGCAAAAAGCAGATATGAGATCCTATGGCTACCAAACCAGAACTTTTCAATGCCGTGGTTGAGAAATTCTGTCCATAAAAATTATGAGCAGAATCACGAACAAAGGACAGCCTTTAATGGACTCTAACCCTCACTGGAAATGAATCCGACCTGTTGTTACCAATGCGGCCCAAGCTCTGGCTCCGGTGATACGGCGACCGAATGGCCCATAGAAATGTGTTCATTACACTATACTCCCAGACAGCACCCCAGAGATAGCCCGAGGATACCGTCAGAAACCTCCTCTAAGTCCACAAAAAATTTGTGGATAGATTGGGCAAACACCCATGCCCCCTCCAGGATCCTGTAGCATGTATAGAGTTGGTCGAGAGTGCCACAGCCAGGATGAAAACCACATTGTTCCTCCTGAATCTGATGTTCAACCATTTCTGGGATCCTCCTCTCCAGTACCCCTGCATAGACTTTCCAGGGTAAGCTGAGGAATGTGATTCCATGATAATTCAAACACACCCTCTTTTTAAAAAGGGGGACTACCACCCTGGTCTGCCGACGTGTCAACCAATACAGTCGACAACATCCAGAGCACTGAGATATTCAGGGAGGATCTCATCCACCTGGGAGCCTGACCACCGATGAGCATTTTGATTACCTCAGTGACCTCAGCCCCAGTGATGATTCAAACCCAAACTCCCAGGGCCTTCCTCCTCCTCCATGGAGGGCATGTTGGTGAGATTGAGGAGGTCCTCAAAGTATTCCTTCCACCTCTTGACAATATCCCCAGTCGAGGTGAGCAGCTCCACACGTGCCCTGTAAACAGTATTTGTGAAAAACTGCTTCGCCCTACAGATGCAACAGATGGTGGTCCACAGCCTTTTCGAGGACAATCAATAGTCGCTTTCCAGGTTCTTACTGAACTCCTTTCATGCCTGAGATTTTGCATGAGCAACAGCTTGGGCTGCAGCATGTTTGGCCTGCTGCCTCAGGAGTCCCACAGGCCAGTGAGACCCAATAGCCTTCCTTTTTCAGCTGGACGACTTCTTTCAACGCAGGTGTCCACCAACGGACTCTGGGGTTATCACCACAACAGGCACCCATGACCTTCTGGCAATAACTATGAGCTGCCACCTCAACAATGGAGGCATGAAGCATGGCCAATTCAGAATCCACATCACCCGCATCTTACGGGATGTGGTTGTAGCTCCGCCAGAGGTGGCCGTTAAAGGCTCCTCTGACAGGCCTACGGTGTCCTGGTTCCTAGTGCACTTATGGAGACCCTTATGTTTGAACATGGTGTTTGTGATTGACAAGGCATGACAAGCACAGGAGTCTAACAATGGAACACCATTCTTCCAGGTCACACTGTCATTGCTCACATGGGCGTTGAAGTCTCCAGGACAATGGGGGGGGGGGGTTCTCCAAAACACCCCTAACAACTTCAAGAAGGTTGGGTACTCTGAACTGTCATTTGGTGCATAAGCATAAACAACAGTCAGGACCCGTCCACCCACTTGAAGGCAGGGGAAGTTACCCTTTCTTCAAACGGGGAGAACCTCAAAATGTGGAAACTGAGATGGGAGGCAACAAGGATACCCACAGAGGCTCACTGCTTCTCCCATGAGCAACTCCACTATGGAATAAGGTTCAGCTCCTTTCAAGATGGGTGGTTTCAGAGCCCAAGTTATGCAGTGAGGTGACTCCAACTATACATAGTCAGTATCTCTCCATCTTATGCACCAGCTCAGGCTGCTTCCCCACCAAAGAGGTGGTATTACATGTCCCAATAGTCAGAGTCAATAGCCGAGGATCAGTCCGGCAGAACCCATGTCTTCGGCTGTCACCCAACCCACAATGGACAATGATCTCCTAAATCCACAATCAGTTCCTTGGTCTTGATCACCTTAAGCTGTAGATGATTCTGCTCACACCATGTGATGAAGGAATCAACAGCAGCCCAATATTCTGTCTCCTCACCTCCAGTGATATATCCAACTACTGCAGAGTCGTCAGAAAATCTGAAGATGGCAGGTCTCTGTGCAGCAGCTGAAGTCAGTTGTGTAGAGGGTAACGAGTAAAGGGGAGAAGACGGTCCATTGTGGTGCTCCAGAGTTGCTGACTGCTGTGTCTGACACTCAGTGTTGCAGGCGCATTTTCTGTGGACTTCTGGCCAGGGCACCAGAGAGGCATCAACCTGCATCACTGTCAGTTTCTCACCCAGAAGAGTCAGCCTGATAGTGTTGAATGCACTGGAAAAGTAAAAGAAACATGACCCTCACAGTGCTTGTCGGCTGTTCCAGGTGAGTTAAACAGGTAGATGACACAAAGCTCCATATGTGGTCTAACCATTAGTCAGAGTTGATCCAGTATGAGTCTCTCAAGATCTAACCATTAGTCCAGTATGAGTCTCTCAAGAGTCTTCATGATATGTGAAGTCAGTGCCACAATCCTCTGGGCCACGTTTGTTTTTGGTACAGAAACGAGGCATGGCATCTTCCACAGCACTGGCACCCTCTATAGACTAAGGCTCATTGTGAAGTCATAGTGTAAGACTACACAGAGCTGTTGAGCACATGCTTTAAGGACATGGGGTGGGCTCACCCTGTCAATCCTTCTGCCTTGCTTGTAAGGAGTCTTTTGTACTATCTCTTGACTTGTTTACAGTTGAAATTGACAAGTGGGGGAGGTGTGTCAGGTCTATCAAAGGAGACACTGGTGCAGTAAGGAGAGGGAGGAAGAGAAAGTGGTGTGGCAAGGGGTTACAGGATTGCTCCTGATGAGTAAGAGGGGTGCTGAACAGTAGCTGCTGGGTCAAATCTGTTAAAAAACATTCAGCTCATTGGAACTTTCCTCACCACCCTCAGCTTCTCTGTTGATGGGAAGCCTAAAACTAATGATGCACTTTGTACCTCTCTAAACCTCTCTCATGATATCATGTTGGAGTTTCGACTTAAGGTTCTTCTGTAATTGCTCTTTGCCTGTCTGATAATGAATCTTGAGCCTCTCTTTCTTTTGGCTTTTTCCCTTTACTCAAGAGTCGCCACAGCAAATCATCTGATTCGCACATTTGATTTGGCATAGGTTTTTACGTCGGATGCCCTTCCTGTCACAACCATTTTCGCAAGAGACAGAAACACACTGACAGCTTTGCAGCCTACTCTTTACGAAAGTCAGCAATTGTTCTTTTACATGCCTCTCGCCATAGACAGTGAGAGACATGGCCCGCCTTTGATAACCCAGTTAGCCACACTGGGGGACAGTGACAACCTTGTGGGGACTCGAACCCCCAACCTTCGGATCAGCGATCCTGCACCCCATCCACTAGACCACCGCTGTCCCAATCTTGAGCCTCTCTGATCTTTTTAAATCAACTAACTAATTTATAAACAACAATGCAATATGGTAGCCACTCAGGGATACTCTTGGCAGAAACTACCAGAAATGGAGAGGTCCACTATGCCAGAGATAACAGAAGTACCACTTTAACACAGTACCACCACAGAGTGTGCCAGTAAAGTAGGTGTGGGTGTTTTTTTTACACTTGAGCCGAGTGACTCATCACAGCCAGAGCTTATCCCAGTGTAATCAGCATGAAACGGCTGGTAGTTCAATTTCTCCGAGATGAAACCTTAGTCCATTGCAGGTTACTTTCCCTCACTTTACCTTCCTAGTATTTTTACCTGTACCCTTTTATATTCCTGGTTAATAGATGTATGCTTGTAATTAAGACCTTGCCCAATTTTAGCACATTGGAGATCTAACAGGGATTTATACCCATGACATCTCGATTATGAGCCGTGAGGGGGGGGGCACAAACCAGTGTCTCTCCCTCACGCCGGTCCCAAGCCCGGATAAATGCAGAGGGTTGCGTCAGGAAGGGCATCCGGCGTAAAACAAATGCCAAATAAACTATGCGAATCACAAGAAAGAACCACATACCGGATCGGTCGAGGTCTGGTTAATCAACGATCGCCATCAGTGCCGCCAACCAACAGGGTGTTGATGGAAATTGGACTAGTGTTGGTCGCAGACGTCAAAGAAGGAGAGGCGGGAGGCATGTCTGTTGCCAGAGAGAGAAGAGGAAAGGCATGAGTCTAGGACTGAAAGTAGGGACTTTGAATGTTGGAACTATGACAGGAAAAGGTAGAGAGCTGGCTGACATGATGCAGAGGAGGAAGGTGGACATACTGTGTGTTCAGGAGACCAGGTGGAAAGGTCGCAAGGCTAGAAGCATAGGAGCAGGGTTTAAGCTGTTTTATCACGCTGTGGATGGGAAGAGAAATGGAGTCGGAGTCATCTTGAAGGAGGAGTTTGCCAGGAATGTTCTAGAAGTGAAAAGAGTGTCAGACAGAGTGATGAGTCTCAGTTAGAAATTAAAGGTGTGATGGTCAATGTTGTTAGTGCTTATGCCCCACAGACAGGATGTGAGTGAGAAGAGAAGGAGAGATTCTGGAGGAGTTAGATGAAGTGATGCAGAGTACCCCAGAGGTGAAAGAGTGGTCATTGGGGCAGACTTCAATGGACATGTTGGTGCAGGAAACAGAGGGGACGAGGAAGTGATGGGTAGGTTTGGTATCCAGGACAGGAACGAGAAGGACAGATGTTGATAGATTTTGCAAAAAGGATGGAAATGGCTGTGGTGAATACTTTCTTCCAGAAGAGAGAGGAGCATAGGGTGACTTATAAAAGTGGAGGTAGGAGCACACAGGTAGACTACATCTTGCAGGCGTATGTAATTTAAAGGAAGTCAGTGACTGCAAAGTCATAGTGGGTGAGAGGTTGCCAAACAGCATAGGATGGTGGTGTGCAGGATGATGCTGATGGTGAGGAAGGTGAAGAAGGCAAAGGCAGAGCAGAAGACAAAGTGGTGGAAGTTGAAAAAGGAAGAGGTCGGGTTGTCTTCAAGGAGGAGTTGAAACAGGCTTTGGGTGTTCAGGAAGTGCTTCCAGATGACTGGACAACTACAGCTAATGTGATCAGGGAGACAGGTAGGAGAATACTTGGTGTGTCATCTGGAAGGAAAGTAGATAAGGAGACTTGGTGGTGGAATGAGGAAGTGCAGGAGTGTGTACAAAGGAAGAGATTAGCTAAGAAGAAGTGGGACATTGAGAAAACCAAGAGAGTAAACAGAGTACAGGAGACACAGCGTAGGCAAAGGTAGCAGTGTCAAAGAGAGCGCTGCTTGATGACTTGTATGCTCGGATGGAAAGTAAGGAGGGAGAAAATGATTTATATAGGTTGGCACAGCAGAGAAATAGAGATGGGAAGGACGTGCAGCAAGTTAGATTGATAAAGGACAGAGAGGGAAATGTATTGACTGATGACAGAAGTGTGCTGGGAAGATGGAAAGAGTACTTTGAAGAGCTGATGAATGAGGAAAATGAGAGAGAAAAAAGAGTAGAAGAGGTGACTGTTGAGGAGCAGGAAGTAGCAAAGATTAGTAAGGGTGAAGTGAGGAGGGCATTGAAGAGGATGAAGAATGGAAAGGCAGTTGGTCCTGATGACATACCGGTGGAGGTATGGAAGTGTCTAGGAGAGGTAGCAGTAGATTTTCTGACAAGAACATTTAACAAGGTCTTAGAGAGTGAGAGGATGCCAGAGGAATGGAGGAGAAGTGTGCTTGTGCCCATTTTTAAGAACAAGGGAGATGTGCAGAGTTGTGGCAACTACAGAGGGATAAAGTTGATGAGCCATACGATGAAGTTATGGGAAAGAATAGTGGAAGCTAGACTAAGGGCAGAAGTCAGCATTTGTGAACAACAGTTTGGTTTCATGCCAAGAAAGAGCACCACAGATACAGTGTTTGCCTTGAGGATGTTAATAGAGAAGTACAGAGAAGGTCAGAGGGAGCTGCATTGTGCCTTTGTGGATCTGGAGAAAGCATATGACAGGGTGCCGAGAGAAGAACTGTGGTATTGCATGAGGAAGTCTGGAGTGGCAGAGAAGTATGTTAGAGTGGTGCAGGACATGTATGAGAGATGTAAGACAGTGGTGAGGTGTGCTGTCGGTGTGACACAAGAGTTCAAAGTGGAGGTGGGACTGCATCAAGGGTCAGCTCTCAGCCCCTTCTTGTTTGCTATGGTGATGGACAGGCTGACAGATGAGGTTAGACAAGATTCCCCATGGACTATGATGTTTGCAGATGACATTGTGATCTGTAGTGAGAGCAGAGAACAAGTGCAGGAAAATCTAGAGAGGTGGAGGTATGCCCTGGAAAGGAGAGGAATGGAGGTTAGCCTCAGTAAGACAGAATACATGTGCATGAATGACAAGGACCAAAGAGGAACGGTGAGATTACAGGGAGCAGAGATAAGGCAGGTGGAGGATTTTAAGTACTTAGGCTCAACAATCCAGAGCAATGGGGAGTGTGGAAAAGAGGTCAAGAAGCTGCAGCAGGCAGGTTGGAAATGGTTGGAGAAAAGTGTCCGGTGTGATGTGTGATAGGAGGGTATCGGGGCAAGAATGAAAGGAAAAGTGTACAAGACGGTGTTGAGGCCAATGATGGTGTATGGGTTAGAAACAGTGGCCCTGGGGAAAAGACAGGAGGCAGAGTTGGAGGTAGCAGAGATGAAAATGTTGAGGTTCTCTTTGGGAGTAACGAGGATAGATAGGATTAGAATGAGCACATCAGAGGGACAGCACATGTAAGACGCTTTTGAGACAAAGTCAGAGAGGCTAGATTGAGATGGTTTGGACATGTACAGAGGAGGGATAGTGAGTATATTGGTAATAGGATGCTGAGGCTGGAACTACCAGGCAAAAGGCCCAGAGGAAGACCAAAGAGACGATTCATGGATGTGGTGAAGGAGGACATGAAGGTCGTTGGTGTAAGAGAAGAAGATGCAAAGGATAGGGTGAGATGGAGGCAGATGATTCGCTGTGGCGACCCCTGAAGGGAAAAGCCGAAAGGAAAAGAAGAAGAAGATCTCGATTATGAGCCCAGCACTCTAACCAATATACCACTGGCCTAAAAACTATACACTACGATTCAAAAATAAATTGAAGACAGGGAAGTAAAAAGACTATGAAGTGGTAGGAAACTGCACAATATGAGAGTATTAAGAAATGAACAGGACCTTCCTCTGTGAAAATTATCTTTGCCACGTTGTACCTCATTTTAAATAATATCTCATGGTTTCCCATTTCCAAATACTATACTGAAGGATTTTTTTTTTTGGAATCACAAACAACCTGCTCATTTCATTTATTATCTGCTTAACTTTTTTCTCTTGTGCCTCTTTTGCTATGTATCTGAAGAGACAATTAGAATCATATTGTGCATTCATCAATTTATTTTAAAAGCTACTTAATCCTTATATGAGGGTCATGGAGAGGTTGGCATGGCGGTGTAGTGTTTAGCATGCCTGCCTCACAGCAAGAAGGTCCAGGGTTCAAATCTCAGCTCAGGAGTTTCTGTGTGGTGTTTGCATGTTCTTCCTGTGCTTGTGTGGGATTTTTCCCTGTACTCCGGTTTCCTCCCTTCCTTCCTTCTGGCTTTTTCCCCTTTCTCGAGAGTCGCCACAGTGAATCATCTGATTCGCACATTTGATTTGGCATAGGTTTTTACGTCGGATGCCCTTCCTGTCACAACCCTTTAGCAAGGGACAGAAACACGCTATGGCTTTGCAGCCTACTCTTTACAAAAGTCAGCAATGGTTCTTTTACATGCCTCTCACCATAGACAGTGAGAAACATGGCCCGCCTTTGATAACCCAGTTAGCCGCACTGGGGGAGACAGTGACAACCCTGTGGGGACTCAAACCCCCAACCTTCGGATCAGTGATCCTGTGCCCTATCCACTAGACCACCACTGCCCTGCACTCCGGTTTCCTCCCAAAGTCAAAAAAACATGCACAGCAGGTTAGTTGGCTTTTCCAGATCTCCTCTAGGTGTGAATGTGAGTATGAATGTTTGTGTGAGCATTGCCCCTGCAATGGCCTGGCGAGTGTACCTCACCTTCACCCAGAGTTAGCTGAGATGGGCCTCCCTGTGAACATAAATAGAATTAAGTGGTTCCAAAAATGAATACGAGGCAATGGTGGCCTGGTGGTAAAGGGCACAGGATTGCTGATCCTAAGGTTGGGGGTTCAAGTCCCACTCTCCACAAGGTTGTCACTGTCCCCAGTGCAGCTATCTGGGTTATCAAAGGCCAGCTATGTTGCGCAATGTCTATGGTGAGAGGTTCATGTAAAAGAACCATTGCTGACTTTTGTAAAGAGTAGCTGCATAGCCGTCAGCGTGTTTCTGCCCCTTGTTAAGGGTTGTGTCAGGAAGGGCATCCGATGTAAAAACTTATGCCAAATCAAATATGCGGATCAGATGATTCGCTGTGGTGACCCCTGAAAAAGGGAAAAAGCCAAAAGGAAAAGAAGTTCAGAAAATGAATGAATGAATGCCACACTAGTAGTGCAACTCTACAAAAATACTAGGTCTGAAAAAAAAAATAAAGTAAAATGAAAGACCTTGTATGCAGACTGTTTACATATAGAACCAATTGGTTGTTCACAATTAACTAAAGCAGTTACCTCGAAATTTACAGCTTCACTTATACTATATTTCCCAATGTTCATTATACCTGAACAAATAACAATTCAGACCTTATGGTGATCTTGTCAGGACCAACAGCATTTCCTGTAGCTATCCTGCAGATAACATTCTCTAGTATACGTATAATAATTCTTTCTTGCTGATTGTGCATTAGGTGGATGAAATAATAAACTATTAAGAAAGTTAGTTAGCCATGATTACACAATACACAGTGGAAACTCGGGGCAGTGGTGGTCTAGTGGTATCGGGCGCTGGATCGCTGAGCCAAAGGTTGGGGGTTCTAGTCCCACTCTGCACAAGGTTGTCACTGCCCCAACCCCCCCCCCCAGTGGAGCTAACTGGGTTATCAAAGGCTGACCATGTCTCTCACTGTCTATGGTGTGAGGCATGTAAAAGAACCATTGCTGACTTTCGACAAGAGTAGGCTGCAAAGTCGTCAGCGTGTTTCCGCCTGGCGAACTGTCCAGGGTGTACTCTGCCCTCACCTGAAGTTGGCTGGGATGGGCACCAGCCTCCCCGTGACCCAAATTAGGATTAAGTGGGTACAGAAACTGAACTGAACAGTGGCAATTCTATATTCCCAGCTACTAGATTTTAAAGAACTCATGTTCTGCTAAATCCAGGATCTGGGGTTGGGTCATGGGGGATTCAACATAAAAAAGAAACACACTTCTTTCCAAAGAGATTATGATTCAATACCTTTCCAAGCCCTTCCACTCATTTAAAATCTGTTTGTGAATCATTGGTTCTAACTGTTCAGACATGATGCCACATGTGCTGAATTGTGAAATGAGCAGATATGGATTTACAGGCATTGTGTGTAAGAATAGATAAAGAGCTATAAGAAATGTCCTTGATAATTATTTCCATCTGAAATAGTGATTGTGGAGGAGTGATTCTAAGGGCCACATTTGGCAGTGGGTCCAGTTTTGTGTTATTCACTTCAGTTAGTGGCTGACATAATCTGACACACAACAACAATTAGTCACACTGCAGTATAGACAGTTAGTTTCAGTGATTATAGTTGTAGCACATTATAACTGGCAAATTACTGTAATTACGGTGGATAAAGGATGTCAATGATTTTATAGAAGGCATTCCAGCACATCTAGTTACATACAGTAAACACTTATTGTGATGAACCATAAAGTGCTATGCAAACAGTCATCCATTCATTCATTTTCTGAAGCAGTTAATCCTAATTAGGGTCAGAGGGAGGTTGGTGCCCATCTCAGCCAACTCTGGGCAAGGGCAGCGTACACCCTGGATGGCTTGCCAGGCCATTGCAGGGCAGAAACACACTGACTGCAGCTACTGTTGATGAAAGTCAGCAATGGTTCTTTAACATGCTTCTCACCACAGAAAGTAAGAGACATGGGCAGCTTTTCATAACCCAGTCAGCTGCACTGGGGGGACAGTGATGATCTTGTGGACAGTGAGGTGAGACCCAAACTCCCAACCTTAGGATCAGCAATTCAGTGCCCTATACCACTAGGCCACCACTGCCCTGTGTGTGTGTGTGTGTGTGTGTGTGTGTGTGTGTGTGTGTGTGTGTGTGTGTGTGTGTGTGTGTGTGTGTGTGTGTGTGTGTGTGTGTGTGTACATATACTGTATCTTCTTCTTCTTCTTTTCCTTTCAGCTTTTCCCTTTTGGCCACAGCGAATCATCTGCCTCCATCTCACCCGATCCTCTCCATCTTCTTGTCTAACACCAACTGCCTTCATGTCCTCCTTCACCACGTCCATGAATCGTCTCTTTGGTCTTCCTCTAGGCCTTCTGCCTGGTAGTTCCAACCTCAGCATCCTACTACCAATATACTCACTATCCCTCCTCTGTACATGTCCAAACCATCTCAATCAAGCCTCTCTGATATTGTCTCCAAAACGTCTTACATGTGCTGTCCCTCTGATGGACTCATTCCTGATCCTATCCATCCTCGTTACTCCCAAAGAGAACCTCAACATTTTCATCTCTGCTGCCTCCAGCTCTGCCTCCTGTCTTTTCCTCAGCGCAACTGTTTCTGGTTATACAACATCGCTGACCTCATCACCGTCTTGTACACGTTTCCTTTCATTCTTGTCGATAACCTCCTATCACACATCACACTGGACACTTTTCTCCAACCATTCCAACCAGTCTGCACACACTTCTTCACCTCTTTTCCACACTTTCCATTGCTCTGGATTGTTGAGCCTAAGTACTTAAAATCCTCCACCTTCGTTATCTCTGCTCCCTGTAACCACACCGTTCCTGTTGGGTCCTTGGCATTCATACACATTCTGTATTCTGTCTTACTGAGGCTAACCTTCATTCCCCTCCTTTCCAGGGCATACCTCCACCTCTCAAGATTTTCCTGCACTTGTATATACATATACTGTATAGCTTTGTATAATTCCTTCGTTGTCTTTTGTAAGCTTTCTTTTATAATTGCTGCTAAACAAAGAGCTGCTAAACTGCTCTTCATTATTCCTGCAACAGTTGACAAGAACGAACTCTTACCTCTTATATTGTTACTCTTATCTCTTGTATTGTTCTTTCTCCACTCGTTTTTCAGTTTAAAAAATGAAGGAGGTTTCATTCATTCATTTTCGTAACTGCTTAATCCTAATTAGGGTCACAGGGAGGCTGGCACCCATGCCAGCCAACTCTGGGTGAGGGCAGAATATATATAGCCTGAACAGGTCTCAATGCCATCGCAGGGCAGAAACACGCTGATGGCTTTGTAGTCTACCCTTGATGAAAGTCAGCAACGGTTCTTTTACATGCCTCTTACGACAAATTTAAAGAAGCTCTGTCCTTATGACAGAGAATCATAAAGTAAAGATTTTAGCAAGTACATCATTTCAAACAGGAATGATCAGTTTGGGGCGGCATGGTGGCGTAGTGGTTAGCATGACTGCCTCACAGCAAGATGGTCCTGGGTTTGAGTTCTGGGTTCGGGTGTTTCTGTGTGAAGTTTGCATGTTCACCCGGTGCTTACATGGGTTTCCTCCAGGTACTCCGGTTTTCTTCTACAGTCCAAAGAGTTACACATTTGACAAATCGGTTGTTCTAAATTCACCCTAGGTGTGAGTGTAAATAGTATGAGTGTGCTGGCCCTGTGATGGTTTGATAATCTGTTCAGGGTGAATATGACCTAGTTGGACTAAGTGGCTTAACAAATAAAGATGATGATGAATAATCAGTTAGCTCGGGGCTATAACTGCAACAATTAAATTATATAATGTGACCGCTTAGTCTTAATGATAAATGATTCCACATTTTTAAATTCATGAGGCACTTCATGATATTTTAAGAGTTTATAATAGTAAACTGTGGTATCAGTGTGATACAGCAGAAACATATTTTTATAGGATATATTCCAATTTAGACTGGATATATTTTCTCTGCGTCACATCATGAGTCACACATTTATGATTAAAATGCATATGCAGTACACTAAAGCTGTATTGAAATTGGAGCAGAAGTGAGGTCAGGGCTAAAAAAATAAAAAAATAAAAATAAAAAAGCAGTGACAGGGAGAAAACTTTTCAGAGTAGGTGCTGGTACAAGTGCTCATAGTTCAGTAAAGGAAAGATTCAGTGGCATGCAGAAACCCTCATTGTACGTTAGGCTTGAGGTACTGTGACACTAATGGGGTTGAAGTTCTCAACTATTTATTAACCATGTTGTAAACAACTGTAGGACACATTTCAAGGCTCTGGAGAATGCTAATGTCACCAACAGTAGTATCTTTCATTATCCCTTTCTCATCAATTGCAGCAGTGATTTGTCACAACAAAGACTTCAAGCACTAATAAAGCACATTTTGGCTGATGATATTCTCAAAGCACAATAGTTCCTACAATCCATAAATGTCCTCGTTGGTCCTCCTCTAGGCCTTCTGCTTGGAATTTCCAACCTCAGCATCCTACTACCAATATATATTCACTATCCCTCCTCTGTACATGTCCAAACCATCTCAATCTAGCCTCTCAGACATTGACTCCAAAATACCTTACATGTGCTGTCGCCCTGATGTACTCATTCCTGATCCTATCCATCTTCATGACTCCCAAAGAGAACCTCAACATTTTCATCTCTGCTACCTCCAGCTCTGCCTCCCGTCTTTTCCTCAGTGCCACTGTTTCTAAACTATACCACATCGCTGGCCTCATCACAGTCTTGTGCACTTTTCCTTTCATTCTTGCCAATACCTTCCTATCACACATCACATCGGATACTTTTCTCCAACCATTCCAACCTGCCTGCACACGCTTCTTTACCTCTTTTCCACACTTTCCATTGTTCTAGACCAGGGGTGGGCAATCTTATCCGCAAAGGGCCGGTATGGGTGCAGGTTTTCACTTCAACCAAACAATAGCCACACCTTCCACCTGTTTCCACCAATCACTGATTATCAAAAGAAAAGAAAAAAAAAAAAAAAACAACCTCGATTGGACATTACTGTTTCAATTCTGAAATGGAGCCATCTTGGTGAGATCACCTTGCTTTAAGTCTCCACTCTTCGGTCACGCCGACAGCACACCTCACCACTGTCTTACATCTCTCATACATGTCCTGCACCACTCTAACATACTTCTCTGCCACTCGACTTACTCATACAATACCACAGTTCCTCTCTCGGCACCCTGTCAAATGCATTTTCCAGATCCACAAAGGCACAATGCAGCTTCCCCTGACCTTCTCTGTACTTCTCTATTAACATCCTCAAAGCAAACACTGCATCTGTGGTGCTCTTTCTTGGCATGAAACCAAACTGTTGTTCACAAATGCTGACCTCTGCGTTAGTCTAGCTTCCACTATTTTTTCCCATAACTTCATAGTATGGCTCATCAACTTTATCCCTCTGTAGTTGCCACAACTCTGCATGTCTCCCTTGTTCTTAAAAATGGGCACCAGCACACTTCTCCATTCCTCTGGCATCCTCTCACTCTCTAAGACCTTGTTGAATGTTCTTGTCAGAAAATCTACTCCTACCTCTCCTAGCCACTTCCATACCTCCACCGGTATGTCATCAGGATCAACTGCCTTTCCATTCTTCATCCTCTTCATTGCCCTACTCACTTCACCCTTACTAATCCTTGCTACTTCCTGGTCCCCATTGGTTGCCTCTTCTACTCTTTTTTTTTCCCCCTCTCATTTTCCTCATTCAACAGCTCTTCAAAGTACTCTTTCCATCTTCCCAGCACACTTCTGTCATCAGTCAATACATTTCCCTCTCTGTCCTTTATCACTCTAACTTACTGCACATCCTTCCCATCTATATTTCTCTGCTGTGCCAATCTGTATAAATCAATTTCTCCCCCCTTACCATCCAACCTAGCATACAAGTCATCATACGCCCTCTGTTTGGCCTTTGACACCGCTACCTTCGCCTTACACTGTGTCTCCCTGTACTCCTGGTTACTCTCTTCAGTCCTCTCAATGTCCCACTTCTTCTTATCTAACCTCTTCCTTTGTATACAAGGGAGTTGTGGGTTGATTTGGCATAGGTTTTACGTCGGATGTCCTTCCTGACACAACCTTCTGCATTTATCCGGGTTTGGGACCGACGTGAGAAAGAACACTGGCTTGTGCCTCCTCATGGCTGTATTACTTTCTAACAGTGAAGATCTTATTTTGTGGCAAATGCATGGAAGGGAAGGGCAGAATAAAAACAAAAACAAAACATCATTATTACCAATACTTATGCACCATGGTGGAGTAGTGGATAGAGTATCTGCCTCAGAGCAAGAAGATCCTAGGGTCAAATACCGGTCCTGTTCCTGTGTGGAGTTTGCCATGACCTCTCCATGGTTGTGGGACTTTCTTCCAGGTACTCCAGTTTCCTTCCACAGTCCCAAGACATGCTCACTATGCGAACCGGCTGTTCCAAATTGACCCTCATTGTGAGTGTGAATGGGTGTGCATGCATTGCCCTATGATGGTCTGGAACAGCCAGTTCGCATAGTAGGCATGTCTTGGGACTGTGGAAGGAAACCGGAGTACCTGGAGTATCTGTGGCCTATTCTCAGCTAAGATAGGCCCCAGGCGCCAAACAATTTTAATAGTAGTATTTAGTTGTTGTTTTTTTAAGCTCTTATATAAATAATATATATAAAATTGGACATTATTGCAGATTTGGGAAAAAAACGCTGTCACAGTAGTGGAGTTTGCATGTCCTCCCCGTACTTGTGTGGATTTGCTCCAGGTTTTCCTCCATGATGGCATTATGAGCTTTCCAGGGTGTATTCTCTCTTGCCCTGTTGGCTGAGATGGGTGCCAACCTACCTGCGACTCTAATTAGGATTAAACAGTTCAGAAAATTAATGGATGAATACATTTTAAATGTTGCTGTCTGTGCAAGTTTCCCCGTGTTATCTCTTATTTTGGGTCCGTTCTGGGTTTTCCACTGCCCTCCCTATCCCATAAATATACTAATTTAGCGACATTAAAATTCATTTTCTGAGCTACTTTATCTTTCTAGGGTCATATGAAGGCTGGGGTCTATCTTAGCCAGTTCTAGATGAAGGCAGAATCCATTTAAAATCTTATCAGTCCATTGCATATGCACACAACCATTCACACTCATATCTTTCAAACAGCCAATTAGCAGAATATACATGTCTTTGGGCTGTGGGAGGAGACCCGAGTACCCAGAAGACACCAAAGCAAGCAGAGAAACAGCATGAAAATCCCATACAAAACACCCTTGCTGAGCCCAAGACTGGAACCCATGATCCTCGTACCGTGAGGCAGATGTGCTAACCATTACACTGCCATATTAAATTTCACAGCACTTTTCTAATAGGCCAAGTTCAACGACAATGTTTTGTTTTGTTTAGTTTTTTGTTTGATTGTTTATTTATTTATTTATTTTCATTTGGGCTTTAAAAACCAAGCAGCACCATAATATAAAAAAATGCAAGATTTTTTAAATGTATAATTAAATGCTATGGCATTGTCTTCATGATGCTGTCTGCAGAATGATAGTGTTGTCTATGCTCACTGAATGTGACAGTGTTGAAATAGCACTAAACAGTGTATGAAGGTAGACAGCTCACCCATGCTTTGTGCTGGCTCATGATTACTGTGCCAAAACTCTGCTCGGTTCAAATGTCTCTCTGTAGTAAGAGAGGACATGTGAGGCAACAGAAATTATTCATGCCTGAGGAAGCATGCTTTATTTTTCTCATAACCTTGCCCTCTTTGCACACATCTCATAACAGCATTGTGTACATCTTTGTTGGACTTTTGTTTCTTTTTATTTGTCTTTTTGGCAGCTAATCTTCTCATCTTGGCAAGTGCGTTCCTGTTGCATTGTACACATTCACTTTCAAACTGCATTTTAATCGCACTTATGATGAAGTTTCTATTAATGTAATGTTTAAGAGCACTTACTCACTCATCATTGGTACAGAACTGCTTAATCCTGTTATTAGAGTCACGGGAAGGCTGAGCCTATCTCAGCTGACAGTGAGGCAGGGTACACCCTGAACAACTCAACAGACGATCGCAGAAATGCTCAAACCGAGAACTCAATTGAAGAACCTTTCTACCATTTGACGGATATTGTATGCCGCTTCAGCACATTGCCTCCCATCAAAGAGCAACCCACTTTTATCTGATTTGTATTCCTTACCAGGTTTTAGTATGTTTGACTGCTTTGGTACTTTTAAGTTGATCTAACTTATCCTACTATGGATAATCTGACATCTGACCTTCAATTACCTTGAAATTCAGACAATATAAAAGGGTTACCTGTACAAATGCCATCATCTTTTTGAAAAATGAATGCATTTAAATGGAAAAGTATCCTGACTTCATATCAAACGTAGTAAACATGATCTAAAATACTTAAGACCTCAACTTAAATTAGTATCCACAACTGGATCTTTTAGAAGTGATGAAAATTTAAGCTGTATTCAGTTTACTAAGAAGGTCCCTAAGCAAAAAAAAAAAAAAAAAAAATGCAAGTTACACAAGAATACAGATATAAACTTCCCAGTAAACAATATTGAGTCGCCTGTTTATTTGGATTGACATATTTATGTTTGTTGGCAGAGTTTTGTTATATACTTTAACAGCTGAAGGTTAAGTGTCTTGTTCGATGGTTTCTGTGGCTGACCTCGCAGCTGAACTCATAATATTCTTATCATGGATAAGGATCTTGGTGCAGCTGTAGTGTAATGGCTACAGGAGCTGCTTTGGGACCGAAAGGTTTCTGGTTCAATTCCTGAGTGTGGCAATGGAGGAGATGAGCATCACCGTTCCATCCTTTATGTAAATGGATGCATTTCCCTTGAGCGAGGCACCTAAACCTCCAACTGCACCAAGTGTGTGTGTGTGCTCACTTTGAATGGGTTAAAAGCAAAGGAAATAATTTCCCTTACAAGAGTAATACCAGACAGTATATCAAAAAGGAAAGCCATGATGTTATAATAGAATTTTATAGTTTTAATTATATAATAGTTATATTGTATATAATACTATATAATATAATACTACATGATAGCTTTAGAGAAGTCAAGATAAGTGAGTAATGTTTTTAAACCAATCATTGAATGAATGTATGGGGAAATGAGCACAGGCTACCACATGTTTACCATTGAATAAATCCTGGTGAACCTTTTGTTTGTATTGTGCATGACATGTACTTATGAGGTCCTTATAGTATTTTGATTACATGGTTTTATAGTGTCAGCAATCTTGGCTAGTCTTAAGAGCTCCAGATTATGCCTTTCATGATCACAAGTGTTTATTCTAAGAGCCAGGATTTAGTCTTTGACTCATTCCAGAATACTGATTGATCGCTGCATGTTAAGACATACAATAGAATATTTATCCCACCTCAAAAAAATAAGCATAATGACTTACGTCTTTAAAATACTACTGATCATACAGCTATGTAATTAAATCCATAGAAAATTTTAAAATAGCACTTTTAATTGGGATTTTCATGGCAGTTTATTTACATTTTAAACAAGAAGGCAAAGGTGAAGTATAGTTGCGATAAACAGTCATGATGTTTCTCTGCTCCTTCCTCAGACGTCATCAGCCAGGTCACCACCCATCTGCAACCGTTTTGACTCCTAAACCAAGTACAGTAGGCCCTTGACATTCGTGGGGTTACGGTTCTGGGCCTTCCCGCGAATCGAGATAATCCGCGAGTTCTGTACCCGGAAGTAAAACCCCATGTATGACGCCACATGCGCGAATGAGCAGCTGTAAGTAAAATACTATGTATCTATTACATGCGCTAAAATATGCTTCTTAAACACCTTCTATTGACAGTCTTACTCATTAATACAGTATTAATGTACTAAAATATTGTAATGATTAATAAAAACTTTTACATTTTTACTGTTATATTTATTGATGCTAAAATATAAACATTATACAACATACGCATAAAACACCTTTCAGTGCATTCCCGTTCTAAACATACAGCACTGTAGTTTTCAAAAATGCCCACTAGAGGAACATACTGAAGGGGCAGTGGTGGTCTAGTGGTATAAGGCACTGCATCGCTAATCCAAAGGTTGAGGGTTCGAGTCCCACTCTCCACAAGCTTGTCACTGCCCCCCCCCCCCAGTGCAGCTAACTGGGTAATCAAAGCCCAGCCATGTCTCTCACTGTCTATGGTGTGAGGCATGTAAAAGAACCATTGCTGACTTTTGACAAGAGTAGGCTGCAAAGCCGTCGGTGTGTTTCCGCCCTGCGATAGCCTGGCAAGCTGTCCAGGGTGTACTCTGCCCTCGCCCTGATTTGGCTGGGATGGGAACCAGCCTCCCCGCAACCCTAATTAGGATGAAGCAGTTACAGAAAATGAAATGAAATGAAATGAAAGGAACGTACTGTATTGCATTAGGCATGACACGACTGAATTCAGGTATTCTTCGTATGCTTTTCCTTTCGGCTGTTCCCTTCAGGGGTCGCCACAGCAAATGATCTGCCTCCATCTCTCCCTATCCTCTGCATCTTCTACTCTTACTCCAACTACCTTCATGTTCGCCTTCACCACATCCATAAATCTTCTCTTTGGTCGTCCTCTCGGCTTTCTGCCTGGTAGTTCCAACCTCAGCATCCTACTACCAATATACTCACTATCCCTCCTCTGTATATGTCCAAACCATCTCAGTCTAGCCTCTCTGACTTTGTCTCCAAAACATCTAACATGTGCTGTCCCTCTGATGTACTCATTCTTGATCCTATCCATCTTATCGTGTATCTTATTACTCCCAAAGAGAACCTCAACATTTTCATCTCTGCTACTTCCAGCCCCCCACTCTCCTATCACACATCACACCAGACACTTTTCTCCAACCATTCCAACCTGCCTGCACACGCTTCTTCATCTCCTTTCCACACTCTCCATTGCTCTGGATTGTTGACCCTAAGTACTTAAAATCCTCCACCTGCTTTATCTCTGCCCCCTATAACCTCACCGTTCCTCTTGGGTCCTTGTCGTTCACACACATGTATTCTGTCTTACTGAGGCTAACCTTCATTCCTCTCCTTTTCAGGGCATAGAGACCTGGAGGTATGCTGACCCTTGATGCAGTCCCACCTCCACCTTGAACTCTTCTGTCACACCGACAGCACACCTCACCACTGTCTTACATCTCTCATACATGTCCTGCACCACTCTAACATACTTCTCTGAGTTCTTCTCTCGGCACCCTGTAATATGCTTTCTCCAGATCCACAAAGGCACAATGCAGCTCCTTCTGACCTTCTCTGTACTTCTCTATTAACATCCCCAAAGCAAACACTGCATCTGTGGTGCTCTTTCTTGGCATGAAACCAAACTGTTGTTCACAAATGCTGACCTCTGCCCTTAGTCTAGCTTCCACTATTCTTTCCCAAAACTTCATTGTATGGCTCATCAACTTTATCCCTCTGTAGTTGCTGCAACTCTGCACGTCTCCCTTGTTCTTAAAAATGGGCACAAGCACACTTCTCTTCCATTCCTCCGGCATCTGCTCACTTTCTAAGACCTTATTGAGTATTCTTGTCAGAAAATATACTGATACCTCTCTGAAACATTTCCATACCTCCACCGGTATGTCATCAGGACCAACTGCCTTTCCACTCTTCATCCTTTTCAATGCCCTCCTCACTTCACCTTTACCTTACTAATCTTTGATACTTCTTGATCCTCAACGGTCACCCCTTCTACTCTTTTTTCTCTCTCATTTTCCTCATTCATCAGCTCTTCAAAGTACTCTTTCAATCTTCCCAGCACACTTCTGTCATCAGTCAATACATTTCCCTCTCTGTCCTTTATCACTCTAACTTGCTGCATGTCTTTCCCATCTCTATTTCTCTGCTGTGCTAACCTGTATAAATCATTTTCTCCCTCCTTACTGTCCAACCTATCATACAAGTCATCATATGCCCTCTGTTTGGCCTTTGACACCGCTACCTCCGACTTCTTCCTAGCTAACCTCTTCTTTTGTACACACTCCTGCACTTCCTCATCCCACCACCAAGTCTCCTTATCTACTTTCTTTCCAGAGGACACACCAAGTACTCTCCTACCTGTCTCCCTGAGCACATTGGCTGTGGTTGTCCAGTCATCTGGAAGCACTTCCTGACTACCCAAAGCTTGTTTCAACTCCTCCTTGAAGACAACATGACACTCTTCCTTTTTCAGCTTCCACCACTTTGTCTTCTGCTCTGCCTTTGTCTTTTTCACCTTCCTCACCATCAGCGTCATCCTGCACACCACCATCCTATGCTGTTTGGCAACACTCTCACCCACTACTACTTTGCAGTCACTGACTTCCTTCAAATTACATCGCCTACACAAGATGTAGTCTATCTGTGTGCTCCTACCTCCACTTTCATAAGTCACCCTATGCTCTTGTCTCTCCTGGAAGAAAGTATTCACCACAGCCATTTCCATCCTTTTTGCAAAATCGATCAACATCTGTCCTTCTGTGTTCCTGTCCTGGATACCAAACCTGCCCATCACCTCCTCGTCCCCTCTGTTGCCTGCACCAACATGTCCATTGAAGTCTGCACCAATGACCACTCTTTCACCTCTGGCGGTACTCTGCATCACTTCAAGTCACTCCAGAATCTCTCCTTCTCTTCTAGCTCACATCCTGCCTGTGGGTCATAAGCACTAACAACATTGAGCATTGCACCTTTAATTTCTAACTTGAGACTCATCACTCTGTCTGACACTCTTTTCACTTTTAGAACATTCCTGACAAACTCCTCCTTCAAGATGACTCCTACTCCATTTCTCTTCCCATCCACACCATGATAAAATAGCTTAAACCCTGCTCCTAAGCTTTTAGCTTTGCTACCTTTCCACCTGGTCTCCTGAACACACAGTATGTCCACCTTCCTCCTCTGCATCATGTCAGCCAGCTCTCTACCTTTTCTTTGCATAGTTCCAACATTCAAAGTCCCCACTCTCAGTCCTAGACTCATGCCTTTCCCCTTCTCTCTCTGCCTACGGACACGCCTCCCACCTCTCCTTCTTCGACGTCTTCGACCAACAGTAGTCCAATTTCCATCAGCACCCTGTTGATTGACAGCACTGATGGCGGTCGTTGTTAACCCGGGCCTCGACCGATCCGGTATGGGGGTAATACTTCTGATTTGCATCATAAATGTTTGGCATTGGTTTTACGTCGGATGCCCTTCCTGACACAACCCTCTGCATTTCTTCGGGCTTGGGACCGGCATGAGGGGGAGAGACACTGGTTAGTGCCCCTCCCACCTCATGGCTGCATTTGTCTCTCAATAGAATAAATACAAAAATTCTTGTTTCGTTTTTTTTTTTGTTTGTTTCTTTTTTGTTTTTTGTTTTTCGTTTTTGTCACCAAGGCACTGAAGTTTCTTTCTTCAGTTTAGTGAGCTCTGGCCATCATGTAACGTCTGTGACTTTGTGATGATCCATAGTGTTTCATTCTGGGTCAAAGATGTTCCCCAAAATTGAGACACTGCAGACATTAACTTTACCATTTCCACCCTTTCACAGAGTTTACTGTCCGACAGACATGCCGCTTCTAACATGTTGGACTTGGTACTCTGGCATAGAAGTGTAGACCCAAGTGTCATAAATGCAAGTGATGACGGGTTTTCCCAGCTTATCTCGCAGCTGTTAAACACAGGAATACGATATGCTAGGCAAGCATGGAGACATTGAGGAATCTTTTCAAAAGTGAAAAAAATCTGCTCCAGAGTGGAACATCAACAAGGTATGTGATGATGAACCTGGAGTTTGACTCCCCGTTGGTGCCACAGTCATGCGTAACTAGGAATCCATGGGAGCTAATTGGCCATGTTCTCATGTGAAGGAGTGGTGATCTCAGGGAACAGGTGTGATGGTGGTCATGTGTCTGTCTGTCTTCCTTTCGGCTTTTTCCCTTTTACTCGGGAGTTGCCACAGCGAATCATCTGATTTGCACGTTTGATTTGGCAGAGGTTTTTACGCCGATGCACTTCCTGTCACAACCCTTTTAGCAAGGGACAGAAACACGCTGACGACTTTGCAACCTACTCTTTATGAAAGTCAGCAATGGTTCTTTTACATGCCTCTCACCATAGACAGTGAGAGACATGGCCCGCCTTTGATAACCCAGTTAGCCGCACTGGGGGTCATGTGGTATGTCTGAAATGTCAGGTGATCCTGAGCAGTGCAAAGAATGCTGGGAAGTACTGTGGGAGTCTGGCTGTGTTCATGAATGTGAAGATAATATGACATATTTTGTT
>CM045729.1:74181549-74321549 GCA_024760905.1 Plotosus lineatus
GTGTGTGTGTGTGTGTTAATAAAAACATTTAATATAATAATGGTTTAATTAATAAATATGTTAATAAAATTATTTAATATATTAATAAAATGTTTAAATGGTTCAATAAATAATTTTCTTTTACTTTTAACATATATATGTATTTCATATATATTTCATACAAAATTGATGTACTTTTATAATTTTTAAAGGGTTTATCGGGTAGTCTTGGGCGCTTTGTAACGAATCACGCGTTTTACATGTAAAATGGACCTCTACTTACGAAAACTCCAGGTTACGAAAAAAGCTCTGGAACAGAATAATTTCGTAAGTAGAGGGCCGACTGTATTAAAATACAATCTGTGGCAGTGGTGGCTTGGTGGTAAAGGTGCTGGATCACCGATCCTTAGGTTGGGGGTTCAAGCCCCACTTCCAACGGGTTGTCACTGTCTCTCCAGTGCAACTAACTGGGTTATCAAAGGCTGGCCATGTCTCTCACTGTCTATGGTGTGAGGTTCATGTAAAAGAACCATTGCTGACTTTCGACAAGAGTGGCTGCATAGCCGTCAGCGTGTTTCCGCCCTGCGATGGCCTGGTGACTGTCCAGGGTGTACTCTGCCCTCACCCGGAGTCGGCTGGGATGGGTGCCAGCCTCCCCGCGACCCTAATTAGGATTAATCAGTTACAGAAAATGAACTGAATCACCACCTGCTAGCTTTCAGCACATTCACTTGTTGTGTTCCTTTCAAAACTACATGAACTTTATATTCCTATACAGATCACACATGGAGCTTCACACAAAATGAAGAATGAGACTTGCAGCTTTTCTTTTCACAGGCAGTCTTGTAAAAATTACATCTGATGAGATTTTGGACCGGAGAGCATGCTAAGTAGACCGATGTGTCAAGCTGTGATTGCTTCCATTTTCTCTCTGTTACAGTTAATTCTTTTTATATGAAACGCAAAATTCAAAAGCAGGGAAAAAATATTTTTGAATTTGGAAGATAGTGGGCAGAAGAAATTCATATGTGAGGAAAATAAGGAAAAATGAGTGTCCCTGTCTAACACTAACAGTAGAGAGGAAAGGAAGCATTGATATGGAAGGTATAATAGGGTGTAGAAAGGTGGATGATGAAGGGATCGAGTGGACATTTTGGAAATTGGGACCAAAATACTGATTCCTGGTTTTAGACAGCATAGTCATGCTGAAGAATATTAAGTAATATGATGTCATCCATTCATTTTCTGAACCACTTAATTTTAATTAGGGTCGCAGGGAGGCTGGCGCCCCTCTCAGTCGACTCTGGGTGAGGGTAGGGTACACCCAGGACATCTCACCACGCCATCAGAGGGCCAACATTCATATTCACATTCAGACCTAGGGGTGAATTGGAAAAGCCAATTAGCCTACTGTGCATGTTTTTGGACTGTGGGAGGAAAACGGAGTACCGGGAGGAAAACCCCAATTAATCACAGGGAGATCACGCAAACTCCACACAGAAATGCCCAAGCTCGATTCAAACCCAGGCCTTCTTACTGTGAAGTGGACGTGCTAAGTCCCATGCCACTGTTTTTGATTTTCAGATTGTAGAAATCCTCCTTTCTCTTTAAAAAAGATGAATTATTATCATAGAGATGTGAACTAAAATGCTTATGGCTTATTGTGATGTATTCCGTTCAAGTGACTAAACGAGTCTCTAAATTTTCCCAGATGTCATTTGTTCTACTGTTCTTCATATAGGCCAGTGGCGGCCTGGTAGTCTGGTGGTAAAAGTGCTGGTTCATTGATTCTAAGGTTTGGGGTTCAAATCCCACTTTTAATGGGTTGTCACTGTCCACAGAGGGACAGCACATGTTAGAAGTTTTAGAGACAAAGTCAGAGAGGCTAGATTGAGATGGTTTGGACATGTACAAAGACGGGATAGTGAATATATTGGTAGTAGGATGCTGAGGTTGGAACATGCAGAAGGCCTAGACGAAGACCACAGAACAGATTTATGGATGTGGTGAAGGAGAACATGAAGGTCATTGGCATAAGAGAAGGAGATGCAGAGGATAGGGTGAGATGGAGGCAGATGATTTGCTGTGGCGACCCCTGAAGGTAACAGCCGAAAGGAACGGAAGAAGAAGAAGAAGAAGAAGAACTGTCCCCCTAGTGTAGCTCACTGGGTTATCAAAGGCTGGCCATGTCTCTCGCTGTCTATGGTGTGAGGCTGTAAAATAACCATTGCTGACTTTGAACAAGAGTAGGCGACACAGCCGTCAGCGTGTTTCTGCCCTGTGGTGGCCTGGCCCGCTGTCCAGGGTGTACTCTGCCCTTGCAGAGTACTTCTCCTCCATGCCTGGAGTTAGCTGGGATGGGCACCAGTCTTCCTGCAACCTTAATTAGGATTAACTGGTAGAGATTTTTTGGCATTTTTTTAAAAGAGTGTATGTGACTTCATTGTGGCATATAATGGGCAGAGAACTTAACGGAGACTCCAAATCTGAGATTCTGTGTCTCTCTGTCATGTTGTTATGTCACTTTGTCACAATATTCCGCCAGTGTGTCGCATGACTTACACACCTCACCGAGTCATTACGATAAACGATTTCTGAGAAGATTAAGATTCTGTGAAACATGAGAGTCCACCTAGAATGTGTTTGATCTTGTTCAGCTGGAAGAAGACTTCCGAAATGTCATCACATCAATGTCATTATTCTGGAAATACAACTCTCTACAGAACCTCCCACCCTGAGACGCTGCCAGGATTTTTGTAGATAAACTGGCATGCTCTAGCTGAAGGCGCAGTCGAGTAAAGACAGTGGGCGGGTAATGATTTGCATGTCCTTGACCTACCCTCTGGAGTCAGGCCAGATAGTTATGAGCTGTGGCTTTGCCACAATCAAACAGATGCCCAGCAATGCAATTCTGGTACTTCACACCACATTTATAATCAAAGAGTTGATTGTTCTGTAGTCACAATGAGAAATATATTTTAAATATTGTATTTTATCATTTATCCATTTGTAACTGCTTAATCCTAATGAGGGTCATGAGGAGGTTGGTGCCCATCTCAGCTGACTTGGCTGAGGGCAGAATACACCCTTGATAGTCGCCAGGCCATCGCAGGGCAAAAACACGGTCTATGTAGCTACTCTTGTCAAAAGTCAGCAAGGGTTCTTTTACATGAATCTCTCACCATAGACAGTGAGAGACATGGCCAGCCTTTGACAATCTGGTTAGCTGCACTGGGGGGGGGGGGACAGTGACAACTTGTTGACAGTGGGGATGGAACCCCAACCTTAGGATCAGTAATCCAGTACTTCACCACCGTGATACCACTGCCGTATTATATTTTATATATAATATAATAATACATGTTATTTTATATTATATTATGAGCGGCACGGTGGCGTAGTGGTTTGCACGTCCACCTCACAGCAAGTAGGCTCTAGATTCTATTCCTAGCTTAGGCATTCCTGTGTGGAGTTTACATGCTCTCCCTGGACTCGCATGGGTTTCCTCTCGGTACACCGGTTTCTTCCCACAGTCCAAAAACATGCACAGTAGGTTAACTGGCTGTTCCAAGTCACTCATAGGTGTGAGTGTGAGTATTAATGGTTGTGTGAGTGTTGGCCCTGCGATGGCTTGGTTCAGAGTGTACCCCGCCTTTGCTCAAAATTGGCTGAAATGGGCACCAGCCTCCCCACAACTATATATATAAAGGGCAGTGGTGGTCGAGTGGTTAGGACGCAGGATCGCTGATCCTAAGGTTGGGGGTTCAAGTCTCCACAAGGTTGCCACTGTCCCCCCAGTGCAGCTAACTGGGTAATCAATGGCTGGACATGTCTCTCACTGTCTATAGTGAGAGGCATGTAAAAGAACCATTGCTGATGTTCGTAAGGAGTAGGCTGCAAAGCCGTCAGCGTGTTTCTGTCCCTTGTTAAAAGGGTTGTGTCAGGAAGGGCATCCAACATAAAAACCGATGAAAAATCCCCCGAGAAAGGGAAAAAGCCGAAAGGATAGAATATATATATATATATATAAGTTTGGTCAGTCACTATGTTTCCCTTGTTTATATAGTACCATACAGAACTAGAGTGAAGGTATTTGGACACCAATAACAAAAGGAAGTGGAATTATGGGACGTTAGCAAAGAAGCAGGAGCAAAGACAAGAAAGGAGGAGAAAAAAAAACTAAGAAAGACTTGAAACTTTATCGGATTTGTTCTAAACTGTAAAGAAGACCACTGGAATAAAGAAACTTAAACTACATCAGACTTGGTTGGTAGAACTAGAGCTCTGGCCGGACTCCCCAAAGTAATTGGACCTATCTAATCAGAACAAAGTTTACCATTTTTCATTGATGTACACATTCTGTGATAATGTTACAGAAGGATGCTCTTCCACCCTGGGACATCCCACCCACAGAGCTTTACACCCTGCTTCTAGTTGTGAATGCTCAGCAGTTTCATTAGAAAACTGGAGCAAAAGTAATGGAAGCATGGAAGCATGAAGAAGATATCTTTTCACAGACATTTTATTCATAGATATACCGAGCTAACTGGAATGAGGCTTTAAAACACTTTTTAAATAGATATTGGAATTCAATCTCTCAACACCCCACAAGGTCACATGACTCAGAGGGTAATTTGCTGAACCAATTTATATAATCCTTTGAAATGATTAGAAATGCACTACAGTGAGAAAGCCATAAGCTGATTTCTATGGCAGCACTGTTATTTCTTTGAGTCTGAGAAGGTGTTAATTAATAACAGTATGGCTCAGTAGTTCTCGCTGTGAGGAAAATCGCAAGAATATATTAATGTGTTTGTTCTAATGTTTCAGTTTTAGTAGTAACAACTGAGACACAGACTATTGGACAGCAGACCCTTCATATCAACAAATTAAAATGTGTTTTTCTTGTCAGAAAACATATATTTAGTTGTTGGGGGTTTATTACATGGATATTTTATTGATTTAATTTCCATTCTTTCATTTTCTGCAACCACTTAATCCTAAATTAGGGTCACAGGGAGGCTGGCCCCCCTCCCAGCCGACTCCAGGTGAGTGCAGAGTACACCCTGGACAGCTCGCCAGGCCATCACAGGGTGGAAACACTGCTGACGGCTATGTAGCTACACTTGTCAAAAGTCAGAAATGGTTCTTTTACATGAACCTCACACCATAGACAGTGAGAGACATGGTCGGCCTTTGATTGCATTTAAGTACAGCTATCTCTCATTACTTTGAGCTTCAGTTTCTGTGGCTTTAGTGTATTGTGGGTTTTTTCAAAAATATTCATCAAAAAATTAAAAAATAAGGAAATTAAAGAAGAATAGAGGAAAAAGTTAGGGGAATGGACGCAAAACTAGGCCAGTTATGCAAAAAACAAAAAAACAAAAGCCAACCCAAACCTCTCCAACAAAACTAGTTATATTTTTATGTGAGGTATGAGTCTGTGTGTGCACGCGTCTGTATGTGTATGTATTTATATTTTATTTCCATCTTATGCATTATTTTTGAATGTTTAATTGATATTATAAGCATTTATAATGTTGAATATGTACTCATTGATATTATACACATATATACATGTACTTATACAGAGAGTCCTCGGTTTACACCGGTCCCGGCTTACACCGTTTCGTGGTTACAAACGCACCCTCATAAAAATATAAAAAATAATACTACGCGTCATTACATCTTTCGCGGTTACGTAAACAAACGTGAACTAGTTTCGGCCGCGCGAGGCGGAAGAATACGCTGTGTTGTGGTTGTGGGCCAAGGAAGACGGCGTCGCTTCCCTTCGCTCAGTCTCGGTACTGAAATATTACGCATCATTACGTCTTACATGGTTATGTAAACAAACGCAAACTAGTTTCGGGCACGCGAGATGCAGCAAGCGTTGGCAACTTTTGAGGCTCAGGATCCCAACTTGGAAAGGTTCACTAGGGTTTCCAGAGGCATCATGGATTTGATGTGCTGCTACAAGGAGACCTTGGATGAGACGAGGTTGCTCTCTGTCCAGTCTAACCTGGAGCAGTATTTAGAGAGGCCTGCAACAGATCCTGTACCCTCGACCTCAGCTGCATCTCCTACTCCAGGCTCACCTGCCCCAGCTTCTCCAGCACAATAAGCCTGTCTCTCCCTCCCGCACTGTATTTCATTCTTGTGGTAAGGAATTGTTTTCCCTTTTTTTAATACTTTTTATGTCATTAACTGTTACATTTTATTATAGCACTGTACGTACAGTACTTTTCAGTATATTTTGTGTTATGTTCCAACTTACACTGAAATTCGGGTGACATCGCCTCTTAAAAACGGATCAGCGTCGTAAACCGAGGACTCCCTGTACGTCAGTTAAGGGGAGGGTTGATCCTACTTCGTGAAAATCTGCGGTCGCGAGGGGGTCTCGGTCCCCATTAACCAAGGAAAGTGAAGAATCCCTGTATATGTCACCAGTTCACTACGTTGAAACAGTCACACTGTTTTGAACCATTAGTTTGTTTATTTTATTTCCTGTGAAAGAGCAAATACAAAATGGACTGCTGGGGTTCAAATCTCCAGTCGCCCAGGAATGTGTATTTTAAAGTTAATCTATATTTTCCTTACCTGCGATGGACTAGCGTCCCATCCAAGGGGAGTTAAACTCCTGGTTACTTCACGCTATGGAAACCAGGGATAAGCACCGGCCTGATGAGCCACAAGGCTCGGGTGTAAAAACCCAACAGACTTTACCATTATATTTTCCTTAAATCAAAATCAAAACTGTTGTTTTAAACAAATTAAGTCCGGCTGGTTCATTAATTATGTGCGGATTTCGGTGTGCACGAATCCGAGGCCAGGTACCTGTAACACCAAAGAAAACCAGTGAACCCTGTGGAAACTCACTGTACACAATCAATGTGTACGAGCTAACTAGAGAACCTGGATATATATTTTTTGGCATAAATGTCCACTGTACCACTGTGCCACAAACAAATGGTACACTGTGCCACTCTTTAACAAATATCAAATAGGTAAACGTGTCATGGTATAAGACAATAAAACAACAGCTTTGTTCCTAATTCTTAATTCGCTTAATACAACTGAGGCCTATCTCAGACAACAGCATGGTACACCTTGAACAGCTCGCCTAACCATAATAGGGCTAACACACACAGAGCTCTTCACACTCACGCCAAGGGGCAATCTGGAGAAGCCAGTCAGCCTAATATGCTTGTCCAAATATGCTGTGGAGGGAAACCAGAGTACCTGGAGGAAGCCCACACAAGAACAGGGAAAATATGCAGATTACTCATCACAATGAAACACCCAAGTCCAGAACTCAAATCCAGGCCCTCCCTGCTGTGAGATGGACATTCCAACCATTATGCCATCATGCTACACTGACAAATAAATACATAAACCTTTTATTAATTCATATTTTAATATTTATAATATTCTGGCCCAGGAAAGAAATTACACTGTTATGTAAAAATCATAACTCCTCCACCTGCATCTGTTTGATATATATATATATATATATATATATATATATTTTTTTTTTTTTTTTTTTTTTTTTTTAAATAACTAACAGAATGTTCTTTTACACACTAATATGTTTTTTTTTTCTTTCTTTAACTGCTACAACTACCACCGCTATTATACTATATTACTGCAATTGTTGAAAGTTTCACATTTAATTGGATAGGAAAGAACCTGGCTAGTTTTTTGTCCTGTGATTGACATGTATAATTAACTCTACAGCACCATTCACTCCTTCACTTCACATTACTAATTTAATCTGCCCACCAATGCATCACTGAAATATTTCTCAAGAATTCAATAATAAATGAGATTTATGCCATCCATGCTTTTACTTTGTCACAGTCATTCTAAACCACACAGCATAGGAATTGTTATGCTAATGGATTCAATCTGCTGTGATTAAGAGCTGACAATAAGCATTATTGCCCGTGAACTAATTCCATCATTTTAAAAGAGATCAAAACCATTTAAAAATGAGCTTTCTCCTGCCAGAGTCATCTATACAAATGAATTGTGCATCCATGATGCCCCTCACCATTTAGATTGTGTGTGTGTGTGTGTGTGTGTGTGTGTGTGTGTGTGTGTGTGTGCGTGTGCGTGCACACGCACACGCACGCGTGTTCAGGCAATATCAAGCCGATTCCAGGAACCATTTTATACTCTTAAGGGTGTGTGCTGTTGTGCTATAATTAAAACACATTTTTCATGTTTACTGCACTAGGTCCCGCTCACGTCCTGTCTTTCCTTGTGTTTGTGTAGATAGAGTGCAATTGTAGCTCATGGAGCTTTTCTAATCCTTTCTATTAAGCTAAACTCCTTGTGGGGTGCAGTGATAGGAAAGCCAAGGTCAGCTCTTCATGAGCTCTGCCTCAACTGTTCGCATAAAAGGATCTCTACTCTTTCACATTTCACAGCTGCTATTATTCACATATTGCAGTTTAGGTGGATCACAGTGTGCAAAGGAAGGCTGAATATACTAAAAATCTATTTTTATCACCAATTGTTTAGGTTTTCATTTGAAATATGCATTATGACAATGGATATCACAATTTATATCTATATATTGTTTCTAAAGCCTAATTTACATTCTGTCCAGCCATGAAATACAACCCCCCTGCTCATCTGTGCCATATTTCCTGTGAATGTGGCGTTGTGTGCATTGCACGGATCATGTCGGTGATCCGTGACAAATAGCAGATAGGATTTAAGAACTGAAATTGGCATATTGTTTCCTGATTGAGCAAAGAGAATGGCTAATGGCATTGACTATTCGATGTATTTAGCCGAATGACTCAGTGCAGTGACTGTTGACTGTTTTCTATATCCAGTTTTATAGTGCTTAAAAGAGAAACACTATCAATTCTAAAAAGTGTTTTGAAATCTAACACTATTCCCAGTTTTGCTCATTCTGGATTGCCAGAAATGTGTTTACCTAGAGAACCAGATTCATAGATTATCATGTCCATACCACTTAATCCTACTCGGGGTTTGGGGAGGCCGATAGTCTCTGCCAGCTATTATCTTCATCTGATAGTCTATCTCAGCTGGGTTAAGGCAGGGTACAACCCTGCACAGCTCACTAGTCCATCACAGGGCCAACACACATATATTATATACACTAATTTGCACGTCTTTGGACTGTGGGAGTCCCTGAAGGAAACCTCACATAAATACAGGGAGAACATGCAAACTCTATACAGAAATGCCTTTGCTGAGCTTGTGACTCGAACCTAGCAACTTATTGCTATGAGGCGGATGTGCTCCCGAATAATACCCAGTAATCCACAAATGTGTTTTTGTTTTTTCTTTTGTTTTGTTTTTTGGTTTTTTGGGTTTTTTTTTCCCTTTATATATATGTTTTGTATTATATTAAGGTTGCACTCATTTACTAATACCTCAGTTAGGCACTCAATCATTTAAGATTAAATAGTCTTTGTCATTATTTTTGACATTATACTATCACATAACAAAATGTTCTCCAAGGCTCTCAGCTTTAAAAGGTGCAAGCAAGACAATAAACCGCAATAATACTGCCAAGAGCGAATATAAACACAAGTATTTCTCTACACTAAACTTTAAGTAAAAATATATAATACAAATGTAAAAGTTACAATATATATAAAGTCTACAATATAGACATCGGGGCACTATGGAGTGGAATAGATAAATAAATAAATAGTAGCAGTAACAGTAACTATAATGGATAATCTTAAAAATCATGACCATGAATATTATCTGTAAAATTATGTGGGGACTAGCCTCACCAATGCATACATATATTTCTAAGGAAACTGATCTAGATACAGCTGAGAGACAGAGAGTGAGAGGGAGAGCGAGAAAGCGAGGGCAAGAGAGAGAAAACAAGGGCAAGAGAGAGAGAGAGAGAGAGAGAGAGCGAGAGTAGAAGTCGTGAAAGTGATGACAATGAAGAATAATGCAGAATATTCTAAATTCAATCCAGACCAACCGCAACACAAAAATACTGCCAAGTAAGGAAATTTATTTTCCATTTCTCTGTACACAGTAAAGAAAAGTATACTGTTCAAAAAAGTCAGACTACAGATGCAATAACTGGAGGACTGTTCTTTCCGACACATAATAACACTGTATTAATATTAATTCAGTCATTCATTATCTGAACTGCTTCATCCTAATTATGGTTTTAGGGGTGCCCATCTCAGCCAACTCTGAATGAGGAAGGGGCCATCCTTAATATTAAAACACAGTATCATATCATGGGCCAGTGGTTGTCTGGTGGTATAGAGTGCTGGATCTCTGATCCTAAGGTTGGGAGTTCAAACCCCACTCTCAATGAGTTGTCACTGCCCCCCCACCCCACCCCACCCCACCCCCAAGTGCAGCTAACTGGGTTATCCAAGGCCGGTCATGTCTCTCACTGTCTATGGTGAGAAGTTCTTGTGAAAGAACCATTGTTGACTTTTGTCAAGAGTCACTGCATAGCCATCAGTGTGTTTCCGCCCTGCGATGGACTGGCGAGCTGTCCAGGGTGTACTCTACTCTCGCCCAGAATTGGCTTGGATGGGCGCCAGCCTCCCCACAACCCTGATTAGGATTAAGCGTTATAGAAAATGAATGACTGAATGAATATCATGTCGTCACAGTTAAAACCTCAATAGCTTCACTACCCTCAGCATCACAGAAATCTATTTCAGTTCAAAACCAATGATGATCTCTATGTCTCTATTTTACCATGACATGGTAAGGAATATACAGTTCACCAAGCCATCACAGGGTCAACACACACACACACACACACACACACACACACACACACACACACACACACACACACACACACACGCACACACACACACACACACACACGACCACCAAGGGGGAATCAAGAATATCCAATTAGCCTAATGTACATGTGTTTGGACTGTGGGAGAAAACCAGAGGAACCCTACTCAATCCTTGGAGAACTTCTACACTGAAATGTCCTCATCAAGCCCAGGCTCAGACACAGGACTTTCCATCTGTGAGGTGAAAGTTCTGACCTCTACACCAATATTTTACTGTATTATTAAATTATATCACATGACTAGTTTTTCAATACTAAATCATTTGAGATAGGTTTGTTATGGTTTTGAGAGGTGGAGCCTGGAGAAGTAAATGCTATGGTTGACCAGTACCCAGAACTGAACAGGAAGAATCTCAAGTTCAACAAAGCACATTTTGGTCTTCAAATCATCTTAAATCTAGTGAGTAATATCCTGAAAGTACAGTAGAGGATGGTGAGCTGAGAGACATATATGATCATCAAGATGGACCGGTTCAAATCCCAGTGAGACCCCCACTGTGCTAAGGCCCCTGGGCAAAAGGTCTTAACCACAAGTGTGCCTCTGTTCACCCAGCAGTATAAATGGGTACCAGTAAAAATATACTGGGAAGGTAACCTGCGATGGATTAGCGTCCCATCCAGGAGGAGTTGAACTCCTAGTCGCTTCGCGCTACAAAATCCGGGGATAAGCACCGGTCCGATGAGCCACTAGGCTCAGGTGTAACAAAAAGCCCAACGGACTTTACCCCTACAGTAGGGGTAGGTGAGCTGAGAGACATATATGATCATCAAGATTTACCGTCCCCTTGTCCGACATTAGTTTCCTTTAACTTATTACATTCAACAACGATAACTCATCATTTGAATACCAACACATCCTAATACTCAGAATCTACTACAAGAAGTTCCAGGGTTCGAGTCCCAAACTTGGTTGTTTCTATGTGGAGTTTGTATATTCTTCCCAAGCTTGTGTGGGTTTAATCTGGGTACTCTGGTTTTCTCCCACAGTCCAAAGACATGCATTCTATTCTTATTTGCTACTGGAAATTGCGCCAAGGTGTGAGTGTGAATGTGAATGGTTGTGTGGGTGTTGCCCTTGTGATGATCTGGCAAGTTCCTTTGCCCAGTGATGGCTGAGACAGGCTCCAGGCAGTCGGTGATTCGAGCAGGATTGATTGAACAATTCAACAATCAAGTGAAAGTAAATAAAAACCGAATGTCAATACCGGGTAGCCTTCTTTTTTTTTTTTCCATTCATGAACATTTACTTGATTAAAACAGTTTTTTTTTTTTTCATTTAATACAGAAAGCTAAATGGAAATGTTGTTGGATAACATAAGAAAAGTTGTGTAAGTATTGTCTCAAAAGATACAGAAAATCTCCCTTTATGTGTTTGTTGGATACCGTATTTATAATGAAGACTATGGACGCCATGAAGATGCCATCAGAGGTCTATCATTTGATAAAAAAGCTTAGGATTCCAGGAAGGTCTCAGCGGGCTGCTTTTAAGTCTCTACAATGTCAAAATCAAATCTACACCCTTGGGAGCACTCGGTGGCGCTACGTTACGCCCATCTCAAATTTTACTTCGTATCGAATAATAAAGACACAGTACAGATGTGCCTGCAGAAATATTTCCAGCTCTTTTAAACAGGCCTTCAGGCACATTCTGTACTTCACGAATTCACTGAAGCACTGTTAAAATTTTTATTCTATCCTCTAGGTGGCACAAAAATAGCAGCTCATCTTTCAAAACCACAAATCAGACGTGCAAGCTGTCAGCTGCAGGCTATGACAAGGAGGAGATATTCCTTAGTTCAGGAAAATTATGTCATTGCAGTGGCAATGTCATTTTCTCACTCTAGATATTTGTTCCTATTTTTGTTTATTCCAGCCAACTGTGCTTTTTTTTTAAGCACCCGCATTTATTAAACGTATTACAATGTCCTATTTATGCAGATGAACTCTCGTAAGATAACCAGCATAACTCTGATGTGGCAGGAAACTGAATTCAAATGTTCAATTTGTTGATTTTGACTTTAAAAATACAATAGTCTTCAAATATTCATTCATTTTCTGAACCACTTAATCCTAACTAGGGTCACAGGAAGACGAGCACCCATCTCAGCCAATAAGGGCGGTGTCCACACTGGAAAGCTCGCCAGGCCATCACAGGGCCTAAACACACTGCTGGCTATGCGAGCGATGGTTGTTTTACAGCCTCACACCATAGAGACAGTGAGAGACGTGGCCGGCATTTGATAACTCAGGTAGTTGCACTGTGGGGACAGTGACAACCCGTTGACTGAACCCCGAACCTCAGTGATCCAACACCTTACTATCAGGCCACCACTGTCACGTCTTCAAACATTTATTCAGAAAATGTAAGACCATTGCAAATCATTTAATGTCTTTTGCCAAAAGTCGGCCTAATCGGCAGCAAAGAGATACCGTAAGAATGTGAACGCTGTTACGCAACACTTGTATAAAAAGCCAGCAAAAGCACTGTTATTGGATGATGATGGTTACACGGATTAGGAGGAAAGGCACTGTCTTTAAGCAGAGAAACACTTTTTAAATTAATATTTAATTGATTAACATATATTGCTATGTCTTCACTTGAATAATAGAATTGTATTAATTAGGCTGACTGGTAGCCGACACATGTATCCAGGAGAGCAACCGAAAGTTATTTATATCCACCTTTCGCATCCTTTTTTTTTTGGACACTGAAATATTGGCAGAGAAATATATTTGCTCTAAATTCTGTCCACCACTCAGCTATTTCTACCACAAAAAAAATCAATATGAAATCTGGAAGTGAAAAGTTTTTTTGTTTGTTTGTTTGTTTGTTTGTTTTTGTCATTACAGAAAAACTACTAAAATAAACCTATTTTCCTGTGAAACTCAATTGTCCATTATACACGAGGAGTCACACATTGCCAGTTAAAGTAAGCGGATGTCCAATGACGAGTGTCCGGTTTAATCCGTTTGTCTCTGTATGAGGTTCTTGACTAGTTGTTGTTTCGTGAATGTTTCTGAATGGTCCGTTTAATCTGGTGGAAGGTTGTGTGGAAGTCCACCAAGCAAAGGTGTCTGCTGGTAGTGCAATTGTTGTGTGCTGGGCATTTGCTTTATTCAAACTTATGTCAGACAGAAAGATACATCCTCCGAGGTGTCGTGAGAGCCAAGAGCAGCGACAGACACAACTTTTACCACCAGATCATTTTCTTTCACAAAATGTCTCTTCAGCAGATGTCCATTTCCGCAATTTGAAAAGATGCGACTACTCTCTGACATACTATGATGTTACTAAAATATCATGTTACAGTACTGTACTTGTTTTGTTTACATTTACATTAACATTTACAGCATTTGGCAAACACTTATGCAGAGTGACTTAGAAATATAATTTTTATACAATGAGCAATTGACGGTGAAGGGCCTTGCTCAAGGGCCCAACAGCAATGACAGTGAAGATTAAACCACTGTTCTCTGTTGTTCTGTTAATGTTGACTGTTGACGTATTTAGGCATGGTAGGGACTTTAGATATGGACAGCCAACTTCCTTTATCAACAGTCCTTGTGACAAGCAACACTGATGCTGCCAAGTGTGTCCTCAAAGGAATTACAATTCCTCCAGGGGACACTTGACCAAAGAAGTCAGAATCTGACAGCCAGCTACTTGAGGAGGATTATGGATAACCATAACAAAATGAACTCCACTTCTTTTTAAAATACACAACTATGTATACTTTGGGAATTCTGTTTAATATTTTATGTATTTTGACAGGCTGGCTCATTTATCATGGGTTAAAAAGAAACAAAATATTTTCCATTTATTTTGGGTCACACTCTTGCTCTGTTGGCATGCCAGTGTAGTGGTTTTTGCTTTCAATGAATTTTCTGAGCTATCATTTTATTTTCTGTAACCACTTAATCCTAATTAGGGTTGTGGAAAGGTTGGCGCCCATCCCACCCGACTCCAGGTGAGGGCAGAGTACACCCTGGACAGTTCGCCAGGCCATCGCAGGACGGAAACACACTGACAGCTTTGTAGCCTACTCTTGTCAAAAGTCAGCCATGGTTATTTGACACGCCTCACACCATACACAATGAGAGACATGGCCGACCGTTGATAACCCAGTTAGCTGCACCTTTGGGGCAGTGACAACCTTTGGTGAGTGCGGCTTGGACCCCCAACCTTCGGATCAGTGATCCAGCACCCTACCACTGGGCCACCACAGCCCATTTTCTGAACTGCTTAATCATAATTAGTGTTGCCAGGAGGCTGGTGCCCATTTCAGCTGAGACTGGGCAACCAAAGAGTATATCCTGGACAGTTTGTCAGGCCATCACAAATTAGGAGCATGCTATGTGGCCAACTTCTGATGAAGGTCAGCAGTGATTCTTTTACATAGACCTCTCACCATTACCCAGTTAGTTGCACGTGGGGCATAGCAGTGACAACCATTGACAGTGGGGCTAGAACCCTCAACCTTAGGATCAGTAATCCAGCCCCCTACCACTGGGCCACCACTGCTCTACTGAGAGTTATCTTCCACCCAAATAGCATGCAGCCAGTGGTCTATTTTCTTAGATGATTGAACCTGATAAAATAGCCAGTAAATGTAGCTATAAGTTACTTTGGGCGTACACAAACTGATGGCAGCGTTTATGTTTAGTACTACTATAGTAGTACTGTATATTAAATTAGAATTTAGTTCATCATCATCATCATCATCAGTTAATCCTAATTTGGGTCCCAGGGAGGCTGGTGCCCATCCCAGCCAAATTCGGGCAAGGGCAGAGTACACCCTGAACAGCTCGCCAGGCCATCGCAGGGCGGAAACACGCCGATGGCTTTGCAGCCTACTCTTTACGAAAGTCAGCAATGGTTCTTTTACATGCCTCACACCATAGACAGTGAGAGACATGGCCGGCCTTTGATAACCCAGTTAGCTGCACTGGGGGGACAGTGACAACCTTGTGGAGAGTGGGACTCGAACCCCCAACCTTTGGATGAGTGATCCAGCGCCCTATACCACTAGACCACCACGGCCCCTGCGAAATTAGAATTTAAAACATCCAAATTAAAAAGTATGAACATTTAGTTAGCCTGATCTGATCATATGTGAGCTCACAGCCTGCAAACCTGAAACTATAAAATGTTTTTTTACTGTAATATCATTTACAAGACAACTGGTTAGCCCAGAGGAAGCTTTTCCATAGTTAAATGTCATTGGAAGTATTACGTATTGCCCTATGGCACAACCGATGCCCTGGATACGCTGAAAAAAAAAAAAAAAATCAATTAGGTGGTTCATATATGGTGTGCAGGTGGCACAGTGGCATAATGGTTAGCAATTCCACCTCAAAGCAAGAAGGTCCTGGGTTCCAGTCACAGACTCAGGCTGTTCTGTGTGGAGTTTGCATGTTCTGTCCATGCTTGCATTGGTTTCCTCTGGGTACTCTCTTTTCCTCCTACAGTTCAAAGATGTGCATGTTAGGCTGACTGGCTGCTTCAGTTTGCCCCTTGGTGTAAGTGTGAATGTAAATAGTGGTGTGTGTAGCCTTGCGATGGTCTGGCTAGCTGTTCAGGGTGCACCCCTGTGACCACCAGTGTCAGATGAGATAAGCTCCTGCCTCCCCATGACTCTGATTGGATTAGGCAAATGACGGTGTAATTGAGTACATGGTGTATAATTTTAAACTTCTGCACTCATGAGCTGAGTGATCATTTTCTCACTTTGGCATAACACACTAAAGAAAGAACTTGTATAGAGAACAGCACTCCATAAATAAGGATTTATCCACCTTATATAGCTTACATCTAATCACTCTCAATCCTCTGTCACCACAATCCGGCGCCAACAGGAAGGATACTTGTAAATTAGATTGATCGCCTGCCATCAACTAGCCGAGCTTGATCTAACTATCTAATTCTGGGTTGAACATCCTCATCCTCTTCAGGCAGGATTTGACAACTCCTGTCCAAAACATTAACATTTACTGTCAGAAAAAAAAAAAAAAAAAACTCACGTCTATCAAAACTTAGATGAATGACACTGTTTAGACACACTTTATATTTCTAACCACTGGATGGTAAATGCAATCTTCTGAAATTTGGATTGAACACTGACTTACTGGTAGGTAACAAATGAGAGGTATGAGGCTGCTATGTTGTAGGGAATATTTCTACCATGGTTTGGGTTCCTTTGTGCCCATAAAGGAAAGAAATATTGCAAATCATTACATTATTCATTGTTATATAATGGAATTTCTCTTGTGATGTGAGCGGTCTCTTGAGAACACTGCCCTTCTACGCTAACCTCCTTTCCAAAATTTTACTTGTTTTCAGCCATAAAATATACTATACTTTTTATTCATTCATTTTCTGAACTGCTTAATCCTAATTTGGTGCCCATCTCAGCCGACTTTGGGCAAGGGAAGAGTACACCCTGGAAAGCTCACCAGGCCATTGCGGTGCAGAAACACGCCAACAGCTGGGCAACCTACTCTTGATGAAAGTCACCAATGGTTCTTTTCCATGAACTTCTCACCAAAGACAGTGAGAGACATGGCCGACCTTTAATAGCCCAGTTAGCTGAACTGGAGGGACAGTGACAACCTGTTGAGAGCGAGGCTTGAACCCCGAACCTTGGGATCCTTAATCCAGCACCTTTACCACCAGGTCACCACTGCACACACTTTTTAATAAAATAAAACAAATTAAAATTTAATAATATAAAATAAAATAAAATAAACATTTTAACAAAGTAAACAGAATTATGTGGGGCCGGTGGCATAGTGGTTAGGGTGCTGCGCTCATGATCGGGAGGTTGTGTGTTCAAATCCCAGTTAGACCCGCACTGTGCCGAGACCCCTGGGCAAGGTCTCAACCCCAAGTGTGCCTCTGTTCACCCAGCAGTATAAATGGGTCCCAGTAAAAATATACTGGGAAGGTAACCTGTGATGGACAAGCGTCCCATCCAGGAGGAGTTTGATGAGCCACTATGGCTCGGGTGTTTAAAAAAAAAAAAAAAAAACAGAATTATATGTGCTGTAAGTGCACGCAAAAGTAATTATATGTGCACGCAATGCATGGGGCAGTGGTGGCCTGATGGTAAAGGATGCTAGATCGCTGATCCTGAGGGAGGGGGTTTGAGTCCCACCCTCCACAAGGTTGTCACTGCCCCCCGTTACAATGTGATTGGGTTACAAGCCTTTCTGTTCAAAAGAGTTATGCATTCTTCTTCTTTTCCTTTCTGCTTTTTTCCCTTTTTCTCAGGGGTCGCCACAGCGAATCATCCGATTCACATTTGATTTGGCATAGGTTTTTTTCGTCGGATGCCCTTCTTGACACAACCCTTTAGCAAAGGGCAGAAACATGCTGACGGCTATGCAGCTACTCTTTATGAAAGTCATCAATGGTTCTTTTATGGCCCGCCTTTGATAACCCAGTTAGCTGCACTGGGGGGACGGTGACAACCTTGTGGAGGGTGGGAGTCGAACTTCCAACCATAGGATCAGCGATCCAGAGCCCTTTACCACCAGGCCACCACTGCCCACATTGGGGGTTTTTACACCCGAGCCTTGAGGCTCATCAGGCTGGTGCTTATCCCCGGTTTCCATAGCGTGAAGTGACCAGGAGTTCAACTTCCCCTGGATGGGACGCTAGTCCATCGCAGGACTGCCCACATTGCACAAGTCTATTTGCCCATATTACAAAGGGTTTCATATATTTATTATTTCTTTTTTATATAGTATAGACTGCAATGCTATAATATTCATTGTATCCCCTCTCCTTACAAATATAATCAACATAGTGTCCATATATTTGTATAGTGTTCATCGGTACACACTGCTATGCATTTTATTGCCTTCTGTGGTCAGGATCCTATAATACTCTCTTCTCCAAGACAACAAATGATTACCAAAACAGTTTTGTCATGCCTGATCCTGATTTGTCTCTGTATTTTTTTTTTTTTTTCTCCATTGATGTCCCATTTCCTCAATTCACTTTCAGCTGAAGTTCATTTTGTTAATCTACTGAAGCTAATAGAAATATTAATAATCCTTGTGTCAGTTGCACTTTCCTGTCTGGAATTTATAACCTGCAAACCAAAAAATGTATTTAAGGGAAATCATTATATTAATGGTATCTAATGAGACATGTGGTGATTTGTTTATTGCTACAAGGTTTTATCTGCATTTTAGTGGCGGTTGTAAACACTGTGAAAAAGATTCATAAAAGCTCAACCCAAACTTGTAAAGCATGACAGGTTATTCAATTAAACTTGCAGTCAGATTTTTATACAGGTTAAAGACAGGTCTTTTATTACAAATATTTTATTTATACAATTGTTAGTACTATTTTTGCACACGCAGATAACTTATTTCAGACTGCATCAAGAAGCAGTGAGGTTCTAGCGAGGGAGATGAATCTCGCGATGAAATGAAAAATAAATGAAATTTATTTCTTTACTTGTACAATGCAGTAATGTGATTTCGGTTAGTTAAGCAAGACTAACAGCAGGGGCAGCCGTAATGTAATAGTAAGAGAAACGGATTTGGGGGCGAAAAGTCGCTGGTTTGATTCCCGAACCATCAGGAAAAATGGGTGTCAGTTGGGTAGTGAGCAGCACCTTCCCTTCCTCCACATAAATAGCTGAAGCTTTCTTGAGTAAGGCACCTTAACCCTAACTGCTCTTTAGTGGCCATAATGTGCTTGTGGCAGCCCACTGCTCTGTGTGTGTGTGTGTGTGTGTGTGTGTGCTCTCTGTTTCATTTTGTGTGCTTGCTTTGGATGGGTTAAATGCCAAGGAAATAACACAGTATATCAAGAAATATATGCCTTTTCCACTTTTGTTTGATCCGTAAATGTTGTTTATGGTGTCGAATAGACCTGTTAGATTATGGCAAAGTGGATGTTTAAGTTTTCTCTCTGGGCTGTTTGAGCTGGCCATAAAGACAATATTTTAGAAATTTGTTATCATTTTTTTTCTGGGGGGCGTACACCTGAATGGATCTTCTGATTAGCCAGCCTTTCACGCACACACACACACACACACACACACACACACACACACACACACACACACATACACCAACCATCCCAGTCTCACTCCCAGCATATGGAACATGGAGACTTCAGTTTGTTGAAAGGCAACCAATGAGGGCAGAGTAGGTACAGGGAGTTGAAAAAATATAAATGGAAGGAGGAAGCCAAACAGGCTATTCAGCACAAACACTCAAAATTCATGTTTCGGTGGTGAAGCAGCTTCCTGAAGAACTGTTGACTTTTTGATTTAGGAATCATTCTCTGGTGCTATCTGAACTTTTAAGGGACATGCAAATTTTGGTCAAAAGAGGTATGTATGTCTGTTGGGTTTTTACACCCAAGCATAGTGGATCATCAGGCCGGTGCTTATCTCCAGTTTCCGTAGCATAAAGCAACCAGGAGTTCAACTCCTCCTGGATGGGACGTTAATCCATCACAGGTTACCTTCCCAGTTTATTTTACTGGTACCCATTTATACTGCTCGGTGAACAGAGGCACACTTGTAGTTGAAACCTTGCCCAGGGGTCTTAGCACAGTCAGAGTCACAGTGGGATTTGAACTCACAACCTCCTGAACATGAGCGCAGCACCCAAACCACTACACATCCAGCCCCAGAATGAAAACGAAAGTGTTGATAGAAATGATAGCTTAACTCAGCAACATAATTGTGAAATATTATGTCACACAGATAAATAGAAGTTTATAATAATAATAATAATAATAATAATAATAATAATAATAATAATAATGGCTGACTTTCGACAAGACTATGCTGCATAGCTGTTAGCGTGTTTCTGCCCTGTCATGGCCTGGCAAGCTGTCCAGGGTGTACTCTGCCCTTGTCCGGAGTACAATGAACTGATCCATGGCGTGAACCCCATTGTCTCTCAAGACAGAAGGATCCCAATAACAATAATAATGGCACCTCAAATGTCTCTCAGTCAAATAACATTTTCAGAACTTTATTTTTCATTTTGGACACCAGTGGAGCACCAATGTATGAGCCCTTTTTCCAAAAAAGTTCACAAATCTTCCCAAGGCTGCTCCCTGTTCTCTCCTTGAAACAATGATTTTGAGAGACATTATGGATATATATTTAAGGACATTGCTGTATGGATTCCTATGGTTGTTCCCTCGGTGTTCAAGTACACTGTTCTCCCAATGAGAAACATCAAGTAGAAGCCATTACTTCATCATTTTTCTTAGGATAGTTTATTTTCCAATTGCATGATTAGTTAATAAAATTATTAAAAGTGTCAGCATTGGTTTTTGTTATTTGAGTCTATTCAATGATTTCTAAAAAATAACTCAAGTTCAAACTATGCCAAAATATGAGCTTTATTCAGTCATTCTGTAATAGCTTAATCCTAATTAGGGTCAGGTCACGGGGAGGTTGACGCCCATCCCAGTCAACTCTGGGCGAGGGCAGAGTATACCCTGGTCGGCTCACCAGTCCATCATAGGGCGGAAACACCCTGACGGCTACGCAGCCTACTCTTGTCGACAGTCAGCAATGGTTCTTTTACATGAACCTCACACCATAGACAGTGAAAGACATGGCCGGCCTTTGATAACCCAGTTAGCTGTACTTTACGTTAGCATTTCGTACACATGATGTGAATTGGCTGTTGAACAGGTAGAGCCACGAGTAACCAATAATAATAATAATAACAGCATTTGCTTCTTGTCTTAGTTTCTGACTGAAAGGTGAGACAGCTTGTGAGAACGTGCACTCAGCAGGTGTCACGTATCATCACTGTGTGGTTCATTAATTGCAGATCTGCTTCATACCACCCGGGCATAACAAGCTTGCTTGTATTTCGTTGCTCTATAAGTGGACTGTAAACAGTCTTCAGGAGTCTGAATGGCGTGGGAGTTGTTTGTAAGCAGGTCAAGGGAAATGCAAAGCCACCAGCAGAGAATTCAAAAGTGCTGGATTGGTTTGGGATTGTTAAAGAATGTTCTGTTTATCCAATTTGGATTATTTCCTTCTATGTATCTTTTAATATCCCAACTTTGCAAACAATTTATATGATGGTAATGTGATGACATAAGCATAGTGTAGTTCACATAAGACTAAATAAAGGTGGAGTAAACATTCTTGAAAGTAATAGCATACGGGATAAACACTTTTGACTCTGTATATGACCTTTTTGATGAATTAACAGACAAAACGTTCATTCTCTATGGCGTGTAGTCCTAATTGGGGGAATGGAGAAGCTGGTGTACATCTCAGCTGACTCTGTTAGAGGGCACACCATGGGCTCACCAGGCTACTATAGGGCCAACACTCACACCTTGGGGTGATTTGGAACTGCCAATTAGCCTGTATGTTTTTGGACAAAAGGAGGAATCCAGGGAACCTGGAGGAAACCCACAAAAGCACAGGTAGAATGTACAAATTCCACATAGAAACATGAGCTCGGAATCAAACCCAGGACCTTCTTGCTATGAGGCAGACATGCGAACCACTACACCACCATGCCTCCCCAAGGATGAGACAAATAACTTTTATTATAGAGATCCTCATTCAGTGTAGAAATTTTATATTGGAAATATTTTAGCTTTGCTACCAAACAAAAAAAAAACTCTACTGTTATTTATGGGACAAAGAGAAGAAATGCCTAGGTGCAGATTAATTATTAAACATATGACAGTAAGCTGTTGAAACGCATTTGCATTGATGAATCATGTCTTCCTTTTATGTTTGATTAAAGACTTAAAAACTTTAATTTCTTATATATATTTAATCTGTGAATCCAACAACATCTACCAGCTATCATTTCTAAAATTATAATTAAATCCAATTAAAGTGGTCAAGGTTCCAGTTGGTACATGTGTGGTAGATGTACTTGTTGAAAAATATACATTTTATCAAATATTTCATTTCCAATGAATTTGTAGTGTTGAGTTTACTTTCTGTCACACTTTTCCTCCTTTTAAATTTATTCACCTTGTGGCTCTGTTAGTAAGCCAACTGAGAGATGGAAGAGATATTCAGATAGCAGGAGAAAAGGAAAAATAGGTGTACAGGTCACATGAATATGGAAATTTATGGACAAGAGTTCCCAGAAAGGCTCGGTGGTACTCGACTGCGATGCCTCAGGGCTCAATGGCTCAGTCTTGATATGTCACAGCCTCCATGAGAAACTCAATCCATGGATTAATAGCATTTATATACCAATCCATTCAATTTAACCAGGTGAATATAATTTAAACAGATCTTATTTTTGGAAGTAAAAAATATGAGCAAGCATGAAATGCAATATCATATGTGTGTGTGTGTGTGTGTGTGTGTGTGTGTGTGTGTGTGTGTGTGTGTGTGTGTGTGTGTGTGTGTGTGTGTGTGTATATATATATATATATATATATATATACAAAAATAGATAAATACACAGACACACACACACACACACACACACACACACACACACACATATATATATATATATATATATATATATATATATATATATATATATATATATATATATATATATATATGACTATGTATATATATATATATATATATATATATATATATATATATATATATATATATATATATATATATATATATATATATATGTGTGTGTGTGTGTGTGTGTGTGTGTGTGTGTGTGTGTGTGTGATTTATCTATTTTTGTAAATCATTCATAACTAGGGTTGTAAAAGGACTGAAGCCTATCTCAGTGACTCTGGGTAAAGGTGGGGTACATCCTGAATAGCTCATCAGTCCATCACAGAGTCAACACACAGACATAACATTAACAACTCACACTCACACCTAGGGCCAATTTGAAACAGCTAATTAGTCTAATTTGCATGTCCTTGGAGTGTGGGAGGAAAGCACAGTGCAGTACCCAAACCAGACCCAAGAAAGCATGGGGAGAACTCAACCCCAGGACCTTCTTGCTGTGAGGCGGATATGCTAACCACCATATCACATTGCTCCCTGTTTTTATTATTGTCGTTGCTGCCGCTGTTGTTGTTTTCCTCTAACTTCCATGTACACTACTGAGTCAGTATTGATATTAGAAGCTATGTTAAATGCTTTTGCTATATAGATTGCCAATAAACCCTGTGGGTATGTCTGATATATCTGCATGTTTCTAAAATCTAATTTTCCTTTTCTAGTTTCGCCACGTCTCCAACATGAAGATATTTCAGCCGTTAGACCTAATTTATGACCTTTTCTATCCATACTAAGCTGAGCATTTCAAAATCATTACATATGTACTGTATCCATTTTATCTAAATATAGACACTGCAGTTTACTTGATCAGATTAATCTCAAGCCATTAACTAATGCGTGTGTGTGTGTGTGTGTGTGTGTGTGTGTGTGTGTGTGTGTGTGTGTGTGTGTGATATACAAATAATTTTATCTCATCAAGCTAATGCAGGTTATATCCTACATCGTACATTTACACTATGTGGCAGATCCAGAGCGACTTGCAATGATAATTTTTATCATTATCAATACAATTATATTAATATTAATTTACATTTAGCATTTTTATCATTATCAATACAATGATCATTTTGGGCCGTGCCCAAGCGTGGGAATGGTGGGATTGAACCGTTGACCCTCGACTTATGTGTGGGTTTATAATATCTGGTTCGTTTCCTGTTTATTTTTAACTGAAAAATAACTTGCTTGCTCTGTGTCGATATCAGAGATAAATAGATCATTACCTTTATGTTTTCTTACAGAAATACAATTTTACATTTTTCCTTTTTTATTCTTGTCCGATGCCAATCTTGTAACTGGTGAATTCACATACAGTACAATCAAAAAGTATCTGCTTTTTTGTCTGTTTGTTTGCCTGTTTGTTTGTTCAATTTTATTTCAATTTGTGTCACAATACAAAAGATTTTATACCTAAAATAGGGGAATATTTGTGCAGGGCACAAATTAAAGAGTGAGAACGTCTGTTTCTATTTTTAATTTAATAATTTTGAATCCCAGTCATGGGAATAACAATGTTAAAATAAACACCGTTACTAAATGTTATTTTTTTCAGTAATAGGTAATCTATTTAATTACTATTTCCAACGCTACAACGCGGTTAGTTACCGACAATTAACTGTTGTGAATGTTTAACGGCGACAATATGTCTCCCAGGCAACCTGGTGGTGTAGTGTTTAGCACGTCTGCCTCACAGCAAGAATTCCTGGGTTCCATTCCTAGCTCGAGTGTTTCTGTATGGAGTTGGGACGTTCTCCCTGCGCTTGTGTGGGTTTCCTCTGGGTACTCCGGTTTCTTCCCACAATCCAAAAACATGCACAGTAGGTTAATTGGCTGTTCCAAATCACCCCAAGGTGTGAGTGTGAGTATGAATGAGTGTTGGCCCTGCGATGGCCTGGTAAGCTGTCCAGGGTGGACCCTGCCCTCGCTCAGAGTTGGCTGAGATGGGCACCAGAATCCCGGCAACTGTAATTAGGATTAAGCGGTTCAGAAATTGAATGAATGAATGAGTTTTGTGAATATATGATTTATTTAGTTTACACTACAGAGAATTAAATCACTTCATATTGAAACTGTTTACTTCTATGGTTAGTAAAATACTCAAACAGTACAGTATTTATAGAGCGTTAAAAGAACTTCGTATTGTTAAACTGTATTTTTGTGATGAAGAAATGACCTGAAGTACAGTATGTCTACCTGTCATGGTCTGTTGAGATGAAATGAATATTAAAAGTTCTGTGTAAGTACTTGTCTATGTGGTTCTACTCTATGTAACTGGTTTGCAAAACTCACCTAGAAAAAAAACAAATCCAAATCCTTAAATATATTTAAGGTTTAAAAAATGAATGCAATAGTTACTTTGCTCTGTAACTTGTTACTTTCATAGCTGAGTAATTCAGTTACTATCTCAGTTACTGCATGCCAGGGAGTAAAGTATGAGGTTCTTTTCCAAAATATTGGCATTAACTTCTTTCACAGAACCCTTACTGTGTCCCAGAAGCTGGTCCTGTCTTCTGTTTTTGTTCGCTTCATTCAACTTTGGAGTGATGCCATTATTTTATAATTGGAATCTTCCCACTTAATTTGATGGAAACCCATTTGTGTGTTTGGGATTAAAATCATTAAAGTAATTTATCTGCCTTCAATCTCAAGGGTCATCCTATAGGTAAGGGTGTAGGCTGGGGGGGTGCACAGGGTGCACGTGCCCACCCCCCCCCCACCCCACCCCCAACACACACACACACACACACACAACAGAAGTTGTGTTCCGCTGGAGAAGAAATTATGTGTAGACACAATCTTATAAATAAACTTAATGACTGTTATTGAAGAGAAAGTCGGAGATAAGTTCCGCATGACTAGAGTCAGGAAGTAAACCGGAAGTTAACGTGTAATGGGCACTGCGCATGTGCACGCCCGAGCTGACCAATAAACAAACATAATGTTATCAGTGAGCAATAATAGCTGAACACTGTCAATCAAACAAAGTGTGAGTGTGAGAATAAATCACAGTTTGTTAGTCCCGCCTCCGGCTCCTGCACATGTGTTAGAACACAAACATTGACACACAGAGAATGAATAGATAAAATAATCATAAGCCATCCAGCCTGGATCTGCAGCCTAATGCTCCGGACTTTTATAAAATTAATAGTATGTCTTTGTGCTGTAAATATGTATTCATATTTGTTTGTGCCTTTGAATAGATAAATAACTTTAGCTGGATTTGTAAATGTATTTAGCACATGCACTTGCAGATGTAGTTTGAAATATATTTGAGAATGTTTTTGGTTGAACTATAATATTTGATTCGTTTTCTGAGAGTAATAGACGAATCTTCTTCTGCTGAAAAACTGTGCGTGTCGTTGGTGTGAGATTCCATGTTGTTTATATCATATAATATGCTGTGATATGCATGCACTATATTTCATGTGGTACTTTGTATCAACTGAGTGACGTCACGGTAACTTTGTGTAGGCGGGCACTTAGCAATGGCGGCTTTCGGGTCGATAACTTATCCGACAAGCACATAAAACAAAACCGCTGTGTGTTCAATGGTTTATTTATGATATAAAATTTAAGCCACAATCGCTTCAATAAACTATACTTAAGCTACCGCCAACTTATTTAGTCTGGTTTCATTTCCCCTTTAAGGCTTAGGCCTATAGCCCCTAGGACTCGAGGTCTGGTCAACCGAGATGTGCACCCACCATGGTCAGACCAGCCTACGCCCTTACTATAGGCATCTTCAATGTAATGTTTAGATAAAATCTGAATTTAGGCATAAAATATCAGCTTCAAAATAATTTTGATAGTACACTGGCTTGTAACAGGGATAATTCCCTATCTTCTCTCCTGATTCGATCTCCACAATGCTCTAGGTAACTCTGGTAATGCATTCTGAAAGCTTGTGCAAGACCTGCATAATATTATACAGTATCGTGTCACATCACCATGTATCAACAACTAGCTATTAGCATAAACCTTTGGCAAGGATCCACATGAAAACCCTCTCCTCCAGCTGCAGCAGCTGCAGTGTATCAACAGTTTAAATTGGCAAGTAAGGTCAGGATCAAAAATGGTTGCTGTTCTACAGGTCTGGACCAACCCATAATACTGATCTTTGTTGAGTGCCCCCAAATCCGGACCGGTGCCATATTTGGACCATTGTGTTCTTGGACTAAGGACCGGATCCGTTTGCTGGATCTGTGCCAGATGCCAGGACACTGGGACAAAGAAAGCACAGATGTATTGGCATCTGGCACAGATCCAGCAAACGGATCTGGTCCTTAGTATGAGCGCACAATGGTCCAACAGTAGCGTGATTGCAAGAACTTGAACAAGAGAAACTTTTGATTGATTTCTACCTGTTGAGAGAAACTAAAAAGATAAAAGGCTGAAAAAAAGAATCTGTTAAAGTCTGTTAAGCTCCGCGATCCTCTACTATGTGTACCATGTTCTGTACCGATTGGTGCCAAAGTGTAGCATTTATAGCAAAATTTTTGACAATCAATTTCAAGTTTGCCTAATCTGCCCACTTTGTTTTGTGGATTTGGAGAAGGCTTTCAACCGTGTCCCTCAGGTTATCTTGTGGAGCGTGCTCTGGGAGTACACCGTTCTGGACCCATTGCTATGCGCCATTCAGTTGCTGTATCACCGGAGCCAGAGTTTGGTGTACATTAGTAACAACAAGTCAATTTGTTTCCGGTGAGAGTTCGACTCCACTAAGGCTGTCCTTTGTCACCGATTTTCTTCAGAATTTTTATGGACAAAATTTCTAGATGCAGCTGAGGTGTTGGGGGTTCTGGTTTGATGCCCATTGGATCTTGAGTCTGCTTTTTGCAGGTGATGTTGTCCGTTTATCTTCATCAATCCTGGACCTCCAGTTCTTATTGGAGCGATTCACAGTCAAGTGTGAAGTGGCTGTAATGAGAATCAGCACCTACAAGTCCAAGGCCATGGTTGTCAGCCAGAAAAGGGTGGAATGCAACCTCCGGGTCTGGAATGAGGTCATGCCCCAAGTGGAGGAGTTCAAGTATCTCAGGGTCTTGCTCACGAGTGAGGGAAGGATGGAGCAGGAGATTGACAGGTGCATCGCTGCAACCTTGGCTGTAAAGTGGAGCCTGTACCTGTCCGTCATGGTGAAGAGGGATAATTGTGAAGAGCTGAAATTAGCTTCCTTTGCCGGGTAGTGGGGCTCTCCCTTAGAGACAAGGTGAGAAGCTCAGCTATCTGCGGAGAGCTCAGAGCAGAACCGCTGTTCCTCCATATTGAGAGGGGCCAGTTGAGGTGGCCCGGGCATCTGGATAAAATGCTTCCCAAACATCTCCCTGGTGTGGTGTTTCAGGCATGTCCAATTGGGCAGAGTCCCCAGGGTCGACATAGAACACACTGTAGGGATGATGTCTCTTGGCTGGTCTGGGAATGCCTTGGTGTCCCTTCGGATGAACTCTAGGAAGTGGCTGGGAAGAAGGACTTCTGGACCTCATTGTTTAGGCTGTTGCCCCCGCGATCCGACCTTGGATTGAGTGAGGGAAGATGATGTTGTGGATCAATTACGAGTATAATGATGCCACCAATTTCCCTCAAGATTATCATGATTCGATCCTACAGCCTCCATGGTTCATCATTATGATTCTGTCTTGTAAAGGTCATGGCTCAAGTGTAAACCCAGCAATACATTAAAAAAAAACTGTGGACAGAGTTAAATTTCAAGTACTACTCTAAATCAAACTCAGCGCAGTAAGCTAACATCCTACATCTCCGCTAAACAATATACCTGTATCTGTTGTTATGACAATAACACAGTAAAATAACCAGCATAATGTGTAATAAACAGGACTGTGTATGCTCATAGACTCCTACACTAACGCCTACCAAAGTATTTAAATACTTATTTTCTAATGTTCAACATGTACCCTTGACCAATAGGAAATACAAGAAAATCTCAAAATGGAGTGTAGGGATAAAGGGGTTTGATTCATTTATTCTAATAAGGGTAAAGAAATTTATATCAGGCTAGTGTTATTTTTGCCCTTTTTTATTATTTATCATTTTTTTATTATTATCATATGATTTGTTTATTTCTTCATTTCTTTGATGCTTATATTAAGCCCTGGCTTCAAACAATCACATAATCTAATGATTTAATAAAAACTATTTATCTTTCCTTCATCTGTACATAATTTAATCAATTTCAGAAATGAGTTTTATGTTGATAGAGCTGAGATAAAGAACATTATTTAGATAACTCTCAACTGCATGGAGATCTAATCCAGCTGAGACACAGCAAAATCCATTCAAATCAATGTTTGCTTTTGTAAAAAACCTCATCTTTTAAATCATTTTTTTTTTTCCTGCCACTTAACAACTTTAATCCATCCAAGTAATCCGGTAAATGAGTACAACTCCTGCATTATACTGGGGTGATTAGAGTGGATAAAACTAAAATATGCAGGATAATGGCTTCTACAGAGGGAAAAACTGCATGCTTTAATCACATAAATTTGTTTGTAATGTGAGCAGCCATACTTAATACATTCATTCATTTTCTGTACCACTTAATCCTAATCAGGGTCACAGGGAGTGTGGTGCCCATCTCATCCGACACTGTTTGAGGGCAGAGTACACTCTGGACAATTTGCCAGGCCATCACAGGGCAGAAACATGCTGAGGGGGGGTTGATTTGACATGATTTGGTTGACATTGATAGTGGGACAAATTCCTGACCTTTGGACTAATAAGCCAGCACCGGTCCACCACTGTCCCAATTCGTACAAGTATTATTACAAGTATTGTTAAAAATACAGTCCAGTGTGAAAATTTGGTACATAGTGCAATTTATATGATAGATCAAGGTGAATTACTTTTGAATTTCATTTTCAGAACCACTTTATCATTTATTAGGGTTATGAGGAGGTAGGAGTCAATCCAGTAGTGGAGTATGCCCCAAAGAACTTGTCAGTCTTTCACAGGGCTGCACACATTCACATGCAGGGGTAATTTGGAACAGCCAATGAGCCTAATATGCCTTTGAGCTGTGGGAGGAAACCTATATGAGTACAGCGAGAACATGCAAACTCCACACAGAAATGCGAAGAGGTGGCCTTACGAACCACTTTCCCATCTTGTTGCCTGAATTTAGCAATTATTTTCCTACTGTATGTGATTCGATGTATAAATAAATATTTATACTGTACATCGAGTCACATACAGTTGGAAAATAATACAGTTTAATCCGGAGGCTGGCGCCCATCTCAGCTGACTCTGGGCAATGGCAGAGTACACCCTGAACGCCTTGCCAGGCCATCGCAGGGCATGTAAATTATTGTATTTTATTATCCTTTTTACTATTAATATAGTATATATAGCATTAATATAGTTTCAATGTATTTTTAAAGTTGGAAAAAACCCTAATGTTATTGCAACCATAATTCAACATTCAAGACTGGTCACATGCTGGTTGAATAATTTTCCACGGTTTCGGTTCTCCTCTAAAAGTACCCCAACATTATGCTGCTTACTTTGCTTTCAACTTACTTGATTCAACTAATGAGGTTAACTTGATGTAATCTGGCCTGCTTTAAAAAATTAATTAAAACTCATTAGATGTTGGTCATTAGTGTGGTGAGTTCAGCCTGGGAGCAAAAACAAGCCAGAATACAATAGATGCCAGTCAATCACGCTCAGCAATAAAACAGGTTGGAAGCAGAACCTCAGTGATTGGCTTCTACATGTTTTCTCTGTTCTACAATAATAGAGGCTGATTGTTCAGCAGGGTGAAATAACTTTTTGTATGGTGGGTGCTTTCATCAAAGATAGATCAACAAAGTGGGAAATAAAAATAAAGAATCTCATACATTTCCTGCCTAATATCAGTGGAGTCAGAGAGAGAAATTCATTTGTACCACCAGATGTGGATAATATCAAGCGAGAGGCTTATTTTTAGCAGTATTTTATTGTTTGTGATGGATTATTGTGGTTGCATAAAGCTGTACAGACATTTAGGGTATTGTCTCAGAGAGAGCGAGAGAGAGAGAGAAGGGGGGGAAATCAAGAAAAGAAAAACCTCAAGAAGAAAATTCTCGTGCTTTCCAAGAGCATGGGGTGATTTCTATTTTTTTATTTATCTGTCCTTGCTGGCTGCACATTAGCCTGATTTGTTTTGAACAGTGCTGCTGCATGCATTTTGATAAAAGAAAGATTAACAAGATAAACTGCTTTATCATCTCTGTGCCGAACCTAATTAGGAGGCATCATGCCACTTGTACCTAACTGTTCCTGGGAGAGATCATTAAATGAAGCAATAGACTCAGAATCTCACGTTCTCCTCTGCTAGCCAAGACAAACCACTCAAAGCAGTAGCTATAGCAAATTACAGGGATTCTTGGAATCACTGTCACATTGATTGCAGATTCAAACAGCCTGTTCTGTGTCTATTTAAGTGTTGTTTGATTTAATGTTGGCACACGTGTATTTACCAATGCCTTGGTTTTGTCTGTCTGTATACAGTGATCCCTCGCTACTTCACCCTTCAGTTCCTGTGGCTTCAGTGCATCATGGGTTTTTCAAAAATATTCATGGAAATTTTTTTAATTAAGGAAAATAAGGAAAAATAGGGGAACAGTTAAAGAAAATGGCACAAAACAAGGACAATTATGCAAAAAAAAATAAAAAAATAAAAACCCAAACAAACAAAAATTAAAAAAACAATCCAAACCCCCAACAAACCTTAACCTTAATCTTAATTCTCTCAGTGCCAGGAGGCACATAAGGCTTGGACATCACTCCTCCATTGGGGCCGATTTGTAGCTGCACGGCGTGCCGAGTTCCACGAGGTCTACCCAGCAATGGTTTTCTCCATCTCAACCATTCTTCGCTAAGTTGTTTTTGGGCGGCCTCTCTTCCTTCGTCCTTCTGGTGCCCACTCTAGGGCCACAGTACAGTCAGCCCGCAGGTCCTTTCTCAGGACATGGCCAATCCAGTTCCATCTCTGTCTTCTCACCTCCTCACTGATCTTCTCTGTCCTTGCCATCTCAAGGATTGTCTGGTTGGAGATGTGCTGTTGCCATCTGATCTTGAAGATCCTTCTGAGACACTCGCTGTGGAAGGTGTCTAATTTTCCTTCTTCTCCTTTTGTAAGCTTCCAGGTCTCACATCCATACAGTAGCACTGACAATACTAGGCTCTTAAAGAGTGAGGTTTTCGTACTTCTGCCGATATCTCTGGCTTGCCAGGTTCTCGAGAGTCATTTGAATTGGGCATTCGCCAGGGCCACTCTCTTTCTGACGTCTGCTGAGCTTCCACCATTCTTGGCCACATTAGCTCCTAGATACGTGAAACTTTCCACCACCTCTACTTCTCTATCTCGGACCTTCAATTTTTCTTCACTCCAGCTGTTGACTTTCATGACTTTGCACTTCCTGTCATTCATCTTCAGCCCAACTTTAGCAACATTCTTTTACAGCTTGGCTGTCTTCTGTTGTAGATGGTTCATGGCAGATGACAAGAGAGCAAGATCGTCTGCAAAATCACGGTCCTCCAACAAGGTGGTGAAGTCCCACCTGATTCCTGTTCTTTGACCTTGGGTTGTTTTTTGCATGACCCAGTCAATGACCAGGAGGAAGAGGAATCCTGACATGGAGCATCCCTGTTTCACTCCGGTCATCACTGGGAACCAATCTGTTGTTTCGTTGTCATCAATGACCGAACACTGGAAGTCCTCATAAAGAGATCTGACCATCTATATCAGCTTTGTGGTGATTCCCTACTGGCGCATAATGATCCTATAATGGATGGTATAATATATAGTGAGCATAATGAATGGTCGGAATCGAAGGCCTTCTCAAAATCAACGAAGTGGATGTAGAGGGTAGCATTCCATTAGTTGACTTGTTCCAGAATATTTCTGATGATGAATATCTGCGCCACAGTTCCTCTGCCTTTCCTGAAGACCAGTATCCTGCTGATCACCTTGCTGGCCATCGGCAACAATGTAATCCCCCTCCAGTTGCTGCATTCCTGAAGATTTCCTTTCTTTGGAATTTTGTAAATGAACCCTTTTGTCCATGCTGTAGGAACTGCTTCCTTTTCCCAAATCAGATCAAATATTCTTTTCAAATCCATACTGGTTTGCTCTAGATCTGCTTTGAGCATCTGTACTGTAATTTGGATTGCTCCTGAGGTGGTTCCTTTGGTGCATCTCTGTTGAGCACTTCCTGGAAATGCTCCTTCCATCTTTCTAGCCTGGCCTCTTTGTTCTTTATCAGTTCTCCATTCTTGTCCTTCACCGCTGTAGCCTGTCTGGTGCTCTGCCCTGCCAATTGCTTCACTATGTTGTACAATTCCTTCTGCTGCCCATTTTCAGCTGCTGCCTGTGCTCTCTTTGCTTTCTCTGACATCCATCTTCACTTGTCCTCCCTTACACTCCTCTTCACATCTCTGTCCTTCTCCCTGTATTCTTCCTTAATCCTGCTCCTAATCCTTTCTGAGCAGGTGCTATCTATCTTAGTCTGAATGTCTTTCCTCTCATATATCAACTTCTAGGTGGTATTGCTGATCCATAGTTTGCTTTCGCTTTCTTGAATACAAGTATTTGTTCTGCAGTGCTGACATGTGCGCTTCTCTGCTGCTCCCATAGCTTCTCTATGTCTTCACTCTCCATCTTCATGTTTTCCTTACCGCCTTACAGAACTTCTTCTTTGCTTCCTCATCTTTTAGTCGATCCACATTGAGTTTTGGCTTGGCCTTGCTTTTGTTCCTGTGTCACTTGAGATGTAGTTTGATGCTGGTCCTCACCAGCTGGTCGCTGTTGGCATCTGCTCCTCTCTGCACCCGAAAATCTGCTACAGACGACGTGCACTGTTTGCTCATCAAAAGGTGGTCAATTTGGTTTCTCACTCTCCCATCAGCTGAAATCCATGTTGCTTTGTGGATGTCTTTGTGGGGAAATAACGTCCCAGTGATAACAAGCCCGTTCCTCTGGCTAAACTCACACAGTCTCTCTCCATTGTCATTTTGTATCCCTAGACCGTGCGCTCCCATTGTTCTCTCGTAGCCAGTGTTATCCTTGCCAACTTTGGCATTGAGGTCCCCCATGACGATAATGATGTCATTTTTATTGCATCCATCCACTGCGTTCTGTAGCTCCTGGTAGAATTGTTCCTTCTCATGATTTTCCTTCTCATTTTGGGGGGCACAGACTTGAATGATGGTGATTCTTCTGTATCTGGTGTAAAATCTAGCTGTTATGATTCTCTTATCGATGGGCATCCACTCCAAGAGCGATTTTGCAGCTTGCTGGTTAATCATCATGGCAACTCTTCCTTCATGCAACACCTCATCTCCACTGTAGATTATTGTTAGTCCTGTCGCTAACTTTGTCCTGACTGCTCCTGTCCATCTGCGTTCACTGATTCCGAGTATGTCTAGGTGGTATCCCTCCATCTCTCTTGCAATCTGCACTGCTGCTCCTCTTATATACATTGTCCTTACATTCCACTGTCCAATGTTGAGGTTAGTTTTGGGACCTGCAAGGGACCTTGTCAGACGTTGGGTTTCCCGGAGGCTTTCGTCGAGGCATCGTCGTCATGATGCCAGTGTCGGCAATGCCCTCTCCTCCCTGACTTTCTTGATGAGTGTTGTGCAATGTTTCTGTAACTGGCTTGTTTTTACAGGAGGAGGTAGTTAACCTTCTGCCAACCCCCAGACTTGGAGGGCCAGGGTTTTCTGTTAGGGTATCCTTCCCTTAGACTGTGTTGGTCCACGTGTGCAATCCCCCATCCACCACCCGGGGACCGCACCCCTGCGCCGTGCAGTCCCAGCACGAGGAAACACCCCCCCCCCAACAAAACTACTTACATTTTTATGTGAGGTGTGCATCTGTATGTATATTTATTATTTATTTACATCTTATACATTAATTTATTTTAAATGTTTAATTTTTTATTATAAGCATTTATAGCATTGAATATGTATTAATTGGTATTATGTAAAAAATATACATGTAGGTATACGTTAGTCAGGGGGTCGAGCCTACTTCACAGAAATTCGGCGTTCGTTAAGGGTCTCAGTCCCCACTAACCGCAAGAAGTGAGGATTCACTGTAACTCATTCATTCATTTTCTGAACTGTTTAATCCTAATTAGGGTGGCGGAGAGGCTGGCACCCCTCTCAGTTGAGTCTGAATGAGGGCACACTCTGGACAGCTCACTAGGCCACTACAGGGCCAACAGTTTCACCTAGAGGTGATATGGAAAAGCCAATTAGCCTACTGTGCCTGGATGGCCCCCTTCTGTATAATTTTACCATTATTCAATATTCACACTTCTGCACTCTTCTGCGTCACTGAGGTCAAAAGCAAAAAGAATGTGCTTCTACTCAAGAATCAGGAGAAGAACTGCAAGATCAGAGATTGATTCTTCAAAAAAAAAAAAAAAGGGCAGATGTCTTCAAGCCTTAAGTTTCTGTCTTCATTTACTACTTTTATTACATCATCAACAAAGAAATACCCTATGCAATTTCATGTCATTGACTTTGAATGGCCAATTTAAAAGTGTGTGTGTGTGTGTGTGTGTGTGTGTGTGTGTGTGTGTGTGTGTGTGTCAGAATGTAAATTCGACTGAGGGATGAGTCTACCCCCCCTCCCCCCTGATGTGTACATCTCTCACCGATGTCTGTCTGCTTTCTTAAACAACCTGCATCTCCATTCTTTCTGTGCCAACCACCTCAAAGAACAAACGAAAGATTTATCTGATTATCATCTGATTCGCATACGTCGGATGCCCTTCTTGACACAACCCTTTAGCAAGGGGAAGAAACATTCTGATGATTATACAGCCACTCTTTACGAAAGTCAGCAATGGTTCTTTTACATGAACCTCTCACCAGAGACAGTGAGAGACATGGCCGGACTTTGATAACCCAGTTAGCTGCACAGTGACAACCTTGTGGAGAGTGGCACTCGAACCCCCAACCTTAAGATCAGCGATTCAGCACCCTTTATCACCAGGCCACCACTGCCTTTGCTAGACTTAAATGGATTATTATAACTCCCCATAGTTATAATGAAATGTCTCCCCCTAGTGAAATGAACACTGTGTCCCATGTAAAAGATTTCATGATTTTGGAGGGTTTTTTTGAACATGATCCCATGCTCAGATCATCAACAAAATAGTATGGACATAGCCCATGGATCCCAAGCCCATACCTTACCTATCCAAAAAATAATAATAAAAATATGTACATAGGTAATGAAAACATATGAACAATAAATAAAGAATATGTAGCTGCGGAATGCAGCCATGAGGCGGGGGGGGGGCACTAACCAGTGTCTCTCCCCCTTATGCCGGTCCCAAGCCCGGATAAATGCAGAGGGTTGCGACAGGAAGGGCATCCGGCGTAAAACTTCTGCCACATTTAAAAATGCAAATGATCAAAACAAAATTCATACCGGATCGGTCGAGGCCCGGGTTAACAACGACCGCCATCAGTGCTGTCGACCAACAGGGTGCTGATGGAAATTGGACTACTGTTGGTCGAAGACGTCGAAGAAGGAGAGGCGGGAGGCGTGTCTGTAGGCAGAGAGAGAAGAGGAAATGCGTGAGCCTCGGACTGAGAGTAGGGACTTTGAATGTTGGAACTATGCAAGGAAAAGAGAGGGAGCTGGCTGACATGATGCAGAGGAGGAAGGTGGACATACTGTGTGTTCAGGAGACAAGGTGGAAAGGTAGAAAGGCTAAAAGCTTAGGAGCAGGGTTTAAACTGTTTTATAATGGTGTGGATGGGAAGAGAAATGGAGTAGGAGTCATCTTGAAGGAGGGGTTTGTCAGGAATGTTCTAGAAGTGAAAAGAGTGTCAGACAGAGTGATGAGTCTCAAGTTAGAAATTGAAGGCGTGATAGTCAATGTTGTTAGTGCTTATGCCCCACAGGCAGGATGTAAGCTAGAAGAGAAGGAGAGATTCTGGAGTGAGTTAGATGAAGTGATGCAGAGTACCCCCAGAGGTGAAAGAGTGGTCATTGGAGCAGACTTCAATGGACATGTTGGTGCAGGCAACAGAGGGGACGAGGAAGTGATGGGCAGGTTTGGTATCCAGGACAGGAACACAGAAGGACAGATGTTGATCGATTTTGCAAAAGGATGGAAATGGCTGTGGTGAATACTTTCTTCCAGAAGAAACAGAAGCATAGGGTGACTTATGAAAGCGGAGGTAAGAGCACACAGGTAGACTACATCTTGTGTAGGCGATGTAATTTGAAGGAAGTCAGTGACTGCAAAGTAGTAGTGGGTGAGAGTGTTGCCAAACAGCATAGGATGGTGGTGTGCAGGATGACACTGATGGTGAGAAAGGTGAAAAAGGCAAAGGTAGAGCAGAAGACAAAGTGGTGGAAGCTGAAAAAGGAAGAGTGTCGTGTTGTCTTCAAGGAGGAGTTGAAACAGGCTTTGGGTAGTCAGGAAGTGCTTCCAGAGGACTGGACAACCACAGCCAATGTGATCAGGGAGACCGGTAGGAGAGTATTTGGTGTGTCCTCTGGAAGGAAAGTAGATAAGGAAACTTGGTGGTGGAATGAGGAAGTGCAGGAGTGTGTACAAAAGAAGAGGTTAGCCAAGAAGAAGTGGGACATTGAGAGGACCGAAGAGAGTAAACAGGAGTACAGGGAGACACAGCGTAAGGCGAAGGTAGCAGTGTCAAAGGCCAAACAGAGGGCGTATGATGACTTGTATGATAGGTTGAACAGTAAGGAGGGAGAAAATGATCTATACAGGTTAGCACAGCAGAGAAATAGAGATGGGAAAGACGTGCAGCAAGTTAGAGTGATAAAGGACAGAGAGGGAAATGTATTGACTGATGACAGAAGTGTGCTGGGAAGATGGAAAGAGTACTTTGAAGAGCTGATGAATGAGGAAAATGAGAGAGAAAAAGAGTAGAAGGGGTGACCGTTGAGGAGCAGGAAGTAGCAAAGATTAGTAAGGGAGAAGTGAGGAGGGCATTGAAGAGGATGAAGAGTGGAAAGGCAGTTGGTCCCTGATGACATACCAGTTGAGGTATGGAAGTGTCTAGGGAGGTAGCAGTAGATTTTCTGACAAGAATATTCAACAAGGTCTTAGAAAGTGAGCAGATGCCAGAGGAATGGAGGAGAAGTGTGCTTGTGCCCATTTTTAAGAACAAGGGCGATGTACAGAGTTGTGGCAACTACAGAGGGATAAAGTTGATGAGCCATACAATGAAGCTATGGGAAAGAATAGTGGAAGCAAGACTAAGGGCAGAGGTCAGCATTTGTGAACAACAGTTTGGTTTCATGCCAAGAAAGAGCACCACAGATGCAGTGTTTGCTTTGAGGATGTTAATAGAGAAGTACAGAGAAGGTCAGAAGGAGCTGCATTGTGCCTTTGTGGAACTGGAGAAAGCATATGACAGGGTGCCGAGAGAAGAACTGTGGTATTGTATGAGGAAGTCTGGAGTGACAGAGAAGTATGTTAGAGTGGTGCAGGACATGTATGATAGATGTAAGACAGTGGTGAGGTGTGCTGTCGGTGTGACAGAAGAGTTCAAGGTGGAGGTGGGACTACATCAAGGGTCAGCTCTCAGCCCCTTCTTGTTTGCTATGGTGATGGACAGGCTAACAGATGAGGTTAGACAAGAATCTCCATGGACTATGATGTTTGCAGATGACATTGTGATCTGTAGTGAGAGCAGAGACCAAGTGGAGGAAAATCTAGAGAGGTGGAGGTATGCCCTGGAAAGGAGGGGATTGAAGGTTAGTCTTAGTAAGACAGAATACATGTGTGTGAACGACAAGGACCCAAGAGGAACTTTGAGGTTACAGGGGGCAGAGATAAAGAAGGTGGAGGATTTTAAGTACTTAGGCTCAACAATCCAGAGCAATGGAGAGTGTGGAAAAGAGGTGAAGAAGCGCGTGCAGGCAGGTTGGAATGGATGGAGAAAAGTGTCCGATTGTGAAGTGTGATAGGAGAGTATCGGCAAGAATGAAGGGAAAAGTGTACAAGACGGTGATGAGGCCAGCAATGTTGTATGGTTTAGAGACAGTGGCCCTGGGGAAAAGACAGGAGTCAGAGTTGGAGGTAGCAGAGATGAAAATGTTGAGGTTCTCTTTGGGAGTAACGAGGATGGATAGGATCAGAAATGAGTACATCAGAGGGACAGCACATGTTAGATGTTTTGGAGACAAAGTCAGAGAGGCTAGATTGAGATGGTTTGGACATGTACAGAGGAGGGATAGTGAGTATATTGGTCGTAGGATGCTGAGGTTGGAACTACCAGGCAAAAGGCCCAGAGGAAGACCAAAGAGAAGATTTATGGATGCAGTGAAGGCGGACATGAAGGTCGTTGGAGTAAGAGTAGAAGATGCAGAGGATAGGGAGAGATGGAGGCAGATCATTTGCTGTGGCGACCCCTGAAGGGAACAGCCGAAAGGAAAAGAAGAAGATGTAGCTGTGGAATATATTGCATTAACTGTAGAATTATTCTATGTTGTCTGGTGCCATATTAGCTGGAACCACCACTGTTTATATGTCTAGCTTGCTAACTGCTAATTCCATCCACATTCTTTAGCAAATTAACCTACTGTGCATGCTTTTTGGACTGTCGGAGGAAACTGGAGTGCCCAGCTAAAACCCACACAAGCAAAGGAAGAACATGCAAACTCCAAACAGAAATGCTTGAGCTGGGAATCAAATCCCACAGCTTCTTGTTGTGAGGTGGACATGCTCACCACTACACCACTGTGTCACATAAAGCTATCAGAAGACTGAAAGACCGACTTTTGAAGCTACACTTGGAACTGTGAATGTTTAACCTTAGCACAGTCAATGTCAGAGGGAGAGCGGTATCTTTAGAAAGAGAGCCATGAACAGCCATAAGTAAATAGGGGCAAACTGAGTGGTGGCCTCTCGCAAATGCCTTATTGCTGCTTTGAGTCTTCTTCTTTTCCTTCAGGGGTCGCCACAGCGAATCCTCCGTCTCACCCTATCCTTTGCATCTTCTTCTCTTACACCAACGTCCTCCATGTCCGCCTTCACCACATCCATGAATCGTCTCTTTGGTCTTCCTCTAGGCCTTCTGCCTGGTAGTTCCAGCCTCAGCATCCTACTACCAATATACTCACTATCCCTCCTCTGTACATGTCCAAACCATCTCAATCTAGCCTCTCTGACTTTGTCTCCAAAACGTCTCACATGTGCTGTCCCTCTGATGTGCTCATTCCTGATCCTATCCATCCTCGTTACTCCCAAAGAGAACCTCAACATTTTCATCTCTGCTACCTCCAGCTCTGCCTCCTGTCTTTTCCCCAGGGCCACTGTCTCTAACCCATACAACATCATTGGCCTCAACACCGTCTTGTACACTTTTCCTTTAATTCTTTTATTGCTGCTTTGAGTGGCGTAGATTAAAGTTATTCTTGTTGTGTGTAGCAAGTGTATAATTCTCACCTGACATCTTGCTCCCATTATTATGATTCAGACCAAGAAAAATAGCACCAAATTCACATCAGTAAATTGAACGTGACATTTTGTAAGGTTTTCTTCAGATCTGGTTGGAAAAGGACTGTTTTCTTTTCGTGAATATGGCAAGTAGAGGACAGTGATGGTGAATCTCTGCCTATTCGGTTCACTGGTACTTCACGTCAGTGGGTTCAGTGGAAAGAGCACTGAAGCCTACATAGCCATCACATGGCATATGTCAGTAGCCAGCCCACACTCACTTACCTCTCTCTCTCTCTCTCTCTCTCTCTCTCTCTCTCTCTCTCTCTCGCTCTCTCTCTGTCCTTCAATTTCTCCTTCTTTAACACAAACATTATTTATACTTACCCTACAGTGTCTATTCAGTGGCTCTATCATTTTGTTGTCAAGCATATACAGAATAGAAAATGATGTCATCATTGAGCAACACATGCATGCTAACTCCTAGTGACCTCATACAGTAGGTATACTTTGGCTTGCAGACTATTCTTACCTCTTAAAGGTTTCCACGTTTTGTCTCATTAGAGCAGTGCTTCTCAAATAGTGGGGCGCAGCCGTCAACATGTTTCCTCTCTTCGATGGCCTGGAGAGCTCTCCAGGGTGTACTCTGCCCTCATCCGGAGTCGACTGGGATGGCCGCCAGCCTCCTCGCGACCCAAATTAGGATTAAGTGGTGACAGAAAATGAGTGAATGAACGAAGAATAGTCTCTAATAGGTCTGGGATGAGGAAGTGTGCATGCTGGACACCACATGATATTAAACACCCAGGACCAAACAGTTTTTAAGTTATAAAGGCAAATGATATGCAAGAGCTATATGAAGATGCTTATCAAGTTTTAATTTTTGTCACTCATAATATCTTGTATAAAATTTGAATTTTATTGACTTATAATTTCAGATGAGCCGCCCAGGGTGTACTCTGCCCGCTGGGATGGGATGGCGACCCTAATTAGGATTAAGTGGTTACAGAAAATGAACGACGCTAATTTCAAACGATCATCTGTGAAGCTAGTAAATTGCCTCTACTACGTATTTGTTTGTTTATTGCTGTATATGGATGATTTTTTTTTATTTTTTGTTCATTTCTACATCTCCCTCCCCTTCTCCTTTCTTTCCTTTTTCTGTCTTATCCTTCACTTGCCAACAAGCATTAACACCAAAACGTGTAAAGCTAAAGTCACTGCCACAGTTTTGATTGGTTTGGCACGTGTGTGTGTGTGTGTGTGTGTGTGTGTGTGTGTGTGTGTGTGTGTGTGTGTGTGTGTGTGTGTGTGTGTGTGTGTGTGTTGCTGTTTTCTGAGAAATTTGTCAAGCATCTCTGATGTGAACAACACAGAAGCTTGTTTTTTTTCAGGTTCCATCCTCCTGGACAGTGAAATCCAGGAACCAGAAGTAATTGGCTGGCTTGGGAGTCATTAGCGTACGTATTTGAGAAGCCTGAAGCATTTTGTGTTTTTAAGTGATACATGAAGTTTCACATATGACCCGGATTGTTATGAGCAGAATAAAAGGTGGATCTTGGTCCACCTTCTGGGAATTTTTTTTTTTCTCCTCATCGGGGTACTAGCCACCATTTTTTTTTTTTTTTTAATATTTGTCATATTCTTATTGTCAGTGATAAACAAATATAAAATTACTATAGAGTGAAAAAGTATGAGTGCTGACAGGAAAGCGCACCCTGCTGTAATGCTCAGAGGGACTGGTTTATGTTTCAAGATGAATTCTTCCAGTACAGTGAGACAAAAACAACAAAGGGAGTGAGGCGCTGGATTTTTTCAGGAAAAAGATAATTACATAACAGCTCTAGAATTCAAATGTATTTTCTGATCATTGATCCTCTGCCTCGGTGACCTTGAGGTACTCAATGATTTTCCATATGCCGTTTGACGTGGCTCATAGGACCGCCCCTCGGTATTTGAGTGTACTGTATATAAAGAACTTTCTACAAATGAGAACTCTCAGGTTGCACTAGTTATTCCAAACCAGCTGCCACAGTCTTATAGGGATATCAGAGCACAAAGCCTGCTGAAAAGCATGATGTCCACGAGAATACGACAGGCATTCAGAACATATTATTAATGTCTGTGCCTGCCTCTCCCTCAGTCACGTCTCTAAACCTTCTTCCTCCAATAAGTCCTTTAATCCTTGTCTTTATATGTCTCTGCTGAGCCTCAACTGGTATGTAATGTCAAAATGTAAGAACTGTACGATAATACACTGGAACTACCTGAAATATGGCATGGCTTCCATACTAATTGCCTTCTGATGGAACAGAGTCAATGTTTTTATTTTAGTTTATCTTTTTATGAACATCTCACAAATGATCAGAGTTATAAATGAGTGTGCCCACCTCATATAAAACATGTACTATAAAGTGGTTATACTAAACATGTTTATATACACAATAATTCTCCCTCATGCCGTTTTATTTGTCTTTATGTTTTACATATTTTTGAGAAAGGTGTTTCCTCTTGTTACCCCAGGGAGTTTCTATTTAATAAACTTGGCTGCACTGCAACTCTACATTTTTGACTCTTGTGAGGACAGCCAAGATAGAACCCTGCCTAAACTTGACATATACGTGTCATCTCCGTGGCATGGTAACTCTGGGCTGATTATTAGGGACAAAATTGTATTTGTATTTTTTATCCAGATTTCTGTCGTGGGAATTTTTGTTCATTGTTAAAATCAATGCAGTACAGTATATGAAAATTTAAGTATGAACGGTTGTGTAAGTGTTGGCCCTGTGATGGCCTGGTGAGCTGTCCAGGGTGTACCACGACCTTGCGCAGAGTCGGCTGAGATGGGCACCATCCTCCCCGTGACACTAATTAGGATTAAGCGGTTCAGAGAATGAATGAAAAATTGAATTATGTTTTTTATATTGCTGACCAGTAGTGGTATAGGTATAGACTAGTGGTATAGGGCGCTGGATCGCTGATCCAAAGGTTGGGGGTTCGAGTCCCACTCTCCACAAGGTTGTCACTGTCCTCCCCAGTGCGGCTAACTGGGTTATCAATGGCGGGCCATGTCTCTCACTGTCTATGGTGAGATGCATGTAAAAGAACCATTGCTGACTTTCGTAAAGAGTAGCTGCAAAGTCGTCAGCGTGTTTCTATCCCTTGCTAAAAAAAGGGTTGTGACAGGAAGGGCATCCGACGTAAAAAACCTCTGCCAAATCAAACGTGCGAATCAGATGATTTGCTGTGGCGACTCCCGAGTAAAAGGGGAAAAAGCCGAAAGGAAGACAGACAATACTGCTGACCAGTAGGCATGTCATTTAGCACTGATTAAATACAAGCCATGGCCTGGTGGTTGGGTGATGGATTACTGACCCCAAGGTCAGGGATTGACCCCACGATCAACGGTTGTCCCTGCTGTTCCCCAATTGCAGGTAACTGAGTTATCAAAGGCCAGCCATGTCTCTCACTGTCTATGGTGTGAGGCATGTAAAGAACCATTGCTAATTTTCATCAAGAGCTGCTGCATAGCCGTCAGCATGTTTCTGCCCTGTGATGGCCTAGCGAGTTGTCCAGGGTGTACCCTGCCCTCTCCCAGAGTCAGCTGAGATAGGCACCAGCCTCCTAGTGATGGTTATTAGGATTAAGTGGTGTAGAAAATGAACGAATTGATTGATTGATTGATTGATTGACTGGTTGATTGATTAAAAGGAAACTGTACAATTCACTCTTTCAAACGCACTCATTTGAAGACCAGTCTAATCCTATTAGGGTCATGGAGTGGCTGTGGTCTGTCTAAGTTGATACTACTGATGGTGAAATACATCCTGAGCATCTTGCAGGACCACACAAGGTCAAAACACACAGCCATGCACACTAATAATCACAGCAAGGGGCAATTTGGAACAGCCAATTAGCTTAATGTGCATGTCCTCGGACCGCAGGAGGAAGCCAGAGGACTGGGACGAAACAATATGCAACATGCAAACTCAGCGTACACGTGCCTGAGCCTGGGACTCGAACCCAGCAGGATCTTGCTGTGAGGTGAACATACTACCATGCCATCCTTAAGAACAAATTTTAAATTTAAAGTACATTCAAAAAGAGATTTTTGAAATATCATGCAAACTTGTATTTGCCAATTTTCTCCCATTAGCAATTAGGATACTATAAGAAATAGCAGTAATAAGGAATTAGGGTTCAGTAAGTATGTCAGGAAATCTAAGTTAATATAATGTGTGGCAGTGGTGGAAGTGAGCTGCACCTTCCTTGCCCCCACCTTCATAGCTGAAGTGTCCTTGAGCAAGGTACCACCTGGCCCCCAACTAGGGGTATACCAGGGATATAGCTCAGTTGGTAGAGTGTCCGCTTTATTCTCCGGAAGGTTGGAATTCGAAGAGAAAATAATTGAGAATCACTGGGTTAAATGCAAAGGCAATATTTCCCCTTGTTGAATTAATACCGTACAGCAAAATCTTAAAAAAGAATCAAATTTAAAATACTGTCAGATGAAGATCAGGAACTTTAATTGAATGAGTTGTATTTTATATTGCAGTATTATAAGTTAGATTTAAAAAAAAAAAATCAACCATATTTAAAGTATTAGGCAAGCAGCAGATAAGCTTTAGAAATCTAGCAGGATAATTTCTCACTCAGGGCTTCGAGCGATACAGTTCACAATAACTATTCATGGGTCAGGACATCACTCAGCAAGAGAACAACACAAACTGGTCAGTTTTGTTTATCTTCTAAATTCAGGATGGCACTTCAGTGCGCTGTGTGATCTCCAGTCCTGGGGATCAAAAGTACAAAGATGAAGATAAAGAGATTGATATTGTCAACTGTTGCACTCACAATGAAAATCCTTTTCGCAACACTTTTCATTCATTCATTTTCTGAATTGGTTAATCCTAATTAGGGTCACGGGGAGGCTGGTGCCCATCTCAGGAGACTCTGGGCGAAGGCAGAGTACACCCTGGACAGCTCCCCAGGCCATCGCAGGGTAGAAATACGCTGACGGCTTTGCAGCTACTCTTGACGAAAATCAACAATGGTTCTTTTACATGAACCTCTCACCATAGACAGTGAGAAACATGGCCCGCCTTTGATAACCCAGTTAGCTGCACTGGGGGGGTAACACTTTGTTTAGCAGCAATTATAAAAAGAAAATGTACAGAACACAGCTAAGGAATTATAAAGCTATACAATGATCCCTCGCTACTTCGCACTTCAATTCATACGGCTTCAGTGCATCGCTCTCTTTTTTTAATATTCACCTGTCTGTCTTCCTTTCGGCTTTTTCCCTTTTACTCGGAAGTTGCCACAGCGAATCATCTAATTCGCACGTTTGATTTGGCATATGTTTTTACATCGGATGCACTTCCTGACACAACCCTTTTAACAAGTGGCAGAAACACGCTGACGACTTTGCAGCTACTTTTTACGAAAGTCAACAATGGTGCTTTTACATGCCTCACACCATAGACAGTGAGAAACATGGCCCGCCTTTGATAACCCAGTTAGCCGCACTGGGGGGACAGTGACAACCTTGCGGAGAGTGGAACTTGAACCCCCAACCTTTGGATCGGTGATCCAGCGCCCTTTACCACTAGACCACTATCGCCCCTCATTTTTTAAATATTCACCTAATTTTAAAAAATAAGGAAATTAAGGAAGATTGGGGGGGTTAAGGAAAATGCCACAAAACAAAGCCAATTCTTCAAAAAAAATAAATAAATAAATAAATAAATAAATAAACAACCCAAAACAAACTACCATACTTACATTTTTATGTGAGGTGCACATCTGTGTGTGCGTGCGCGTGCGTCTGTATGTGTGTGTTTATATTTTATTTACATCTTATGCATTATTTTCAAATGTTTAATTGTTATTATAAGCATTTATAGTGTTAAATATGTATTTATTGATATTATATACACATATACATGTACATACACGTCAGCTGGGGGAGGGGGGGGCTGATCCTACTTTGAGGAATTCGGTGATCGCAGATGGATCTCAGTCCCAATTAACTGTGGAAAGTGAGGGATGTCTGTATATGTATATTGACATATTCACACTTATTCACACATCCACAGAAGGGTGAATGATATGGCAAAGGCTCAGGATATACACCGAGTAAGAGGGAGAATTTTTAATTATAAGGTGCCTGGTGCCAAGATGTTACGATGTCCGAGACCTGCACAAAACATGAGTATTGCACTTAGAAGAGTAGTATTGCACTGTCCTGGGAGATGGTCTGAATGATGGTTACTCAGTCAGTGTGTGTGGTGGTGGTGGTGGTGGTGGTGGTACGGTAGTAGGTCACACATTTAATAGTCTGTGTATAAAAGCTGTTCTTGAGTCTCTTAGTTTTTGTTTTTAGTGTTCTGTACCTTTCTGGAGGGGAGAAAAGGGGGTGTCTAGGGTGCTGGGGGGGGATCCCCTGATAATTCCATATATAATAATGGCTCGCCTTTGAAATCCGTCAGTGTAAATGTCACTTGATGGGATGGTAGAGTAGTTCCAATTACCCGCTCCGCCATCCTCACCACCTGCTGAAAGGCCTTCCTGTCCTCTGCAGTACAGCTGCTAAACCACGCTGTTCAGCAGTAGGTCAGGTGGCTCTTGATGGTAGAGCAGTACAAAAAAAAAAGGCGTTTGTTATTTTATTTAAGATTGGAACTTCATCTACAATGAACCTGTGAGGACCAAAACATGAACAGTGAAGAAATTTGATACAAGACTGTAGACGAATCCTGGTGAACACAGTTAGTGTTGATTTCCATTTACAGGGATCCCTCACTTTTCGCGGTTAATCGGGACCGAGCCCCCCACAACCTCCAATTTCCGCAAAGTAGGATCAATATATATATATATATATATATATATATATATATATATATATATATATATATATATATATATATATATATATATATATATATATATATATATATGGCTTATACGTAATAACAATTAAACATTCAAAATTAATGCATAAGATTAAGTAAAATATAAATACACAGGCACGCGTGCGCACTCAGATGCTCACCTCACCTCACATAAAAATGTAAGTAGTTTTGTTGGGGGGTTATGGGTTGTTTCTTGGGTTTTTTTTTTGTTTGTATGTTTGTTTGGGTTTTTTGTTTTTTGCATAATTGGCCTTGTTTTGTGGCATTTTCCTTAGCTTTTTCCTATTTTCCTTAATGTCCTTATTTTTTATTTTTTGATCAATATTTTTGAAAAACCCTCGAAACACTGAAGCCGCAGAAACCGAGGCACGAAGTAGAGAGGGATCACTGTCTATACAAATGCACTCAGCAAACATCCCCCTTGCCAAGTTTTTATAGAATCAGCTGAATTTTGCTGAACTTCTGTAAATCATTACAGCAGCTCAGGTAAAAATTAGAAATGTAGAGCTGGTGATAACCTTTGCTTATAGGCATTCACTCTCTGCATTCTTAGTTATCCTTCAGGATGGATTGATTTTAATACAGAACTGAAACCCCACTTCAGAAACTCCAAACACACTCATCTTTTTGATGGATAATTGTTTGTACTGACCTCAAGATTGCATTTGGCAATGTTTTCTCATATGTAGTGCATCTGAGTGTTCTGTGAAGATACGCAAATAGTGTTGGAGTCATCAGAATGATGAACCCATGCATGTATCGTGAAAATTACATAAACAGCAATTAAATAGAGATGGAAATGAAACTCGGGTGTGTTCCATCAGGAGAAAGATAAAGCAGTTCTTCCAGTGAATTTACATGAAATGTACTGTGGCTTCTTTCTTTCTTTCTTTCTTTTTTATTTTGTAATGTTCTAATGAAGACGCTGCCTTTTTTCTCTTCTTCCGAGAAGTCATCCCTTTCACGGAATTGAACATTCAGTGCTCATCTATCCACTAAACCCACCACAGTTCATCTAGGTTCACTCAACTAGAATGAATGTCCTGGATCATTAATGCCTTTTCAGGTCTTTTTGAAACATTATTTTACTCCCACATGCTCATGGAGTCAAAGTTGATACTTTATTTAGTGACCGAATTTAGGGATCCATTCATGAAGAACAAAAACATAGAAACTTTAAAATAAATGTGTTGTTATTTTAATTCTTATGTCATGTACAGGATACTCTCTGTAATTACTGGCCAATGGACCTCAATGCAAAAAAAAAAAAAAAATTATAAAAATAAATAGATTATTATAAAAAAATTAAAATGGCATTAATTGCTTTAGAAATCATGAAGTAACATATTACTGCACAGCCATGAGGCCAGGCTCACTGAGACTACTGTAGTAATTATTATTGTTAATTCAGTGAAAAATAATAATAAAAAAAAAAAAACAAGGAAAAAAAAAAAGAAAAAATATGTTTCCATTAAAATGCTTGTTTTCCATAATTTGGTATCTCAATATTATTTACCCTATTTATTATATAATAGCACATAATAAAATAAGGGCAGTGGTGGCCTGGTGGTAAAGGTGCTGGATCACTGATCCCAAGGTTGGTGGTTCAAGCCCCACTCTCAATGGTTGTCACTGCTGTCCTCCCCAGTGCAGCTAATTGGGTTATCAAAGCTCAGCCATGTCCCTCACTATGAGAAGTTCATGCAAAAGAATCATTGCTGAGTCCGTCAAGAGTAGGCTGCATAGCTGTCAGTGTGTTTCTGCAAAGTAATGGCCTGGCAAGCTGTCCAGGGTGTACTCGGCCCCCACTCAGAGTCAGCTGAGATGGGCACCAGTCTCCCTAGCACCCTAATGAGGATTAAGTGGTTCAGAAAATGAATGAATGAATGAAAATCTTCTTCTATTCCTTTCGGTTGTTCCCTTCAGGGATCACCACAGCGAATCACCTGCCTCCATCTCACCCTATACTCCGTATCGTCTTCTCGTACACCAACTGCCTTCATGTCCTCCTTCACCATATCTATGAATCGTCTCTTTGGTCTTCCTCTGGGACTTCTGACTGGTAGTTCCAACCTAAGCATCCTACAACCAATATACTCACTATCCCTCCTCTGTACATGTCCAAACCATCTCAATCTAGCCTCTCTGACTTTGTGTCCAAAACATCTTACATGTGCTGTCCCTCTGATGTACTCATTCCTGATCCTATGCATCCTCGTTACTCCCAAAGAGAACCTCAACATTTTCATCTCTGCTACCTCCACCTCTGCCTCCTGTCTTTTCCCCAGGGCCACTGTGTATAAACCATACAACTTCGCTGGCCTCAACACCATCTTGTACACTTTTCCTTTCATTCTTGCCGATACCTTCCTATCACACATCACACCGGACACTTTTCTCCAACCATTCTAACCTGCCTGCACACGCTTCTTTACCTCTTGTCCACACTGTCCATTGCTCTGGATTGTTGAGCCTAAGTACTTAAAATCCTCCACCTTCCTTATCTTTTCTCCCTGCAACCTCACCGTTCCTCTTGGGTCCTTGTCATTCACACACATGTATTCTGTCTTACTGAGGCTAACCTCCATTGTTCTCCTTTCCAAGGCAGACATCCACCTCTCTAGATTTTCCTGGACTTGTTCTCTGCTCTCGCTACAGATCACAATGTCATCTGCAAACATCATAGTCCATGGGGAATCTTGTCTAACCTCGTCTGTCACACCGACAGCACACCTCACCACTGTCTTACATCTCTCATACATGTCCTGCACCACTCTAACATACTTCTCTGCCACCCCAGACTTCCTCATGCAATACCACAGTTCTTCTCTCGCCACCCTGTCATATGCTTTCTCCAGATCCACAAAGGCACAATGCAGCTCCTTCTGACCTTCTCTGTACTTCTCTATTAACATCCTCAAAGCAAACACTGCATCTGTGATGCGCTTTCTTGGCATGAAACCAAACTGTTGTTCACAAATGCTGACCTCTGCCCTTAGTCTAGCTTCCACTATTCTTTCCCATAACTTCATTGTATGGCTCATCAACTTTATCCCTCTGTAGTTGCCACAACTCTGTACGTCTCCCTTGTTCTTAAAAATTGGCACCATTACACTTCTCCTCCATTCCTTCATCATCCTCTCACTCTCTAAGACCTTGTTGAATGTTCTTGTCAGAAAATCTACTGCTACCTCTCCTAGACACTTCCATACTTCCACCGATATGTCATCAGGACCAACTGCCTTTCCATTCTTCATCCTCTTCAGTGCCCTCCTCACTTCACCCTTACTGATCTTTGCTACTTCCTGGTCCTCAATGGTCACCGCTTCTACTCTTTTTATCGCTCTCATTTTCCTCATTCATCTGCTCTTCAAAGTACTCTTTCCATCTTCCCAGCACACTTCTGTCATCAGTCAAAACATTTCCCTCTCTGTCCTTAATCACTCTAACTTGCTCAACATCCTTCCCATCTCTATATCTCTGCTGTGCCAACCTGTATAAATTATTTTCTCCCTCTTCACTGTCCAACCTAGCATATAAGTCATCATACACCTTTTGTTTGGCCTTTGACACCGCTACCTTCACCTTACGCTGTGTCTTCCTGTGCTCCTGTTTACTCTCTTCGGTCCTCTCTATGTCCCACTTCTTCTTGGCTAACCTCTTCCTTTGTACACACTCCTTCACTTCCTCATTCCACCATCAAGTCTCCTTATCTACTCTCCTTCCAGAGGACACACCACGTATTCTCCTACTTGTCTCCATGATCACATTAGCTGTAGTTGTTTAGTCATCTGGAAGCACTCCCTGACCACCCAAAGCCCGTTTCAACTCCTCCTTGAAGACAACTCGACACTTCTTTTTTCAGCTTCCACCACTTTGTCTTCTGCTCTGCCTTTGCTTTCTTCACCTTCCTCACCATCAGCGTCATCCTGCACACCACCATCCTATGCTGTTTGGCAACACTCTCACCCACTACTACTTTGCAGTCACTGACTTCCTTCAAATTACATCGCCTACACAAGATGTAGTCTATCTGTGTGCTCCTACCTCCGCTTTTATAAGTCACCCTATGCTCCTTTCTCTCCTGGAAGAAAGTATTTACAACAGTCATTTCCATCCTTTTTGCAAAATCTATCAACATCTGTCCTTCTGCGTTCCTGTCCTGGATACCAAACCTGGCCATCACTTCCTCGTCCCCTCTGTTTCCTGCACCGACATGTCCATTGAAGTCTGCCCCAATGACCACTCTTTCACCTCTGGGGGTACTCTGCATCACTTCATCTAACACACTCCAGAATCTCTCCTTCTCTTCTAGCTCACGTCCTGCCTGTGGGGCATAAGCACTAACAACATCGAACATCATGCCTTCAATTTCTAACTTGAGACTCATCACTCTGTCTGACACTCTTTTAACTTCTAGAACATTCCTGACAAACTCCTTCAAGATGACTCCTACTCCATTTCTCTTCCCATCCACACCATGAAAAAACAGCTTAAACCCTGCTGCTAAGCTTCTAGCCTTGCTACCTTTCCACCTCGTCTCCTGAACACACAGTATGTCCACCTTCCTCTTCTGCATGATGTCAGCCAGCTCTTTACCTTTTCCTGTCATAGTTCCAACATTCAAAGTCCCTACTTTCAGCTCTAGACTCATGCCTTTCCCCTTCTCTCTCTGCCTACGGACACGCCTCCCACCTCTCCTTCCTCGACTTCTGTATATTCCAATCTTATTTATGTTAGCACAATTTTCAGCCGATTTTGTTGCAATACAGTAGAGACTGATTTTGTGATGTTGTTACTCATGTGATTATGATGTCATTCTGATGTTTTATCTGTTGTTATTACAAGCTATACCAATTTAACTCCGACTTCTATCAATGCTGTTTTGTCTTTAATATTGCATAAAAAATAAAAATATATACTAATCATTTCCCACATGTACTGATGTGCATGTTCTCCGATTTGCATGTTCTCCTGATGTACTCCAAACAAAACAAAAAAAAAGCTAATTTTTTTCAACACTGTCCAAAATATCACACTCTTCCCCAAAATTCTATGATGTTTTCTAATTGCTTTTGATGTAATCGGTGCAAATTGAGATCATGATTGACATCATGTGAGCACACTTTAAGTTATGTATATTATAGACTGTAAAATAACCTAATAACTCAATTTCACATGTAAGCCCAGTTTCTCCAAATTTTGGACATACAGTACTATGTTTTTGCTTAACACTCAATTCTGTTCTGATTTTTCTGCCCTGTAGTCTGTCATGAGAATCTGCTCCCCAGAGAAACTGTTGGACTGAAAAAGTAGGCAATTAAATAAATGAATAAGCAAAACAAGTGGGATTGTAAGCAGAACTCTTTAAAACTGTACAGTGTTTATGACATTTTCTCCAGAGACAATAACAGCACAGTTTTCAATTCTGATTTCGAATATCCAGTATGGTTCGACATCAGACACTAAGACAACTATTGCATAACCTTGTTTCGGTGTACTATGATCAGCTATTGAGAGTAATTCAGTGTTCCAGTCAGAAAGAAGATGTATTTGTCATCCTCCATCTGTATCTGATTTTGAATTTAAACCCAAAGAGGTCTTTTAATTTAAATATAGATTCTGTCATTAAGCATTATTGGAAAAAAGAAGCGGAAATGTCAACTCCGTACAATACTACTCTTGATCCCAAATTTACAAATTCTGATGTTTCATCAAAAGAAATTGTAGGATGTCAGTACACATTATAAAACATTGGTTTACTCCTGAGAACACTGGAAATGCTTTAAAAATTTTAGGCAGGCTCCCAGAGTGGCACATTGACAAGGTGCGTGACTGTTAACCCGGAGATTGCAATTTCAAATACGGGTAATGCCACAGCAATCAATGACTGGAAGTCTATGGGAGCTAATTGGCCAAGCTCTCACAGGAGGGAGGGATATCAGACACTCACTTCCCTGTCACTCGCCACGATCGTGAGCCAATCATGTGAGTTCGTTTACAAGAGGGTGTGGATTGTGGTTTCCCTCCGAGTTTGTTAAACCGCCCACACATGCACGACAATTCGAAAAGAAGCGGGTAGCTAGCATTGCATGTCATGGAGGGGATGGGTGCATGCTTTTGCCCCTCCCTGGTTGGTGGTGGTCATATGATAGGGAAGGCAAAACTTGATGTGTGGGAATTGGATACAACTAAATTAGGGAGAAATTGGGAGGAGGGGTTAATTTCATGGAAATATTTGAGGAAGATGAAAATATTTTGGAGGTGTTGAAAATGTGGTGGCTCAGATCAGGATAATAATTAGTATTGTGTGAGAGGAACTTAAGGCATTCAGCATTGCAGTCATTTTTTCAAATGAAGGAAATAAACAACTGACAGTATTTTTGAGAAATGGAGCAAGGAACTATATGATGTCCCACAGCCAAAATGTTCTGTATTAAGAAATATAGTGAACACATGGATGGTGTTAGCATGACCTTCATAATGCCAAAGAAGTGGTAGTTGCCCATCTCTGTATGTCTTAATAGTGCACAGCAGCCATATCTTTTACAGACTCAATGGGAGGAAGCATCAACTTGCTCCCCCTCTCACAGATAGTGACATATAGACACATTATCTTATGCAAAGGTTGAGTTCAAAAACATACACTGAGCCTTTTTAAAAGATCTTGACTGACTATTACTTTCAAAGATCAGGCACAGTAAGGCAGAGCTTCTCAGTGACCAATTAAAATTCTGTACCGATTCAAGCTATGTCTTCACTGTACATATATATATATATTTTTTAATGCACTGCCTATGCATGTGAAAATGCAAAGCACCAGTGTGCATTGGGTGCTTTGGTTGTTTTCCTTAACATTAATACAGAAAAAAAGAGTGTTTTAATACTCAAGTCTCAATCAGTCATCATCATCATCATCATCTTCAGCAGCATAAGTAATGAGGATCAGACGTCCACCTCATTAGCTACTTCCTCCACCGGGGGCACATTGAGGCATTTCTAGTTCCCTCCAGTGTGTTCTAGGCTGCCCCGGGGTCTCTTCCTGGTTAGAGATGCCCAAAACACCACACCAGGGAGGTGTTCAGGAGGCATTCTAACCAGATGCCCGAGCCATCTCAACTGGCTCCTCTCAAAGCGGAGGAGTAGCGGTTCAACTCCAAGCTTCTCCCAGATGGCTGAGCTTCTCACCCAATATTTAAGGGAGAACCCTGCCTCCCTTTGAATGAAGCTCATTTCAGCCGCTTGTATCTGCGACCTTGTTTTTTCAGTTCTGCAAGTTCTGCAAGGGTTTGTGTATACCAACAAAGTCAGTGACGTCATACCCGAGCGAGAAACCATGGTTTGATTGCTGTGTGAGCACACAGTTATATGGAAAGGAACTGGCATTTGAATCTGGCGACCCGTTCGCCATCAAAAAGACCAAGTATGACCTTCGTAAGTCCGTGAAACAGGCCAAACTACGGTACCGGGATAGACTTGAAAGTACACTTTCCGTCACTGACACTTGGCAACTGTGGTAGGGGATAAACAAGTTCACAGGGTACAAACCAAAATCAAAGTCGCCGCCTACTGATCACATCACGCTGCCTGACCAGTTAAATGAATTCTATGGGAGATTTGATTTTCCAGTGGACCTGGCAATGATGCCAGAGGACAGTGTACTACTGCCGCCATTCGATGTCGCCACTGATGACACCTGCCATGTGTTGGGTCGTCTGAACATTCGTAAAGCGCCTGGGCCTGATGGTATTAGCCCGCACGTACTGAGATCGTGCAAAAATGAACTCTGTGGTATTCTCACTTTAATATGTAATTGGTCTTTGAAATCTAGTCATGTTTCTAATGCTTTTTAAAAATCAGTTGTTATTCCTATCCCTAAACGATCACCTGTAATCTGTTTAAATGATTATCGTCCTGTAGCCTTAACCTCAATCATGATGAAAAGTTTTGAAACTATTGTACGGAAATTTATTCAGACCATATCAATTCACCTATAAATCTAACTGTTCAGTAGAAGATGCCATACCATTAGCATTGTTTAAAATTTGTAAATTTTTGGATCAGAAAATTCCTAATTATTGTAGATTACTTTATGTAGACTATATTTCCACATTTAACACAATTTGTCACTTTAAATTATACCATAAATTGATTACATTGGAAATTGATCCGTCCATGTGCAAGTGGATTCTCGATTTTCTCTTATCCTGTTCACAAGTAGTAAAGATTGGTCCTAATTTGTCTTCCTCATTAGTAATTAATACTGGATTGCTTCAGGGTTGTAATTTAAGCCCCTTGTTGTGCTCCCTATTTAAACATGATTGCGTCACTAAATTTAGTAGTAATTTCATGATAAAATATGCCGATGATACCACACTAGGTGGCTTGATCAAGGACGATGAAAGTTCGTATACAGAGGAGGTGAATTCACTTGAAGAATGGTGTACTGAGAATAATTTACTATTAAACGAGCAGAAAACTAAGGAAGTTATTATAGATTTTCATCACGAACCATCTAAGATCATGACACTTTTTATTAACGGATCTGAGATTGATGACAGTTTTAAGTTTTTTCAGAAACTTTTGCTAAAGTGCGTAGAAAATACTGATATCATCGTAAAGAGGGCACAGCAGCACTTCTTCTTTCTGAGACGATTGAGAAGCTTCTGCGTTGGGCAAAATCTGCTTTTAAAATTTTACTGAACAGTGATAGAGAGCGTCTTCACGCTCTCGTTCACTGTTTGTTATGGCAACACAACAGGCGATTACCGGAAGCGACTCAATCGGATCATCAAGACCGCCAGTACTATTATTGGAACTTCTCTGCCAACTTTATCGAGCACGCGTTCTGAAGAAAGCATGTAATATTATAAAAGATGAACATCATCCAGCAAACGAGTTATTTCAAGTCATGCAGTCAGGCAACCGATACAGGTCTATATGTGCAGATACTAATCATACTCTGTATTAATTTTACCCCAGGGCTATTCAATTTCTAAACGATCATTAATTCTGGTCAGTCAACGTGCATTATTATACCTCGTTCGTACAATGTAATTATATCTTAGGAGCCCTTTACATTCGCAATTATTATTTATTATTTATTATTTTTCGTCATTTATAATTAATGTAACTTTTTAGCTCGCATGTACCAATAATCATTTCATTATATATATTGAATGCTGATGTGTGTATATATATATATATATATATATATATATATATATATATATATATATATATATATATATGTATGTATATATATGTGAGACAATAAAGTACTACTACTACTACTGAGGCATTGGATGGTGGTCCAAAACCTTTTCGGGGCCGCCAATAGTTGCTTTCCAGGCCCTCACGGAACTGCTCCCATACCTAAAATCTTTCATCACCGACAGCAGATTTGGCCTGCTGGTACCTGTCTGCTGCCTTGGGAGTCCCACAGGCCAATGAGACCTGATAGGCCTCCTTTTTCACTGGATGGCACCCTTCACCACAGATGTCCACCACTGGGTTTAGGGATCATTGCCACAACAGGCACCAATGACCTTTCAGCCACAGCTTTGGGCTGCTGACTCAACAATGGAGGCACAAACGTGGCCCATTCAGATTCCAAGTCATCGGAGCCAGCTCAACACCAGGTGGTGATTGGTTGACAACTCAACTCCTCTCATCACTTGAGTATCCAGAACATGCAGCCACAAGTCCGGTGACACGACTATAAAGTTGATCATCAAACTGCAGCCTAGGGCGTCCTGGTGCCAAGTGCACTTATGGACACCCTTATGATCAAAAAGAAGTCCAACGATGAAACACTATTTGGGTTCAGACTGGACAGACCGATGTGGGTATTGAAGTCTCCAAGAACAACGAAAGAGTTCCCTGGAAGAGTGTTCTCCAACATAACCCTTAAAGAATCCAAGAAGGGTGGGAACTCTGAACTCTCGTTGGGTGCATAATTCAAACAGTAGTCAGGACCCCCCACCCACCCACCCAAAGGTGGAGGGAATGTACGAATTCTCTCAATCAGGGAAAACCCCTATGTGTGGGCACTATAACGGGGTGTGTGTGTGTGTGGGGGGGTGTCTGTGTGTGTGTGAGAGAGAAAAAGAGAGAGAGAGAGAGAGAGAGAGAGAGAGAGAGAGAGAGAGAGAGAGAGGATAAGGATGCTAACATCGGCTCGCCGCCTCTCCCTATGAGCAACTGCAAAATGGAATAAGGTCCAGCCACTCTCAACATCAGTGGTTCTTGAGCCCAAGCTATGTATTGAGGTGAGTCGAAATATATCTAGTCGGTCTCTCTCAACCTTACGGGCAGCTCAGGCTCCTTCCCTGCCAGAGAGGTGACATTCTTTGTCCCAAGAGTCAGAGTCAGTAGTCGAGGATTGGTAGGACAGAAACCATACCTTTGGCTGCCACCCAACTCACAATGCACCTAACCGCTATAGCCCCTCCAACAGGTGACGGGCCCATGGGAGTGCAGACCCATGTTCCTTTTCAGGCTGGGCCAAGTCGGGCTCCAGGGGCAGAAGCCCGACCACTGAGCACTTGCCTTCAAGCCCCTTCTGCAGGCCTTTCTCCAGGGGGGAGAAGTTTCAATCAAGTGATAAAAAGCACAATATGCTTCTCATGTATTGGCCCTGAAATGGAATGGATGGTATGGTGGTTCAGTGTGTAGCATTATTGTTGGGGTATGGTCTGCATAGTGCATTCTATGCTTTTCATTTTTCTATGGACACTTCTTCCCACCTACGTCCTCCACTGGAACACAGATGTGAAAGAGTGAAAGAATGTGGACGTGCATGATTACTTGCAATGGACTAACACCCAGGGTTTCTGAAACTTACTGTCACCCTGAACAGGATAAAGCAATAACTTAAGAGGAATGGCAGAATAAAGAAAAACTCCCCTGTGTTTATGGGTTCAGGTGGTGTGGACGACGAAAACTGGAACATCTTTCTTACTTCTTTAACAATATCTGACATGCACCATCACTCAAGGAAGTGGAGGAGCATAAGTTAATATCACGTTTTTCAAAATATATGCCTCGGGACTTGACAGATGTTATCCTCGGGTATCTTTTAGAGAGATTTTTTATTATTATTGTTTGTTTGTTGTTTTTTAGTGGCAGTGTGGAGATCAGCCTTAACTGACTGTCAGCACACTGAAAGTAAATCATTTCTAAAGCATTCAACCTCGTTTCATAATTGAAGACTTTTCAAACCTGTTTATTTTTTCCCACTGAATGGCAGTAAACATAATTGGACAGCTGGCAGCACAGTGGTGTAGTGATTAGCACATCCAACTCACAGCAGAATGGTCCTGGATTCAGGTTCCGGGCTCAGTGAGAGTCTTTTTGTGTGGAGCTTGTATGCTTGCATGGGTTTCATATGGGTATTCCGGTTTTCCTCAAACAACACAAAACATCAACATGAAGTGAGCTGGCTGATCCAAATTTCCCCAAAGGGTGAGAATGAATAGCTTCGCATGTGTTGGCCCTGCGATGGACAGGAAAGGTGTTTAGGATGTTCCTTGCCTTTTCCTGCAGATAGGCTCCCTCGTTCAAGTAGGATTAAATGGTTCGGGAAATGAATCTATGAATGAATTTAATAAATAATTGAACATCTAACACAACCAACACCATGACTGTCTTTAAACATGTTGGACAAGCTTACGGATATCCGAGAATGATATCCTACTGTGTTTCTTATCAGCTCTACACTATTTCATGCTGCTTCTATGCTTTCCATTACAGTACAGTCGGTGTTTTATATTGTATTCCTGGCTTCACAGTAGACTAACTCTGCTCTGTTCCTCCCTGAAGAACCAAAACTTTTCAATCCACCCTAAAATAAAAGTATGTACTAAAAATCTGTTGACACTTCACAAATTGGACAGATAGTCATGTAGGACCCCCACCGTGCCCACGCATGCTGCAGAAAATTTCAGAGAGTTATGCAAGTGCTGTAGTGTGGGAGTACATGGTGTCTTCATGAAAGAACCTGTTTGTAAAAACTTTCACTAATGAGCTGCTGTTTCAGTCTTGGTTATTGGAGCTCCTCCTTTTCTCCCACAGTCAAAAATACTGCAGTATAAATGAAGCTCATGCTAATAATAATGTAAAAAAAAATAGGCACTGCACTTCACCTGGTACAAGGTTTCAATGTGAATTCATGTTGACAACGCCATCAGTGACATAATGTCAGGTCACCCTCATGTTATAACCACCCTTCTCCAAAATTTTCATATTGTCTGAAGGTAAGTCTGTTGGGTTTTTACACCTGAGCCTCGTGGCACATCCCCGGTTCCCATAGCTTGAAGCGACCAGGAGTTCAACTCCCCCTGGATGGGATGCTAGCCCATCGCAGGTTACCTTCCCAGTATATTTTACTGGTACCCATTTCTACTGCTGGGTGAACAGAGGCACACTTGGGGTTGAAACCTTGCCCAGGGGTCTTAGCACACTGAGGGTCTCAGTGGGATTCGAACTCACAACCTACCGATCATGAGTGCAGTACCCTAACCACTACACCACCGGCTCCACACATTGTCTGAAAGTGTTGTGCTATTGAGATAAGATTTCTTTAATGGACACCCGATATCAACACAGGGGAGTGAGATGCCATTAGATTCATTTCCGTAAGCACATTATGTGCGCCAGAAACGTCATGCGCTCCCTTAATATTATTGGCTTAAAAAGATTCCTATTCAAATGAGTAATGTATTGTGCAGCAGGGGTAGTTTGCATATGATGTCACAATTGAGAGATTTGCTGTGATGATAATGGTGATATCGCTTCGCAATTAACTCCATCAGGGGTTGTCAGCTGGCAGACTGTTTTCCAGATGTGAATCTTAGAGGTTTTGTTCCAGTTAATTTATTTGCGATCAATCAATCAGTCAATCAAGCAACACTACTGTGGAGCCAAAGTACAAAAAATATTTTCTGAATGTGATCCATTGTAGGGTGGCATGGTGGTGTAGTAGCATCTCAAAGCAATAAGGTCCTGGGTTCGATTCAGGTGTTTTTGTGTTTATGTTTGCATGTCCCCCCTGTGCTTATGTGGGTTTCCTCTGGGTACCTTGTGTTCCTCCCACAGTCCAATTGCATGCAAATTAAGTTAACTGGCTGTTTCAAATTGCCATTATGAGTAAGTGTGGAGAATTGTGTATGACACACTGTGATGGTCTGGCGAGTTGTTCAGGGTGTACCTCAGCTTCATCCATGTTGGCTGAGATAGGCACCCCCTCCCCTATCCCAAGACCTGAGTAGGAGTCAATGGCTTGTCAAATGAATATATGATAAGCCATTGTTGCTCGTGACAGGCTTATCAATCACATGTCATTATATAAATGATTCAAATGATACACGAATCATATCACATTTTTTTTCCCTCTGATCAAATTATTAAACTGAACATGAAAACAAAGTATTTTAAGAGGACAGAATACACAAGTATGTGTTTATTCCCCTCAATGTGAACTTTCTTCTTTTCCTTTCGGCTGCTCCCTTCAGGGGTCGCCACAGCAAATCATCCGCCTCCACCTCACCCTGTCCTCCGCATCTTCTTTTCTGACTCCAACGACCTTCATGTCTTCCTTCACCACATCCATAAATCTCTTCTTTGGTCTTCCTCAAGGCCTTCTGCCTGGTAGTCCCAACCTCAGCATCCTACTGCCAATATACTCACTATCCCTCCTCTGTACATGTCCAAACCATCTCAATCTAGCCTCTCTGACTTGTTATGTATTCATGGTCCTAGTGAAAAGTGTCAACATGAGTCACCACCACCAAACAAAACAAAGCAAAATCACTAGAAATTGTATTTATGAACATATTAAAAATGGCCATGAATCAAGGAATTTTATGTAACTGGGCCGAGTCAGTCTGAAATCTCGCCCTTGCGTCACTGTTACACTCACCATTAAATTGTACATTTCATATACTAGTAAATGGGTGACACTGTGGTGCAGCGGTTAGCATGTCCAACTCGCAGCCAGAAGGTCCTGGGTTGGAGTCCTGAGCTCAGGTGTTTCTATGTGGAATTTGCATGTTCTCCCCATGCTTGTGTGGTTTTCCTCCAGGTATTCTAGTTTCCTCCAACAGTCCAAAGACATGCACATTAATATAATTTATCTGCACCAAATTGTGTCTAGGCTGTGGTGGTCTAGTGGTATAGGGCACTGGATCGCTGATCCAAAGGTTGGTGGTTCAAGTCCCACTCTGCACAAGGTTGTCACTGCCCCCCCCAGTGGAGCTAACTGGGTTATCAAAGGCCGGCCATGTCTCTCACTGTCTATGGTGTGAGGCATGTAAAAGAACCATTGCTGATTTTCAACAAGAGTAGGCTGCAAAGCTGTCAGCATATTTCTGCCCTGCGATGGCCTGGCGAGCTGTCCAGGGTGTACTCTGCCCTCACCCGAAGTTGGCTGGGATGGGCACCAGCCTCCCCGTGACCCAAATTAGGATTAAGCGGGTACAGAAAATGAACTGAAATTGTGTCCAGCTGTGCATGTGTGTATGAATGGTTGTTTGTGTGTGTTGGCCAGGCGATATTGAGCTGTTCAGAGTGTCCCTTGCCTTCATCCAATTTCTGCTAAGATAGGCACCACTCTCCTCACAACCCTAGGATTAAATATTTTGGCAAATGAGTGGGAAAGATTTCATATAAAGAGCCGAAAGGGATTCGGCTCTCCCAGGCCGACCATAGGTATGAGGTGTACAGATAAGGTTTCCTCCAAGTTTACGATATTCCTCCTTTCATTAGAAAAAGATTTGCTCATCTCGAAACCAGAATGCTAAGTGTTCAGATCAACCACTTAAAGAGACATAGCGTTCATTGTTGCTCTCTCTCTCTCTGGTCTTTCTCACCACTGTCTCATGACAATTCGCTTTTGTTATTCTTGGCAGCCTTCTCTCAGGCTTCGTATTCCTTAGTGGACTGTGTAAGGTTTTATGACTAGGCAAGGCTTGTGTGAGGGGTAGGATGATATGATTAGGGCATGATCATCTGAGCAAGTTCAGATCAGACCTAGACTTGAGTGGTTGATTTATAAGTCTATTAGGACCAGCACTCTCTTGACATTCAGGATTTAATCTTAGTCATCACAATCAGAATCATCAGAATCGGAATTCTTTATTGATCCCAGAGGAAATTGTGTGCACACAGTTGCTCCATGCAAGTAAGTGTGAGATAATGTCTCGATAAAGAAAATGTAGGAAAGTAACAAATATATTTGCAAATATACAGCTGGAATCTACATATATAAATATATCTCTGTATGTAAGTCTGAAATTTAGAAGTTATGAATATTTATATACTGTAAGCAGAATGAATCTTGTCAGTGAATGATATGTGCAATATTATCAATATGATAGACATTTGTTGATTTTCTGTACACACTTAGTCCTAATTAACGTCACGGGGAGGCTGACACTCATCCCAGCCGACTCCGTGCGAGGGCAGAGTACACCCTGGACTGCACGCCAGGCCATCGCAGGGCGGAAACACGCTGACGACTTTGCAGTCACTCTTGTCAAAAGTTAGCAATGGTTCTTTTACATGCCTCACACCATCGACAGTGAGAGACACCGCCGGCCTTTAAGGCAGCTAGCTACACTGGGGGGACAGGGACAACCTGTTGAGAGTGGGGCTTGAACCCTCAATCTTAGGATCAGTGATCCAGCAACTTTACAACCAGGCCACCACTGCCTATGATAGACAGAAGATTGTAAATATATAATAGTGTATGCTGTTGCATAAGATAATGTAAGACAGGAGCTCTCTATTGTCAACTGTTGCATGAACAATGAAAATCTGAAATGGAGAATTGTCCAGTTTCAATGCGACAGCTAGGAATGATTTCCTGTGTCATCATTCAGTGGTGCATGTCACTGGTATCAGTCTCTCACTGAACATGCAGCCAGACACTAGAAAATACTTCTCTTCCCTCATGGGGACTGGAGATCATACGCAGACATTTGGGTCATGCGGGAAATCTTTGTTGGGTTTTGGGGAAATGCAATATAATTTTGTTTTGTTTTGTTTTCCATTTTGGTTTTACATACAAAATGTCCGTGGCCCAAACATCGTAAATTCACTAGAGATATACCGAATGGTACCAGGTTGAGGATAGTGTTGTATTTGCTGATTTGCAAATGATCCATGAATTCTCATAGGATGGTCCAGCCATGAGATGGTACTCAGACCTTAGTCCTGATATGTTCCCACAACACCCACGGGATCCATTTTTACACTCGAGTGGAGACGTCCACTTGGAGATCCTGTGAGAAGCTTTCCCTAAAGCCAATAGTTTCACATGCAGTGGTTCAAATATGTCTTATGAAGTACTTGCATTTTTCCCCTCCTGTAGTCCCTAGTGTTTTTGCTTATATAGATGATGACCTTTAAACATGATTAAGGATAAGCTTGGCTCACCATTTCCCTTGGAGTGCTGCAACTTTTTTGTGTACATGTGATCATTATTTCCTCCCACAGTCTGCGGTCCACTGACTGGTTTTAATTGCACTCATATCTGCAAAGCTACAGCGTACCCAATTTATCTTCATTCATTCATTCATTTTCTGAACCACTTAATCCTAATTAGGGTCACGGGGAGGCTGGCTCCCATCTCAGCCGACTCCGGGCGAGGGCCATCACAGAGCCAACACTCACACAATCATTCACACCTAGGGTAGATTTGAAACAACCAATGAACCGATTCTGCATGTTTTTGGACTGTGGGAGGAAACCCGAGTACGCGGAGGACACCCAGACAAGCACGAGAAGAACATGCGAACTCCACACAGACACACCAAAGCTGGGAATCGAACCCAGGACCTTCTTGCTTTGAGGCGGACGTGCTAACCTCTACATCTCCGTGCTGCCCCCAATTTGTCTTCATTCTATTTCAAATATGTAGTGCATGTTTGTTTATTTATTACTTTGCATTAGCCGTGCTAAATAAGAGGGATGACCACATCCAGGGCAACTGGCTGACTTATATTTGTATGTTTTTATGGAATGCTCATATTTCAGTTATAACTACCATAATTTTTGCAGTTATGATATTCGGATATGACCAGGATGTCCAAATACAGCAAATGAATCAACATCCGGGTGGTGTGATGTGTCACCAAGCTCAAGTTGAATATTTCCCAATCGCAGCACAGACAAGTGAGTTATTCCTCTTATACACATCATTTTGGTCGGCTTTTATCTATACATATTGTGAAACATCCACAAAAGAAGTTATTTTGTGTTACCACTTATGTTACAGCAGCTATAAAGAGGCTTCTCCTCTATAGTGTCTCTGAAGTGTCTCTTGAAATCAATTGAATGAAAACAACAAAGCATAAATTCCTCTGTCCTGAACTCACTCTCATGGATTACTGATACAAGGTATTGCCTCCTGAGACTCGCTGCAGGACATACAGTACATCCTGGGTAATTACTTTAATCTTCTTATCTCACTCCATGAACAACTTAATGCTTTATTAGGATCACTGGGAGGCTGATGCCCATCTTAGTGTCCTCTGTGCAGAGGTGGGTCACACCCTGAACAGATCACTAGACAGGTGCAGGGCAAACACCTACACAACCATTCACACCTACGGGCAATTCAAAATGCTCAAACATTTGGGGCCCATCCAAAATATGCAGTTAGCCTAATGTGCATGTCTTTGGAGTATGGAAGAAAACCTGAGCTCTCAAGAGAACCCATGTAAGTGCAAGGAGAACTTGCAAACACCACACAGAAATGCTTTCGCCAAGCACGAGAATCAAATTCTTGACATTCTTGCCGTGATGCGGATGTGCTAACCACTATAATGAGGAATTGGTGGTGCACTGGTGTAGTAGTGGTGCAGGGGTTGGCACTGTTGCTCACAGCAAGAAAGGTCGGAGTTTGCATGTTCTCCCCATGCAGAGAAGATGGCTATTAATGGTCTATTACAGAACATGAGTGTGGTGGTGGTTCATCTCTGTGTTAGCCGTGTACATGTCCTGTTCAGTCTGTAACTCACCTCCTGTCTAACAGTCCACCAGTGTTATGGCGTGTGCTAGTTGGCGGCATTTAACTCTCCGTCTCTCTCTCCCCACACACTACAGGCGCTGGCAAGGGGTGTGGCTGTTACCTGCCCGCAGGCGAAATCCAGAGAGCGCACCTGAATTCACTCAGCCATCAGCAAGCTATAAACGGTGAGCGGCGAGTTCCCTTCCGCCGTCAGAAGATTGTTCCCTCCATGCAATTCCGTCTCCCCCGTAATCTCTCTGTCTCCTGATTCCTAGCTTCGTGCTCGATCAGTTTGATATTCTCCCAGTGATTTCAGTTTCCGTGTTTTTTTCCCTTCGCCGCGACGGTGATCACAACTTCCCGTACTCCAGTGCTTCCCCTGTGCTCAATAAGAGTCATTGTTTCATCGTACTTGGTCTCCTGCATATGTGGGTCTGACTGATATGCTTCCAGCATCACACACCAGTTTCCTAACAGTCCTCATAGATGATGAAAGGATAGATGAATGGACAGATCAGTTCATTTTCTGTAACCGCTTCATCCTAATTAGGGTCGCGGGGAGGCTGGTGCCCATCCCAGCCAACTCAGGGCGAGGGCAGAGTACACCCTGGACAGCTCGTCAGGCCATCACAGGGCGGAAACACGCTGACGGCTTTGCAGCCTACTCTTGTCGAAAGTCAGCAATGGTTCTTTTACATGCCTCACACCATAGACAGTGAGAGACATGGCCCGCCTTTGATAACACAGTTAGCTGCACTGGGAAGGACAGTGACAACCTTGTGGAGAGTGGGACTCGAACCCCGAACCTTTGGATCAGCGATCCAGCGCCCTATACCACTAGACCATCACTGCCCCTGGATGGATGGATGGATGGATGGATGGATGGATGGATGGATGAATAAAACAGTAGACAGAAAAGTATTATAAGACGAACACGTAATATTTCTGGTTGTGAAAATGACACACGCGACGTGATATCCATTCGCACGTGTATACCTGCCTTAGTTTCCTCATGGAATATTTTGGAAGCCTATCAGGAGCTGCAAGTATTATGCTGCTGCGTAGCTGCTCGATGTGGGGAATCCAGGCTCTGGCCTTTGCTTATATATCACAGCCAGGAGTAAAACAAGACCTTGTAGAAATTGATCACAACATCATTCCTTTTATCACATTTCACGTGAGTCATTGTGTTCAAAGCTTCACCGTGACTGTCAATGTTGCTTGCTGTACTGCTGGAGCTTGTTTCTCTTCAGTGCACAGTGTACACTTTGGTGTCTCTCTGAAGCTCTTCATCTTTTGCAATGCATTGTTACTTTCTCCCACGCATGGGCGCTTAATTCATTAGACTCCCCAGGCTATTGTAAATGTGAGCTGAACAAGAGTACGTGTATACAGCGTGTTCATGGTGCATTATTAGGCTCTAAAGAATAGAGGCTGCACAATTGGACTGAGATTATGTTTGGTTTTGTACGGGAACATGTTAAAATGTTCTGCAGTGTATTTGAGCATGTATTAAGCTACAGTTGTTCAAATCTTTATCTTAGTAATAAAACTTCACCCTGTGCTTAACATTTTAAGCTATGCTAACTTTTTTGTATTGGCCATATTTGCTTTCAAACAAGTATCTATTTATGTTCTCATTTTCTTCTCTTATTATGATTACTTCTGCATTAGTTCCCATCACTCACTCATTTGCCAAACCATTTAATCTTGTTATCTCAGCTGACATTGTAGAATGGTGTGGTACACCCTGAACAGATCATTTGCCTGACCATTACATGGCCAAGACACCACAACAATTCATACACCGAGTGGCAATTTGAAACAGCAAATCTGTGTAATGTGCATGTTTTTGGACTGTGGAGGAAACCCAAGCGAGCACATGCAGACTCTACACAAAAACACCCATATTGGGAATTGAACCTAGGTCTTCTTGCTGTCAGGCATACGCCCTAACCACTACGCCACTGTGCAACTCTTCTATAATTTGAATCGCCATATATAGCACCATCGGGAAAGAAAATTTCAATTGTTGTGAAAACCCCCTCATTCAGTGCATTAGTCAGGTCATCAGCTGACTTAATTTTTTTGAGGCATAATGTTGCTGAGCCTTGACCTCACCAATTGGAGCAACAGTGCTAAGATGATTATGTGTCGTAATCAGGGCAAAATGCAGAAACAAAATATTAGTGTGCAAGAGGATTTTTTTAGATAACCAGTGCCTAAACATAATATTAAAAAAAATTAACCAATGTATTTTTTACAAAATTATTTTTCAGGAATTTGGGTTGGATTTCAGAACATGTAGTAAAAACAGTGATGTTTTGGTTAGGTTGTATAGTTATTTATGGCATGCTGCAACTATTAACTACTCACTTATACTAGACCATTGCAGAGCACACACACACACACACAACACACACACACACACACACACATACAACACCATTGACACTCACACCTGCAGGAAATTCGGAACAGCCAGTTAGCCTAATGTGTATATCTTTGAACTGGGGGAGGAAACCAGAGTACCTGGAGGAAGTCCACACAAGCATGAGGAGAATATACTAGTATAAGTTCTACACAGGGGCAGTGGTGGTCTAGTGGTATAGGGCGCTGGATCGCTGATCCAAAGGTTGGGGGTTCGATTCCCACTCTCCACAAGGTTGTCACTGTCCCCCCCAGTGCAGCTAACTGGGTTATCAAAGGCCGGCCATGTCTCTCACTGTCTATGGTGTGAGGCATGTAAAAGAACCATTGCTGACTTTCGACAAGAGTAGCTGCAAAGCCGTCGGCGTGTTTCCGCCCTGCGATGGCCTGGCGAGCTGTCCAGGGTGTACTATGCCCTCGCCCGAAGTTGGTTGGGATGGGCGCCAGCCTCCCCGCGACCCAAATTAGGATTAAGCGGTTACAGAAAATGATGATGATGAACTGAAGTTCTACACAGAAACACTTGAACTCAGCGCCTGTGAGGTGAATATACCAATCATTCCATATTTATAATCTTAATAATTGAAGGAAAAAAAATACATGAATAACATTTCTACTTAAAATGATCAAATGGACATGCTAGGAACAGGGGAAGGTGACTTCATTCCATCTACAGTTTTTCTTTCATTTTTCCTTTCTGCAGTCAACCTTTTATCTTCTCTCACCTTGATATATTCTCATACTAATGGCATGTCAAGCAATTTTAAACAAACGTGGGAATAATGTAGAGTTCTGATAGGTTCATCTGGATTCTTCCATAGCAAATATAATGGCAGCCAATTAAACCGATTCAAAATCTGCAAGCAGCAGGCTGTCAGTTCCTCTTAAGCGCATAATGTGTGCTGTGGTCATCACAAATGGTCTCACTGATGTGTCCCTTGCTACAGGAAATGATGTCGCTCCATAGTATTTATTGTCGCAGCTTAGCTTAAGCACAAGGCAGGATTTGGTGGAGATGAACATAAGCATAAAGCAACCTTGGGGGAATTCGGAAGGAGGGCTGGTGTTCCTCAGTTGTGAGAGATCTCTGTGTCAGCACTGTCAGCTTCTCTGGTCACTGGTTTCCAAGTGCAGCGGAGAAGAGATAGAATGAGTTCTCCGAGGAGACGATGTAGTGTGTGCTTATTTTAGCACAGTGTGACAGACGCTCGCTTCTTAATGAAGAACCACTCCACTGCTGTGCACCCAGGTTGGAGAAATGATGTGCTTCCAAGCCAAGCTAAAAACTGAACTTCATGTCTGGAATTGTGTAAAATGCCTGGCAATGTCAAATTTAACTGGGATCTGTTTCATAGCAACGGTGCCAAGATTAATTGTTTTGCGTTTGTTGTCGGCATTTCTACTTTCTAATTACCCAAAACTGAAATGTTATCTTTGCTAAAGGGGGTAATTTGTTGATTTAAGAAGTGTTTTGGTAATAACAAAAAAATGAGGTTAATATTTGTGTTCATATTTGCCAGACTAGATCAATCTATCCTATGTCTATTATGTCTATTAATGTACACAGCATTGACTCATATAATTAAATGCATGGAAGCAATTACATAAATACAGGGATCCCTCACTTTCCGCTGTTAATCGGGACCGAGATCCCTCGCAATGATTGAAATCTGTGAAGTAGGATCAACCCCCCCTCAATGAATGATGCATATGTGTATATGTACATGTATGTGTGTGTGTGTGTGTGTGTGTGTGTGTGTGTATAATATCAATAAATACATATTCAATGCTATAAATGCTTCGAATGACAATTAAACATTAAAAAATGATGCATAAGATGTAAACAAAATATAAATACACACACATACAGACACACGCACACAGATGCGCACCTCACATAAAAATGTAAGTAGTTTTGATGGGAGATTTTGGGTTGTTTTTTGTTTTGTGTTTGTTTAGGGTTTTGTTTGCATAATTGACCGTGTTTTGTGGCCTTTTCCTTAACCTTTTCCCCTTTTCTTCCTTAATTTCCTTATTTTTTATTTCGATGAATCTTTAAAAAAAAAATACGCGATGTATTGAAGCCGCATAAATTAAAGCGCGAAGTAGCGAGGAATCCCTGTACATGACATTAGCGCGCTGAGTAGACCTGATCCTAAAAGATTATAAGAATCTGAGATCCCAGTTGCTTTAATCATCACACAGGCAGTTTTAATTTATTTTAAATGTTTACTTCCAGGATGGCAGCAAGATGATGTAGTGGTTAGCATGTCACAGCAAAAGAGCCTCCACATGCTTGTGTGGGTTTCCTCCAGGTATGGCGGTTTCTTTTAACTGGGTTATCAAAGGTTGGCCATGTCTCTCACTGTCTATGGTGTGAAGTTCATGCAAAAGAACCATCACTGACTTTCGTAAAGAGTAGCTGCATAGCCGTCAGCGTGTTTCTGCCCCTTGTTAATGGGTTGTGTCAGGAAGGGCATCCGACGTAAAAACCTATGCCAAATCAAACATGCGAATCAGATGATTTGCTGTGGTGACCCCTGAAAAAAAAAGAGAAAAGCTGAAAGGAAAAGATGAAGATTCCGCTTTCTTCCCACAGTCGGCTAATTGGCTGTTCTAAATCAACCCTAGGTGTGAATGTGAATGGTTGTATGGGTGTTGGCCCTGCAATGATTTGGCAAGTTGTCCAGGGTGTGCCCTCAGCCAGAGTGGGATGAGATGGGCACCAGCCTCCTTGTGACCCTAACTAGGATTAAGCGGCTTAGAAGATTAATGTATTAGGGTGTGCTGTTGTGTGAAAGCAACTTCATGCTCAAACCCTTGGAAAATATTATGTCTGGTGTCATCAGACATAACACCAGAGTGTTGCCTGGATGATTTTAACAACAAATGATGAAGCATCCACTTAATAAATCCTGGAACAAAAAAAAAAAGAAAACAACTCATGGCGCTAATGCTAGTTCTGCTGCTAGTGCCACGGAGGCCGAGACGAAGACGGCTGATGACATGCTGATAGTCAGTATGTTCACCAAAGCCCACTCCTTGCGGTGTAACATCTGCTTGAAAGTAGAGATGGCCATTAGTGGACTACAAGCAAACAAGGTGATCGCATAAAGGAGATGGAAATATCAGCAGCAGCAACAAGTGGCTCTGTGTTTGCTCTGGAGATGGTAGTCAACAAACTCCAGTCTGATGTTTGTGTTTTCCGAGATAAATGTGGAGATCTCGAAAACAGATCCCGGGGAAATAATAATAGACTCGTTGGCATCCCAGAGGGGCTTGAAGGTATGGCACCTTCTGAATTTATCTACAATCCCCTGCAAGATTTCCTCTATCTATCTTTCCTCTATCTGCAAGATAACCTCACCTAGAAGAGAAGCCCTTACTTACCCGAGCTCACGGGTCACTACAGGCAAAACTGAGGCCAAATCACCAAATAACCACGAATCATCAGAGTCCACTATTTGGGGGCGGTGGTGGTCTAGTGGTATAGGGCGCTGGATCGCTGATAAAAAGGTTGGGGGTTCGAGTCCCACTCTCCACAAGGTTGTCACTGTCCCCCCAGTGCACCTAACTGGGTTATCAAAGGCGGGCCATGACTCTCACTGTCTATGGTGAGAGGCATGTAAAAGAACCATTACTGACTTTCGTAAAGAGTAGCTGCAAAGTCGTCAGCGTGTTTCTGTCCCTTGCTAAAAAGGGTTATGACAGGAAGGGCATCTGACGTAAAAACCTCTGCCAAATCAAACGTGTGAATCAGATGATTCGCTGTGGCGACTACCGAGTGAAAGGAAAAGGGCCGAAAGGAAGCCAGACAGACAGACATCAGAGTCCACTATTTACACGTCCTTGAGCTAATCCTCCGCCAGGTACGCCAGGTGAGAACACTCTCCTACAATGGGCGGCCAATTCACATCTTCCCTGACCTCACTTCCAGCAAGGAAAAATGACGGGCAGCCTTCGGTGACATTCCAGGTGCCCGCTTTGGTATTTGTAATCCCACGAGGCTCCGTATCACTTTACCAGGGGAGACTGAACGCTCATTCAGTGATCTCTTCAGTGATGGACTTTGTTACTTCCAGCACTCACAGCAACATCAGCAAAGCTATCATTGACATCTCAGTGGATTGATCCAGCTGACTGACCTGCATAATGCGACCTCGTTATTAATGCTAACGTTACCCTATCTGGACTACAGGTATCTGCTGGTTAACCTGCGTCCCCACTGTTTGCAGTTTTGACTGGACAATCTAAACAGTAGCTAGATTTTTCCCCTCCCCCGTGCTGAGTACTTTTCATTTTCCACAACAATATGCCTTTGTTGCTGTCTTCTTAGCAAAATCACTCTGTTGCTGCCAGCTGCAAATTTGTGTTTGACTGATTTATGGTTTTAATTAGGGAATTTATTTATTTATTATTTTTTATTTTTACTTTCCTTATCTGATTAATTGCATTGTTTGTTTGACATTTACATGTGGCCTTGAGACATTCAATTTTAAACAGCAGACTTTTATTTTTTATTTTTTTTCAATTGTTCATTTGTTTTGACAATACATTGCTCAAGCTGTCTTTATTGATTTATTTTATGCTACAGAGTTTGTCTCATGTGTGCACGAATCATTCTTTTTTCAATTGGCTGACACTTTTATTTGCTTATTATTTATTCATTTATTTGTTTATTTTTATGTTTAAAAAAAAAATTAGTTCTGTATGGGCGTAAGAATGTGAACAGTGTCTCTTACCTACATGTCTGTCTGTGTTTTTATACATCACGCACTGGAAGCTTTCACCTCGGCTTGTATTTGTATTTTATCTTCTGTTTTCTTGATAACATAGTCTACATGGTTCTGATTATCGAGAGATAACGGCTACAACGTGCTCTGAGACGGTGGGGTGTGTGTGTGTTTTTTTTTTTTTTTTTATCTTTTGTGTCCATTTGTATGGTGTGGATTTGGAAGGGAACTTGCAGTGAAATTCTGATGCAGATGTGGTTGATGTCAAATTCATTTTCACACGTTTATGGCTTCAATTAATGGTAGTTTGTCTTTTGGATCTGCAGGTAAATCAGTCACATTTCCCAGTTGGAATGTTGGACGCCTGAGCAAACCCATGGAAATTTAGAGGGTCTTCTCTTACCTTGATAGGCTTGGGGTGCAAATTGCATTCATTGAAGAAACACACTTGAACGTATCCAGTCACAATAGATTATGCAGAAACTGGGTCTCTCAATCCTTTCACTCATTATTTAATAACAAAGCACGGGGTGTGTCCATTCTCATCCATCAGTCTATTCCATTCATTTCATCCAACATTATTGCAGACCGCAATGGTCACAATGTCGTTGTGACAGGCACTTTGATTAATATCCCTCTAATTCTGGTAAATATACTCAGTCAAAAAAGAAACTTCACACTCGTTTGGAGGTCAATAAATTCAACAGAGGAAAAGAAGCGTCGTAAATCATGATTTTATTTCATTCTTTAACAATTAATGATGGCGCACCATGAAAATCAAGTTCATCATTTCATCATTTCCACTGGAAATGCAACAGAAACTTGACAAAGTCTTCTGCCCAAGACATCCCATACATGTCCGATGGGGTTAAGGTTAGGAGACCTTGAGGGCCACTCCATGACCTGTAAACAATTCATTCTGAGTGGATTTTGCAGCGACGAATCGATTTCGCAAATAATATAAGACGATTTGACGGTCCTCTGCTAGTGATGTCACGCGTGGTCTTCCCGAACGAAGTCGGTCTGCTGTGGTGTCTGTATGTTGGAGACGTGTCCGTAGATCATGGATAGTCTGTTGACTGCATCACATAGCCCGGGCAAGGTCAGTGACAGACGTTCCTGTATTCAGCATGCCAATGGCACGTTCACGTTGAATGTTTGAGAGTCGTGGCATTGAAAATCACCGGGGAATTATCGGTGAAGACTTGTTTTTCCAATAAGTCACACTTGAGCGAAAATGCACATGTCTCAAGGTCACATGACTAGAAAAACGAGAAAACACGCGTTTCCCTGAATGTGCGCTCGCACGTGCTTCGTGCATGTGCACATGGAAGTTGTTGTGTGACATGGTGTCTTTGTCAACGTACTTACCCCTAATAATAACGATAATAATTTTGTACTAAGTTTCAAGAAGATATTTAGCAATTTATGAGTGTGAAGTTTTTTTTTTTGACTGAGTATATATGCGCCTAATTAGGAAGACAAACAGTTTTTTGTCTTTTTTTTTCTCCTCCCCTCCCAATATTGACTCTCATCATCTGATAATAGGAGGTGACCTGAAGTGCTGTCTTCACAAACTCGATGCTCACTATACTAGGACAACTGCCATCTCTGAAGCTGCAAAGGTGATTGATAAACAGATTTCTGTATAACTACGGCATGTCAGACATATGGAGAAATCTTAATTGAAATACTCGCAGTTATTCGTTTTCCTCCCCATGCAACATACATTTTGCTGATTATTTTCCTGTCTGTCTGTCTGTCTTCCTTTCGGCTTTTTTCCCTTTTTTACTCGGGAGTCGCCACAGCGAATCATCTGATTCGCACGTTTGATTTGGCAGAGGGTTTTACGTCGGATGCCCTTCCTGTCACAACCCATTTTAGCAAGGGACAGAAACACGCTGACGACTTTGCAGCTACTCTTTACGAAAGTCAGCAATGGTTCTTTTACATGCCTCTCACCATGGACAGTGACAGACATGGCCCGCCTTTGATAACCCAGTTAGCTGCACTGGGGGAAGGGGGGGGGGGGGACAGATTATTCTGCAGATTATTTTCCTATTGACAGGAAATTCCTCCCAGTCACTTTAGGATGCAGGTATTATGCAAAGGTTATTTCCGATCACTCACCCCTTTTACTCACCATGCAGTTTTCAAACAACTGTGCCTGCCGCCATCCTTGGAGACTAAACATTTGCTCTCTGTCCCACATTCATCATGTTAAATTCGTGTCCATGCAAATAGACTTCTTTATTGAAACTAACTCTACTTCCAGTACAAATCATAGCACCCGAGGGGAAACTTTCAAGGCCTACATGACAGTTAATTTCTCATCACCTCTGAAAACCGGGAGCACTCCTTCACTCTCACAAGTCTCACCAACCGCATCCTAGAACTGGAGCAGGAATATATTTGCTCTTCTTCCCCTACTCTCTACAAAGTGATACTGCTTCTGAAAACAGAGTTTGGCACACTCTCCTTCTCGGAAGCAGTTAGATGCGCTCATCAAGTCCAGAAATATCTTTCATTTATACGGTGAGAAACCCAGTCGACTTCTAACTCACAAACTTAGGCGGTCATCTGATTCGCCTTCCATCACAGAAATTGGCACAAGCAGTGGTTTAACTTGCGATCCCCTCGAAATAAACAATACTTTTTGAAATTTGTATTCATTACTATATAGTTCAGAACAAAATCCCTGCCATGAAGACCGTCTCAAGTTTTTGTTTTTTTTTGTTTTTTTTTTATCTTTCTTTAGCAAAAGTGGCTACTGACACAGCTGAAGCTCTCGACTCTAAAATTAGTTGAAATGAGGTTAATGAAGCAATCACAGCCATGCCGAATGGTAAAGGTCCTGGACCAGATTTCTTTTCTGTTCAATTTTTTTAAAAAGTTCTCTGCTAAGTTCTCACCTCTCCTACTTAAATCTGTACATTAAATATATTGTATCAGGCATTCTACTCAGGACACTACATGAGCCGAAATTTCACTTCCTCTCAAAAAGAATAAAGACCTTCACCTAGGATCCTACTGCCCAACTTCTCTGTTCAACACGGATATAAAGATTCTTACGAAAATTGTTGCCCGTTGACTAGACATTGTTCTCCTCAACATAATATCCGCCAATCAGACAGGCTTCATCAAGAACCGGTTTTCTTTTTTCGATGTGAGGTGAATTATTACAATTATTCAATATTGTCTACAACACACCGGACTCCTCCACCCCTGAGCGATTAGTCTCTCTTGATGCTGAAAAGGCTTCTGATAGGTTGGAATGGAAGTTCGTATTGAACACTCTTGACAGATTTGGATTCGGTGAGAAGGTGTGTCTTGGGTCAGGTATTTGTATACGTCTCCAATTGCTTCAGTTTACACGAGGCAGTGGTGGTCTAGTGGTATAGGGCGCTGAATCGCTGATCCAAAGGTTGGGGGTTCGAGTCCCACTCTCCACAAGGTTGTCACTGTCCCCCCCAGTGCAGCTAACTGGGTTATCAAAGGCAGGCCATGTCTCTCACTGTCTATGGTGAGAGGCATGTAAAAGAACCATTGCTGACTTTCGTAAAGAGTAGCTGCAAAGTCGTCAGCGTGTTTCTGTCCCTTGCTAAAGGGTTGTGACAGGAAGGGCATCCGATGTAAAACCCTCTGCCAAATCAAACATGTGAATTAGATGATTCGCTGTAGCGACTCCTGAGTAAAAGGGAAAAAGCCGAAAGGAAGACAGACAGACACTAAAAACATTTCTTCTAGATATTTCCAAGTGGGTCATGGTACAAGACAGGGTACAAGACCTCTCTCACCTCGACTCTTCACAGTAGCCATCGAATCCCTATCCCATGCACGTAGACATACCTCACAGATTGCAGGTACAGTAAAACCTCCGCTGACTAACGCTTAAGCTTACGAACTTTTCGCCTCAAGAACATTAAATTTGCGAGCATATAGTCTCTGCTGACGAACTAGTTTTCGGCGGACGAATCAAACCACGCGGTCGAACAGCGCCACGGTGGCGGCCACGAGAAGCTGGCGCTGCGCTCACGGCGTCACAATTAAATCAGCCCCTTTCTTTGAGTGCGGAAGTGGTTTGTGTTTGATAGACATTTTGGACCATATTGAGTGTACTTTTGCTATTATGGGACCGAAAAAGACCCCACCACAGGCGGAGATCATTGAAAAACATGAACAAGGTGTGCGTTTGTGTGACTCAACGTCCCAGTACCAGTACGCTAAGTCTACCACCATCCTTAAGAACAAGGAAGCTATTAAGGGTGCGTGTGTGGCTAAGGGTGTTTCCAAACAGTAGGCGTTTCCAAACACTCCTTCCAAACAGTAAGTCCCTCCCTCCCTCCCTCCTCCTCCCACTCCCTCCTCCTCCCACTCCATTCCATCAAGCCATCAACTACCATCACAAAGGTAAATAAAACGACTTTATTATACAGTACAGTTTATTTCTTTAATTACAATACAATAGCACATTTATTATACATAAAATAAGGTATATTTTTGTGTAGTTTTAAGGCTTATTTAGTAGAAAATTATGTTTTATGGGGACCTGGGAACGGATTATTCTCATTTTAATGGTTTCTTATGGGAAATAAATGTTCGGAAGACGAACTTTTCGCCTCACACACATTTTCTGGGAACCAATTATGTTCGTGAGCTGAGGTATCACTGTATTATTAGGGAGGGGCAGGACAAGAGGCTTTCACTTTATGCAGATGACCTGCTCTTATATATCTCCAACCCCGCCAATTCTTTACCACATGCTCTTTGCACTCATTACCTCTCAGGCTACAAACTAAATTTACGGAAAAGTGTGCTGCTTCCCATTAATGAGGCTGCTCGCCAATTTCCATCCAAATCTCTTCCATTCAGGGTGAAAAATAAGTTTGTGAACTTGGGCGTCTGTGTTACAGATACATTTTCTAAGCTGTTCTCAGCGATCTTTCTTCCTTTAATTGCTCAGACAGAGTTCAATCTCAGATATTGGATGCCTTTACCTCTCTCTACTGCCAGTCGTATCATTTCTATGCCAATGAATATTCTCCCCAAATTTACTTACTTATTTCAGTGCTTCCCAATATTCATCCCTGAATTATTTCCCCGCAAGCTCCATACTCTTATATCCTCTTTCATTTGGAAGGGCAAAGCCCTTCATCCAATTCGGAAAACTATTTTGTAGCATGCCAGATGCTGTTAAAGTATGGCTGCGCCATTTTTAAAAAAAATTTATTTATTTATTTTTTTAAGTTTACTATTGAACTACCAATAGGGGCAGTGGTGGTCTAGTGGTATAGGGTGCTGGATCACTGATCCAAAGGTTGGGGGTTCGAGTCCCACTCTCCACAAGGTTGTCACTGTCCCCCCCAGTGCAGCTAACTGGGTTATCAAAGGCGGGCCATGTCTCTCACTGTCTATGGTGAGAGGTTCATGTAAAAGAACCATTGCTGACTTTCGTAAAGAGTAGCTGCAAAGTCGTCAGCGTGTTTCTGTCCCTTGCTAAAAAGGGTTGTGACAGGAAGGGCATCCGACGTAAAAACCTCTGCCAAATCAAACATGCGAATCAGATCGCTGTGGCGACTCCTGAGTAAAAGAGAAAAAGCCGAAAGGAAGACAGACAGACTATTGAACTACCAATATCCGTCCAATTGTTAATTGGCTATATGAAGATATATATGAGATGCCCCATCTCAGTATATTCTCGAATCGTTGTCATATCGGCCCTACTCGTTGCCAGATTAAGTTTACTCCTGTGTCTCTACATCCCCAACAGAACTTACAAAAATAAAATCGTGAACTCAGCCTTGAGCATTTGATCTCAGTTGCATCATCATTTTGGATGGTTATCTTCCTCTCTATATTCCTAATTCACTCCAACCATGCTTTTAAACCTTCCTTACTTGATACAACTTTCACAAATTGCCAGAATTTTTGGTATCACTTTGGTAACATTTTTGGATCTCTACTCAGATGATGGTTTTTTCCTCATTTGACCAAATCTGGACTAAATTCAATGTGTCAAGAACAAATTTCTTCCGCTCCCCACAAGTCTGCAACACTGCCTCGGTTTCCCCCTTCACGCCTCCATGTAACCTAGTGATGTTCTTTTATAACACCACTAAATTTCAAAGGTATAATTTCTATATTTAACAATAAAATTTCTCAGGTGCAGCGCTCCTCCTCTCTCTCTCTTAGGACAGGCAATTTGATCTTGGCGGCAATATTTCTGATGACCTCTGGCAGTCCATCTTGGAGAGAGTTCACACTTCACCCATCTGTGCTAGATATGGCCTCACGCAGTGCAAATTGTTCATCACACCCCTTGCACAAAAACAAAAACTGTCAAAGTTCTTCCCAGATGTGGGCCTCACTTGTAATCACTGAAACTTGCGTCCAGCCGGTCAGCTCACATGAGTAGGACTCGCGGACAATTGACATCTTATCTTTAAAACTTTTTTCTGAGTGCCAGAATAAATTGATTCCCCCTTGCTCACTCATTCTTGGTGCTTCTCCAGACTCACTTGTCCTATCAAAAGCTGAGGCCGACTACATCGCCTTCGCCACCCTGCTTGACAGGCACTTAATACTACTCAGATGGAAGGATGCACACACACACACACACTTTTACACACTGGGTATGAGACATACTTTATTTTCTGAAATTAGAGAAAATAAAACACTCCTTGAGAGGCTCTATAAAGACTTATCATATAATGTGGAATCCTTTTCTAGATTACATTAAAGCGATGATTCAATTTCCTGCAGTCCCTTGAATATTTAAGCTGAAGCCTTGTCTACCCAATTTGAATACTACCTTCTTTTTTGAAATTTAATCTGGATCCCTTGCATCCCTTATTGTATACTTGCTCAGTTTATTTATTTATTTATTAATGTTTAATTTCATTTTTTTATGTTATTATTGTTTTTTATTCCTTATATAAGCTTTGACTTCATGGTACATGACAAGAAACATTTTTTTTTTTTTTTTTTTTTGCTTTCTGGGTGCCGCCATTATCCTGTAGGTGTTCTGTAAACGTCCATCAAAATACATGAGAGCAGGGAATTTACCCTGAGAATGAGGTACGGCTTTCATTCATGGAAAGTCAAGTCAGTTTAAAAATGATTGTGAGTCAAGCACCAGATCAATTGAACTATTGCACCCTTGAAGGCATCTGTAAGGCAAACATGGCCTTCCCGTTGTCACTGAAGAGTTCCTTGGTGGAAAAGATGTACATGGAACAGTGACTGCTTCCTCCTAGGCATTGAAGTCACTGCCAGTAGACATGACAGCTGTAATATACGCATGACAGACACTCATGTTTTTAAGGCATGTGCATTTTTTTTTTCTGAGAGACTGTCTCCATGGCCACATTAATGGCTTTCGTGGCCTCCATGGCTGTGCAACGGTGGCTTAGTGGTTAAGGAGATGTGTTACTGATCTGAAGGTCAGTGGTTCGATCATCAATGTTGGGCCCTTGACCAGGGCCCTTATCCCTTGATTGCTCAGTTGTATAAAAATGATAATTGTAAGTTGCTCTAGATAAGCGTGACTACCGACAGCTGTAAATGTAATCCCAGTCATGGTTCTCCATTGGCTGTGTCAGGCCTTAGCTTTACTTGGTTTTGGGTAGTCCTAACTTGATTGGTAGATCATTTTAAAATCTATGCTGTGCATGATACAGTATGTTGTTCAAATTAATGTGGTCTGCACTTTAAGATTAGCTTTTAATTTTGTTGTATTTGTACAATGGCAATAAATCCGATTCTGATTCTGACAGCCTTTACTGCAGCCTAACCCGAAGCATCAATGATTTATCAGTCTCAGGTCATACTACATGCATTTTAGATTCTAACAATATTTTAACTCTGAATAAAATTGAAATGATTAGGCTGAATTATTCAGACATACACTCGCCTAACACTTTACAGTATTAGACATGTGTTATCAACTTATTTATGAAATCTAATTAGCCAATTATTCCAGCAATATACTGAATACTTTGGGTTCTTCTTCTGACAGCCACGAACAGAAAATTGAGGCGCACAAATGGTAGGGGCAGACACTGGTGTTAACAGCATGAACCCAAGGACCCACTCTGCCCAGTTTCAACAGTCTAGGCTGGTCGGGATAGTGTGATGCTGTGGGGAATATTTTCTTGGGACACTTTGGGTCCAAACATATTAAACAATCATCACTTTAATGCAGTGGTTCTCAAATAGTGGGGTGTTCCCGCCTGGGGGGAAGCACGGTACGATGCCGGGGGGGGGGGGGGGGGGGCGTGTGACCACAGAGGACATACCTTTTTTGCCGTATTATAATTAAGTGTAATTGTACATCCACTACAGCAGGTGGCAGTGGTTTCCTCACTGTCAGATTGTGCCCAGAGGTAAAACAAGAAGTGAAGTTAATAAACCTCCCATGGAAAAATTTTTAACAAGGCCAGAAAGAGAGCCGGAGAGAGACGGAGACAGTGAAGCTCATCATCAATTTGAATTTATTGTTATTTATTTATTTTATTTTATTTTTCAGTATCAAATGCTGCAAATTGTTGGTCAAAAATGTTTATAGTTTAAATAAGGATACTTTTTTTGGTCAAAAAGTCTTTTTGTTTTAAAGACTAAAACATTGTTATTAAAGTTATTCCTTGTTGGAAGTTGATCTATATTTCTTCCTTTTTTTGTATAATGTTAATAATTAAACAGTGTTATGCAGAGGATTACTTCTAATGTTTTTAGTGAAATAACACTATTTATATTGGGGGGGCACGAACTGTTTTGCGGGGTGGGGGGCAGAAAATAATTGAGAAACACTGCTTTAAAGCCATGTCCTCTGAGTATTGTTGCTGACCATCTGCATCACCTCGTGGCCACAGTTTACCATCTTTGAATGACTACCTTTAAACATGATTATGCACCGTGTCATACAGTAAAGCTCATCTCAGACTAGTTTCAAGAATATGCCGTCTTCTTCAATAATGTCCACAGTCACTGGATCCAAAAGAACACGCGTTGGAGAGGATGAAATGGAGGACCGTCATGGTGCAATCATGTTACTATGGACCAGAATCTCAAACTAAAGTGTCTAATATCTTGTGCAACTGATGCCAGGAAGAATTAAGGGTATTTTGAAAGCGAATGGTGGCTCTAACCCGTGCTACTACAGAGTACTGTTATTGACCTTCCCAAAGTCGAAACCAAGTGTAGATGCATTCAACTTTTTTAAATATTTTCTGGTGGTAGAGTATGTTACGCAATAAGCCTGGATTATTCTTCCCAGTCATAAGCATTCACTGCCAGTGCGTCTTTAGTGTTGGATTAATGCATTGACAGTAATCAAAAGGAAAGCTTCTTTTTTTTTTTTTTTTTTTTTTTTGGAAATATTTGGCATGCTGAAAAATGTCCTGTTTCTTGGTATATAAAGTTCACCGGTATGAGACGGTCTGTCAGTTTGTCTTTGAACAAAATCCAGAAGAGGACAGAGGCCAGAGGAGAGAACTCTGTAGAAAAAGTGATCTGTCAGTAAATAAGGGCATCTTTAGCTCTTTTAGCCAATAAGGATTCCCACTCTGTATGACGGGCCCCTTGATAGGCAGAAGAAATGAACGAATCAGAATAACTTCTCTGCTGAAAACAGTTTCTTTAGGTTTTTTTTTCGCTGTATGGTCACTGTGCTCATGTGCCTATGTCTTTTTCCTGTTTGACTCTGATGAAGACACAGCATAGCTTTTACTGTGGAATACTAATGAGAAATATAAGGACTTGCATGTTATAAGAAGAGCACATGAGTAATTATAACCAGTAGCTATATTGCAGGGGTCACCAACCTTTTTGAAACGAGCAACTTCTTGGGTACCAATTAATGTGAAGTGCTACCAGGTTGATACACACTTGTGACATAACAAATTTGCTCAATTTACCTTTAATTATATGTTATTATTAATAATTAATGATATTCATCTATGTCAGGGGTCGGGAACCTTTTTGACTAAGCGAGCCAATGAAAAAAAAAAAAAATTAAATCTAATCCTCATCATCATCAGTTCATTTTCTGTAACCGCTTCATCCTAATTAGGGTCACGGGGAGGCTGGTGCCCATCCCAGCCAACTCAGGGCAAGGGAAGAGTACACCCTGGACAGCTTACCAGGCCATCGCAGGGCGGAAACACGCTGACGGCTTTGCAGCCTACTCTTGTCGAAAGTCAGCAATGGTTCTTTTACATCCCTCACACCATAGACAGTGAGAGACATGGCCAGCCTTTGATAACCCAGTTAGCTGCACTTGGGGGGACAGTGACAACCTTGTGGAGAGTGGGACTCGAACCCTCAACCTTTGGATCAGTGATCCGGCGCCTTATACCACCAGACCACCACTGCCCATCTAATCCTCTGAGATCTAATCCTCTGAGAGCCAAATATATTTTTTAATACTGAGACCAACAATTTTAGAGTATAATACGACTCTGAATTTATTTTAAACAACATTGTTATAACGAAGTTTTTTATTAATAAGAAAAGTACTTCTTTCTATTAATGCAACTTCTGGTGCTGCATGGTGTTGCTGATGGCTTTGCAGTCTGGTTGATATGGGGTGAGGTTCAGCTTCATGCAGGCATTTAGGCTTCCATCTATTATGTGACCGCTTGTTGGTCTTGATGCTTTTCAGGTGTGAGAAGGACTGCTCGTGTGCGCATGTGGAGCCAAACATGGTCTAGGACTCACACTGCAGTGTTTATGTGACAGGAAGCACATTCCAAGGCAATCAGCTGGTCTGCGAGTTGAAGTTTTTTCATGTCTGTCCATTTGTGTTTTGCTTGCCAGCTCAGCTTGGCTTCTTGCACAAAAGATGATCAAAACGAGGGAAATTTACCTCTTTACCCAAAAACAACTCGCGTAGGCTGTTGCATATAATCCAACAAAAATTAGAGTTTAAAGGTATTGGCCCCACCCACACACTGGAGTACAGAAAGGATTGGCTGTCCGCTGCGCGCCACAGCAGCAAGTGGAATTGAAAATAGATGTATAGATTGAAATGCATGAGATTTATTTATGTTTTTGTTTTATTTGATCGCTTTTTTCTGTATTTTTTTAAAGGACAGCGAAATTATGTATCAGTTATTCTGTTTAAGAAAGGCCACCTGATTTATTTGAGAGCAAGATCTTCTTCTTCTGCTTCTTTTCCTTTCGGCTTTTCCCTTCAGGAGTCGCCACAGCGAATCATCTGCCTCCATCTCACTCTATCCACTGCATCTTCTACTCTTACTCCAACTACATTCATGTCCTGCTTCCCCCCCTCGCGGCTGCATTATCTGAGAGTCAGATGCAGTCATCAAAGGAGCCAAGTTTGGCTCGCGAGCCATAGGTTCCCGACCTCTGAACAGGCTCGCGGGTGACTCAGGTTGTCCTTGTGGGCAACCTGGTTCCAACGGGCACCATGTTGGTGACCCCTGCTATATAGGGTCTATTTGCTACATAATTCTGGCTGTGTGCTGGAGGTTCCTTGCACTCAATAGGTCCCCAGTTTATGTTTCTGTATCATTACTTTCTAAATATTCACTTGAGAATATTTTGGGGTTGGAGAATTCTCAACCCATTTGCAGTTCTTAATACAGGGAGGAGTGAAGAGGATGACAGATTGGTCTCTTTATTCTAATCTTTTCTGTACTCCACAGCCAAGTCTTCTTCTCAGAACTCCGAAGGCATGCAGCCCAAATGCTCAATACCCCAATGCTTTGTTTTTTTCTTCTTAAAAAAAAAGTCTAATCTCATCAGTTGTACTGCAGCGGGTTTCTGCCTTATTGTGTGACAGAGAAGAGAAAAATCTATGAGAACAAAGGCGATCATGTGACGCTGCTGATTCTGGTACACACACACACACACACACACACACACACACACACACAGTTTGGTAATCAGATTCTACTGTTCCAGAGACCGTTCAGGTGATCCTGCCATATAATTAGAACGGTAGTGTTAGGTTGCAGTGGATAGAATGAGTCCCTAATGCTTCACACAAAGGCAGATTCAAATTCTAATGTTCTGAACTTCCACTCAAAAAATTAGCACTGCTCTGTTTTGTTTAATTCTAAAGTTGTTTGGGGTTATCGCTGTCTCATCTTAATCTTGATTGCTGAGCAGGATCAGTACAATACACTTTTATCATTTTTCCGTCATTTTTTTTCTCTTGCCCTCTTTATTCAGACCTCATGCTTGCTTTCAGCCTTAAAACTGATTAAAAAGCAGAGTTGGACTTAAGGTGCACTTCAGAAAAGGTACACAGGATGTACCAAGCCACATAAATTATGCATTCATTCATCTTCTGTAGCTGCTTTAAGCTGGTCAGTACCTGTTTCAAGAGCACTGGGTGGAACTGCATCATGAATCCTTAAATTAGAAGACAGTCTACCACACCACATAAATTAAATCAACTAAATTAAAAATCCAAAAGACCCGACACTAGCTCTGGTTGGAAATTTCTTTGTGTGACCTAGCCATGTTATTGTTTTGATCCCACAGAGACCCATTTTTTTATTGTGTTGGTGTTAATATTAATACACTAGAAATATTAGATTCTCTGTTTAGATATGCAACTATTAAACAGAAAGAGCTTTACGAATTCCAAACATTCCAAACTACTTCTGGAGACGTGTGGCACATTCACAAGGACATACAATTGTAATGTATGATTACACTGGAGGTGGCGGCACGGTGGCGTAGTGGTTAGCACATCCACCTCACAGCAAGAAGGCCTGGGTTCGATTCCCTGCCTGGGCATTTCTGTGTGGAGTTTGCATGTTCTCCCCGTGCTTGAATGGGTTTCCTCCAGGTACTCCAGTTTCCTTCCACAGTCCAAAAACATGTGACCCTTCTAAGTTGTCCATAGGTTTGCATCATGCAGAAGGCAATGGCAAACCACTGCACTATCCTTGGCAAGAAAACCTCCATGAAGATGATAATCAAGGTGTTTCCTTCATGTCAGGTCACCAAGAGTCATCCGACAACTCAGAAGGTACCAGACCAGACACTGGAGGTGTGATACAAAAGAAACTGACGAGAATGATAATTCAAGGCTGTCACTTTTCATTCTCAAATTTGTCTTTGCTACATCACATTTTGATCGTCTGGTTCGTGACCTAATCGCAGAAAATTTCAGACATGTTTGAAATCTCCACGAATGTCCAATATGAGGGAGGCTCTGACATGGAATAGTCTCAAACTCTTTTCAAACAGTCCGTACATGTTGCAAGGTCACAGAATTGTCATTTTTCTGGCAAATTATTTGTTCACAAGGAAATGCAGGAAGTTTGAGACTTCCACATGGAAAGTTTGGGAAAGGTTTGAAACCTGTTGGCATCAGTCACATTTTTCATGTATTTTGTCATCGTTCTTAGTTTACTCACATTTTTCTCACAACAATAACACACAATAACGAGTGAAAAAAAAATGCAACTGATTTACTAGAATGTTTTGCTAAACATCTCCAAACTAGTCTTGAATTACTTCCAAATCAGTCAGATGATCTGCTTGCAACTTTCACATAATATATATGTTTAAAAATCATGAAGCAAATTCAAAATTCACAAAAATAATTTATTTGCGTCAGTCATTTTTCTGTCACAGCTCTAGTGTCATCACTTTCTTAATCGACTTATTGTTTCCATTGGAAATAATTCACATGGAACAACCATTCTCACCAGATTATCTTTCCATGATGCTACTAACAAACACTGGATAAAAATATTCAACCTCTGGCTGCCGGCACTATAAAATATAATCCCACTGAAAAGGCTGGTGTAAATCCAGGAAGCCATGTGATTTTATGCCAACATATTTGGATCTGAACAGTTATCAATGCCCTCTAACTGCTAAAGGATGTTGACTTGCAGAAACACATCATACTTATATCTCTATGTGATATTTATATAACGAGTGTCATAAGCAGTGTGGTTAATAGAAATAGCTATCTTACATGTATAAGAGATTGGAACAACGATTTTCTTTTCATGTGTAAAAAAAAGAATACATTCAACACCTGCATGTCATCACTGATTTGCGAGTCATTTAGTTAAAAAATTATTTTATTTTATACGCATACTGACTTGAAGCATTTTTGGCTGTTCCATTGACTGAGGAGGACAGGCTTTGTGTCTGCATAGTGTACTTTGAACTGTTCCTCTATCTTATCAAATCCACCCACATGGGTTGAACTGAGCAGCAGGCAGCACTCGGTGGAGCACGCTGTTTTTTTATGCCAGTAGGAAAAAAATCCTACACACTTCACATGTGGGAGGCATTGTGAAGTGCTTTTATTTCATACAAACAAAAGCCCTTTTCTGAGCTAAATTTAATGCTGTAAATAGAAGCAATTAATAAGTAAAAGGCAAAACAGCGCTTAGGAATACCGCTGCATAGAGGTATTTTTTTGGTATTGATTTTGACATACATCTAGCTAAGAACTCCAACTAGCAGTAGCACATCAGAATGAATCAGAAGAGTCATAGAACAACCAAATCAGGATCACTGGTACTTTAGAAGTAGCATGTGTACCTCAATGAAAACAAAGGAAGTGTCCACTCCAAGGTTCATAAAATCATCGTTCACCAAACTGGTTTCCAGAAGTGTGCTTTCTAAAAAGCAAGTACCAAAAATGCTGAATGTTGAATTTAATAGGAACATTACTGACTTCAAGGCTGTAGAGTCTGAGAGCGATATTGTGTGTACAATTAGCACATGCTAGTCAGATGTGAATAAGGCATTTATTGGTATTACAGTCTAGTGATTTGGAGCAACAGAGGAGGGATAGTGAGTATATTGGTAGTAGGATGCTGAGGTTAGAACTACCAGGCAGAAGGCCCAGAGGGAGACCAAAGAGAAGATTTATGGATGTGGTGGAGGCGGACATGAAGGTAGTTGGAGTAAGAGTAGAAGATGCAGGGGATAGGGTGAGATGGAGGCAGATCATTTGCTGTGGCGACCCCTGAAGGGAACAGCCGAAAGGAAAAGAAGAAGACAGTCTAGTGATTTGGAGCGTGCGATGTATTATTTAAAAGTAGAAAGTAGGAGGGGCAACACAAACCAGTGTCTCTTTCTCACGCCGGTCCCAAGCCAGCATAAATGCAGAGGGTTGTGTCAGGAAGGGCATCCGACGTAAAACCAATGCCAAACTTAATCATGCAAATCACAAAAATTACCTACATACCGGATCGGTCAAGGCCTGGGTTAACAACGACCGCCATCAGTGCTGTTAACCAACAGGGTGCTGATGTGAATTGGACTACTGTTGGTTGAAGAAGGAGAGGCGGGGGGCGTGTCCGTAGGCAGAGAGAGAAGAGGAATAGCATGAGTCTAGGACTGAGAGTAGGGACTTTGAATGGAACTCTGAAAGGAAAAGCTAGAAAGCTGGCTGACATGATGCAGAGGAGGAAGGTGGACATACTGTGTGTCCAAGAGACCAGGTGGAAAGGTAGCAAGGCTAGAAGCTTAGGAGCAGGGTTTAAGCTGTTTTACCATGGTGTGGATGGGAAGAGAAATGGAGTAAGAGTCATCTTGAAGAAGAGGTTTGTCAGGAATGTTCTAGAAGTGAAAAGCATGTCAGACAGAGTGATGAGTCTCAAGTTAGAAATTGAAGGTGTGATGTTCAATGTTGTTAGTGCTTATGCCCCACAGGCAGGATGTGAGCTAGAACACAAGGAGAGATTCTGGAGTGACTTAGATGAAGTGATGCAGAGTACCCCCAGAGGTAAAAGAGTGGTCATTGGTGAAGACTTCAATGGACATACTGGTGCAGGCAACAGAGGGGACGAGGAAGTGATGGGCAGGTTTGGTATCCAGGACAGGAACACAGAAGGACAGATGTTGATCGATTTTGCAAAAAGGATGGAAATGACTGTGGTGAATACTTTCTTCCAGAAGAGACAGGAGCACAGGTTGACTTATAAAAGTGGAGGTAGGAGCACACAGGTAGACTACATCTTGTGTAGACGATGCAGTTAGAAGGACGTCAGTGACTGCAAAGTAGTAGTGGGTGAGAGTGTTGCCAAACAGTATAGGATGGTGGTGTGCAGGATGACGCTGATGGTGAGGAAGGTGAAGAAGGCAAAGGCAGAGCAGAAGACAAAGTGGTGGAAGCTGAAAAAGGAAAAGGGTCAGAGGGTCATGTGGTCTTCAAGGAGGAGTTGAAACGGGCTTTGGGTGGTCAGGAAGTGCTTCCAGATGACTGGACAACCACAGCAAATGTGATCAGGGAGACAGATAAGAGAATACTTTGTGTGTCCTCTGGAAGAAAAGTAGATCAGGAGACTTGGTGGTGAAATGACAAAGTGCAGGAGTGTGTACAAAGGAAGAGGTTAGCGAAGAAGAAGTGGGACATTGAGAGGACCGAGGAGATTTAAGACGAGTACAGGGAGACACAGCGTAAGGCGAAAGTAGCGATGTCAAAGGCCAAACAGAGGGCGTATGATGAGTTGTATGATAGGCTGGACAGTAAGGAGGGAGAAAATTATGTATACAGGTTGGCACAGCAGAGAAATAGAGATGGGAAGGACATGCAGCAAGTTAGATTGATAAATGACAGAGTGGGAAATGTATTGACTGATGACAGAAGTGTGCTGGGACGATGGAAAGAGTACTTTGAAGAGCTGATGAATGAGGAAAATGAGAGACAAAAAAGAGTGGAAAAGGTGAGGTTGAGGAGGAAATAGCAAAGATTAGTAAGGGTGAAACGAGGAGGGCATTGAAGAGGATGAAGAGTGGAAAGGCAGTTGGTCCTGATGATATACCTGTGGAGGTATGAAAGTGTCTAGGAGAGGTAGCAGTGGATTTTCTGACAAGAACATTCAATAAGGTCTTAGAGAGTGAGCAGATGCCGGAGGAATGGAGGAGAAGTGTGCTGGTGCCCATTTTTAAGAACAAGGGAGATGTGCAGAGGTGTGGCAACTACAGAGGGATAAAGTTGAGCCATACGATGAAGTTATGGGAAAGAATAGTGGAAGCTAGACTAAGGGCAGAGGTCAGCATTTGTGAACAACAGTTTGGTTTCATGCCAAGAAAGAGCACCACAGATGCAGTGTTTGCCTTGAGGATGTTAATAGAGAAGTACAGAGAGGGTCAAAAGGAGCTGCATTGTGCCTTTGTGGAACTGGAGAAAGCATATGACAGGGTGCCAAGAGAAGAACTGTGGTATAGCATGAGGAAGTCTGGAGTGACAGAAAAGTATGTTAGAGTGGTGCAGGACATGTATGAGAGATGTAAGACAGTGGTGAGGTGTGCTGTCGGCGTGATTGAAGAATTCAAGGTGGAGGTGGGACTGCATCAAGGGTCAGCTCTGGAAGGAGCTCCTTCTTGTTTGCGATGGTGATAGACAGGCTGACAGATGAGGTTCGACAAGAATCTCCATGGACTATGATGTTTGCAGATGACATTGTGATCTGTAGTGAGAGCAGAGAACAAGTGGAGGAAAATCTAGAGAGGTGGAGGTATGCCCTGGAAAGGAGAGGAATGAAGGTTAGCCTCAGTAAATCAGAATACATGTGTGTGAATGAGAAGGACCCAGGAGGAACGGTGATGTTACAGGGAGCAGAGATAAGGAAAGTGGAGGATTTAAGTACTTAGGCTCAACAATCCAGAGCAATGGAGAGTGTGGGAAAGTGAAGAAGCCTGTGCAGGCAGGTTGGAGTACAATATTAACTAATGCATGTGGAGAGTAAAGGTGAGCACGTCTTCTCTGATTCCACATATATACTTCTGAAGCACAAACTGCTGAAACTATCAAAGCTGGCTGTGATAGAAGGGTGTCAGTGCACAGTGCTTTGCAGCATGCTGTATATGGGCCTGATGGTATTCATATTATGGCTGATGGGTGTGTAGTTCTGTTACATTAAGTAAGAGGAACAGGGGAAACTTGCTTAGAAATATAGCTCGGTTTCCAGTTAGTCATTGGACTAATTCATCAGTTAAAAACTTCACTTTATTCTGTAGTGTAGTTGAAAAATTGTAGTTGAAAGTTAGAGAAGATCATAAATAATATGTACTTTGAAGATCTGATAAATGAGGAAAATGAGAGAGAAAAAAGAGAATGGTGAGGTTACAGGGAGCAGTGATAAGAAAGGTGGAGGATTTTAAGTACTTAGGCTCAAAAATCCAGAGTAATGGAGAGTGTGGAAAAGAGGTGAAGAAGCATGTGCAGGCAGGCTGGAATGGTTGGAGAAAAGTGTCCGGTGTGATGTGTGATAGGAGAGTATCAGCAAGAATGAAAGGAAAAGTGTACAAGACGGTGATGAGGCCAGCAATGTTGTATGGTTTAGAAACAGTGGTGCTGAGGAATAGACATGAGGAAGAGCTGGAGGTAGTGGAGATGAAAATGTTGAGGTTCTCTCTGGGAGTAAAAGGATGGATAGGATCAGAAATGAGTACATCAGAGGGACAGCCCATGTAAGATGTTTTGGAGACAAAGTCAGAGAGGCTAGATTGAGATGGTTTGGACATGTACAGAGGAGGGATAGTGAAAATATTGGCAGTAGGATGCTGAGATTGGAACTACCAGGCAGAAGAAGGTTTAGAGGACAACCAAAGAATGGATTTATGGACGTGGTGAAGGAAGACATGAGTCATTGGAGTAAGAGAAGAAGATGCAGAGGACAGGGTGAGATGGAGGCAGATGATTTGTTGTGGCGACCCCTGAAGGGAACAGCCAAAAGGAAAAGAAGAAGACTCACTCATTTGCCAAACTGCTTCTCCCTAATAGGACACTGGACAAAGGAGGGGTACACATCAAGCAGCACATCAGTTCATTGCAGGGCGAACACACAGCCATTCATACTCTCATAAATACCTTGGGGCAAATTGCAACAGCTAATTATCCTAACATGCATGTCTTTGAACTGTTGGTGGAAAATGCAGCACCCAGAGAAAAACAATGAATGCACAGACAGAACATGCAGAAATGCCAGAGACCGGAAATTAAACCCAGGTCCTTCTTGCTGTGATGCAGATGTGCTGAACACTATGCTAGCATTCCACCCGTTTCGTGGGTTTTTTTTTTGTTTGTTTGTTTTTTTTTTAAATAAACACTACAATATGATATATAAAGTGTGTTGCTTTACACAAAATCAGAACATTTCAAATATGTATGAAGCAGCAAATGTGAAAAACAGATCCATATGTCAATGTGTACAAAATTAATTCTCAAGTCAATGTGGTTCCTAATGCAGTTTTCTTTATTCCTGTCACAACTTGCCTAACACACATGTATTGTCATTGAGACAGCAATTAGCATGCATGATTAGCCTATTGCACCTTGAAACTGATGAAAACTGCTGTGTCTCATTAAAAAGGAGATTTCTTCTTGAAAACTGGGTCTCCTTCTGAACAACAGTACAGCCCAGATGTAAACAGCAGCCCAGATGTCTTCAAAGCTCTTATTCATTTATGGGAATTATTATGTTGGATACATTACTTGGTCATAGCAAAACAATACAATGCCTTACTTTGACACTTTTGAAGCACTCAAGTATCTGTGGTGAACTTTCTACATAGGAAAACCTTTTTTTTTTCCCATTATGAGATAGTGGTTGGAAGATTATTTTATTATAAGATTAAGGAAAAGCATAAAACCATTGCTTCGAGGAAAAATCGGGTTTCAATTTTTACTTTAGTGGCAGAGCACTACAGCGAGTGTCAGGTTGTTTCCATCCTGAAAATTTCAACGATGGCACTTCTTATGAGTAAGGTCAAGTAGCAGACATTGGAGACAACAAAGTCACAGCCTGTCAGAAGGTGAAAACTATTCTCAACTGATCAGAATGTTGTCAACTCTGTAGAATATCACTCATCAACCTGTTGAACTACTGTCCGTCAAGTGAGCTATGGCACATGGAGCAAGGTTTGGTACACTTCAAGCATGATTTGAAATAAGTTCCTCCAGGCCAGCTGAATTTAAAATATAATAAAGCCATAAATCAGTGTGAAGCAAAGAAGAGTGGAAGTTTGTTAAAGATCATAAGATTATAACTATCGAGAACTGGAGTAAGGTCATCTCTGTAGAGTTCAATTTTCAGGTTTTCCCATCATCTCATGGCTAGTCACATCTGTAAATACAAAAACCCAAGAAATTACTAATTTTACAAGGATCTCTTAATTTCTTCTGCAGATATATATATATCCATATTATAATAATTAAAAAAAAGCCCAAACAAACAAAAACAAAAAACAAACCCCCCCTCAAACAAATCTACTGACATTTTTATGTGAGGTACGCATCTGTGTCTGTGTGCTCGCACATCTGTATGTGTGTGTATTTATATTTTATTTACATCTTATGCATTATTTTTGAATGTTTAATTGTTATTATAACATTTATAGCGTCGAATATGTATTTATTGATATTATATACACATATATACATGTGCATATACATCAGTCGGGGGGGGTCGATCCTACTTCATGGAAATCGGCGGTCGCATGTCGCATGGTAGTGTTGCATGTCACAGAAGATGCATGTACAGTACATGTATACACTCCTCCCTGGTTGGTAGTGTGATAGGGAGGGAAATACTTGATAGATGGGAATTGAATATGACTAAAATTAGAGGCAAAAACTGGGGGAAAGAAAAATTATCGGAAAAACTCAAAGATAATAAAAAAAAATTATTATAAAACACTTCATTTTACTCCCCCAGTAGAACTGAGTTATCAAAGGCCGGCTATGTCTGTCACTGTCTGTGGTGTGAGGCTGTAAAAGAACCATTGCTGACTTTCGACAAGACTAGCTACATAGCCGTCAGCGTGTTTCTGCCCTGAGATGGCCTAGCGAGCTGTCCATGGTATACTCTGCCTTCACCCAGGCTTGGCTGAGATGGGTTCCAGCCTCAATGTAGGATTAAGCGATTGCAGAAAATGAATGACTTCATTTTACTTTAAATTTACATCTTCTGAACAAGCACAGCATGAATGACCTAATGACAGTTTGTACACTTCATGTAATTTAAAACTAAATGTTTTAGTTATAAATATAGTTCACTACCTATATTCCGTTTCATTTATTTCAGCTGCATATTTCTGTAAGCCAGTGGTGTTCTGGTCATTGCTTCCCTCTCACAGCAATAAGGTCCTGGGTTCCAGTCCTGGGCTCAGCGAGGGCATTTCTGCAGGGGGTTTGCATGTTCTCCTCATGCTTGCGTGGGTTAACTCCTGGTCATTTGTTTTCATAGTCCAAATACACACACACTCTTCAGGCTAATTTACCATTCCAAATTGACCCTAAAGTGGGATTGTGAAAGGTTGCGTGTGTTGGCTTCAGCCTGCCTGTGGCTGTAGTAGGATTAGGTGGATCGGCAAATGGAAAGTGAACCAGGCGCAAGTATTTGCAGTGCATGTATCTCCACAGCTGTAACGCAGCAATCATGAGGAACGAGTGAAGGAAAGTGAATAGCACATGTAAGACGTTTTGAAGACAAAGTCAGAGAGGCTAGATTGAGATGGTTTGGACATGTACAGAGAAGGCCTAGAGGAAGACCAAAGAGACGATTCATGGATGTGGTGAAGGAGGACATGAAGGCAGTTGGTGTAAGAGAAAAGATGCAGAGGATAGGGTGAGATGGAGGCAGTTGATTCGCTGTGGTGACCCCTGAAGGGAAAAGCCGAAATGACAAGAAGAAGAAGGGTGAAGGAAAGTGACTGTATCTTTCTTTTCCTTTTGGCTGTTCCCTTTTTCTCAGGGGTCACCACAAGTGAATCACCACATGTTTGATTTGGCAGGTTTTTACATCAGATGCCCTTCCTGACACAACCCTTTCACAAGGGGCAGGAACACACTGACGACTTTACAGCTCCTCTTTACAAAAGTCAGCAATGGTTCCTTTACATCAACCTCTCACCCTGGACAGTGAGAGACATGGCCGGCCTTTGATAACCCAGTTAGCTGCACTGGGGGTGGGGGGGGGTGGCAGTGACAACCTTGTGGAGAGTGGGACTCGAACTCCCAACCTTAGGATCAGCGATCCAGCACCTTTTACCACCAGGCCACCACTGCCTCCAAGGAAAGTGAAGAAAAGTGAATCCAACAGTTCAGAATCAGCTCAGCTGAGCGCCGTGATGATTATATCCTGAAATATCAACATTACAACAAAGTGATGAATTATCCTGAGCAGCGTTACTGCTGATTGTTCTTTATTCTGAATCTCTGCCCTCCTGTTATACCAAACAAATATCATACATTTTCAAGTATTTACTGTAAATGCGTGTGCAACCGTAATCGGATTAGTTTTTTATTGTGATTGATGCGTATGTAAATTTTATTTGATCTAATTGGGCCCATAGCTTTTTCCTTTGCAAATGAGCCAGGTTGTTAAAATATAATCACTCACTCACTCGCTCACTCTCGCTCACTCTCGCTCACTCTCTCACTCCCTCACTCCCTCATGCACTTTCTCCCTCACTCACTCTCTTGCTCATTCACTCACCTGCTCGCTCACTCACCCGCTCACTCACTCTCTCACTCGCTCACTCGCTCACCCTCTTGCTCACTCACTCGCCCACTTGCTCACTCCCTCGCTCACTCACTCACTCGCTCGCTCGCTCACTCACTCACTCTCTTGCTCACTCACTCACCCATTTGCTCACTCACCCGCTTGCTCACTCACTTGCTCACTCTCTCGCTCACTCACTCACTCTCTCGCTCGCTCACTCACTCTCACTCACTCACTTGCTCACTCTCTCGCTCACTCACTCACTCACTCGCTCGCTCCCTCACTCACTCACTCACCCGCTCGCTCACTCGCTCACTCACTCACCCGCTCGCTCACTCGCTCACTCACTCACCCGCTCGCTCACTCACTCACTCACTCACTCACTCAGTTGTCGAATTGCTACTTGGTTCACTGGTAAAAAATGTTTTTATCAAATAAGAAGGAAAATTGCATTGCAAAAAGCTCACTCATTTTGTTCTTGCTGTTGTTGCTAGGTTAATCCTTTTTATTTAATTTTGTAATTTTAATTTACTTAAAGCCCTGATCGACAGTCGTGAATTCACCGAATAAATCCTTCAGCTTTAGTAATTTTTTAATCTTGTCAGGACTGTGATGAAGCTGGAGCCTATCCCAGAAACCCTGGGTATGAGATATAAATACATCCTTGATGGGATTTCAATCTATTGCCCGTGCTACAGACAAGGCACGACACACACACACACACACACACACACACACAGACTCATACATAATACATTGATCATCCATAGTATTAACACCACCTGACTGGTCTACAGCTGGACAGTCCCATACACAGCAGGCTACAGCGCACTGCGTGTTCTGGCTCCTCTCTATCATCGCCAGAATTAACAGTTTCAGCAGATTGTGCTCCAGTAGCGCTTCTGTGAGATCAGACCAAACGAACTCGCCTTCTCGCCCAACATACAACGAGACCTGTGCATCCATGACACTCTTTACTAGTTGTCCTTCCATCAAGCATCTTTGATAGATCCTTAATACTGCAGACCAGGAACACCCCACAAGACCTGCTGTTTTTGTAATGAACAGACGCATTCATTGAGCCATCACAGTGTCGTTGTTGCCAAAGTCACCTTCTGCTTTCCCAGTTTTCCAGCTTCCTACTCATCAACTTCAAGAATTGACTGATGACTTCCACATAATCTGTCCCACTCCTTGACAGATGCCACTATAATGAGATAATGAATGTTGTTAACATCGGCTCTCAGGGGTCCTAGTTTTAATTATACGGCTCATAGGTGTACATTCATAACTATAAGAAGTTTATTATCTATGTTGAGCTTTTTTAGGACATCGGGGAAAACCAGACAACCAAAACGAAAACACACATACACATACAACCTGAGATCCTGAACCTGTGAGGCAGTAACATTGTGCCATCATACACCAGCTCAGAGGAGAACGAGGGAAGATGAGCAAAAGAGAAGGAGAGAGCACGCAAGAAAGAGAGACAGACAGACAGATCAAAGCAAGTGGGAGTAAGAAGGTAAAATATTTACAGGAAAAAGAACTCCGGGCCGATGACGCTATAGTGCTTTTGTTTCAGAACTGAGGAGCGTCTGTGAAGAGTGATAGTAGTTAGCTTGATAAGAATGCAATAAACTGCAATAATAATACAGCAAGAAAACCAACAACTCAATACTTTCTTTATACTTTCATATCCAAAATGATTTACACGGTGAGACAGAATACAAACAAAGCATACAGCTGATTGGTAAGTGCTTTGCTCAGGAGTTAAATTGAGCTGTTCTGGCAATCTGCAATTCAAGATCACAACCTTCCAGCCACTTGTGCCAATTCAGTAATGCAGAAACACAGTGCGACAACCACTTCCTTTTAAAGCTGCCACATTGCTCTTCCCCGGGATTCAGGATATTTCAACATCAGTACAAGTTAAATACAAAGAAATCAGATTAAAATAACACAGGATGAGAAATAGAACAATTTCTCTGAAAACGAGCAAAGCTTTACCAGCTTTCTCCAAACAAAAATTCAATTAATCAAGTCAATTCACCCGAAATCATCACAGGCCAAAAGCTGATATGCTTTACAGATTGCTTTGTGTAATTAACTCAGGTACTTCGGCTTTTACATCAGCTCAAATCTCAATAAAATTTATCAATAAAATTAAAACGCCATTGCCATGTACAGGCTAGTATGTAGTCGCATAGTTGTTTTTTTGTTTGTTTGTTTGTTTGTTTTCATTCCATTTTAAAACTTGATCCAATCAGTATATAAACTATATATCACACCTGATCAAGATCTGATATAACACACAGCATCAGAATTCATGAAGCTGAGAGGAAGGAGAGCCAGCAATGTCCAGTGTTTGCGGATAAAGGTAATAAAAGTGATGTACATAGTAGTATTTCCGTTCATAAATTTGATTTATTCAACCAGTGTCAGCTCAACTTGCACTTCAGCAGTCTCCCCACCGAGGTATTGTCATGAAAATGCACGCCTTCAAATTACCATTCAGGACCTTGTAGATATTTGTCAAAAGTTTGTGAAATGAAGATTGTCCTGTATGGTGATTATATATAAAGACAGTCTCTGGTACAGTTTTTCAGACCGTGTGTGCGCGCGCGCGTGTGTGCGTGTGTGTGTGTGTGTGTGTGTGTGTTTGTGTGTGTGTGTGTGGGCTGAAGGCTGCTCCATTCTTTATCCATCTGATGAGATATGAGTCAACGGTTGAACTGCTGTTTGTTTCAGCAGCACAGTATGTGTTCTCTCAGTTTGGTAACATGAGCCATGGTGCTTTAGAGGATCACTGGATCAGGTCATTCTGCCTTACACAATGCCCTCACTGCGTTTACTCCTCCACACCACCAGGGCAGTCATCAGCAGAGTGACCACGATGGGTACTACGATAAAGGGCCCTAAAATCCTGTTGGGGGGGTCGTGAGGCAGTCGGCCTGTTGGTGAGCAGTTGTGGAAGTAGTGCCGGTGAACACTAATGAAGAATTCGTCCACTAGACTGTTCGGCCAGAAACATTTCAGCTTGGAAGCCACCAGGTACGTGCAGTTGGTCAGCTCTCCATAGGACCTTTAGAAAGAAACAAAAAAAGACTATAAGAAAAATATGTTTCTTAAACAAACAAACATAGTTTTAATCATCAATGATATTTTTTTTTAGTTATTAAAATAATGAAATAAGGTGGCACTGTGGTGTAGTTGGTAGCATGTCTGCCTCATATCAAGAAGGTCCTGGGTTCGATTCCAATCTCGGGTGTTTCTATATGGAGGTTAGATATTCTCCCCATGCTTGTGTGGGTTTCCTCCGGGTACCCCAGTTTCCTCCCACAGTCCAAAAACATGCACAGAAGGTAAATTAGCTGGTCCAAATTGCCCAGAAGTATGAGTGTAAATGGTTGTGTGAGTGTTGGCCCTGCAATGGCCTGGCGAGCTGTCCAGCTGCCCTGCCATCGCCTGGAGTCTGCTCAGATAGGCACCAGCATCCCTGCGACCCTAATTAGGATTAGGCAGCTTAGAAAATGAATATATATATATATATATACATATATATATATATATATATATATATATATACATATATACATATATATATATATATATATATATATATAAATAAAATATACACATACAGTGGTACCTCAAATTTATATATATATATATATATATATATATATATATATATATATATATTATATATACACTAGTTCTTCTCAAAAAATGTGCATATTGTGATAAAGTGCATTATTTTCTGTAATGTACTGATAAAAATGAAACTTTCATATATTTTAGATTCATTGCACACCAACTGAAATATTTCTGGTCTTCATCATCATCATCATCATCTTCTTCCGCTTAGTCCAGGGTCGGGTCGCGGGGGCAGCAACCTTAGCAAAGAGGTCCAGACATCCCTTTCCCGAGCTACTTCCTCCAACTCTCCCGGGGGGACACCGAGGCGGTCCCAGACAAGCCGAGAGACATAGTCCCTCCAGCGTGTTCTAGGTCGACCCCGGGGCCTCTTCCCGGTTGGACATGCCCGAAACACCACACCAGGGAGGCGTCCGGGGGGCATTCTGACCAGATGCCCGAGCCACCTCAACTGGCCCCTCTCAATGCGGAGGAGCAGCGGATCTACTCCGAGCTCTCCCCGGATGGCGAAGCTTCTCACCCTATCTCTAAGGGAGAACCCCGCCACCCGGCGAAGGAAGCTCATTTCAGCCGCTTGTATCCGTGATCTTGTTCTTTCGGTCATTACCCAAAGCTCGTGACCATAGGTGAGCGTTGGAACGTAGATCGACTGGTAAATTGAGAGCTTCGCCTTGCGGCTCAGCTCCTTTTTCACCACGACGGACCGGTACAGGCACCGCTTAACAGCAGAGGCTGCAGCGATCTGTCTGTCGATCTCTCGCTCCATCCTTCCCTCACTCGTGAACAAGACCCCAAGATACTTAAACTCCTCCACTTGGGGCAGGACCTCATTCCCGACCCGGAGGGTGCATTCCACCATTGTCCGACTGAGAACCATGGCCTCGGACTTGGAGGTACTGATCTTCATCCCGGCTGCTTCGCACTCAGCTGCGAATCGCTCCAATGAGAGCTGGAGGGCCCGACTTGATGAAGCCAAAAGGACAACATCATCCGCAAAAAGCAGAGACGATATCCGATGACCACCAAACCAGAACCCCTCATCGCCTCGACTGCGCCTAGAAATTCTGTCCATAAAAATTATGAACAGAATCGGTGACAAAGGACAGCCTTGGCGGACTCCAACTCCCACTGGAAACGAATCCGACCTGCTGTTACCAATACGGACCAAACTGTGGCTCCGGTGATACAGCGACCGAATAGCTCGTAGCAACGGATCCGGAACGCCGTATTCTCGGAGCACGCCCCACAAGATCTTTCGAGGGACACGGTCGAAAGCCTTCTCCAAATCCACAAAGCACATGTGGACAGATTGGGCAAACTCCCATGCCCCCTCCAGAATCCTGTGGAGTGTATAGAGTTGGTCAAGAGTGCTGCGGCGAGGACGAAAACCACATTGTTCCTCCTGAATCCGAGGTTCGACTATCGGTCGGATCCTCCTCTCTAGTACCCCTGCATAGACTTTCCCAGGTAGGCTGAGGAGTGTAATTCCCTGATAATTGGAACACACCCTCCGGTCCCCCTTCTTAAAAATTGGGACCACCACCCCAGTTTGCCAATTCAGAGGCACAGCCCCCGATGACCACGCGATGTTGCAGAGACGTGTCAACCAAGACAGTCCTACAACATCCAGAGCCCTGAGATATTCCGGGCGGATCTCGTCCAACCCCGGAGCTCGACCACCGAGGAGCTTTTTGACAACCTCAGTGACCTCCACTCCAGTGATGGGCGGACCCTCAACCGAACCCCCAGGGTCTTCCTCTTCCACGGAGGGCGTGTTGGTGGGATTGAGAAGGTCCTCAAAGTATTCCCTCCACCTCTCAACAACATCCCCAGTCAAGGTAAGCAGCTCCCCACCTCCACCGTAAACAGTGTTTGTGAAGAACTGCTTCCCCCTCCTGAGGTGTCGGATGGTGGCCCAGAACCTTTTTGAGGCCAACCGATAATCACTCTCCAGGCCCTCACTGAACTCCTCCCACGCCCGAGATTTTGCATCTGCGACAGCCTCGGCTGCAGCACGTTTGGCCTGCTGGTACCCGTTTGCTGCCTCAGGAGTCCCACAGGCTAATAAAACCTGATAGGCCTCCTTCTTCAGCTGGACGGCCCCCTTCACCGCAGGTGTCCACCACCGGGTTTGGGGATTACCGCCACGACAAGCACTGACGACCTTACGGCCACAGCTATCGGCTGCCGCCTCAGCAATGGAGGCACGAAACATGGCCCATTCGGATTCCATGTCCCCCGCCTCCTCCGGAACGTGGTTGTAGCTCTGCCGGAGGTGGGAGTTAAAGGCCTCTCGGACAGGGGGCTCCACCAAACGTTCCCAGCAGACCCTGATTACACGCTTGGGCCTGCCAGGTCTGGAAGGCAACCTCCCACACCACCGAAGCCAACTCACCACCAGGTAGTGATTGGTAGACAGCTCAGCTCCTCTCTTCACCCGAGTGTCCAGAACATATGGTCGCAAGTCCGATGACACGACTACAAAGTCAATCATCGAACTGCGACCTAGGGTGTCCTGGTGCCAAGTGCACTTATGGACACCCTTATGTTCGAACATGGTGTTCGTGATAGACAAACTATGACGAGCACAGAAGTCCAACAACGACACACCATTCGGATTCAGACTGGAGAGGCCGTACCTACCGATCACACCCTTCCAGGTCACACTATCGTTGCCCACATGGGCGTTGAAGTCTCCCAAGACAACGAGCGAGTCTCCCAAGGGAGCGTTCTCCAACACCCCCCCCAAAGACTCCAAAAAGGGTGGGTACTCTGAACTGTCATTTGGTGCATAAGCACAAATAACAGTCAGGACCCGTCCCCCCACCCGAAGACGGAGGGAAGCTACCCTTTCATCAACCGGGGAGAACCCCAACATTTGGGCACCGAGACAGGGGGCAACAAGAATACCCACAACGGCTCGCCGCCTCTCCCCATGAGCAACTCCAGAATAGAAGAAGGTCCAGCCTCTTTCGAGATGGATGGTTCCAGAGCCCAAGCTATGCGTTGAGGTGAGCCCGACTGTATCTAGTCGGTATCTCTCCACCTCACGCACCAAATCAGGCTCCTTTCCCGCCAGAGAGGTGACATTCCATGTCCCGAAGGTCAGAGTAAGTAGCCGAGGATCAGTCCGACAGAACCCATGCCTTTGGCTGCCACCCAACTCACACTGCACCCGACCCCTAAAACTCCTCCCACGGGTGGTGGGTCCATGGGAGGGCGGACCCATGTCTCCTTTTCGGGCTGGGCCTGGCCAGGCTCCATGGGCATAAGCCCGACCACCAGGCGCTCGCCTTCGAGCCCCTCCCCTGGGCCTGGCTCCAGGAGGGAACCCCGGTGACCCGCGTACGGGCAAGGGAGACTGATTCCTGTGTTGTCTCATGTCTTAGGGGTTTGTTTTGAATCGCACTTTGTCTGGACCTTCACCCCGGACCTGTTTGCCTTGGGTGACCCTACCAGGGGCATTTGCCCCCGACAACATAGCTCCTAGGATCATTAGGTCACGCAAACCCCTCCACCACGATAAGGTGGCGATTCAAGGAGGGGATTTCTGGTCTTTTATTGTTTTAATGCTGATGATTTTGGTATACAGCTCATGAAAACCAAAAATCCTATCTCGAAAAATTAGCATATCATGAAAAGGTAGTCTAAACGAGCTATTAACCTAATCATCTGAATCAACCAATTAACTCTAAACACCTGCAAAAGATTCCTGAGGCTTTTAAAAACTCCCAGCCTGGTTCATTACTCAAAACCGCAATCATGGGTAAAACTGCCGACCTGACTGCTGTCCAGAAGGCCATCATTGACACCCTCAAGCAAGAGGGTAAGACACAGAAAGAAATCTCTGAGCGAATAGGCTGTTCCCAGAGTGCTGTATCAAGGCACCTCAGTGGGACGTCTGTGGGAAGGAAAAAGTGTGGCAGAGAACACTGCACAACCCGAAGAGGTGACCGGACCCTGAGGAACATTGTGGAGAAGGGCCGATTCCAGACCTTGGGGGACCTGTGGAAGCAGTGGACTGGGCTACAGGTGCCGCATTCCCCAGGTCAAGCCACATTTGAACCAGAAACAGCGATAGAAGCGCCTGACCTGGGCTACAGAGAAGCAGCACTGGACTGTTGCTCAGTGGTCCAAAGTACTTTTTTCAGATGAAAACAAGGTGCCAGAGTCTGGAGGAAGACTGGGGAGAAGGAAATGCCAAAATGTCTGAAGTCCAGTGTCAAGTACCCACAGTCAGTGATGGTCTGGGGTGCCATGTCAGCTGCTGGTGTTGGTCCACTGTGTTTTATCAAGGGCAGGGTCAGTGCAGCGAGATATCAGGAGATTTTGGAGCACTTCATGCTTCCATCTGCTGAAAAGCTTTATAGAGATGAAGATTTCATTTTTCAGCACGACCTGGCACCTGCTCACAGTGCCAAAACCACTGCTAAATGGTTTACTGACCATGGTATTACTGGGCTCAATTGGCCTGCCAACTCTCCTGACCTGAAGCCCATAGAGAATCTGTGGGATATTGTGAAGAGAAAGTTGAGAGACACCAGACCCAACACTGTGGATGAGCTTAAGGCCGCTATCGAAGCATCCTGGGCCTCCATAACACCTCAGCAGTGCCACAGGCTGATTGCCTCCATGCCACGCCGCATTGATGGAGTCATTTCTGCAAAAGGATTCCCGACCAAGTATCGAGTGCATAACTGAACATAATTATTTGAAGGTTGACTTTTTTTGTATTAAAAACACTTTTTTATTGGTCGGATGAAATATGCTAATTTTTTGAGGTAGGGATTTTTGCTTTTTCTTACTTGTTTGCCAAAATTATCAGTATTAAAACAATAAAAGGCTTGAACTATTTCAGTTGGTGTGCAATGAATCTAAAATATATGAAAGTTTAATTTTTATCAGTACATTACATAAAATAATGACCTTTATCACAATATGCTAATTTTTTTAGAAGGACTAGTGTGTGTGCATGTATATATATATATATATATATATATATATATATATATATATACACACAGTGGTACCTCAAATTTTTGTCTCAGGATATGAAACAAGTTCACGTTACAAAAGCGCCGTCTTAAAAATTCAAACGCGCCATTCAAACATTAAAACGCGTCATTCAAACATGCAAACAATGCACAAGCTGCTCTCCAATCAATGACATTCAAACATCCCATCCCGCTGGCCTCCCATTGGCTAACAACTGAGCTGTCGTTTATGTCGCCTTCACTCATGCGCCATCTCAGACAGGTCCACCTGATGCTATCTTGGACAGGGATCCCATTGCCTAGGAGGAATGATGCAGCTACCTCCCACGGCCTATTATAGAGCTGAATCCACCATGATGATTTTCGTGTAAAAGATAGAGTTACTGGTTTTTTATGCTTTATTTCTTGACTCAGGCTTTTAACCTTTCATAAACATTTGTAAGATTATATATAACTCTGCTAAGAAGACATGGTCAACACACACACACACACACACACACACACACACACACACACACAGACACACAGACACACACACACACACACACGTGTGATTTCCAGTGGGAGTGAGAAGAAGAAATGGGCTCGAGTGATATCACAAAGGAATATGGCCAAACCCGTCTACCATCGGTATGCTTTTATAATTTTTAAAGGGTTTAGGGGGTTAGCCTTGGAACGAATCACGCGTTTTACATGTAAAATGCGGTTCAACTTACGAAAAATGCAGGTTACGAAAAAATGCATCGCTTTTTTTTTTAAATATTCATCAAATTATATAATAAGAAAATTAAGGAAGAATGGGGGAAAAAGTTAAGGAAAATGCCACAAAAACAAGGCCAATCATGCAAAGAAACCCCAAACAAACAAAAACAAAAAACAACCCAACCCCCCCCATCAAAACTACTTACATTTTTATGTGAGGTGCGCATCTGAGTGTGTGCACGCGCATCTGCATGTATGTGTGCGCACGTGTCTGTATGTGTGTGAATTTATATTTTATTTACATCTTCATCATTATTTTTAATGTTTAATTGTTATTATAAGCATTTATAGTATTGAATATGTATTTATTGATATTATATACAGATAGATGTACATATCCATCAGTCGGGGGGGTGTTGGGTAGGTTGATCCTACTTCGCGGAATTCAGTCCCCATTAACCGCGGAAAGTGGGGGATCCCTATATACACAGTATATATGTTTACTATTACAAGATATAACGATAAATATATAAATTAATAAATGTAGACTCCATATTAATAATTTCACCCATTAATTAATTTAGTAATTATTTTACCCTGACTCCCAAGCTTAACCCAGGAATACTAAGCATAAGATGGGAATATATCCTAAATGGGAAGCCTATACATTGCAGGAACACACACAAACCGAGAGGCATTTTAATGCAGCCAATCCACCGAATGGGCTGTTTTGTTTTGTTTTTCAGGAGCAATCTAGAGAATCTCAATAACACTGGATGAACATGGAGAGAACATGTAAACAAGCTCAGCACCTACAGTAACCCCAGATCACAATCTACCAGCAGATGTGATGTTGCAATGCTGCCCACTACACCACCATGTCTCAAATTACTTTCTAAAAATGTAAGAGTGTGGCACACCATGTACTTTCTTTGGAACAATACATTCAACAGGCTGTGTAATAGCATGGGCTATTTGTAAAATAAAAACATACCAGTTAATATTTTGTGGATTGAAACATTTCGACTTAATGATGCCCCCTCCTCCTTCTCTGACATAGGAAAAGCCACAGCATGCAGAAATCTTTTTGGGCAGACAGTGGGTTGTACTCTCAGACTTTGCATCAGCGAATCATTTCTGAATTATTGAGCAGAAGTAGTCAGATTTGAAACTAGTTCCTTACTGCCTTCCCGCTAATGCATGTTAGTGTTCAATGGGTAAAAGCAGGCTTTTTTTTTCTATTGGATGGTATTGGCTGGTTCTAATCTATCATGGCATAAATGTGAGGCAGGAAAGAATCCAGGGCACCCGCACTAGCCCACACAAAATCTACACAGCCACTGAAGTTAAAATATCCTGTGCACATGAAAGTGTAACTTTAAAGTGAAGGATGATTTTCTGTAATGAGCAGTCAAAGGTAGCAAAAGCACATACATTAAAACTGCATGCATGGTGAATGGGTGGATGGACAGATGAGTGGATGAATTGGTGGGTTGATGCATGAATGGTTGAGTGTGTCGATGGATGTGATGTGTGAATGGATGAGGGGATAGATGGGTGGGTGGATGAATAGATGAGTGGCCGGATTGGTGGGTGGATGCATGAATGGTTGAGTGGGTGGATGGATGTGGATAGATGGGATGTGTGAATGGATGAGGGGGTGGATGGATAGATGAGTGGATGGATTGGTGGTTTGATGTGTGAATGGATGAGTGGGTGGATGGATGTGTGGATAGATGGGATGTGTGAATGGATGAGTTGAACTGAAAATGAATTGAACTCCGGACCTTCAGATCAGTAAGTCAGCACCATAGCACCGGGTCACCACTGGCCATTCAGAGTTAATTATTATGGCTTAATTATAGCACCCTTTCTTTCCCAACTGCTGACTGTTGGCACTGCACATACGTGTTGCATAGAAATCTCTGAGAGAAAGAGAAGCTGATATTTTTTCGTTACAGGATGATTCTGTTCAACACTGATTGTTGTTATTGAATACAAATTCACGGTAGGTTATTCCAGCATTGTGCTATAATTGCATGTTCCCAGCACTTAATACTACACTATGCATTCAAAATCCATGATCCATTAACCATGAGTGACGTGTGCATGTTTGTGACGACCTGAAAAGCATTCATCAGTGAACCTGGGGAAGCTCTGGGGCACATAAGTGACTTTAAAAAAAAAAAAAAAAAAAAAAAACTCAGGTCATCTATATCTTTGTCCCACCCTCACATAGCAACCCCCATAGTGTCCTCTCAAGGCAGTCTATTTATAAGTCCATTTGGCTATGTGTGGGATGCCAAGGATGACATGGCTGACACAAAAGGCTTCCACTCTTTCACACTGTTGCACAATAACACATTTATGCCAACATTTACTTTTAAGAATTTAATATGGCTTAAATATGGCATGGCAGTATGAGCTTGTAAAAACAGAGGAAAAAACACAGCTTCAGTGCACACTTCGAGTGATTACAGTAATTTAATTTACTTTTTAACAATTACAGTAAATTAATATAATTATATTACCATTAAGCAGATACAGACTTCAATCAAATTGGATGAAGTATCTTGAGGGCGCAATAGTGTTTACATAAAGAAATATTTAACATATCAGCTATATATCACTATAAAGTTGAATTATTAAATAAGCACAATTGGTATTTTGATCAATTTTCATGATTTCAAATTGATTGGATTGAAATGGTAGGGTCGGTAAGTCTGTTGGGTTTTTACACCCAAGCCTACTGGCTTATCAGGCCGGTACTTATCCCCGGTTTCCGTCGCGTGAAGCAACCAGGAGTTCGACTCCTCCTGGATGGGACGCTAGTCCATCGGAGGTTACCTTCCCAGTATATTTTTACTGGTACCCATTTATACTGCTGGGTGAACAGAGGCATACTTGTGGTTGAGACCTTGCCCAGGGGTCTTAGCACAGTGGGGATTTGAACTGACAACCTCCCGATCATGAGCCCAGCACTCTAACCACTACACCACCGGCCCCATTGGATTGAAATACTAAAGCTTTAAAAGCTACAAAAAAAAAAAAGCAACAGTGCAAAAGCAACGGTGTCCGCCAGCATTGCTATGCAGGTCATTCACTTCCTACGACTAAACATGAATCGATTTCGACATGTGTACATATCCTACTGCTCCACTGCATGACTTAATATAAAAACATGTAGTGCTATAACTATAGTACAAAGTGACAGGATATAGCACTCAGCACAATGTCAAGCACTTGGAAAGAAATTCTCTAAAGCAAAAATGCCTTTAAATAATTTATTCAAAGTTTCCACTAAAAAAGGCAGTAAACAGGTATTAACTCAACACAGCTGATGTTTGTGTGGTTTGTTACAGCTCTTTTTTATCTGAAATTCATTCATTTTCTGAACTGCGTAAACCTAATTTGGGTCTCAAGGAGGCTAGCCCCATCTCAACCGTCTCGGGGCGAGGGCAAAGTACACCCTGGACAGTCCGCCAGGCCATCGCAGGGTAGAAACACGCTGATGGTTATGCAGCTACTCTTGACGAAAGTCAGCAATGGTTCTTTTACATGAACCTCACCACAGACAGTGGGAGACGTGGCCGGCCTTCGATAACCAAGTAAGAGGGGACAGTAGTGATAACCTGGTGATAGTGGGGCTTAAACCCCCAACCTTTATTTAAAATTTATTAATGATTTGTCCCAAATACAATTTGTACCATTTTACAGGGACAATAGCTGGTGAGTTTTGGTGAGCACCTAGCAGATCACTCGTGGTGGAGAATTTGTGGATTCGAATTGCTTTTTTCACTTGCAAGTCTAATATTTAAATAACATTAACTGGGTTTTCTTAGGGCATTGGTGGTCTAGTGCTATAGGGCCACTGGAATGCTGATCCTCAGGTTGGGGGTTTGAGTCCCACTCTCCACAAGGTTGCCACTAACCCCCCCGAGAGAACTGGGTTATCAAAAGCGTGCCATGTTTCTCACTGTCTATGGTGAGAGGTTCATGTAAAAGAACCATTGCTGACTTTCGTAAAGAGTAGCTGCAAAGCCGTCAGCGTGTTTCTGTCCCTTGCTAAAAGGGTTGTGACAGGAAGGGCATCCGACGTAAAAACCTCTGCCAAATCAAATGTGCGAATCATTCGCTGTGGCGACCCCTGAAAAAGGGAAAAAGCCGAAAGGAAATCTTTCTCTCTTACTAGGTTTCTTTTCTTTGGGCAGTGCTGGCCTGGTGGGAAAAGGTGCTGGATCACTGATCAATAAGGTCCCCCCAGTGCAGCTAACTGGGTTATCAAAGGCCAGCCATGTCTGTCACTGTCTATGGTGCTATAGTGAGAGGTTCACGTACAAGAACCATTGCTGACATTCGTAAAGAGGACCGGCATAGCCGTCAGCGTGTTTCCGCCCCTTGCTCAAGGGTTGTGTCAGGAAGGGCATCCGACGTAAAAACCTATGCCAAATCAAACATACGATGATTCGATGTGATGACCCCTGAGAAAAAGGGAACAGCCGAAAGCAAAAGAAGAAGAGGTTTGTGTCCATTGAACAAATTTCAACTACAAACTAAAACTGTAATTCTATATTTTAAACAGTGCCTTTAAAAATTATTTTTCTAAGAATAATATAAGATAGAATATCTTCTTCTTCTTTTCCTTCCAGCTGTTCCCTTCAGGGGTCGCCACAGCGAATCATCTGCCTCCATCTCACCCTATCCTCTGCATCTTCTTCTCTTACGCCAACGACCTTCATGTCCTCCTTCACCACGTCCATGAATCGTCTCTTTGGTCTTCCTCTGGGCCTTCTGCCTGGTAGTTCCAACCTCAGCATCCAACTACCAATATACTCACTATCCCTCCTCTGTACATGTCCAAACCATCTCAATCAAGCCTCTCTGACTTTGTCTCCAAAACATGTAACATGTGCTGTCCCTCTGATGGACTCATTCCTGATCCTATCCATCCTCGTTACTTCCAATGAGAACCTCAACATTTTCATCTCTGCTACCTCCAGCTCTGCCTCCTGTCTTTTCCCCAGGGCCACTGTTTCTAAACCATACAACATCGCTGGCCTCATCACCGTCTTGTACACTTTTCCCTTCATTCTTGCCGATACCTTCCCATCACTCATTACACCGGACACTTTTCTCCAACCATTATATAAGATAGAAGAGAAGAGGTCTTTACTGTCAAATTTTGCATGAACGATGAAAATCCGTTTAGCAGCTTTTTTGTTGAGCAGAAATTATAAAAAGAAAGTGCAAAAAAGACAAGTAAAGAATTTCACTGAGCAAACTGAAGAAATGGAGACATACTCTTATTCCTGCCTGAACATTATTCATGCATGTGTCAGTGTTCAGCTCCAAACTCAAGAGCACTCACTGTGAAAGTTCCATGCACACTCACTTTTCTGCACAATGCACTGTCTTTCAACAACCATGTCAGGCACCCTCCCTGTGTTCAACTTAGTATAAAACTGACATTTCACCTGGGTTTTTTTATTATTGATTTTTTTTTTATCAGTGCAGTGCAGTAACTAGATAACAACTCCGAGAAAAAGACTGTATACAGGACACACCATCCTCCCAATCTAGTTTTACTACACAACTCATTTACATACTTAATTCTGATTGGTCAGTGTTTAAGGTTGGTCATTTCTTTATAACAGACCATTGCTATGGAGAATGACATTAGCAGAAGTAGCAATAAAAATTTACATAAATATAAAAAGAAAAATTAAACAATATTTTGTAAGTGTTGTTGTTGTTGTTGTTGTTCATCCTTCCAGGTTGAAGATGACCATGACTTCATATCAGACCGATGATCTGTGGTATGGGTGAAGTCATGACTTGCGCTTGACATGGATTTAAGTGAAAGAGAGTAGCGCGGGGCAGTGGTGGTCTAGTGGTATAGGGCGCTGGATCGCTGATCCAAAGGTTGGGGGTTCGAGTCCCACTCTCCACAAGGTTGTCACTGTCCCCCCCCCCCAGTGCAGCTAACTGGGTTATCAAAGGCGGGCCATGTCTCTCACTGTCTATGGTGAGAGGCATGTAAAAGAACCATTGCTGACTTTTGTAAAGAGTAGCTGCAAAGCCGTCAGCGTGTTTCTGTCCCTTGCTAAAAAGGGTTGTGACAGGAAGGGCATCCGACGTAAAACCCTCTGCCAAATCAAACGTGCGAATCAGATGATTCGCTGTGGCGACTCCCGAGTAAAAGGGAAAAAGCCAAAAGGAAGACAGACAGAGTAGTGCGGATCGCCAGCCTCACTCTTTCGTCCCGGTCTGTCTGAGTCCAGTGGCACGACATAGTCAAGACGGCTAGAGATAGGTCAGGATGCAGTTGATGGCCGGCAGTGTCCTGTGTGTCTCACTGTGTTCTGGTTGTGCTCCATGTTGCTTTGCTGGGTCCACATTCTTGTTCACTGAATCAATTTGGTGGTTTCTTCCACACAATCAGCAGGACACAGTCTTTGCATGTGTAGGTACACAGGTCCTACTCATACTGACTGTCTTGTGGCATCCACACATGACAGTGGCTATTCGTACTGGCTGGGACGTCTAACCCCATCACAGGTCCAAAAGACCTTCCCACTGCCTTTATTTTGTAAGTAGCTGGGTAATAACCCGAAAGATGTAAAGAGAACCCCTCCTTATTACAGAATAATTCCCTTCATTGTAATGTAACTCATAGCCCCTTGTCAGTTCTTTTTTTTTTTTTTTTTTTTTTTAATTTGTACATGCTAAATTCCATTTTAAAAACATTGAACATGGAATGGCGAAAACTAATTTACCAACCATAGACGTTTTTAGTGTTATTTATATCACAAATGTTTCCATAATAAAGAAATGTGTGCACTACTAAACCTTTTTATTAGCTAATATTAGATATACATCATTAGATATTATTAGAAATATTAGATATACAGCACGACTTGTATTGTTAATAGAAATTATGTATATTGCCCTGTATAAGAATAAGTTCATCAAGATCATTAGCATGAGTTTCAGTCAGAAAGGTCTCATATAGCCTGTGACGGTGGTCAAGCTCACAAGCACAACCTTCACAATGTGAATATTATTTAATAATCCTGCAAGTCATTATAATAATTAGCTGATCTAATGAACTCATAATATTAAGGGCTATTCGTATATGACTCAGTGATGTGCACACCCCTTCATTTCTTGAGGGACTGAGATAAGTGCATGTATTAATGGATCAAGATAAAAGCAGCAGTTAATGTATTATTGTATATACTATGGTTGTCATTCATCATTCATTTTCTGAATCGCTTAATCCTAATTATGTTCACAGGGAGGCTGGTGCCCATCTCAAGCGAGGGTGGGGTACACCCTGGACAGCGCATGAGACCATTGCACAACCATCACACAACCATTCACACTCACACCGAGGTGAAATATTTGGAACAGCCAATTAGCCTACTCTGCATGTTTTTAGACTATGGGAGGAAACCGGAGTGCCCCGAGGAAACCAACAAGAGGTGCTAACCACTACTTCACCATGCCGCCTACTCGAGTTGTGTTCAAAATAATAGAAGTCAGATATCATTAACCTGATCAATCACTGTTTTTGGTGGAAATGATATTTCTACATGGTAAATGATTTACTGTGAGGAGTAATAGAGTAATAGGATACAACAGTCATGACACGCATGCTGCTGATTCTGTGTACAGACGCTCCCCAACTTATGTTCATCCGTTTTACATTTTTGCGATTTTATGTTTTTTTGTTTTGTTTTTTTTTTAAAAAAAGGCAAATTTTGAGTTTAGACGTACCTATGTAGAACGCTGACGTAATGACACAATGACGCTGCGTCCATTGTTTACAAATGACTGACAGACTGAACGTGCCCCTCCTGCTTCCCAGTCCAGTTATATTATATTATATATATATATATATATATATATATATATATATATATATATATATATATATATATATATATTAGTTTTATTTGTATGCTAGTACTTCTCAAAAAATTAGCATATTGTGGTGATGTTCATTATTTTATGTAATGTACTGATAAACATTACACTTTCATATATTTTAGATTCATTACACACAACTGAAGTAGTTCAAGCCTTTTATTGTTTTAATATTGATAATTTTGGCAAAAAAGTAAAGAAAAAGAAAAAATCCCTATCTCAAAAAATTAGCATACAGTATTTCATCCAACCAATAAAAAAGTGCTTTTAATACAAAAAAGTCAACCTTCAAATAATTATGTTCAGTTATGCACTCAATACTTGGTCGGGAATCCTTTTGCAGAAATGACTGCTTCAATGCGGCGTGGCATGGAGGCAATCAGCCTGTGGCACTGCTGAGGTGTTACGGAGGCCCAGGATGCTTCGATAGCGGCCTTAAGCTCATCCACAGTGTTGGGTCTGGTGTCTCTCAACTTTCTCTTCACAATATCCCACAGATTCTCTATGGGCTTCAGGTCAGGGGAGTTGGCAGGCCAATTGAGCACAGTGATACCATGGTCAGTAAACCATTTAGCAGTGGTTTTGGCACTGTGAGCAGGTGCCAGGTCGTGCTGAAAAATGAAATCTTCATCTCCATAAAGCTTTTCAGCAGATGGAAGCATGAAGTGCTCCAAAATCTCCTGATAGCTAGCTGCATTGACCCTGCCCTTGATAAAACACAGTGGACCAACACCAGCAGCTGACATGGCACCCCAGACCACCACTGACTGTGGGTACTTGACACTGGACTTCAGACATTTTGGCATTTCCTTCTCCCCAGTCTTCCTCCAGACTCTGGCGCCTTGATTTCCAAATGACATGCAAAATATGCTTTCATCCGAAAAAAGTACTTTGGACCACTGAGCAACAGTCCAGTGCTGCTTCTCTGTAGCCCAGGTCAGGCGCTTCTGCCGCTGTACCTGGTTCAAAAGTGGCTTGACCTGGAAAATTTGGCACCTGTAGCCCATTTCCTGCACACGCCTGTGCACGGCGGCTCTGGATGTTTCTACTCCACACTCAGTCCACTGCTTCCACAGGTCCCCCAAGGTCTGGAATCGGCCCTTCTTTTTTCCTTCCCACAGATGTCCCACTGAGGTGGCTTGATACAGCACTCTGGGAACAGCCTATTCACTCAGAGATTTCTTTCTGACTTACCCTCTTGCTTGAGGGTGTCAATGATGGCCTTCTGGACAGCAGTCAGGTCAGCAGTCTTACCCATGATTGCGGTTTTGAGTAATGAACCAGGCTGGGAGTTTTTAAAAGCCTCAGGAATCTTTTGCAGGTGTTTAGAGTTAATTGGTTGTTTCAGATGATTAGATTAATAGCTCGTTTAGACTACCTTTTCATGATGAAGTTTCATTTTTATCAGTACATTACAGAAAATAATGAACTTTATTGCAATATGCTAATTTTCTGAGAAGGACTAATATATATATATATATATATATATATATATATATATATATATATATATATATATATATATCACTTATATAGCGTGTTACCCTTGTGTTAAAACGTCGTTTCTGTGATCTTTGTATTTACACTGTTTTTGCGGACTTTTGTAACCCGAAGCAAATATGATTGATCAGAAGCGTAAGTCTACTAGCATTGGTTCAAGTCTCATACACAGAGATGAATTAACTATCTGCTCAGATCGGCGCAATCTACCATGCATACTCAGTTAAGCAAAGAGAGTTGTAAAATGAATGAAAACCCTAATCCAGAAAAGAAAGTACTCTCCGACCTGCTAGTGATTCACATAAGTGCAGGCTGAGTTCTAAACGAATTCAATGGCGCCCTTGCTCACTTGTAAGCCCGGAAGTCTGTATAACCCACAGCAAGTACACTACTTTCGGTTTTGAGCACCTCACATATTGTAAACTTTGATTGCCTGTTTTAAGCTTCATGTAAAGTGACTTGGTATAAATAAGTGACTTATTTGAAATTAATGTTGATATTATTTGATATATTTTATATTATTTTACAATGTTGTGTGTATAATAATTGATTTAGGGTTGTTTTATGAGATACGGTGATGGTATTTATGGATGTATAGTACAGTCTGAGCGGTATACGTCACACATCATACGTCATACGTCACTGTAACAACTTACGTTCACTTTCAACTTATGTTTGGCCATCTAGAACCAATTAAAAACATAAGTCGGGGAGAGTCTGTAATCGAAATACTAATTGAAAGTAACGTGTTCAAAATAATAGCAGTGTGGAGTTCAATTAGTGATGTCATTCATTCTTCAAAAAACACGTGGCAGTTATTGTCCTTATTTAAGTAAGGAAGGCAGCAAATCTATATGCTGGTTATAGAGAATTTCTCTGAAATTCTGAGGAAAATGAGTTGTTCAAGACATTTTTCAGAAGAACAGTGTACCTTCATTAAAAAGTTGATTAAAAAGGGGAAATATATTAAAGAATGGAAGAAATTGATTGGCTGCTCAGTAAAATGGTCAAAATGTTTTAAAATGGCAACCAAAACCTGAAAGAAATAGAAGAAAGTGAAAAACTACCATTCGAATGGATTGAAGAAGAACCAAAATAGCAAGGACTCAGCCAACAATCAGTCTCCAGGAAAATTAAAGAAGGTCTAAAGTTGCCCGTGAGTCCTGTTACAATTTGAAGACAGCGATGTGAAGCCAAGCTATCAGTTAGAAGCAACCATAAATTCCCACTGTTGAAAAAAGACACGTGTTGAAGAGGTTAAAATTTGCCAAAGAGTACATTGACTGACCTAAAGAGAAATGACACACCATTTTGATGATTGATGAAAGTAGGATTGTTCTTTTTGGCGTACTGACTGGAGACAGTTTGTCAGACGATGCCCAAACACTGAATTCAAGCCACAGTACACTGTGAAGACAGTAAAGCTTGGTGTGTTCACACATAATATGGGGATGTTTCTCATATGACAGTGTCAGGCCTATTTATCAGATACCAAGGATCATGGATCACTTTGAATACTTGAAGAGGTTGTGTTGCCTTATGATGAAGAGGAAATACCCTTGAAATGGGTGTTCCAACAAGACAACGATCCCAAACACACCAGTAAATGGGGAGAATTTTGGTTCCAGGCCAACATGATTGGCATTATGGGTCAGACAGTCCCCAGACTGCAATCCTCATCATCTTCATCATCTTCCTCCACTTAATCCGGGGTCGGGTTGGGGGGGTTGTCAGTCAAAGCAATGAGGTCCAGATGTCCCTCTCCATAGCCCTTTCCTCCAGCTCTTTTGTGGGGACCTTGAGGCATTCCCACACCAGCAAAGAGACATAATCCCTCCTGGGTTGGCCCAAAAACACCACAACAGGAGGGGTTCGGGAGGCTTGTATCAGCGATTTTGTTCTTTCGGTCACTACCCAAATCTCATGACCACTTAATTAAATTGAGAAGCTTTGCCTTGTGGCTCAGCTCCTTCTTCACCACGATGGACCAGTACAAACTCCATTTTACTAGCAGAGGCTGCAGCGATCCACCTGTTGATCTCTCTCTCTCTCTCTCGCTCTCTATCCTTCTTTCACTCGTGAATAAAACCCCGAGATACTTAAACTCCTCCACTTGCAAACTCCACACATAAATGCCCTCACTGAACCGGGACTTGAACCAGGACCTTTTTGCTCTGAGGTAGACGTGCTAAACACTATGTCACTGTGCTTCCCAAAGGCATTCAGTAAATATAAAATCATATTTCAGCAAAACAAAAGATCCGTTCCACTGGACACATACTTAAATGAATAGCTGATGTCATAACCTTTTAGTGTCAAGGGAAAAAGGAAAGGAAACGGATATTTAAAGATACGTGATGAAAAAAACCCTATGGACTTTTTTTCACTACATCAGCCATTGACTGCGGTTTTTATGAAATGTTAAATCACAGCTGCATTTCACATTCCCGCTTTAACAACTACAGTGTTTAAGATTGTTTATTAATTATATAAACTGTCTAAGTTACATTATATTGCACAACCATACAACAACATACAAACGTTAGTAGTAAGTGCTGTGACATATATTCATCTCTTTCTTCATTCATTTTCTGAACCGCTTATTCCTAATTAGGGTAGCGGGTAGGCTGGCACCCATCTCGGCCAACATTTTTGCAACTTGCCAGGCCATCACACTTTAAATCTTTCTTACTCACACCTAATAGCAATTTCGAAAAGTCAATAACCCAACTGTACATGTTTTTGGACTGTGGGAGGAAACCAGAGTTCCCATATGAAGCCCACACAGCCACAGGAAAACCATACATACTCCACACAGAAACACCCAGAGACTATGAATTGAACACAGGTCACCAGTGTTACACTTGATTATTCAGTATTTTGTAGCTGCACAATATTTGCAAAAAAAAAGTCTTAATTATGCATTAAACCTGCATTTGAATAGTCCATATAATACACATTTTACACATCTATTGCTATAAACAGTGTGATTCCTGACTAAAGCAGCACTTGCAGTGAGCTTGCAACTCCAAATAGATGAGCATACGGAGGCATCTTTCCAATAACCATGTGTTGTGGTGGTGGTGGTGGGGGGGGGGGGTAGATCCTAAAGCAGATGCCACTCTCATGAGAGAAGATTGAATTTCTGAATGGTTTAACACCCCTAAATATATCTAACTAGAGAAACTGGAGACAAATATCAGCACACACATTGGCCTTGACATCATTGGCTTTAACTGTCATTTACTTGAGAATAAGATATGGGGACACTATGAAACATTCTTCTATGGTCACCATGGGGATACATATACATTTTACAACATAAACTGCATGGCTTAAAAGGTACCGCCAACCCACTACCTAATTAAAAAAAGGGCAAGCTGTGTGTGTGTGTGGGGGGGGGGGGGTATGAAAGTGAGAGTTGGGGCATATATATATGTATATACTGGTCCTTCTCAAAAAATTAGCATATTGTAAGAAAGTTCATTATTTTCTGTAATGTACTGATAAAAATTACACTTTCATATATTTTAGATTCATTGCACATGAACTGAAATAGTTCAAGCCTTTTATTGTTTTAATAGTGATAATTTTGGCAAACAAGTAAGAAAAAGCAAAAATCCCTACCTCAAAAAATTAGCACATTTCATCCGACCAATAAAAAAAATGTTTTTAATACAAAAAAAAATCAACCTTCAAATAATTATGTTCAGTTATGCACTCAATACTTGGTCGGGAATCCTTTTGCAGAAATGACTGCTTCAATGCGGGCGTGGCATGGAGGCGATCAGCCTGTGGCACTGCTGAGGTGTTATGGAGGCCCAGGATGCTTCGATAGTGGCCTTAAGCTCATCCACAGTGTTGGGTCTGGTGTCTCTCAACTTTCTCTTCACAATATCCCACAGATTCTCTATGGGCTTCAGGTCAGGAGAGTCGGCAGGCCAATTGAGCACAGTGATACCATGTTCAGTAAACCATTTAGCAGTGGCTTTGGCACTGTGAGCAGGTGCCAGGTCGTGCTGAAAAATGAAATCTTCCTCTCCATAAAGCTTTTCAGCAGATGGAAGCATGAAGTGCTCCAAAATCTCCTGATAGCTAGCTGCATTGACCCTGCCCTTGATAAAACACAGTGGACCAACACCAGCAGCTGACATGGCACCCCAGACCATCACTGACTGTGGGTACTTGACACTGGACTTCAGGCATTTTGGCATTTCCTTCTCCCCAGTCTTCCTCCAGACTCTGGCAAATTGATTTCCGAATGACATGCAAAATTTGCTTTCATCCGAAAAAGGAACTTTGGACCACTGAGCAACAGTCCAGTGCTGCTTGTCTGTAGCCCAGGTCAGGCGCCTCTGCCGCTGTTTCTGGTTCAAAAGTGGCTTGACCCGGGGAATGCGGCACCTGGAGCCCATTTCCTGCACACGCCTGTGCACGGTGGCTCTGGATGTTTCTACTCCAGACTCAGTCCACTGCTTCCACAGGTCCCCCAAGGTCTGGAATCGGCCCTTCTTTCACTTTTTCCTTCCCACAGACGTCCCACTGAGGTGCCTTGATGCAGCACTCTGGGAACAGCCTATTCACTCAGAGATTTCATTCTGTGTCTTACCCTCTTGCTTGAGGTTGTGAATGATATCTTTCTGGACAGCAGTCAGGTCGGCAGTCTTACCCATGATTGCGGTTTTGAGTAATGAACCAGGCTGGGAGTTTTTAAAAGCCTCAGGAATCTTTTGCAGGTGTTTAGAGTTAATTGGTTGATTCAGATGATTAGGTTAATAGCTCGTTTAGACTACCTTTTCATGATTTGCTAATTTTTTGAGAAGGACTAGTATATATATATATATATAGAGAACCAATAAAACCTCTGACAATTGACTCCCTTTGCGGTTTTCTGGGAAATCCCTATAGCCAAAGTATGTATCTGCACAAACAATCGCCTCGATATTCTCAGGCATATGAGTGCTTACAGGTCAACCAGATGATGTTCTGTTCAAGGTTTCTTGACCTGTAATATTTTCTGACACATATTCCAAAGGCCCTGAAACAGAGTGTGGCAACCATGGAGCAGCTTGTTTGCAAGGGATACCTCAACAATCAACTCATGGTATGCACCAGAACAGTGATCCCCAACCTTTTTATCACCGCGGACCGGTCAACGCTTGACAATTTTACCATAGGGGCTGTTTATATTGTAAATTCACTGTGTGCTCGTATGCAACTTTATTAGCTGCTTCCTCAAAACATTGCACCAACAACAGAACATGAGTATAATGTCAAAATCTCTCTCTGCCCCCAAAAACAAATTATAAACAAATTTATTTCACGTGAAAAAATAAATAAATGACAAGAATCAGCAATTCCACATTTCTTTCTCTGTTATCAAAATATATCTACACAACATTTTTATTAAACACGCCATGAATGTTAGTTTTCAACAGCTGAAATAAAACAAAAAAACTCATTTGTGCTTTTTACATCTGAGCCATAGTGGCGCATTAGGCCGGTGCTTATCCCCGGTTTCCGTAGCGTGAAGCTTCTAGGAGTTCAACTCCTCCTGGATGGGACGCTAGTCAATCGCAGCTTACCTTCCCAGTACAGTAAAACCTCCGCTGACGAACGCTTAAGCTCACGAGCTTTTCGCCTCAAGAACATTAAATTTGCCTGCATATAGTCTCTGCTGACGAACTAGTTTTCGGCGGACGAACCAAACCCCGCGGTCGAACAGCGCCACGGTGGCGGCCACGAGAAGCTGACGCACGCTCACGGCGTCACAGTTTGTCACCCCCTTTCTTTGAGTGCGGACGTGCGTTGTGTTTGATAGACATTTTGGACCATATTGAGTGTACTTTTGCTATTATGGGACCGAAAAAGACCCCACCACAGGCTAGTGTTAAGCCTAAGAAGACATTAAAGAAAATTACGATCGAGCAGAAGAAGGAGATCATTGAAAAACACGAACGAGGTGTGCGTTTGTGTGACTTAGCGTCCCAGTACCAGTACGCTAAGTCTACCATTGCGACAATCCTTAAGAACAAGGAAGCTATTAAGGGGGCGTGTGTGACTAAGGGTGTTTCTGTGTTGTCTAAGCAACGGTCTCAGGCAAACAGTAACTCCCCTCCTCCCACTCCTCCCTCCCTCCCTCCCTCCCTCCTCCTCCCACTCCATTCCATCAAGCCATCAACTACCATCACAAAGGTAAATTAAACGACTTTATTATACAGTACAGTTTATTTCTTTAATTACAATACAATAGCACATTTATTATACATAAAATAAGGTATATTTTTGTGTAGTTTTAAGGCTTATTTAGTAGAAAATTATGTTTTATGGGGACCTGGGAACGGATTATTCTCATTTTAATGGTTTCTTATGGGAAATAAATGTTCGGAAGACGAACTTTTCGCCTTACACACACTTTCTGGGAACCAATTATGTTCGTGAGCTGAGGTATCACTGTATATTTTTACTGGTACCCGTTTGTATTGCTGGGTGAACATAGGCACACTTGTGATTAAGACCTTGCCCAGGGGTCTTAGCACAGTAGGGGTCTAACTGGGATTTGAACTCACAACCTCCCGATCATGAGCGCAGCACCCTAACCACTACACCACTGGCCCCAAAGTTAGTTATTTTTCAACAGCTGAAATAAATTTGCCAGTTTAAACTGTCAGATAAGGCTTCTGCATGTTTGTGTACCTGCTAAGAGTCACAAGCTCTCCTCTCTTCTCCCCTTGCTCTCACCTCCCTATGTTGGCGACCCCTGCTCTAACGCCCTCTGACTCTGGTCGCTATGGTAACGTTTAAACATGCCCTCAAAAATAAGATACAGATACACCACAAAAATGAATATAAAGTGCATGAAAAATTTTAGCTCACCATAACACTAAATAACTGGAAGCCCAGTGCTTGTTTTTCTGCAACGAGACGGTCCCTTCTGGGGGTAATGGGAGACAATGACCCACAAAGTGTGTTGCTTATGTTCAGTCAACTTCGTTGTTTTGTTTTGGTTGCTGTCAGTGCAGAAAACCCGACTTCACACAGATAGGATGGCGGAAACGGCAACAGGGTTTTCAGTGCTGTGATGGCGATTTCAGGGGGTTCCTGCCATAACTTTAATAAAGAACACTGGCAGAGTTGTTGTCTTGAACATACTTTTAACGCCGCCGTCATTTGTGATCTCCAGCAGTTGATCTTCTTCTTGCACAGACATGCTGTATTCACCTGGTTTGTTGACAAATGGTTCACGGATTCATTCCTTGGCAGTTTGTGGGTCCTTTGTGGTTGGGAAGTAGAGCTTAAGCTCTTCTAAAAGCAAAGACGAGTGATCTTGCACCAGCTGAGAGAATGAAGGCTCAGGCTCAATCCCACCCAGAAACCACGCTAATGTTTGAAACGTGTCCAATAACATGTCCTCTGTTCACACTCCGTCCCCACAAATCTTGTTTTGAAGGCTTCATTGCCTTATTAGCGAGCCGGTCACCGCATATCATGCAGAGCAGGCTTGGTGTGTGTGAATCGCCTGTCGCGTTAAATCCATATTTCAAGTAGGATTCCTGGTATCGTCTGTTAAAACCTTTATTTTTCTTGGAAGTCGTGGTTTCTTCTCTCTCTTCACTGGGCCTATTCCCCTTCGTAAATACACTTTCTAAAGACTTCTGTTTCTTAGTCATTTTGCTTGTGGGCTACATTTTAGCGCTCAAATGACCGAGATGTAACCGATAGAATTCGGTCATTTTTCAAAATAAAAGATCTTTCAAAAATAAAAGATTGTTCAGACTCTGATAATAAATAAAACGGAAATAATTAATTATTTCTTGTGTAGCCCGATACCAATTGATCCAGGGACCGGTACCGAGCCACGACCTCTTCTGCAGAACATTCCTTATTGGTGACTGGGCTCAGTTTGGGTTTGCTAACAACAAGCTCTAGCACCACCATTCCTGTCTCACTACATTTCATGTCTGTAAATAAGGAGAAATATAAAAATGAAGTTTGAATGAAATTTCATGTGTGTCAGTCTGTCTGTCTTCCTTTCGGCTTTTTTCCTTTTACTCGGGAGTCGCCACAGCGAATCATCTGACTCGCACGTTTGATTTGGCAGAGGTTTTTACGTCGGATGCCCTTCCTGACACAACCCTTTTAGCAAGGGACAGAAACACGCTGACGGCTTTGCAGCTACTCTTTACGAAAGTCAGCAATGGTTCTTTTACATGCCTCACACCATAGACAGTGAGAGACATGGCCCGCCTTTGATAACTCAGTTAGCCGCACTGGGGGGGGGGGGACAGTGACAACCTTGTGGAAAGTGGGACTCGAACCCCCAACTTTTGGATCAGCGAAGTTTCATGTGTGTCAGTAACACCTCAATTATCTTTCACCTTTATTTAACCATTAAAATATGGGAGGGGAATAAGTAATACCATTAGACCTCATCAATCCAAGAAGTTCTCACAACTGAAATAAAACAAAACAAACAAAAAAACATTTTACAATGCAGAAGAAATAATAAATGACGAGTTGCAAATGATTACAACCATAAGCTTGACTGAATAGATTTCCTTCAGCTGGATTAATCCGACATTTCAACACGATGGAAACCTCTTGGGTCACTTGACCGGGCTGATCTCTGGTCGTCCCGCTGTGATGGTGGGGCTGCTGCAGCTGTTGCCCCCTATGACACTATTAAGCACTTCCAGGTCTGAGACACTTCGTAACCTGTGATTATTTTAAACTGCTTGGAAACAGAGTGTAAGGGTAGAATTCTGCAACGAGATTTGCTTCTTAGAGCCGTCTTCATTCGGTCAGTGGTGGTCTAGTGGTATAGGGCGCTGGAGTGCTGATCCTAAGGTTGGGGGTTTGAGTCCCACTCTCCACAAGGTTGTCACTGCGCCCCCCCCCCCCCCCCGTAGCTAACTGGGTTATCAAAGGCCGGCCAGGTCTCTCACTGTCTATGGTGAGAGGTTCATGTAAAAGAATCATTGATCTTTTTCTTCTTCTTCTTTTCCTTTCGGCTGCTCCCTTCAGGGGTCGCCACAGCAAATCATCCGCCTCCACCTCACCCTGTCCTCCGCATCTTCTTTTCTGACTCCAACGACCTTCATGTCTTCCTTCACCACATCCATAAATCTCTTCTTTGGTCTTCCTCGAGGCCTTCTGCCTGGTAGTTCCAACCTCAGCATCCTACTGCCAATATACTCACTATCCCTCCTCTGCACATGTCCAAACCATCTCAATCTAGCCTCTCTGACTTTGTCTCCAAAACATCTTACGTGGGCTGTCCCTCTGATATACTCATTTCTGATTGATGACTTTCGTAAAGAGTCGCTGCAAAGCCGTCAGCGTGTTTCTGTCCCAGGGTTGTGTCAGGAAGGGCATCTGATGTAAAAACCTATACCAAATCAAATGCGCGAATCACATGATTCGCTGTGGCGACCCCTGAAAAAGAAAAAGAAAAAGAAGAGCTGTCTTCATTAATAAGAGTTATCCTGTATGAATCAGAATTTAAAAGTTTGTTGGAGTGAAGAAATGGCTTATTAAATATAAATACATATAAATATACCCGAGGGCAGGCATGGACAAACTGCAGCCCGTGGGCCACATCCAGCCCGTTGATCTTTTTAATCCGGCCCTCCGAAAACTGATTAGTCCAGAATTCATGTTTGATGTGAATGATTGATCGAGTGCATTCATTTGACTTTTAATGAGAGCATTTCAACACCAGTGGCACATTTGGCGCAGTCAAGTGATTTTGCGGCGCTCGAGCCACTTCCGGTTATCACTCTTCTACTACATTGCGCCATCATCAGCAGCAATGTCAAAGAAAAGAATCATCGACAGGGAGTGGCGGGTGGCTCATAAGGAATGTACACCGAAATACTTTTTTGCACTGGGGGGGGGGGGGGGCAGTGACAACCCGTGGAGAGTGGGGCTTGAACCCCCAACCTTAGGATCAGTGATCTAGCACTTTCACAACTAGACCACCACTGCCCGTGAATGATTTTTTCCTGTTTATGTTTGATGCGTACTGTTAAAAATGCATTTTTTATCGTATCTTGCTGAGCCGGACCGTTTGTCAAATTTTAAAAGTCAATGTGGGCCGCGAGCCAAAATAATTGGCCACCCCTGCTCTAGAGGAATGATTGTAATTCACTGTGAGTATAATCCCGTTACATTAAAAACAGGCCTTTTCAGACACCTAATATGGAATGTATTCTTCATGTTGTGATGGTCAAAAACTTAGTGACTGACATTTTAAAATAAACATGGATAGTGTAGTGCCCATCGTTGCTTTATCAACAAGGAGCTGTTGCTTTGATGGTTAAGGTGATTGTGTACTAAATAAGATATCCGGGATTAGAATCACAGCGGGGTCCGTTGCAGTCACCTTATGGAATTGCTTCGGGTTTCAAGGGCAGTGCTGAAAAGGTTGCTGGTTCAATTCCCGAACTGGCAGGAAGAAAAAAAAAATGTGTGCATGTGGGCATCAGGGAATAAGGGTGAGCTTCTGCTTCCTTCATTTTCATGGCTAAAGTGCCCTGAAGGAAGGAATCTATCCCCCAAGTGCTCTCCAGGAACTGTAATGTGTCTGACCACTAATCCCAGTTTACGCATGCTCTTGTTTACGTGTGTGTGTGTGTGTGTGTGTTAACTTTAGATGAGTTAAGTGCAGAGCTAAATTTCCCTAGTGGGATTGATATAGGACAACAAAACCAAAAAATAAAATCCACAAAATAAAAGAAAAAACATCAGAGACATCCATGGGGCAGTGGTGGTCTAGTGGTATAAGGCGTCGGATCGCTGATCCAAAGGTTGGGGGTTCGAGTCCTACTCTCCACAAGGTTGTCATTGCCACCCCCCCAGTGCAGCTAACTGGGTTATCAAAGGCTGGCCATGTCTCTCACTGTCTATGGTGTGAGGCATGTAAAAGAACCATTGCTGACTTTCGACAAGAGTAGGCTGCAAAGCCGTCAGCGTGTTTCCGCCCTGTGATGGCCTGGCGAGCTGTCCAGGGTGTACTCTGCCCTCGCCCTGAGTTGGCTGGGATGGGCACCAGCCTCCCCGTGACCCTAATTAGGATGAAGCGGTTACAGAAAATGAACTGAACTGATCAGAGACATCCGGTTCTTGTTCACAAGCTTGGCACAAGCACTGCTGTAAATAAAGAGACCTTTATTCAGTTATGTTTAGAATGGCATATATTTGCAATTAACGGCATGCCAAGTGTTTTTACACAGCCTGATATTTCGTACTGATAAGTACAGCAGCATGTATTTTCAGATGCTTCCCCATGTTCTTACGCTTGTGGTGGTGGCTAATAAAAAAGGCATTACCTGTAGCAAAGAAATGATTTCTGATTTCAAAGTGATTTCAAATTGAAAGTGCATTGGAATCCGCGCCATGTGCAATGATTCATGTATGTAATCTGGTGGCAAACACAGGCGTCACGACTCTTTTTTTTTTTTTTTTTTTTTCTAATTTTCTTTGTATGTGTATTCTGATCATAAAAACCAAAATGATCCATTTATTTCTGTCACTCAGAAACTGTGGCTCTCCAGCCCATGGAAAACCAAACAGAATGTTCAAGAATTAAACCCGTGACACACTGACGATGGCTTAATGCCGAAGCACGTCTGAGCTTATGGGACATGTGCAATAAAGACCGTTTTAAAAAAAAAAAAAAAAAAAAAAAAAAAGTGAATGCAGTTTTCTTGTTTTGTTTTATACAAAAATTAAACTAACCACTCCAAGAGTCCAGAACTATCAAGTGGTTCATGTTGGCGTAAATGAGGTAACATTATAAATGTTAATTTTTTTGGAGGATTTAAAAGGTGCATTTATGTTCGCAATTTGTAAAATGGCACCCGGCATACCTTAAAGGGTTCTGCCCCAGGGACAAGCTACTGTGGCACTAAAGGTACAATAATGTACTTTATTCTCTAAAAGTGTATGGCTTGACGCTTTGATTTTCTCTGTAGTTCTCTTTTTCATAACCTCTCTCTCATATGACCACTAAAAATAGCACCCAATACTGCATGCACGGTTATCAAAGCACTACATCTAAGTCCAAAGTGTAAGCTCTTTTTTAAAAAAATGGTGGATTTGGGAACATTTAAAAAAAAAAAAATGTAATGCAATCAATAAGACAAGCTGTAGAATGGTTTGGAGGATATTACAGATAGAATACTAGAATTAGTTCAATCGAATCTATAATTGATGTGATTGCTGGCTAATTTACGCAGGAAGATTAAAAAATTAATTAATTATAATAATAATAGTAATAATAATAATAATAATAATACCAATGATCCAAATGTATATATTATGCATATGTATTTAAAAATAGATTATCAATTAAACTCAAGTTTAATATGTAACCATAATTGCCTCTATAATAGTTCATTTCCATAAAATGCAGTACAGTAAAACCTCTGCTGACGAACGCTTAAGCTCACGAACTTTTCACCTCAAGAACATTAAATTTGCGAGCATATAGTCTCTGCTGACGAACTAGTTTTCGGCGGACGAACCAAACCACGCGGTCGAACAGCGCCACGGTGGCGGCCACGAGAAGCTGACGCACGCTCACGGCGTCCCAGTTCGTCACCCCCTTTCTTTGAGTGCGGAAGTGGTTTGTGTTTGCTAGACATTTTGGACCATATTGAGTGTACTTCTGCTATTATGGGACCGAAAAAGACCCCACCACAGGCGGAGATCATTGAAAAACACGAACGAGGTGTGCGTTTGTGTGACTCAGCGTCCCAGTACCAGTACGCTAAGTCTACCATTGCTCCCATCCTTAAGAACAAGGAAGCTATTAAGGGTGCGTGTGTGGCGAAGGGTGTTTCCAAACAGTAGGCGTTTCCAAACTCTCCTTCCAAACAGTAAGCCCCTCCCTCCCTCCTCCTCCCACTCCATTCCATCAAGCCATCAACTACCATCACAAAGGTAAATAAAACAACTTTATTATACAGTACAGTTTATTTCTTTAATTACAATACAATAGCACATTTATTCTACATAAAATAAGGTATATTTTTGTGTAGTTTTAAGGCTTATTTAGTAGAAAATTATGTTTTATGGGGACCTGGGAACGGATTATTCTCATTTTAATGGTTTCTTATGGGAAATAAATGTTCGGAAGACGAACTTTTCGCCTTACACACACTTTCTGGGAACCAATTATGTTTGTGAGCAGAGGTATCACTGTATATAAGTGTTGAAGGATCTAATCATCCATTCCGGTATAGGTGATAAACCCACTGATGAGCTGTTAATATATTAAGCAGATGCAGACTGTGCACAATGAGACTGTTCGTGTTCATGCTCAATTTAATTCTCTCTATGTGGGAAGACATGATTCTGCATAAATGGTCTTTCACCACCCTAGTGATGGATTGTCATTTCATTTGTTACTTTTCCCCCCTAGTGCTCAAAGAGTTTCCTCTGAAAAGTCACACGGAGTCTATCCAAATGGGTGGGTGGATGGATGGGCTCACAAAAGCTGACCTTCTTGGTGAATGTTCACTGATCAGTGAGGTGTTATGACTTTTTCAATTTGCAGTATCGACGTCAGTAATAGTTTACAGATTCTGATCCTTTTTGCCCCTATTTCATTGGGGATCGGCCCCTGTTTGTGCTTAGAAGGTAAGAGGAAGCTCTCGTCTGAGAGATGGAGCCATGGTTATTTTCATGAGCTCTTTTAAGAGATGGGACTGCTTGATTGCAGAGCGTTATGGAACTGCCTGCTCTCAACCTTGCCAAGAACGTACACCGGGACTTTAATACACAGTCATACATATAGAAGATTGGATGAAACTTTTTTTTATAGTGTTTTTATAGTGGTTTTAATAGTGAGCACTTAGCACTGCTCTTCAGCCAGCATCATCACGCCCACATTCATAAACTGGCTCTAAAGATCTGGGCTCTGTATACAAATTATGGCAGTCACCTGCATCTAGGCCATGCCTTTGATAGCAAATTTTTCTTAAAGACTGTGGAGGATTTGAGGCACCTCTTTGCAGAAATGCAATATAGTGTTTATAACTATGTTTAATTATGAAGAAGCGTGTGCAGGTAGGTTGGAATGGTTTGGAGAAAAGTGTCCGGTGTGATGTGTGATAGGAAGGTATCGGCAAGAATGAAAGGAAAAGTGTACAAGACGGTGTTGAGGCCAGCGATGTTGTATGGCCTAGAAACAGTGGTACTGGGGAAAAGACAGGAGACAGAGCTGGAGGTAGCAGAGATGAAAATGTTGAGGTTCCCTTTGAGAGTAACGAGGATGGATAGGATCAGGAATGAGTCCATCAGAGGGACAGCACATGTAAGAGGTTTTGGAGACAAAGTCAGAGAGGCTAGATTGAGATGGTTTGGACATGTACAGAGGAGGGATAGTGAGTATATTGGTAATAGGATGCTGAAGCTGGAACTACCAGGCAGAAGGCCTAGAGGAAGACCAAAGAGACGATTCATGGATGTGGTGAAGGAGGACATGAAGGTAGTTGAAGTAAGAGTAGAAGATGCAGACGATAGGGTGAGATGGAGGCAGATGATGCGCTGTGGCGACCCCTGAAGGGAACAGCCGAAAGGAAAAGAAGAGGAAGAACTATGTTTAATTCGTGTAGAATTATAACTGCAAAGCATGATATTTATACAAGCTGATAATTGGATGTTTATATTTACCTAAGGTGAGGGTCCTTTTAAATGAAGCTGCTATGTTACACTACAGTTCTCAGAGCCCCTGCTACGTTTCATCTTTTGATAAGTAGAAACGTGAACATGAAAGGAAAATGATACAGAAGAGTTCATGCCAAAGAAGGAACAGCCAATCAATATTCTGATGCATACAGACGCCACATGAACGGACAAAGAACAAACTATGCAAAATCAAGTTTAATATTAAAGTTTGTTGCTCATAGATTATCAACAATTAAAATTACTGCTGTTGATAAAATGCTAACACAGAATATATGAACTGACGTGAAGAGTCAGGCAACAGACGACAGAAAAACACAAGCATCTGTACTATCTATCAATTTATTCGTTATTTGAACAGCTTAATCTTAAATAGAGTGACATGGCTTCCAACTCGGCCAACTCTGGGTAAGGGTGCGGTACACCCTGGACAGCTCACCAGGCCATCACAGGGTAGAATTCACTGACGGCAACCCAATGGCCTACTCTTTACAAACAAAAGCAATGGTTCTTTTCCATGTCTCTCATCAAAGACAGTGGGAGTTGGGCCCAGCCTTTGAAAGCCCAGTTAGCTACACTGGTGGGGGGAAGGGGAACAGCAATGGGCTTGACACCCCCCCACTACCACCACCACCACCACCACTTTCGAATCAGTAAGCCAGCACCCTACCACCAGGCCACCACTCCCCGGGGCCTGTACTATGTTTTACAAAAATAATTCTGCAACTCTTTTGTATTGTTCTTCCAAGTCATTGCTTATTCAAACTGCACACTTCATAAGTAAGTTTGTTTAATTGAAACACCTATCAATGTCCAAACTTAATGGTACGCTTTTGTCTGTTCTTGTACATTAAACTTGTATCAAGATACTTTTAATTTAGAAAAAATAATTGACTCAAGGATAAAACGACTCCCAAGCATATTTTGCTCTATGGCACTCTTTCTTCTCTTGCAGATCACAGCACAAGAAAAAAAAAAAAAAAAAAAAAAAAAAAAAACCCACTCCACTGTAAAGCAGCCAAGGTCAACCCTGTCCATCACAGCAAACATTACTCATGGTTAGCATAACGAATGACTCACTGTTGAAAGGAGAGACAAATAAACCAGATAAACAAGTGAAACTTGCTCTGTTAATGCTTATAATTAGATGCACAAAAGCATTAACAGAATCCACTCATAGCTCGGAATGCACCGCATTACTGCATGACATGATGCAAAATACTGCCAACATGCATTCATGCATTCCAACTGCATTCCTGTCATTAAAATCTTTTTGAATGACAGCATAACAAATGAAAACCCAGTGTTGGTTCACGATTTGACCACAGATTTGCTTTTCCCACACAATGTGTTCAGAGTTACTGATTATCCTGGGTGCAGCTACCAAATTCAGTTTGCATCTGGTTGCTTTTTCTTTTAGTCAAGTATAGAGCGGGTTTCACTGCCAAATAAATATGTCTGCTGAAAAAAGAAAGAAGTACTCTAGAGACAACTTGGTTCTTTTGTTTATTTATTAAACTGCTCCCTTGGACTCAGATGCAGGGATCAGATGTAGAGCGATAAGGCAAGGCAGATAGGCCTAATGAAATGGCTAGATAGTAGATAGATGCATAAATGGATAAAAAAAAATGGATGAATTGATGAATGGATGTGTGGACAGATGGAAGGATGGATAAAAACAGGCTTGATGAATAATACAAAATAGACTACAAAAAAGTTGGGACATTAAACAAATTGTGAATAAAAGCTGGATGCAATGATGTGGAAGTGCCAAATTTCATTATTTTATTTCGAATAGAACATAGATGACAGGGTCAAAAGTTTAAACTGAGAAAATCATTTTAAGAGAAAAAATATGTTGATTTTAAATTTCATGGTGTCAACAAATCTCAAAAAGTTGGGACAGGTAGCGACAAAAGGCTGGAAAAGTCAATTGCACTTATAATGAACAGCTGGAAGACCAATTACCACTAATGAGGTGCATTGGCAACATGACTGGGAGCATCTCAGAGTGGCAGTGTCTCTCAGAAATGAAGCTGGGTAGAGGATCATCAATTCCCACAATGTTGCGCAGAAAGATGGTGGAGAAATATCAAAAAGGTGCTTCCCGGCTAAACATTGCAAAGAGTTTGAAGTTATCATCATCCCCAGTGAATAACATCATGCAAAGATTCAGAGAATCTAGAACAATCTCTGTGCGTAAGGGTCAAGGCCGAAAAACCATACCGGATGCCTGTGATCTTCGAACCCCTTAAACGGCACTGCACCACAAACAGGAACGCTACTAGTAATGTAAATCACAGAATGGGCTCAGCAATACTTCCAGAAACCATTGTCGGTGAACATAATCAATCGTGCCATCCGCCGTTGCCAGCTGAAACTCTACAGTACAAAGAAGAAGCCATTTCTAAACAGGACCCAGAAGCGCATGTGTTTCTCTGGGCCAGGGATCATTTAAAATGGAGTGTGGCAAAGTGGAGAACTGTTCTATGGTCAGACGAATCACGAGTCGAAGTTCTTTATGGAAGACTGGGACAACGTGTCATCCGGACTAAAGAGGACATGGACAGCCCAAGCTGTTATCAGCGTTCAGTTCAGAAGCCTGCATCTGTGATGGCATGGGGTTGCATGAGTGTGTGTGGCATGGGTAGCTTGCACATCTTGAAAGGCAGCGTCAATGCAGAAAGGTATACAGGGATCCCTCACTTTCCGCGGTTAATTGGGACCGAGATCCCCAAGCAACCATCAAATTCCGTGAAGTAGGATCACACCACAGAGACACACACAAACACATACACAAACACACACACACACACAAACTGACGTATACATGTATACGTGTATATAATATCAATAAATACATATTCAATGCTATAAATGCTTATAACAATTAAACATTAAAAATTCTTCTTTTCCTTTCGGCTGCTCCCTTCAGGGGTCGCCACAGCAAATCATCCGCCTCCACCCCACCCTGTCCTCCGCATCCTCTTCTCTGACTCCAACGACCCTCATGTCTTCCTTCACCACATCCATAAATCTCTTCTTTGGTCTTCCTCGAGGCCTTCTGCCTGGTAGTTCAAACCTCAGCATCCTACTGTCAATATACTCACTATCCCTCCTCTGTACATGTCCAAACCATCTCAATCTAAAATAACATGATATAAATAAAATATAAATACATACATATATTTATTAGCCTGTGGGACTCCTGAGGCAGCAAACGGGTACCGGCAGGCCAAACGTGCTGCAGCCGAGGCTGTCGCAGATGCAAAATCTCGGGCGTGGGAGGAGTTCGGTGAGGGCCTGGAGAGTGATTATCGGTTGGCCTCAAAAAGGTTCTGGGCCACCATCCGACGCCTCAGGAGGGGGAAGCAGTTCTTCACAAACACTGTTTACGGTGGAGGTGGGGAGCTGCTTACCTTGACTGGGGATGTTGTTGAGAGGTGGAGGGAATACTTTGAGGACCTTCTCAATCCCACCAACACGCCCTCCGTGGAAGAGGAAGTCCCTGTGGGTTCGGGTGAGGGTCCGCCCATCACTGGAGTGGAGGACACTGAGGTTGTCAAAAAGCTCCTCGGTGGTCGAGCTCCGGGGTTGGACGAGATCCGCCCGGAATACCTCAGGACTCTGGATGTTGTAGGACTGTCTTGGTTGACACGTCTCTGCAACATCGCGTGGTCATCGGGGGCTGTACCTCTGGATTGGCAAACTGGGGTGGTGGTCCCAATTTTTAAGAAGGGGACCGGAGGGTGTGTTCCAATTATCGGGGAATTACACTCCTCAGCCTACCTGGGAAAGTCTATGCAGGGGTACTAGAGAGGAGGATCCGACCGATAGTCGAACCTCGGATTCAGGAGGAACAATGTGGTTTTCGTCCTGGCCGCAGCACTCTTGACCAACTCTATACGCTCCACAGGATTCTGGAGGGGGCATGGGAGTTTGCCCAATCTGTCCACATGTGCTTTGTGGATTTGGAGAAGGCTTCCGACCGTGTCCCTCGAAAGATCTTGTGGGGCGTGCTCCGAGAGTACGGCGTTCCGGATCCGTTGCTACGAGCTATTCGGTCGCTGTATCACCGGAGCCAGAGTTTGGTCCGTATTGGTAACAGCAGCTCGGATTCGTTTCCGGTGGGAGTTGGAGTCCGCCAAGGCTGTCCTTTGTCACCGATTCTGTTCATAATTTTTATGGACAGGATAATGTTTAATCATATTTCATACTTATATTTATGATATTTCTTTATATAGATTTTATTCCATTTCTATTTCTTCTTCAATTTCATTTCACTTTCACTTCACTTTCGACCAACAGCCCTGTTCGTATCTCCGTATGGTTTTGATGGGAGATTTTGGGTTGTGTTTTGTTTTGTGTTGGTTTAGGGGTTTTTTTCCTGCATAATCGGCCTTGTTTTTGTGGCATTTTCCTTAGCTTTCTCTCCTATGCTTCCTTACTTTCCTTATTTTTTAATTCGATGAATATTTATTAAAAAAAAAAAAAAAAAACGTGATGCACTGAAGCCGCATTAATCGAAGCGAGAAGTAGCGAGGGATCCCTTTATTCAGGTTCTAGAACAACATATGTTCCCATCCAGACGGCATCGCTTTCATAGAAGACCTTGCATTTTTCAACATGATAATGCCAGACCACATGCAGCATTAATTACAACATCATGGCTGCGTAGGAAAAGAATCCGGGTATTGAAATGACCAGCCTGCAGTCCAGATCTTTCAGTTATAGAGAACATTTGGCGCATCATAAAGAGGAAGGTGCAACAAAGAAAGCCCAAGACAGTTGAACAGTTACAGACTTATATTAGACACGAATGGGACAGCATTCCTATTTCTAAACTTGAGAAACTTGTCTCCTCGGTCCCCAGATGTTTGCAGACTGTTGTAAGAAGAGGAGATGCCTCACGGTGGTGAAAATGGCCTTGACCCAACTTTTTTTGACATTTGTTGACACCATGAAATTTAAAATCAACACATTTTCCCTTAAAATTATACATTTTCTCAGTTTAAACTTTTGACCTGTTATCCATGTTCTATTCCAGGGGTGGCGAACAAGTTAGACACAAAGAGCCAAACTTTTTAACTGTGAGAGTTAAAGAGCCACACCACGTTTACTTAATTTCCCAGTATTAGACATCATCCACTCAGATGACTGGCGGTCACTTATGTGTCAGACACGGCATAAAAAACACCCAACCTGTCAAAATTATTTTAAAATATTATTTATTATTTGTTTTTAATGATCTCTGAAGAATTTGAGTGTGTTTTAAGATTTAAAAAAAAATAATAATAAAAATTTAAAAAACATGAAAAGAGGCAAAGAGCCACAGTATATAGAAATATTATAAGAGGCAAAGAGCCACATTCTTATTGATCAAGAGCCGCATGCGGCTCGAGAGCCACGTGTTCGCCACCCCTGTTCTATTCAGAATAAAATATTGAAATTTGGCACTTCCACAGCATTGCATTCAGTTTTAATTCATAATTTGTCCCAACTTTTTGGAATCCAGTTTGTGGACTGACGGATGGATAAATGGAAGTCTGAATGGATGAGTGGATGAATAGATAAATGGATGGACAGATGGATGGCTGGATGCATGGATAGGTTTATGGCTGGCTGGTGGATGGATACAATTCAAGTGTTATTCGACAGCAGCTTGACATTAATCCCTTTTCGACGGCTTCACCTTTGCCAGTGGAAGGATGAGGAGTAAAAGGTCCTTGAAATTGAAGAAATTGTCCCTAAAACAGAGAATTGCTGAGAGTGGCTCTTGACTTGACTTAACATCGCTGGTCTAGCAGCACTCCAGACCAATGTTTAAAACACTGCTTCAGTCACGATGCTTCAGGATTAATGAGGCATAATTATGATTTCTGAAGCGATAAAGAAGACAGTTTGATGAGACCAATCATAGCCAGTTCTCAACAGATCAAAGGTTCAAACTAGGACTGCAGACATTTTTAAATGTATTATTTAAATAGTCTATCTTGGGTGGAACGGGGAATAGGGTTTAGCACATCCATCTCACAGCAAGAAGGCCCTGAGTTCAACCAAGCTTGGCAAGGACATTTCTCTGTGGAACTTGCATGATTTCCTTGTGCCGGTGTATGTTGGCCCTGTGATGGTCTGGAAATAATCTGTTCACATTGTACCCTACCTGGAATGGTCTCTAGCCTCCCCTTAACATTAATAAAGGACAAAGCAATTCAGAAAAAGGAGATCAGATGGATATTCCATACAGACAGACTGGACCATACTTCAGTGAACACCGGATGAAGGCAGGGTACACCCTGAACAGCTCAACATACCACTCCTCACATTCTCAACTACAGGCAATTTGGAACAGCCAATTAGTGTAATGTACATGTCTTTGGACTGGGGAACCCACACAAGCATGGGTAGAACATGACAACTCTGAGGCGAGAACTCTAACCCAGGACCTTCTTGCTGTGAGTGATAACCACTGTGCCACCCAAATTTATCTTTATTAAAGGGATATGTCTCTCTATCTCTTTCTCGTGCGCGCGTGCTGCGGGCCACACCAACACGATGTGGAATTCAATGCGCTTGACAGACTGCTTTACAAACTCAACTTTAATTTGATTCCTTGAGGGATCGGAATTCCAGGTGAGCTCAAATTCGCCCACATTTATTAAACATTTACTGAATTAAACAACTTTAAAAATAAAAAAACTAAAGCATAATTCCTTCTAAAACTAAAAACTAAAGAGTTAAGCTTCCTTCTGTGTCTATCTGGGAGGCCAGCGGGGCGGGATGTTGAGAGACATCCACTGAGAGAGTAACTAAAACTAAAGCGTTATTCCTTCTCTCTCTCTCTCTCTCTCTCGTGCGCGCGCGCTGCGGGCCACGCCCACAAGACATGAATTCAAAACACATTCCCTGCCCACATTTATTAAACATTTACTGACTTAAACAACTTAAAAAACTTAAAACAAAAAACTAAAGAGTGAAGCTTCCTGCTGTCTCTATCTGGGAGGCCAGCGGGGCGGGATGCTGAAAGACAGCCAGTGAGAGAGCAACTCGCGCGTAGTGTGAAATTTTGATTGGCGGGTTTGAATTTTGAATTTCTTTTCGTAAGAGGGGTTTGTTTCGTATCTCGGGGACGGAAACTCAAGAAAATGTTTTTCGTAACCCGGGGATTTCGTACACAGGGGTCTTCGTAAGTTGGGGCCGACTGTATATCAATTTAGTACTTTAATGTTTGTTTTTTTAATTATTTAACAATCCTATGAAACAAACAAATAAAACACATTTTATGAAAAGAAAAGCACTGCTTAATTTAAGAATACTTTGACAAAATATATTTATTTTATTCTGCCTTGGCTCATAGAGAATTAATGAAATAAATGTAGTAAACAAATAAAGTGACACAACAGGTCAGATTTGGTTAAGTGATGTCACTTTTCCTCAAGTCCCATCACAGACAATTAAACTGAAGGGACTTTGAATGATGATGTTTAGTGTCATGAGACCACTTAGTCTACTCTGCACCATGACACTAAACATCATCATTCAAAGTCCCTTCAGTTTAATTGTCTGTGATGGGACTTGAGGAAAATTTCTAGTCCTACATTCAGAATTTTTAAGCTGCACTGTTTGAAAATCATGTTACACTTATATTCCAAAGTAACAAATAATGACTAAATCTTCATCATGAATGAATGATGCAAGCGGGTCAAGGTTACACACATTTACTCAAAACCTTCCATTAGCGCATTATACACAAATTGACGTTGATCAAGGTACCCACCTGAGGCTCATCACAGCCTAATACAGCCTCAAATAATTCGAGAGGACACGCTGCGCTTATTTTTACTCAGGATTTATAAGATTGGCATAACATTATCAAATGGCGTGGTATGGTGGCATAATGCTTAGCACAGCCGCCTCACAGCAAGGAGGTCCTGAGCTCAAGTTCCAGGCCTGGCGTTTGCATGGTCTCCCTGTGCTTGCATGGGTTTCCCCTCAGACACTCTGGTTTCCTCCCACAGTCCACTCAGGCCCATTAGGCTAACAGACTGTTTCAAATTGCTCCTAGATGTAAATGTGTGAATGGTTGTTTGTGTATTGGCCTTGGAATGCTTCGGTGAGCTGCTCATGGTGTACCCTGCCTTGGCGCAGTGTTGGCTGAGCTAGGCTCCAGCCTCCCTGTGACCCTAGAAGAATTAAGCTTTTCAGCAAATGAGTGATTCACAGTGAAGGACTGGAAAAAATATAGTTTGAACACTTTTGTAAATACATATACTGGTCTTTAAGATTGGTCAAAGAACTGGCAGCAAGAACCATAATCTCAACTCTAAAGCAAAACAAACAAATAAATAAATAAATAGATAAATAACTTGTAGCCACCTTGCAAAAGTGTTTCTCGTCAGGTTTTGTCTTTTTCTGCATACATCTTCATGCTGAAGGGTAACTTGCCACCTTTATCCTTATAGTCTGATTGTACTTATAATTTTTCTGAATATCTGAAAATACATTTTGTTTTCTTACCATCCTATGAAATAATTTGTTGCTTGCAGCCCGTCTGTGTGGTGAAGTAGGCTTGGAAATCAAGATACTTCTTCTTCTTCTTCTTTTACTTTCGGCTGCTCCCTTCAGGGGTCGCCACAGCAAATCATCCGCCTCCACCTCACCCTGTCCTCCGCATCTTCTTTTCTGACTCCAACGACCTTCATGTCTTCCTTCACCACATCCAACAATCTCTTCTTTGGTCTTCCTCGAGGCCTTCTGCCTGGTAGTTCCAACCTCAGCATCCTACTGCCAATATACTCACTATCCCTCCTCTGTACAAGTCCAAACCATCTCAATCTAGCCTCTCTGACTTTGTCTCCAAAATATCTTACGTGGGCTGTCCCTCTGATATACTCATTTCTGATCCTATCCATCCTCGTTACTCCCAGAGAGAACCTCAACATTTTCATCTCCGCTACCTCCAGCTCTGCCTCCTGCCTTTTCCTCAGCGCCACTGTTTCTAAGCCATACAACATCGCTGGCCTCACCACCGTCTTGTACACTTTTCCCTTCATTCTTGCTGACACTCTCCTATCGCACATCACACCGGACACTTTTCTCCAACCATTCCAGCCTGCCTGCACACGCTTCTTCACCTCTTTTTGGAAATCAAGATACAAAGAACTAAAACATTCGGTCTCTATAGTTTTCAGTTAAAGTGGTTGTTTTCCTTTTTTTTTTTTGCCTTTTTCACAATGAGGACTTTTCTTTGAGGGCTCTAAACATATTTTTTAATGAGTACTTTCACATCAAAAACAAAGTTTTGGATATAACCAAAGTTGATTTTTTTTTTTTTTTTTTTAAACGAAAGGGTCGATACTTCAACATTTCATCCAAAAAATGAAAAGATCCAGCCAAACAACACGTTGCTTCATGAAATATAATACCTGCACTTGACAGTCAACAATCGACAAAAGATGGAAGCAACTCTGACTCATTGTGTGTCTCAGTATCCAGGACAGCAGCAGGGTGTGTACTGTTTAGCACGTCGGTCTCACAGCAAGAAGGTCATGGGGGTTCGAGTCCCAGGCGAAAGGGCTTTTCTGTGTGGAGTTTAGATGTTCTCCCCGTGCTTGTGTGGGTTTCCTCCTCGCACTCTGGTTACCTCCCACAGTCCAATGACATGCCCAGTAGGCTGATTGGCAATTCCAAATTGCCCCTACTTATGAATGAGTGTGTTTATCTCAGATATTTGCAAACCCCAATGAGTACCAGGATAATGTTGACAAGATGTCACCTACGTCTGAACCGGATATGTCTTTGTCAAGAGAGAGACTGATACAGGAACAGAAAGATGATCCTGAAGCCTCTCTTTGATGCTGCCCTGCCAGAAGAGGTGTTGGCTAAAGCCCCCATTGACTATGTTCTAGAGCATGGAGTCCTAATGAGGCAATTGGCTCCTAATGAGGAACTCCTTCCTATCAGATCGTCCAGAAATCTTAGAAATTACACACGAGCGCTCTCTCGGAGACCACCTGGACGTTAACTAGACTTATGACAGGATCACAAAACGCTTCTACTGACCAAAGCTCAAATGAGACATACTATATTTTTGCCTGACCTGTCACACATGCCAGATTGTCGGCAAACCAAACCAGAAGATTCCAGCCGCACCTCTCAGGCCCATACCAGCCTGTGAAGAACCATTTAGTAGGGTTATCACCGACTGTGTCAGTTCATTTTCTGTAACCGCTTCATCCTAATTAGGGTCACGGGGAGGCTGGTACCCATCCCAGCCAACTCAGGGCGAGGGCAGAGTACACCCTGGACAGCTCGCCAGGCCATCGTAAGGTGGAAACACGCTGACGGCTTTGCAGCCTACCTGACCTTGCAGTGTCAGATCCTTACTCAAAGCCCTCATGCAACGGACCACATTGAACCCTAGACAACCAAGACATTACGAGACATTGCTAATCTGAATAAATTGCTGCATTGACAGAGTTTGTCGTATTTGCATTACTCCGGCTATCCATCAGCTGATCCGTCACATAAATTATCACATAAAAGTCTCACAGAGGTCCTGAAGGTCAGAAAACAGCTGTGGTGGAGTCTGAACACCTGGAATAAGCAGTGAAGCTCCCAGTGTCCTTCTCCGTGCATTGTGTACCCGAAATTTTCTCTTTTTGTCCCTGTCTGCTTTTCTTCATACACATCCTGACCAAAACAGCCATAGTTACATCCACATGCTTAACAGCATATTGGTTGCCCTTGTCCCACCACAACAGCTCCGCTGATCTGTCAAATCATGAGGCCATAAGATCCATGTTCGATACTGACGTATCTAATACCAAGATATTTTAATTTTAATACCAAGAATATATATAATATAATATATAATATAATATATATAATATATATAATATATTATATAATATATAATATAATATATAATATATATAATATAATATAATATATATAATATAATATATATAATATATATATAATATATATAATATAATACAATATAATATAATATATAATATATAATAATAATAATATATAATATAATAATAATAATACATAATAATATAATATATATAATATAATATAATATAATATAATAATATATATAATATAATATATATAATATAATATAATATAATAATATATATAATATAATATATATAATATAATATAATAATATAATATATAATATATAATATAATATATAAT
>CM045729.1:74326549-74419049 GCA_024760905.1 Plotosus lineatus
TCACGTTAGCAAATTATAAGACTTTAGACCATCAAAAATACAAGATCTTGAGCTAATCCCGGCAGTTTTGGCTATGAGTCAGAAGTTGCAGTGTAACCTAAATAATCCCCCTACTGCTATTTTTGGAAGGTCAGAAGAAACCAGAGCACCTCTGAAAACTTATTCGTTCAGTTGAGCATTTCATGAATAGGCTTTTATTAGATAAAGGAGCAGATCTGGGGGTCTTAGGCATAGAGAGTTCTGGTGAACTGTGATGTTCGGAAGCTGTCGCTGCCTCACTCTACATGCTCACCCAGGTCCATTTGACAGTGGGGTGGCTGATTGCCCACCGGCACAGGGTGCCCTCATGTCTGTCTTCCTTCTGGCTCTCTCTTAATTATGCTGCCATAGCCAGTCATGCCAGAGTCCCTGCTTGCATTCAACAATAATAAATTCTTCTATTTCCATTACACTATTATGAGTATACACTATATAATAACACCCTCCCTCTCCCCCCTGTTTTTGTACACATCCTTCTGCTGAGATGCCGGTGATCCTGGTCCTCCTGCTTTCTTAGTCCTGTGGTCTGTCCTGGTGTGCTAATACCGGCTGGAGTTCGAATTTTGGAAGCCCCTCCTTCCTGCTGATTAAGTTCTATATGAACTTAGATGGACACTCAGACTGTTGATATAAAGTCTTTTGCCTCGAATTATTTAGGACTTAGACTTGTTGTGTAACAATCAGGACTACACTGTCTACATTTTGTACCTTTATAATTTCACCCAAATGAGGATGGGTTTCCTTTATGTTCTCGGTTCCTCTCAAGATTTCTTCCTCGCATCTACTTGAGGGAGTTTTTCCTTGCCACCGTTGCCACAGGCTTTCTCATTAGGGATGTGTAGGGATTATCGAAAATGTTTTGAAATAATTTTATGCTTTGAAAGCATCTACTTGTATTTTGTAAAGCTGCTTTGCGACAATATCAGTTGTAAATAGCGCAATACAAATAAAACTGAATTGAACTGAATTACAGTGGTACCTCACCTTACGATAGTCCCAGTAAACGAAAAATCCAGGTTACGAAAAGCATTTTCTAAATTTTTTTGTCTCTGTATACGAAACAAGTTCTCCTTACGAAACGAGCCAAACGCGCCAGTCAAACAGTAAAACAATGCACGGGCTGCTTTCCCATTGACTATCTTCCAACATCCCGCCCCGCTGGCCTCCCATTGGCTAGGTGGGATGACACAGCTCCCTCCCATTGGCTATCTTCCAACAGCCCGTCCCGCTGGCCTCCCATTGGCTAGGAGGGATGACGCAGCTCCCTCCCATTGGCTATTATGGAGCTGCATCTCCCACTGTTTTTTGACTCAGGCTTTTAACCTTCCATAAACATTTGTAAGATTATAACTCTGCTAAGAAGACATGGTCAACACACGCGCACACACGCACACATGCCCACACTCACACACACACACACACACATACGCACGTGTACGCGTCGGTGCAAGTGAAAAGAGGAAGCGGGCTCGTGATATCACAAAGGAATATGGCTAAACCCATCTACCATCGGTACAATATTGAAGCAGAAGGCGGTCTTAGGGCCTTGGAACAAATCATGTAAAATGATGTTCTTCTTCTTTTCCTTTCGGCTTTTCCCTTCAGGGGTCACCACAGCGAATCATCTACCTCCATCTCACCCTATCCTTTGCATCTTCTTCTCTTACACCAACGACCTTCATGTCCTCCTTCACCACATCCATGAATCGTCTCTTTGGTCTTCCTCTAGACCTTTTGCCTGGTAGTTCCAGCCTCAGCATCCTATTACGAAAAATCCAGATTATGAAAAAGACTCTGGAACGGATTAATTTCGTAAGGTGAGGTACCACTGTATTACGAAGCTCTGTGACAATTCCCAAACAACCATGTGGCGTATCCTAATCCTAAGTACCTACTACTTAACTCGTACTGTAGAACATTCTATGTGTATACAAGCAATTAGCAGAGGTGTGCAAAGTTCACATACTGTTTTCTCAAATAATAGTTAGATAGTTGTATAAAAACAGGCTTGGAAAAGTGGAATCACCGATTCAATTTCTTTGCACAAGTAAAATCAAAGAAGTACAGCCTCGGAAATGTATTTGGAGTATAAAACCAACAAGTATCGCCACCGAAAACTAATTAAACCCTTCACCACCTACTCACTTGGGTCTGCTCGCTTGTGCAGCCAAAATAATTGATTTCCGGAATATTCTATATAATTTACACCACTTTCAAAAAGGACATTTCCAGAAGCAATGAGATGTCCTGTTTTTTTTTTTTTGTTTTTTTTATCCCTGTATTTATTTATTTATTAATTTACTCATTACTTCATTCGTTTCCTGATTAGGGTCACATGGAGCTGGCGACCATCTCAGCTGACTCTGGGAGAGGGCGGGGTACACCCTGCACAGCTCTCCAAACAACTGCATGGCCAACACACATCAGAATCTGAATAAAATACTGTATTAATCCCAGAGGAAATCGTGTAAATACAACAATCACAGTCACTCTCACAACTAGGGCTGAGCTAGAACAGCCGATCAGCCTAGTGTGCATGTTTTTTTGACTGTGGGAGGAAGCCAGAGTACTTGAAGAAAACCCACGCCAACACAGGGAAAAGATGCAAACCACAAATAAATGCAACACACCCTGAAATCAAACCCAGGTCTTCTTACAGTGAGGTGAACATGCTAACCATTACGCCATCGCTAGTCCATTGCAAGTTATCTTAGTATTTTTTTTTTTTTTTTTACTGATACCCATTTACATGGCTGGGTGGACAGAGGCACACTTGTGGTTAAGACCTTGCAGAGGGGTCTAATCACAATGGTGGTCTTACGGGGATTCAGAGTCACAAGCTTCTGGTCATGAGCCTCGCACCCTAAGCACTACACCACTGTGTATCGTATTTATTTATTTGTTTGTTTATTTATTTATTTTGTTAGTTTTTCCTGAATTCAGTATAAAATTAAGCACTCAAAATTAGCACAGTCACTTACAGTCCATGACGATGAGTACAGTACTTTGGATAAATTCTGACATATTGGACCACCATTTTACCTTTGATCCAGATGTTTCCAGATTACACATACTCACATATTCCAGGAAATAAACACGGAATCTGCAATGGCAGAAGTGTTCACACTTTTCATGATACTAACATTTGTACACTTCCAGAGACACCACTTGGATGCTGTAAAAACCAGTTTCACTTCAGTCTGCCAATTTTTATTTTTTTTAATTTTCCATCAAGAGAGATCTTCTTCTTCGGTTATTCAGAGGCTGTAGTTGAATTATGGGATAGTATCGTGTGGCATATTTGATACTACGGATGCCATCAGTACTCTTAGACTACAATTAATTGCAGACACTGTGCATACTGCATTTTGCATTTTACTAATAATACGAAATTATGCTTAATGGGATGCCGCCACTGATTTTGTCACACTGACAGTCACCTGATTACTAATCACACACACTTGAAGACAGTCCCGACCATGCCCCATGCAGTATTTAAGAGCCTAATTTTTATCTTACAAAGTAAGGCTCTGTGTATCTTTACTGAATTCCCAAAGCCTTTAATTCTATGTTGTTGTTCTGCTGTGACTTTGTTCTGCTGACCGTTTGTGGTTTTGAATTCTGCTCCAGTGTTGATGTTTGCGGATCAATTGACCCTTTGCATGTTTTTCATTCATGTATTCAATTTCTGAACCGCTTAATCCCAAGTAGGATTGTGGGGAGGCTGGCGCCCATTTCAGCAGACAGTACACCCTGGACAGCTCACCAGGCTATCACAAGGCAGAAACATGTTGACGGCTATACAGCTACTCTTGACAAGAGTCAGCAATGGTTCTTTTACATCAACCTCTCACCACAGACAGTGAGACACATGGCTGGCCTTTGATAACCCAGTTAGCTGCACCTTGGGGGGGGGGGGGGTTAAGTGACAACCCACTTATAGTGGGGCTTGAACCCCCAATCTTGAGATGAGTAATCCAGCACCCTACCAACAGGCCACAACTACCCCTGCATGTTTTTTTGGATCATGTTTATTTTTTAAATTGAGGTTTAGAATTGTTTTCCAGTGTTTTTAAGAAAAATCCAAACTACATTTGCCTCCATCAATTCTTATTTTTTTTATAATAATTAATCTGAACTGGGTGAATCATTTCCTGTCATTTTTGAATCCAGTGAAAATATATAAAATCAGTTTATTGAAAGCAACCTGATGGATTGCTATTCTAAGAGTCTGTTGAAAGGCACTAAACTGGGGGGAAAACACAATCAAAAAAGATCAAAATATACAAAAATATGTGGTACAGTGGTTTAGTGAGCAGCACACCCACCTCACATCAAGAAGGTCCTGGGTTCTATTGACAGGCCCGTGCATTTCTGTGTGAGGTTTAATGCTTTCTCCCTGCTTGTGCGAGTTTCCTCTCATAATTCCTAGACATGCACATCAGGCTAATTGGCTGTGTGAGTATGAATGATCATGTGTATGCGATGGCCCTACAATGGTCTGGCGAGCTGTTCAGGACGAACACCAACTTTGCCCAAATGTTGGCTGAGATAGGAAACAGCGCCGCAATCCTAGTAAGACTAAGCAGTTTGTCGAATGAATGAGTGAGAAAGTACGTGAGTGAAATTATTAACTGATAGGAAAATGAATTAAATGACGAACTATAGTTTAATTCATTCCATCACAATGGATTTAATATGAAGCACTTGGAAAAATCCCATTTCCCATCTTTGTTTCATTCAGACTTCATTCATATCATATTTTTTTTGTTGTTGTTTTTGTTTTTTTCTTCAATTGTACAGCGGTAACCCAGAATACCACACAGGGCATGACTGGCATTACTTTTACAGTCTCAGAGACTGTGGCAGGGACATATCTGCACAGTGTCAGGTAACGTCAAATCTATCAGTTTAGTAATGTGTCAGAGAGACCCTCAAAAACGAAAAGTAAAAAAATCAGGCACAGATCAAAGCTTCAGTGCTTCCCCTGTGTGTGGAGGTGTGTGTGTGTGTGTGTGTGTGTGTGTGTGTGTGTGTGTGTGTGTGTGTGTGTGTGTGTGTGTCAGTGTACATATTTGAGTGCGAGCTCTGTGTAAGGTGATAAGCCTTGTATAGTGATTTCCTGGCTATTCCGTGACAACAGCTGTTGGCTGAAGACAGCCTGCAATTCAGGGTAAACAAAATTAAAATGATGGGAAGACCGACAAGCAGAGTTTGTAAGCACATTTCAAGCTTAACGAAATTATATAATCAGTTAGTTAGATGTTTCTGTTATTCAAAACATCTTCTCAATCGTGTTTAGCTCCTGATTTCATACTTCCTTTTCTTTTCTTACATACAGTGCGCAGTCATTCTTTCTTTTGATTCGCATATGGAAAAGAGGTGAAGAAGCGTGTGCAGGCAGGTTGGAATGGTTGGAGAAAAGTATCCGGTGTGATGTGTGATAGGAAGGTATCTGCAAGAATGAAGGGAAAAGTGTACAGGACTGTGATGAGGCCAGCGATGTTGTATGGTTTAGAAACAGTGGCTCTGGGGAAAAGACAGGATGCAGAGGTGGAGGTAGCAGAGATGAAAATGTTGAGGTTCTCTTTGGAAGTAACGAGGATGGATAGGATCAGGAATGAGCACATCAGAGGGACAGCACATGTAAGACGTTTTGGAGACAAAGTCAGAGAGGCTAGATTTAGATGGTTTGGACATGTACAGAGGAGGGATAGTGAGTATATTGGTAATAGGATGCTGAAGCTGGAACTACCAGGCAGAAGACCTAGAGGAAGACCAAAGAGATGATTCATGGATGTGGTGAAGGACGACATGAAGGTCGTTGGTGTAAGAGAAGAAGATGCAAAGGATAGGGTGAGATGGAGGCAGATGATTCGCTGTGGCGACCCCTGAAGGGAAAAGCCGAAAGGAAAAGAAGAAGTGCACTCTGAAATAATCATGACTAAATAATTTCAGGGAAAAGAGAAAGGAAAACAATATTCTGTATACCTTTATTACATCTGAGGCTCAATTATTAATGAATTATCTGAAGCTAAACGGAATTCATAGCGCATAATTAAAAGTACTGTTGTTGACTGTTAAAAATCTGGCAAAAACAACTCCTGAGTGGTACAACAAGGCGTACAAGCCATCCGCAGCCAGATGTCCATGGAAGCTAATTGGCCGAGCTCTCATGGACATCTCATGGGCATCTGTGAGCTCATTTGTACAAAAGGGATGGATAGCGCTTTCCCTCTGAATGTCTTAAGCCACCCCCAAATGTACATGCACAGCAGTTCATAAAGATGTTGAGGGCAGCATCCCTGTCAAAGAGGGGGCTCATGCCCGCTTATGCACCTCCGTACTTGATGGTGGTCAAATGTAAGGTGAAGCCGATATTGGATGAGAAGGAATTGGCTACGGCAAAATTAGTGGATAAAAAAACAGAAGAAAATACACACTCAAAAAAAATCTTTCAACACAACTTGCTATTCCTAGTTTTACAAAGTTATAATTAATTGAAGAATTTTACACTGAAGGCAATGTGGATGTCAGCAAATAATCAATTTAGTGACACCCATCAAGCACTGAAGTGTATATAATTAAAATAAGTATATAGTTTTTTATATACAAAAAACAAACAAACTTAAATGAGATTTTTTTTTTTATTATTTATTTTTCTATTTCAAATCATTGTAGTAATCGTGCTGGCTGCTTGAGTCTCAGTCACAATCTGAAAATTTGATTCAGGCATTATCCACTCAGAATAAGGATTTTTAATCCTGAGAAACTTGACCAGTTAGAAGGCACCAATACTGTGTAGCCTATGATCATTTATATACTGTATTCGACGTAATAAGTGCCCAAGGTGCTTTAAAAATTGGAGTGGGTGGGTACTTATTAAAATATTAATGGAACGGTAAGTGCTTATTACCATCGACGTGAAAAACATGAATAATAACAGAACAATAAAAGAGTTTTACTGGTATTTGTATTATTCATTTTGTGGTATCAAACAAGCTACTTACATGAAAGCTGAAAATAAAGAGAAAACTGCATTTTTTTTTTAAAGATCCCTTACTTTTCCCCTCCCGGTCTTCTTCTTGTCCTTTCGGCTGTTTCCTGAAACATTTTCCCAGAAGCAAAATCGAGCAAATCAAAACTAATATCAACTTTAGCACATGTCCAGGAAGGTCCGTAAATTTATGAAGTTAGTGAGCAGGAGAATCGGGTGAAAAATACTCGTCATCACTTTCTGATTGGTCTATATCTGGCTCATTGCTCCATTCGTTCAGCGCATCCCATAGTTTTGCTGTAGCAGTTTCTAATGGTTCATCGGTTGTTGGACATTTACCAAGAGAACAGCAAAATATTTTCCTGTTTTTTAAAGCATGGCAGAACAATCAAATATGTTATTACTGATGAACATTATAAACATTCCCCAGTTTCAGGGGGTCCTCAAATATCGTGTAAACTCACTTTTACAGGCAGTGAATGCCTCATTTTTTGGTTACAGAGACTGATCGAATAAAATTGGTAAGTTTGATTTACGATTTTGCTTCCAGTACACATGGGCTATTATTACACGTAAGCTCAAAAACATGGGGGGGGGCTTATTGGAGCGGGGCGCTTATTAAGTCAAATACGGTATTCTTCTTTGTGGTTTGTTTTTTTATATACAGTATTTAATCATTTAAGTGTACAGACATGATTATTGAGTGCACTGTATATAATAAAAGAAAGCAGGAGCACAAACACCATTATGGGGATGTTTTCAATAATAAAACAGACATGTATATGCAACAAAGTGAACAGGAATTTCTTCCAAGTGTCTTACATTGCCCTGTGATTCAGCAGGAGTGGCAATTCGAAAAAATACAGCTTGCTGGTTTAATACATAATGGAGGAAATATGTGTCAGCCTGGTTGGTAGAGGACCAAGTAGCAGAATTAACCAGCTAATAGCCTAATGTTCACCCACTACATAATTCTGAAAAATGATTAAAAAAAAGCGATCAACGGGCTGACAGGGGAATTCGAGGGGCAATGATTAGTCTCAATCAACATATTTTTGAAAATGTGCACTATTTCACAAACTCTCATTAGAGGGTGGGGGACTGAGGGAGGTGGATGCTGATTATCTCTGCTTAGACAGTGTTAACATTCAACAAACAGCTTTATGAAGCAAAGAAATACCAAACCGTTGCCTCTACATCTGCATGGGCCTTGCAAGGTTCAGGATTATTTTAACCAGTACGTGGTATTTCAAGCCATATTAAATCCATTTATTTCTTTTTTATAAAAATGGTAATTCTTTTGATATTATGTTTTATAATAGTACTGCATAAACTTATATATCAATTAAAAAACAGTACATTTACAAAGAACTCATCAATCTTTCGAAGGGCAGTGGTGGCCTCGTCGCATAGGGCGCTGGATCGCTGATCCTAAGGTTGGGGGTTGGAGTCCCACTCTCCACAAGATTGTCACTGTTCCTGCAGTGCAGCTAACTGGGTTATCAAAGGCCGGCCATATCTCTCACGGTCTATGGTGTGAGGCATGTAAAAGAACCATTACTGACTTTCGACAAGACAAGCTGCAAAGCCGTCAGTATGTTTCCGACCTGCGATGGCCTGGTGAGCTGTCCAGGGTGTACTCTGCCCACGCCCGTAGTCGACTGGGATGGGCGCCAGACTCCCCGTGACCCTAATTAGGATTAAGCGGTTACAGAAAATGAATGATGATGATGATCAATCTTTCATTCATTTGATACCACTTAAACTTACCAAGGTCACCGGGAGTTTGGAGCCTATATCAGCCAGGGTACACTCTGAGAAGCTCATCAGTCCATCGCCGGGCAACACACATTCCACCCCGTACACTCACACAGGGCAACCGAGAACATCCAATTAACCAAATGCATGTATATTGACTCAGAAGAAACCCACACAACCACAAAAATAACATGCAAGGCCACACAGAAAAGCCCTCACCAAGCCCAGGGCTTAAATATAGGACCCTCTTGCTGTGAGGAAGACATGCTAACCACGACACCACCATGCCGGCCTTTTAAAAAACTAAATCTAAATAGATGTTGTTTGGTTTTTTTTTGTTTTTTTGGGCGTGGTCGTCTAAAATTACCATCATGTTCCACAGTAGAACTAATGGTGTCTTGTGCAACATAATGAGTGCATGTACAGTGAAATGTCGTTTTTATTCTGCATAACCATGTTTAGAGCTGAACAAAAATATACCCTCTTTTTTCAGCATGGTGCCTCTCAGGAATCAAGAGCTTCAGGGTTACCACTCTTCTCCTCTTGAGAGCTTCGACTGCCAACCAACATTACATGCGTGTGGGGGTTTCAAACACAAGCTAGCAGATGAAACATCTAATATCTCTCTCGCTAAAGGCATAGAGCTCCAGTGTGATGTTTCCTGACACCCCCCATATTGCTTCTGTCAAGGCTTTCTACATATTCAGAGCCCGGCACATCCGTCTCATGCCAGCCGTCAAATTTGGCATTGATTTCTGCCATGGAAAATTATACTTTGTTAAATCTAGTTTCTGACTGTGGAATGGGCTATGGGGAGGTACAGAACCTGATATATCTGTTTGAGTCACATACGATGGCTGTATTGTCATAAGCAGCTGAATCTGGAGATACTAGGTGCTTGTGTGGTGTGCTATCAAGGTAAAGTAACTGCCGTTGGCCAAAGGTTACTGTGACCCTCACTGGCAAAAAAAAAAAAAAAAAACCCGGAAATGCTCGGCCTACTCGTGCGTAATACTTGCTGGAACAACTTTCTACCGAGTAGGAAAAAAGCGGCGAGAACGTCATGTTCTGTCTTTGTAACTGGAAGTGGGACACTTTTACCCTAAATGAAATTCACACACATACTGTACTGTGCAGTAACAGTGGGTGGGATGTGTGAGCCAGTGTCCCTAAGTTAAAGCAGAAAAAAACACACCAGTCATTTCAGACAGCTGAGTGAGCAGTCCACTCTAAATTCACTCAATTGTTCCGGAATAAATTAGCTCAGGAGTGATTATTGACCTCCTGGGATGTTAGCGGAAGATTACGCACAGTTTAATCTGGTGAAGCTGACAAAAGAGGTCTGAAATGATTACGGGATTTTGCATTGTTACACGTGATATCAGTAGCATGTAGCTTTACGGAATCAATAGGATGATGTTTTTCAAAGGCTTGCGTTACCTTAATAAACTATCCCAGAGATGGAAGTGATGATAAATTAGCCAGACAGAAAACAAATGCTTTTTTTTTTCAGCAATTTGTGTAGCAGCTCAGAGTTGCTAATTAGTCATGTGACAGCAACACAATGCAAAATGCAAGTACAGGTCAGGAGCTTCAGTTAACGTTCACATCAACATCAGAAAGGGAAAAGAATGGACCAAAGAGACTTCGATGTCCACAATCTCTGTAATTCAAAAGAGCATGGAGTTCCACAAGTTAGGACCACAATTTGAGCAAGAAAGATACACTTGAAGCACAATGGGAGTAAAAGAAAGGAGGCAGGGTGCAGCCAAGAGATTAAAATATGAAGGAATCGCCTACAATGGTGCATCAAGGTCTAATACGCTCTGTTAAGCTTTATGTTCTACTACAATCCCCACATTCTTCTACAACTAGTATTAAAACATAAATTATAATAATTGTGGTTACATTTTTGAAAGTAATTTCATCACAATCATCACAATTCCACTAAGTACCCTTCAGACCATGACGAGTCCATGCCATGACACCCCTCCCCCATTGCTCATCACAATTATCTCAATTCATAGACATCATGGACAGTGTGGCCCCAGTGTAAACCCAGGGTCAGCTTGCTATGGTGATTTTCCGTGTAATATTGTTTCAAGAAAAATTGCTCCCTGTTTAACAAGCCACCAGAGACAATTCCAGACTTGGGAACTCATTGTCATTCAGTTCAGTTCATCTTCTGTAACTGCTTAATTCTAATTAGGGTTATGGGCAGGCTGACTCCCATCCCAGCCGACTCCGGGCGAGGGCAGAGTACACCTTGGACAGCTTGCCAGGCCAATGCAGGGCAGAAACATGCTGATGGCTTTGCAGCTACTCTTGTCGAAAGTCAGCAATGGTTCTTTTACATGCCTCACACCGTAGACAGTGAGAGACATGGCTGGCCTTTGATAACCCAGTTAGCTGCACTGGGGGCTCATTGTCATTCATTCACTAATTTTCTGAAACGCTTAATCCTAATTAGGATTGTGGGGAGGCTGGTGCCCACATCAGCCAACTGTGGGTGAGGGTAGAGTATACCCTAGACAGCTCATCAAGCCATCACAGGACAGAAACACGCTGACGACTATGCAGCCTAGTCTTTACGAAAATCAGCAATGATTCTTTTACGTGAATGTCTCACCATAGACAGTGAGAGCTGGTGAGAGACATGTCCAGCCTTTGATAACCCAGTTAGCTGCACAGGGAGGACAGCAGTGACAACCATTGACAGTGGGGCTTGAACTCCCGACCTTGGGATTGGGCCGCCACTGCCCGGGAACTCATTGTAAATTTATGATTTGGATTCAAAAACTCACAACACAAAATGGCAGAAAAATATGCTAGTATTATACAAATCAATTTGCAACTACAATTATAATTTTTCAATAAACTCGTGGTTCATGCTGACAAAAAAAAACAAAAACAAAAAAAAACAAAAAACAAACAATGTTTACAATTGTAGTGAACAAAAAAGCTTCTGGGACAGTGGTGGCCTGGTGGTATAGGGTGGTGGACCTAATCCTAAAGTTGGGTGTTCAAGTCCAACTCTCCACAAGGTTGTCACTGTCCCCCCAGTGCAGCTAACTGGGTTATCAGAGGCCAGCCATGTCTCTCACTGTCTATGGTGTGAGGCTGTAAAAGAACCACTGCTGACTTTCGTAAAGAGTCGCTGCAAAGCCATCAGTGTGTTTCCGTCCTGCGATGGCCTGGCAAGCTGTCCAGGGTGTACTCTGCCCTTGCCCGGAGTCAGCTGGGATGGGCACCGGCCTCCCCACGACCCTAACTAGGATTAATCGGTTATAGAAAATGAACTGAGAAAAGCTTCTCAAAACATACACCATCATAAAACTCCATCAGGTAATCCTGTCAGCTAGATACGCGAGTCTGAGGCTGCAGTGTCCACAGGCTCAGCCAAACCAGACACTTGAAAGTGTCCCCTAGTAGTTTTACCCAGCTGTGCATTCAGAGAGTGATTATTTGCGTTAATTGTACTGGAGACTTCATATCAGATTTATCTGGGCATACTCCTGTGTCCTCTGTCTGTCAACATGAGGTAAACATGAGGTATGTGCAGAATTGTCTTTCACTGCAAGATATTCGATTTTCCCAGCAGTCCGTGTGAACTCTAGAGGCCATTGCCTGTGAGAATCCCAGGAGAAAAGAAGCTTCAGAAAAACTCAAACCAGCTCGTCGCGCACCAACAGGCCTGATTTTGTGTGTTGCAGTGCATTATGATTAGCTGACATTTTTACAGAAATCTCATTTATAATGGCGTTTACTCGAATACACTGGTAAAGGATAACAGCATAAATAGTAAGGCTTTCTGTTTACAGTGATATATGAGGCGTGTGTAGAGTCACTGCAGGAAGTGTAGGAGGCATTAATTTCAGTGTATCATTCATGAAATTTGCCACTGGCACAAATTCGGCACTTCCTCTCACGTATATAAACTTTGCTTGAAATCATATGGTGAAGAGAAATACTGGTTTTAAAACAGTAGGTTGTTGGGATCATTGGTGGTAACTCGGCGACCACAAAAAAAAAAAAATCCTCTATGAATAGCCTGTGACAGTAATTGGCTGTTTCGCAGTGATAGATTAATAATGACAAGTCATGATCTATATTATTGTGTGAGGTTCGAGTTTTAGAAGTATGGAGTACAGATTTAAGAGGAACAATCTTACTTTCTCTGCATATCAATGCCCAACTCAGTGCAGATAACAAAGCAAAGGGTGAAAGCAGGGTACCCCCTGAACACCGCGCCAGAACATCGCAAGTCAACACACAGCCATGTACACCAAGGGACAATCTGAAATGGGAAATAAGCCTAGCTGCATTGTCTTTTGAGTGTGGCAGGAAACTAGAGCACCCAGTAGAAACTCAGGCATGCATGAGGAGAACATGCAAACTCCATACAAAAGACCTCTCCAAGCCTAGGACTCCAAGTTTCTTGATGTGAGTCTGTGGTGCTAACCACCACCGCACCAGTGTGCCAGCCAAGCTTTACGTGAAGCGTAAAAATTTAAAATGTGGTCATTCTTCCCTTTGTAATTTCACGAATGACATTGTAACAGATATTCAGTTGCTTCATCTGAGTACATCAGGGGGACAGCACATGTAAGCTGCTTTGGAGACAAAGTCAGAGAAGCTAGATTGAGATGGTTTGGACATGTACAGAAGAGGTATAGTGAGTACATTGGTAGTAGGATGCCGAGGTTGGAACTACCGGGGAGAAGGTCTAGAGGAAGACCAAAGAGAAGATTAATGGTTGTGGTGATGGAGGACATGAAGGTAGTTGGCGTAAGAGAAGAAGATGCAGAGGATAGGGTGAGATGGAGGCAGATGATTCGCTGTGGCGACCCCTGAAGGGAACAACCGAAAGGGGAAAAAAAAAAGAAGATTCAGCTGCTTCATCTCAATTTACCCTCGTGTCACCTCTATCTCTCTCCTTTAAAAATTTATTCTCTGTAGGGACATTGGTGGCTTAGCGGTTACTGCGGTGTGTTACTGAACCAAAGGTCAGCAGTTCCGCTCCCACTATCACTACTGTTGGGACCTTCAGTGAGGCCCTTAACCATCAATTGCATAATTGTGTATATATATATATATATATATATATATATATATATATATATATTTATTTATACATATATATATATATATATATATATATATATATATATATATATCTTTTTCTCCTTTCGGCTTTTCCCTTCAGGGGTCGCCACAGCGAATCATCTGCCTCCATCTCACCCTACCCGTTGCATCTTCTTCTCTTATACCAGCTATCTTCATGTCCTGCTTCACTACATCCATGGATCGTCTCTTTGGTCTTCCTCTGGGCCTTCTGCCTGGTAATTCCAACCTCAGCATCCTACTACCAATATACTCACTATCCCTCCTCTGTACATGTCCAAACCATCTCAATCTAGCCTCTCTGACTTTGGCTCCAAAACGTCTTACATGTGCTGTCCCTCTGATGTGCTCATTCCAGATCCTATCCATCCTCGTTACTCCCAAAGTGAACCTCAACATTTTCATCTCTGCTACCTCCAACTCTGCCTCCTGTCTTTTCCCCAGTGCCACTGTTTCTAAACCATACAACATCGCTGGCCTCGTCACCGTCTTGTACACTTTTCCTTTCATTCTTGCCGATACCCTCCTATCACACATCACACCGGACACTTTTCTCCAACTATTCCAACCTGCCTGCACACGCTTCTTCACCTCTTTTCCACACTCTCCACTCCTCTGGATTGTTGACCCGAAGTACTTAAAATCCTCCACCTTCTTTATTTCTTCTCCCTGTAACCTCACCGTTCCTCTTGGGTCCTTGTCATTCACACACATGTATTCTGTTTTACAGAGGCTAACCTTCAGTCCCCTCCTTTCCAGGGCAGACCTCCACCTCTCTAGATTTTCCTGCACTTGTTCTCTGCTCTCACTACAGATCACAATGTCACCTGCAAACATCATAGTATATATATATAAAACAGTTCATTGTAAGTTGCTCTGGACAAAAGTCCAGTCTGGACAAATGCTGTGACTGTAAAAAAAAAAAAAAAAAAAAAAATGTAGGAAAGTGTGTCAGAGCTGTGAGCCTTATTATATTCACTACTTAGATGCCAGAAACATTTCAGGGGTCAGTCTTAAATTGTCGGTTAGCCTAATGTGTAAAGTGTTGCATTAATCATGACAGAAAGAAAACAACAAATTTGTATTACAACCGTTGTCCTACAGTCCAAAAAATGCACATTAGGCTAACTGGCTGTTCCAAATTGCCCCTGGGTATGAATGTGAGTGTGCATGTTGGTCTATTCAGCTGTTCTTTGACCCTTGACCATAAGGGAATTAAGTATTTCAGCTAATGAATGAGTGATGAGTGAGAATAACAATAACAACAATAATAATAATAATAATAATAAATATATCCCTACAATGGCCTAGCGAGCTGTACAGGTTATACCCCGCCCTCACCCAGAGCCTCCCCACGACCCTAATTAGGATCAAACGGTTCAGAAATCGAATGAATGAATAGATAATAAATATATTATGTAAACACGTCCAGTGCAGCAAGCTGAGTTGTCATATGCCAGCCATGTCTCTCACTGTCTGTGGTGACAGGCATATAAAAGAACCGTTGCTGTCATTCATAAAGAGTAGGCCCGATGGATTGCCGTCAGCTCGTTTCTGCTCTGCAATGGTTTGTCAAGCTGTTCAGGGTGTACCCTGCCCTGCACCGGAGTCGGCTGAGATGGGCACCAGCCTCCCTAGACTCTAACTACGATTAAGAAAATGATGAATGATATTATATACATGATGTAGAAATGCTTTCTCACACTACTTATTAACAACTTGAACAAGAGCTATACTTCTCATACATAATCTCTGAGAAACAGATGGCTTTTAAAATTTCTGCTGTCATCCTTAACCTCGGTGAATAATGTATTAATCAGGAAATTTGAATTGACTCTAAGGCTCCATGTGATCGCATGCATACACAAACATCTTGCGTACAGCTGTAAAAAATGTGTTATTGTACCGTGGTTGCCTTTTATTAAATAATTAATGATTAATCTAATTAAACACACTCTTTGTCATGTCAAGCTGTCACATGGTTTTAGAGTGTTATTGCCATGGAATCAAATAAATGCTCAGCTTGCTGAGTGTTTCCAGCCAACATACATCGGCAAATAAAGCATGGCATGTTTTCTTCAAATCTGAGGCAGACATTCAGGAAATGAAGCAGCAGCTACAGCCACCAGTTGATGAGCTACCATCAAAAAAATATAATGAATGATCATCATATTCATTTCTGGTCATTTTGCTACAAATTGCATGCGATGTTTCAGACTTTGGGTTCTTTGCGTTTTCCTAAGAAATATCCTTACATCCTCCACAGATAATCGAAAACAGGAAATAAATGGATTTTAAACTTGGTTTCTACAGCATGTATCAAACACAATGCTATTAATATCGATATATTAATATATTAATATATTAATATTAATAAGAAATAATATTCTGGTGAATAAATAAACCGGTTTTTCCCCTTTTCCCTCCAGAATAATCATATATTCCTGTGAGTGTGAAATCCTGGCTGAACAGATGTGAAGAAAGACTCGTAGACCGAGTGAATGGTGTGTGGACAGACAACACAACCTCCATGTCTGTTGATAAAAAGAAGGTGTGAAGGAGTAGCATAGGAAAAGATGGAAACAAATACTGTCTCTGTTTTAGGAAATTAAAAATATAAGCAACACAAAAATGCATTGGTTGAAAGCCGTTATTTAAATAATATATAATTACAGAGTAGTTCTTTCAGTGGCATAACCTCTGCTATCAATAGTAGCCCTGTAATACACAATGCAAATAATACAAAATAAAATAAATAATACAAATATAAAAATATACAGGGATCTCGCACTTTCCGTAGTTAATTGGGACTGAGATCCCCCGCAACCACCGAATTCTGCGAAGTAAGATCAAACGCTCACCCCCATGACTGACGTATTGTATATGTACATGTGTACTGTATATAATATCAATAAATACAGACGCTACCTGACTTGCGTTTTTAATTGGTTCCGGATGGCCAAACGCAAGTTGAAAGTGAACGCAAGTTGTTACAGTGACGTATGACGTATGGCATGTGACATATGACACTCAAACTGTCCTATACATCCATAAATACCATCACCGTATCTCATAAAACACCCCTAAATCAATTATTATAAACATAACATTGTAAAATAATATCAAATATATCAAATGATATCAACATTAATTTCAAATAAGTCACTTATTTATACCGAGTCACTTTACATGAAGTTTGAAGCAACCAATCAACGCTTACAATATGTGAGGTGCTCAATACCAAAAGTAGTGTACTTGCAAAAGTAGTGTACTTGCTGTGGGTTATATGGACTTCCGGTCTTTCAAGTGCACAAGGGTGCCGTTGAACTCATTTAGAACACAGCCTGCACTGATGCAGTCTCCCAGCAAAGCGGAGAGTTCTTTCTTTTGTGTAAGTAAGTAAACTTTATTCAAGATATGCACAAAGAACAAGTACAAATCCTAATGAATATTAATATAAAAATAAGTATACACTCTTAGGATTCTGCTAAAAGATAATAAATATAAAGATTGTGCCAATCTGAGCAGATAGTTAATTCATCTCTGTGTTTGAGACTTGCACCCATGCTAGTAGGATTACACTTCTGACCAACCATATTTGCTTTACAGGGTTACAACAGTCCACAAAACAGTGAAAACACAAAGATCACAGAGACGACGTCTTAACATAAGGGTAACACGCTATATAACTGAGATATATAGAGTGTGTGTGTGTATATATGTGTGTATAAATATATATACACACACACACACACACACACACACACACACACACACTCAGTCTGTAGTTTGTAAACAATGAATGCAGCGTCATTACATTAGCGTACTACGTAGATAGTCTAAACTGAAGATTTGACTTTTTTTTTTTTTTTTTTAAAACCGTAAAATCGAAAAAACATAAAACGGATGAACATAAGTCAGGGAGCGTCTATACAGTGCTATAAATGCTTATAATAACAATGGAACATGAAAAAATAATGAATAAGATGTAAATAAAATATAAATACACACATATACATCAGTAGGGGGTGCAAAAATAGATACAAATACATACGCATACGCATGCAGATGCGCACGTCACATAAAAGTGTAAGTAGTTTTGATGGGGGGTTTTGGGTTGTATTTTGTTTTGTGTTTGCTTGGGGTTTTTTATGCATAATTGGTCTCGTTTTGTGGCATTATCCCTAACTTTTCCCCCTATTCTTCCTTAATTTCCTTATTTTTTAATTCAATGAATATTTTTTTAAAAACTGCGATGCACTGAGGCCGCATGAATTGAAGCGTGAAGTAGCGAGGGATCCCTGTATATGAATGCGTATCATATCATATATAAATAATACTCACTCACTCATTTGCCAAACCGACTACTGATACTAGAATCACGTGAAGGGTGTCTTGACTGACACTGGGCGAAGGCAGGGTATACCCTGAACGGTTCATCAGATCATCCAAGGACACTTCATTCACATCATTCACGCTTACACCGAGGAGCAATTTGGAACAGTCAATCAACCTAATGTACATATCTTTTGGTTGTGGGAGGAAACCAGATTACCCAGAGGAAACCCATACAAGCATGGGGAGAACATGCAAACTCCACACAAACAACTGAGCCCGGAACTCAAACTCAAAGACCTTCTTGGTGTGGAGTGGACATGCTAACCACCATGCCATGACAACCATAACTAATACTAGTTTTTATTATTATTACATAATAATCATAAAAAACAGAAATTTACATTGTCCAGACACTCTACTATATATCGTGTTAGTAATATAAGTTGTTCTCGTCCTCTTAAATGTAAACCGCTGTTATCTTTTACTGCCGTTGGAATGCAATTTTTTCCATCTAATTTTCAGCCCTGTTTCCAGCTAACTGCCCAAAGTGCTGAGTCCACTTTATATGCAGCATACAAAGTTCAGCTTTGGGGCTGTAACGTTCTGTCATGCAGGAAAATAATCTAATGTGTTGTTGCAAATTGTCCCTCGCTTTTTCAGCCTTGCTCATTTCCACCAATGCTTTACGACTATCGACAGAAGTAAATGCCGCGAGCCCTCTGCTCTCACCCCTATCTCATACAAAACACACCTGCGCACACAAACGCATAACATTAATCATAGCCTCCTGTAATATTCGAGATAGTGCCGACCCATTGGGATGTTGTAATTACAGGCGGAACAGAATGTCACTCCACTCGGCTGTACTGGTGATAGATCACTCACAGCCATTATATAAATGCTGATTCCCATCAACACGGCCATTCGCTGTGAGCTGCACTGACTCACCACTGCAACACTTCATCAAAACCATGCACTCTGATTCGCTGATGGAAATCGAGCTGCATTTTTAACTCATAGTGCAGACACAGGTAGGGAATATAATCTGGAAATATCTGGAAATATAATAAACCCAGAGAAAATAATTCGTTTTTGTTATTAATGCAAATATGACACAATGAGATAACTGCCGAGTTTGATACAGTGGCCATAATATACTATTCGTTCATTTATTCATTCGTTTTTTTAAGATAAGATAAGATACAGCTTTATTAATCTCACAATGGAGAAATTCACTGTTACAGGCTCTTGAGGTACCATCAGTAGGGGGTGCAAAACCACTTAATCGTAATAATGGTCACGGGGAGGCTGGCGCACCACCCTGGGCATCGCAGGGCAGAACCAAGGTGACGACAATCGATTGGTCTACTCTTTATGAATGACACCAACAGTTCTTTCACAAGCCTCCTCACCACAGTCCGTGAGTGACCTGGTTGGCTTTGTTAACCCAGCTAGCTGCACTGGGGGTATTTACATAATATAGATTATTATTATTATTATTACTGTATTATTATTACTGTATTGTTATTATTATTGTATTATTATCGTTGTTGTTGAAATTGTTATTCTCATTCGTCACTCACACAGTACACCCTGGACAACGTACCAGGCCATCGCAGGGTAAGGTTTTAACTTTTTCTACACTGAATTTTAAGAGAAAAAGATGTGATTGCACTGCAATTCAAACAAAGAAATTCCCACGTGCTCAGTCTCAGACTCCCACCCCTGCTCAGACATTAGGCCGGCGGAATGATGTTTTTCGTTTCTCATCAGCTGCACAAAGGAAACGTGAGGAGGAATTTTGTTCAACTTTCAACTATGGCAATTTGTTAGAAAATGGTTCAGTTCAAAGTGAAGAAAAGTGTAAAGGATTTTGGTCCACCTTCAACAGTTCTTATACAAAGTGATTTGTCAAACCGTTAAATTTATCTTCATGAAATAAAATTAGAGTCTGAGCAAAAGATACTTTAGAACAGGATTACACAAGACCTGAAATTCAACAGGTTTGATAATATAATACGGGAACTGGATCGCCATTGCATCATACCTTTTCCCTATCAGGTAAGATCTGAGAACATCTAAGAACAAGATGGCACAAGCCCCATTAGTAGATGTAGTACGTGACTTGAATCTATCTCAAGACTAAACAGCCAATCAAAATATACATTTTATTTCAAACTGGGTACAATTTCTTATTGAAAAGCAGCTGTACACTTGTACATGTGTAAACACGCCGCCAACACAGACTCATTCTGAATCCACAAGCAAGCTCGATAGTACTGTTCACAGCATGCAGAGGTGCCAAACTCATGCAAAAGGGCAGTCAGTCAACAATGGCATAGTGTTTGTTTAATTCTGGATTGATCATTTTGCCACACTGATGAAAGAAAAAAAGGATGTTAGCGAGCTTCAATTTCAGAAATTACTTCTGTAACACTTGCTTGGCACATTTCAAGAGGGTGGTCTGCCTTTGTCTTCCCTCAACACCCCCTTGCATAGCACCTAGACCTAGTGTACCTAGGTGGCTTCACATGCCAACCAAAGTATTGACCAAACCCAACCTTTTGTCTGGGTACATTTAGAGAGGGTTGAAAGGGGAAGAACACCTCTACACCTGCATACTCGAGCAGTTATAAACTCAGCTCATCACATGACAGCAGTGCAATGCAGAAATGTATACAGCAAGGCGTACAGTCAGGAGCTGAAAGGCTTAACAAGGTTTAATTCTTTTTTTGATGAGCCTTTTATTTTCCTCTGTCCAGATTTAGTTGATTTAAACACTAATGAAACGGTAAAATGGTCTTACTGGAGGAAAAAAAAGAAAAAAGGTTTTTCCTCAAAAGGCCTTTATTTTCCTCTAGAGCTCAGCACTAATTGCCAAGGACACTGGAAATGTACCCCTACTTGAATTACCACCTTATTGTTGTGGAGAGGCTTGCATGTCATAATGATCCTAGAAGCCATGCTGTTGGGAGCATGATACCCCAAGTAGGGTCATCCAAGACAAACAGGTCCTAGGTGAAGGTCCAGATGAAGTGTGGTTCAATAACCCCTATGAACAAACTTAAAAGAACACAATTTCCCTTGCCCGGACGTGGGTCACCAGGGTCTCCCACTGCAGCCAGGCCTAGAGGAGGGGCTCAAAGGTGAGCACCTGGTGGTCAGGCTTCTGCCTATGGAGCCCAGCCAGGCCCAGCCCGAAAAGGAAACATGGGTCCACCCTCCCTTGTACCCACCAGCTGTGGGAGGGGCTATAGGGATTGGGTGTAGTGTGAGTTGGGTGGCAGCTGAAGGCATGGGTTCTGTCGGACCGATCGTCGACTACTGATTCTGACTATTGGAACATAGAATGTCACCTCTCTGGAGGGGATGGAGCGTGAGCATGTGAGTGATTTGGAGAGATATTGACTATCTATAGTCGGACTCACCTCAATGCATAGCTTGGGCTTCGGAACCACCTATCTCAAGAGTGGTTGGACCATATTCCAGTCTGGAGTTGCTCATGGGGAGAGGTGGTGAACCAGTGTGGGCATCCTTGTTACACCCTGTCTCGGTGCCCACATGTTGGGTGTTCTCGATTGAACAAAGGGTGGTTTCCCCTCAACCTTCGGGTGGGGGACAGGTCCTGACTGTTGTTTGTGAACATGCACCAAATGCCGGTTCAGAGTACCCACCCTTCTTGGAGTCTTTTTTTTTTTGGGAAGGGGGGGGGGTTTGAAGAATGCTCCCCCCAGGAGACTCACTTGTTGTCCTGAGAGACTTCAACACCCATGTGGGCAACAGTAGTGTTACCTGGAAGGGTGTGATCTGTAGGTATGGCCTCTCGAGTCTGAACCCAAATGGTGTTTCGTTGTTGGAATTCTATACTTGTCATGGTTTGTCCATTACAAACACCATGTTTGAACAAAAGGATGTCTATAAATTGCACTTGGCACCAGGACACCCTGGACACAGTTCGATCGATGATCAACTTTGTAGTCATTTCACCGGACTTGCAATCACATGTTCTGGACACTCAGGTGATGAGGAGAGCTGAGCTGTCAACTGATTACCACCTGGTGGTGAATTGGCTCTGATGGTGAGGGGAGGCCAACCTCCAGACCTGGAAGGTACAAGATAGTAGTTAGGGTTTTTTTGGAAATGTTTGTAAGAGTCTCCTGTCAGAGTCTTTAACTTCTATTTCCGGCACAGCTACAACCATGTCTCAAAAGAGGCAGGTGACATGGAATCCAAATAGGCCATGCTTCTTTCCTCCATTGTTGAGGTGGCGGCCCACATCTGTGGCCAGAAGGTCATTGGTGCCTGTTTTGGTGGTGACTCCTAAACCCTGTGGTGGACACCTATGGTGACGGTGGCAGTCCAGCTGATAAAGGAGGCCTCTCGGGTCTTATTGGCCTGTGGGACTTCAGATGTGGCAGACAGAGACTAGTAGGCCAAATGTGTTGGCGCCTGAGCTGTAGCCGATGCAAAATCTCGGGTTTTGAAGGAGTTTGGCAAGGGCCTGGAAAACGATTATTGGTTGGCCTCAAAAAGGTTCTGGACCACTATACAAATCCTCAGGATGGAGAAGCAGTTCTCCACAAATACTGTTTACAGTGGAAGTGGGAAGCTACTCACCTCGAGTAGGGATGTTGTCAGGAAGTGGAAGGAATACTTCAAGAACCTCCTCAATCCTACCAACACGCCCTCCATGGAGGAGGAAGCCCTGGGGATTTGGGTGGAGGTCCCCCCATACAAGAGATGCAGTTGCTGAGGTAGTCAAAAAGCTCCGCGATAGTAGGGCTCCAGGGTGGATCAAATCCGCCGAGAACTTCTCAGGGCTCTGGATGTTGTAGGACTGTCTTGGTTGACTCTGCAACATTGCATGGTCATCGGGGGCCATACATCTGGATTGGAAAACCGGGGTGGTAGTCCCCCTTTTTAAAAAGGTGGTGAGAGGCTCTGGTTTGGTGGCTATCAGATTTCGTCTCAGCTTTTTATGGCTGACCTTTTGGTTTCATCAATCCAGGACATCCATCTCTCATTGGAGTGATTTGCCTCGGCTGAGTGCAAAGTGGTCGTGATGAAAACCCACACCTCCAAGTCCTAGACCATGGTTGTCGGCTAGAAAAGGGTGCAATGCACTCTTCAGGTCTGGAATAAGATCCTGCCCCAAGTCTTGTTCACAAGTGAAGGAAGAATCAACAGGCGGGAGCTAAACAGGCAGAACGCTGCAGCCTCTGCTGTAAAACGGAATTAGCATTGGCTCATCATGGTGAACAGAAAGCTGAGCCACAAAGCAATGCTCTCAATTTATCAGTCGATCTAGGGTGAGAAGCTCAGCCATCCGGCAGGATCTTGGAGTAGACCGCTGCGCCTTCACATTGAGAGGAGCCAGTTGACGTGGCTTGTGCATCTGGTTAAAATGCCTCCCAGACACCTCCCTGGTGTGGTGTTTTGGGCATGTCCGACCAGGAAGAGTCTCCGAGGTCAACCTAGAACACGCTGGAGGAATTATGTCTCGCAGTTAGTCTGGCAAATGTAAATGCAACACAAGGAAATCAGTATCGTTAAAGGTCATGCAATTACTCCCAGTTCTCTCTATTCTGCAAGTCTCAATTTTTAAAGTATAGCCTAATAGACCTGTTAAAAAGAATAGTGGAGAATGCTATGTGACTTGAAAGACTGTGAGAGTCAAAATACCAGACATAAATTATTCCACCTTGGCAACTTTGCGAAATCACCACTTTAAACGAGTGGGGTGTACATAGTGACCTTTAGCCCACTTGCCTCTGAAAAGCTGCCTTCATTCAGCCATCAATCAGACACGTGAAAACTAGAATGATAAATGACTCCAACATTGTTTTCTCCATCAAATATACACAATGGCATAACGGCCATTTACAGCTTGCTGACTGCTGTAAATTTAACAAACAGCAGAGCCTCACTGTAACGTGACAACAAAGCCCTGAGATGACTGGTCTCTGTAGACAGCAGAAGATAGTTTCAATTTCAGTATTTCTTACAGATTGAATATTTGATGGTGGCCTGGTGGCGTGGTGGTTAGCACATCTGCCTCACAGCAAGAACGTCCTGGGTTTGATTCCCAGCTTCGCCGTTTCTGTGTGGAGTTTGCATGTTCTACTCTTGCTTGCGTGAGTTTCCTGTGGGTACTTCGGTATCTTCTCACAGTCCAAAAACATGCATAGTAGGTTAATTGGCTGTTCCAAATTGCCTGTAGGTGTGAGTATAAATGGTCGTGTGAGTGTTGGCCCTGTGATGGCCTGGTGAGCTGTCAAGGGTGTACCCTGTCCTCACCCGGAGTCGGCTCAGATGGGCGCAAGCCTTCCCACGACCCTAATTAGCAGTTAGAGGTTCAGAAAATGAATGAATTTTTTACTTGGGATGTGATCATGGATTTTGTCAGCCAGACAAAAATAAAAGAAATAACCGAATGAGAACTCTTCTTTTACTACTTTAGTAGTTCATGTGGAGCAGAACACTGCTAATACATAGGCTCCCAGGCATGACTGTCCTCATTCTCTACCAGTCCTGCTGCTGAAAAATGCAACTGAAGAGATTTAAAGAGGCAATAATGGCAGCGTACTGTGATGATCTATATTCCGTAGATGGCTTTTATTAGCATTTCCAATGGAGACATTGGGGCTTGCAATGTAAAACTGGGGTTTTCGTGTTAAGGAACGCTTTCGAGCCCAAAATAACTGATTTCAGCAGAACAACTACAGTAATACATGTACGGTATCACACATCCAGAGGACTAGAAGTGCACCAGTGAGTGTATTTGTATTTGGATCTTTCCATGTCAGAGCCTGTGAAAGTTCCACTATTAATAATGCACTATTTATATCTGTAAATGTTTGCAATAGTTCAGCCATTATATCAGAGGACATGAGATTCTACTCCAGTAAGCTTTAGGCTTGAAGAATCTGTATAGTTATAACAGAAGTGTGCCATTCTTAAGAGCTAAACTATAAAATACCAAATTCTCCAGGCAATCAGAAATAAACAAAGTATGTCTAAATTAATCCCCAGTTAGTACTGTAACTTTCTCTACTCACCAACCAGTTCATTATTCAGCTCAAGCACAATAAAGCTCTTTATCATATTTCATCACTTTGCCTATCCATTGTGAAGACCTCGACATTCTTTCATGTATGTAGTTAGGTGGGAAATGTTGTGCTTCCATGATTTGGTCATGTACTATGTGCAGGTTAATATTATGAGGACTGTGACATTAATCTGTGATAGTGTTCATGCTTTTCAGCAAGAACATCACTGCAGGCTGCAATTATCTGAACATACCCAGACATCTATAGCAGAGCATGAAAGATAGGTTGAACATTCCCTCGATCATCCCTCACACAGATACCTTTTATTTTGTAAGTTGGTGTTTTGCGGTGAAATAACTGAGTTGGTAAGTGCCACCACCCACAATAATGGAACCGTAAAACTAAATGCTCTGCAAAACGAATCTTCCTGGCTAGCATCTCTGGTACTAAAATTAAAAATGGATATTTAATGTACAGTCATCAATATAGTTACAGTGGTACCTTGACTAATGAAATTAATTCGTTCCGAGGGCGAGCTCGTAAGTGGAAACTACTATGCTTGCTACTTAAGCTATGTGGCATTTATACATGATTTATTATCATGTTTACAAGCTAGCATTCGATCAAAGCAATCGACAAGTTTTCTGATTTAGTGCCACCAGGCACCTGGATGATGTAAACTATGATGACACTGATATAGTAGACAGGATTTTTTTTAACCGACAGACTAGTGTAGTACACTACATGGACATTGTCTTTTTTAGTATTATTATTTTTTTTTACAATTTAGTCATATCTAATTCTCACCCATTCAGTATTGTCTTCCCTATTAAATGACCACAGCCAAACAGGGATGGGCGTAAGCATGCACATGCCTCCTCTGTGACATAAAATACAGTGGTACCTCACTTTATGAAAGTCTCACCAAACAAAAAAATGCAGGTTACGAAATGCATTTCCGTAAAATTTTTGTCTCTGTATACGAAACAAGTTCACGTTACGAGAGTGCTATCTTAAAAATTCAAACGTGCCATTCAAACATTAAAACGGGCCATTCAAACATTCAAACAATGCACGAGCTGCTCTCCCATCAATGACATTCCAACATCCCACCCCGCTGGCCTCCCATTGGCTAACAACTGAGCTGTCGTTCATGTCGCCTTCACTTGAGCACCATCTTGGACAGGTCCACCTGACGCCATCTTGGACAGGGATCCCATTGGCTAGGACAGATGACGCAGCTACCTCCCATTGCCTATTATGAAGCTGAATCTACCATGATGCTTTTCATGTAAAGGACAGAGTTACTGTTGTTTTCTGCTTTATTGCTTGACTCAGCCTTTTAACCTTCCATAAACATTTGAAAGATTATAACTCTGCTAAGAAAACATGGTCAACACACGCGTGCATGCACATGTGCACGCACACACGTGCGCGCACACACACACACTCACACACACGCGTGCGTGCACACACACACACACACACACACACACACACACATGCGTGTAATTTCTGGTGCGAGTGAGAAAAAGAAACAGGCTCTGTGATATCGCAAAGGAATATGGCCAAACCCATCCATCGGTACGATATTGAAGCAGAAGGAGGTCTTTAAAGGTATACTTATAATTTTTAAAGGGTTTAGGGTAGGGGTCACCAACATAATGCCCGCGGGCACCAGGTTGCCCACAAGGACAACATGAGTCGCCCGCGAGCCTGTTCAGGGGTCGAGAACCTATGGCTCGCGAGCCAAAAGTGGCTCTTCTGATGACTATATCTGGCTCTCAGATAAATCAGGTGGTCTTTCTTAACAGAATAAATAATACATAATTTCACTGTCCTTTAAATAAAAATACAGAAAGAAGGCATCAAATAAAACAAAAACATAAATAAATCTCACGTATTTCAATCTATACATCTATTTTCAATGCCACTTGTCGCTGTGGCGTGCAGCGGAGAGACAATCCTTTCTGTACTCCAGTGTGTGGGCGGGGCCGATACCTTTAAACTCTAATTTTATTGGATTATATGCTACAGCCTGCATGAGTTGTTTTTGGGTAAAGAGGTAAATTTCCCTCATTTTGAGCTCATGTACAAGAAGCCAAGCAGATCTGGCAAGCAAAACACAAATGGACAGAATGAAAAAACTTCAACCCGCAGACCAGCTGATTGCCTTGGGACCATCAGCTCTCACGCATCAAGGGTGAGACTCATGCATTTCATCTCCACCTCAATCTCTCACGCAAGGTGTCTAAAATCTAACGCATTAATACAATTATTTCCCAATTTTATTATTATTTTTAAATTATTTTTTTAGGATGTAATTTCCACGAGCAAATGCCATTGGCGATGTATTTTACGTAAACATACAGCTTCTATTTCTGCTTCTGGCTGTGAGATCCTTTACTGTAAAATCAGATACAGTACATACGTGCACTTAAAAACTAAAGGTTGTGAAACTTGCTCAAATTATGTTTTCATTTACTAATTTAGTTAAATGTAGATTTAGTTAGAATTGTTAACAATTGTTAATAAGTTTCGGTTTGTAATTCAATGTGTTGTTGCAAGGTTGCTGCACAGGATACCTGCCATCTATATGAGTAGATTTGGTAACATGGTTAATTAGTTTCAGTTTGTAAACTAATTGTATAGTTGCAAAGTTGCTGCATATGATACATGCCATCTATGAGCAAAGACAGTAAAGATTATTATGAAGAATTATTTGGAAAAAATTTTCAAAAAGAGAAATGTTACAATTAATACTTTACTTTAGCCAACCTTATTTTGATATAAGTTATGAGTTTACACTTCATATTTCATTACTTCTTTCATTGAAGATTTCATTTACATTACATTATTAAATCTTAAAGACATGTGTGCAATTTTGTATTTTTCCTCTATGTCTGTGTTTAATAATTACATATAAAATTTACATGAAATGGCTTAAAAATCACTCTTAAGAACCCTTAAAACCAAAATTTGCCCCCACCTCAGTGTCGCCCTGAACCCCTGATTCTCACTCTTTATTAATCTTCGGGGTTGACAGCTATGTGGGACGCGCTTCCTGTCACATAAACACTGCAGCATGTGAGTTGTATTGACCATGTTTGGCTCCACATGCGCACGCGAGTGGTCCTTCTCATACCTGAAAAGCATCAAGACCAACCTGCGGTCACGTAATAGATGGAAGCCTAAACACCTGCATGAAGCTGAACCTCACCCCATATCAACCAGACTACAACGCTATCAGCAAAACCATGCAGCCCCAGAAGTCACAATAATAGTAAGAAGTACTTTTCTTATTAATAAATAACTTCGTTATGACAATGTTATTTAAAATAAATTCAGAGTCTTATTATACTCTCAAATTGTTGGTCTCAGTATTAAAAAATATATTTGACTCTCAGAGGATTAGTTTTTTTATTTTTTTGGCACTCTTAGTCAAAAAGGTTCCCGACCCCTGACAGATGAATATCATTAATTATTAATAATAACATATAATTAAAGGTAAATTAAACAAATTTGTTATGTCATAAGTGTGTATCAATCTGGTAGTCCTTCGCATTAAGTGGTACCCAAGAAGTAGCTCTGAGTTTCAAAAAGGTTGGTGACCTCTGGGTTAGGGGGTAGTATTGGGAGCCTTGGAACGAATCACGCCTTTTACATGTAAAATGCTGTTTAATTTATAAACAATACAGGTTACGAAAAAGGCTCTGTAACAGATTAATTTCGTAAAGTGAGCTACCACTGTACTATCCATCCACCTCTTTTCAAACTGTGGTGCATATGTATTTGGGGCAATCTGACACACTCGGAAGCAAAGTGCTATCTGCCTCCTTGTATGAAGGAGTTCGTAGATGCCCAACATTGGAGGGCAATCGTTGCGAGTGACAAGGAACTCTGTGTATGCCATCCCTCCCGCCCATGGACAAATTAGCTCCCATAGACTCCCAGTCACGGATGGCTGTGGCATTAAACGGGATCCAATACGATCTCCGGGTTAATATTCCCAGACTATGTCGAAGCACCACTTGCGAGAGTACATGGACATCAACCTTCTCATTATTGTTATTTACCGTCCTCCTGGTCCCATAGAAATGAACACACTCCTCAACACTTTGACCACTGACAACACCACTCTCACTGTTCAGGATGACTTTAATCTTCCCTCTGACAACCTCCAGCCCTCTTGCCTTCTTGCTCTTCTTTATTCCTTTTCTTTAACTTTTTATAACTGCTCTCCCACACACAAAGGAGGGAATCTCTTGGATCTTGTTTTCAGTCGTCCCTCTACAGTTGCAAGCATTAATGCCACTCCACTACACATCTCTGACCAACATTTGGTTTCCTTTACTGTCAATTTACCTATTTTATCTAACACTAGCTCTCAGTTTTCTTCCCAGACTCAACAAAACCTCTATACTGTATCTCCTTCGTTTGTTGCTTCCTGTACTCTATACTTCCTAACCCAATCTCCTTTTCTTTCCTACCACTAGAATCTGCTCCTGATACTTTCTTTTCTTCACTCTCTGCTTATGTGGATGTCCTTTGCCCTTTATCTACAAAATCCAAGAACACATTTTTGTTCTGCTCCTTGTCTCCCGGAGGTGCTACGAAGCAATCGTAGACAATTCAGTGCAGCTGAGAGAAAGAGGAAAAAATCTCAACTTGAATCAGATCTGGCTTCCTACCATACTCTCCTATCCACATTTTCATCTGATGTGACATCTGCTGACGGCCTTCCACAAGAAAAAGATGCACACTGCTGCACAAGACCCACGCAAACTCCACAACATCTTTTCATCCTTATTCAATCCATCTGTTCCACCTGCCCCAGTTTCCTACCTGGAAGGTCGCTCATATGAGGTTATATGGAGGGGATCAACATCATCTCCATGCCAAATTTCCATTGGCATTCCCCAGTTCTCCTTTGTTGGTCCACTTCTGTTCTCTATACTAGGTTATTGGTAATGTCATATCCTCACATCGGTCCTCATACCACTGTTATAGAGATGACTTTCAACTTGTACTCTCTTTTCCTCCTTCAGACACTGATGTTTCTGCCTGGATCTCTGCATGTCTGGCAAGTATCTCCTCATGGATGGCAGCTCACCAGCTGAAGCTTAATCCCAGCAAGTCTGTTCATCTCAGCTGACTCATTCCCACATCAAGATCTTGCAATCTCCTTGGACAATGCTGTGGTCTCTCCTTCAGGCACTGCACAAAGCCTTGGAGTAACCATGCACAATTGCCTTTCCTTTTCTTCTCATATTACTAATATCTCTCAATCATGTCAATTTCTTCTCTTCAACATCTGAAGGATTTGTCCATTTTTTCCACTAAGACCACTAGCCTTATAGTCAGATAGTTCTGACAATTCGATCCATTCTGATCTCAAGACTAGATTACTGCAACCCAGCAGGTCTACAGTTGAGTTCTATATGACCTCTGTAATTGATCCAGAATGCAGCTACACGACTTGTTTTCAACCTTCACAAATTTTCCTACACCACTGATATGATCTCTATACTGGCTTCCTGTAGCTGCTCACATCAAATTTAAAAATACATCTAAACCTTTCTCTGTTCTGGCTCTAAGGTGGTGGAATGAAATTCCTCTGGATGTCTGGACAGATGAGTCAATGGTTATCTTCAAACAATGGCTGAAAACTTACCTTTTTTCGGTAGTAATTAGATTTGCACGATGTTGTATGTTGTATACACATACACACACATACACACACACAAAAAAAAACATACACAAAACACCTACCCACTGAGTTTACTGATGGTATAATTAGTCTACGTTGTAACAAACCAGTATAAGAATATATTCCCTGATAGTGACTTTAAAGCACTTCTGTAAGTCACTCTGGGTAAGAGTGTCTGTTAAATGCTGTATGTGTAAATGCACATTCTTCAGTAGAATACTTTCAGACATATCTTGCATGTCAGCTTATCTCTATTAATCTCAATGGGTCAAAACTTGTTGTTTAGTTAAATTTTGTTTTGTGTGAATAAGCCTTAATGAAGCATAATTGCTTTTTAGATCATATTGTTTCATTGTTTGAAAGAACAGCTTTAGTAAGATTGTCCCCACTTATGCCTTACTGTAAGGCCTATCACGATACTCAATCACACCATCATATGATTAATGCAAATAATCGAGATGATTTTCCAGAGCAGGATAAATTATCGTAATTAATGTGTGTGAGTCTCAGAGCGAGTCTTTGGCTCTTCTACAACTCACATTCTGTCTGTTTTTAGTTGTACACTTTTTGTTAAACTGATTTTATTTATTTAGGATTTATACATAAGAATCACATAAAATATCTCTATATTCCATTACAGTTCTGAATGCTTTATGTAAATAAATGTTCATGGATATTTAAAAGCATTCAACTGCATTATAATATTTACCAATACAGCTATGAGAAAAAAAAAATCTTCAAATTGAGTTTCCAGTATTCCTTTTGAGAGAGAGAGCGAGAGAGAGAGAGAGAGAGAGAGAGAGAGAGAGAGAGAGAGAGAGAGAAGTAACATTAATTATAATATATATTCTAACAAAAACAATGTGACAGGCCAAAAAAAGCACAAGAGTAAAAGCTTACACTGAGTTTACATGAGTACCACGATCTCCACGATTCAAAAAAAATGTGGAGCCTCATGATTTATGAGCACACTTGGAGCATGATTGGGGTATAAAAAGGAGGCAGAGTGCATCCAAAAGCTGAAATTTTAAGAACCTGTGTCCATGCTCAAGATCCCCTACAATGGCATATCATTGACTGTTACATTCTAGTAAGGTCTATTTAACTATACGATGCTCTACTAGAGTTCTCACGATAAGCATCAAATTGTAATCATCATGAAAAATTTTTTGACATGATCATCATGATTCCACCAAGTTCCGTAAAGAGACATCAGGATTCCACCAAGTTCCATCAAGAACATTACAATTCCACCGAGTTCCACCAAGAAAGTCAAGATTCCACCAAGTTCCTTCAAAAACATTACAATTCCACCGAGTTCCATCAAGAACATCACGATTCCATCGAGTTCCTTCAAGAACATCAAGATTCCATCGAGTTCCTTCAAGAACATCACGATTCCATCAAGTTCCTTCAAGTTCATCACAATTCCACCAAGTTCCATCAAGAACGTCACAATTCCACAAATTCCATCAAGAACATCACAATTCCACCAAGTTCCTTCAAGATCATCATGAATCCACCAAGTTCCATCAAGAACATCACAATTCCAACACGTTACATCAAGTTCACCACAATTCATTCCCACGATCCTTGTGCACCTCGCGAGTCCCTCTAATCATGGGTATCGTGGACATCATGCCCAGGGTGTTTAATTTAATTCATCACGCAACAAAATTTAACAAAACATGAATCAGCATGTTTCTAATGTTGGTACAGGGAAAAAAGAATAAACAATCTGAATTAAGCTGGAAAATATTTTGTACACCACCCTGCATTGGCCTGGCAAGCTGTGCAGGATGCCCTCGCCCAGAGCCAACTGAGATGGGCGCTAGCCTCCACGTGACCCTAATTGGGATTAAGCGGTTCAGAAAATGAATGAATGAATGAATACTTTGCACGCCTATAACAGCATTAAATGTGAATTAACTACTTTAAAACAACTCTACAAGTTTTATATTAATCCGAACATTACTACAAATGTGATTCTATCAAGATGAATTCTACTGAACTGATCCATGTATGTGAATACAGACTATTGGAAAGAATTAAGAAGTGTTTTGGTAAAGGACTTCTCTCTTAACTGCACAACACTGTGTGGTGTTCCCTTAACATATTTCAAATAAACACCACTTAGTAGTACTTAGCTTACAAAACCAATTTACAATAAGATGAGCTGTACGAGAAAAAGGTTCTTTTCTCTTTCAGAACACAATGGTACAGAGTTAGGAAAATGAACTGTGTGGAGGATGACGTGAAGCTTTATTTATATAATCTTGCATGACCCTTCTCCACTTGAGTATGAGTTCACTTCAACTCTTCCTACACTTTTTATATTTAGTAGGAGTTTTTGTTAAATCTACACTTATATGAGTGAGATTTTTTTTGTTAAAGTCACAAATTCGCCAATCGAAGTTCTTTCACTGAAATTACAGAAATGTGCATTGAAGAAGGCTGCCGGTGACCCAATAAAACCTCTCATATTTCAAAGATGTGTAAAAAAAAAAAAAAAAAGAATTGTTAAAGACAATCTAATTATTATTTGCAGTCATGAAGCTTCATTCAAACCGGCCACCCAACATCGCCAGGTAACAGGATCACCTGATCCAGAAGCACTTCTCTTGCACTTCCAATAATCATCAAGTTTTATGTGTGCATTCATTCATTTTCTGAACCACTTAATCCTAATTATGGTCGAGGAGAGGCTGGAGCCCATCTCAGCCGACTCTACAAGGGCAGAGTACACCGTGGACAGGCCATCGCAGGGCAGAAGCATGCTGAAGACTATACAGCAACTCTTGACGAAAGACAGCAATGGTTCTTTTACAGCCTGTTACCGTAGACAGTAAGCGACATGGTGGGCCACTGATCACCCAGTTGATAAACACCGAGTTCAAACACTAAGTTTCCTGTGTGTCCATTACAAACCACTCATGACCACAAGTTCTTTTAGAGTTCTTGTTTAAAAAAAAAATCATAGCAGTTTGTGATGACATGACCAAATATTTATTTCTGTAAGAAACAACATAACTTAATAATTATTGCTATCATAGAACATCTTAATTTCTTCAATTATTCATTTGCTGAACTGCTTTTCTTTATTAAGGTCACAGAGAGGCTGGAATCTATTACCCAACTCTGGGCCAAAACAATTTTCACCCTGAACAGCTCACCAATCCATCACAGGGCCAACACACACAACCATTCATACTTACTCATACTTACTCATGTACACAACCCAAAATACACTGTGTGTGTGTGTGTGTGTGTGTGTGTGTGTGTGTGTGTTTAAAGCATCAAGCCCAGGAGAAAGCTTCAGAAACAGATGGTGAGAGACAGAGAGAGAAAGAGAGAGAGAAATCTGCTAACTAGCATATGTACAGTTAAATCTGGAGTCTCTCCCAGATCCTTCTCAAGAAAATCTGCAGGAAAGGCTCATTAGGTAACCACAGCACACATGAGCAACTTTCAAGACAAGTGAAGAAACCTATCCAACAGGGGGTGCTCTCCATTCATTATTAATTATCCAATTAAGCCATTGACCCATCCACACTCTCAACAACAAAGCTTACAGTTTTTACTTTTCCTTGTCGTCATGGCACAATGAAGGATACATCTTCTATACGTTAATGTCTACATAGAAAAAGTGCAGACAGTGTTTACATAACGTTTGCTTTTGGAGTAGGAACTCTAAATGATTTTTGTGTTATAATGTAACCAGGGAAGACAGAAATAAAAATAATAGTGAAAACCATGTCCTCAAGATGGTACCGCCCCAGTGACAAAGCAACTGTGTCTAGTTCTTTTCATCAGAGTTATTTGAGAACTCATTAGTGAATCTAAACTAATCTATACTGAACATGTAATTGGTTATATAATTATATTTGTAAAAATAATAATAATTGAGTCACGGTATCCTAAACAAGGATTTTTGTAAGCACTGCAAGAGACTGCATGTATTCCATCAACTGTCATGACGTTGTATGTATTCTTTTGAATAAATGTTGGTTATTAAATAAAAAGTCAGTATGGGCAGTGAGAGTCATTAATTCGTTCATTTTCTGAGCCACATAACCCTAATTAAGATCGCAGGGAGGCTGGTGACTATCTCAGTCGACTCTAGATAAAAAAGAGCGGTACACTCTAAACAGTTCGCCAGGCGCTGATCCTTGATGCAGTCCCATCTCTACCTTGAACTCTTCTGTCACAACGACAGCACACCTCACCACTGTCTTACATCTCTCATACATGTCCTGCACCACTCTAACATACTTCTCTGCCACACCAGACTTCCTCATGCAATACCACAGTTCCTCTCTCGCCATTCTGTCATATGCTTTCTCTAGATCCACAAAGGCACTGCATGGCCAACAAACATACAATCATTCACACTAACACTCACACCGAAGGATAAATTGGAGCAGCCAATAAGCCTACTTTGCAGGGGGGTCCTGCATTTTTGGAATTTTGAAGCACCATACTTCACTTGCGACAAACGCCAACATTCAGTGGAGCACCTCACATATTAGAAAAAGCTAGAAAGCATATATTTCACAGTAAAGCCTAACTGCCACAGAAACTCATTTCAAATCGCCTGTCTGTTATACTCATGTGGAAAAGTTATCAGTGATATTTTATGGCAAAAATACAGCTCAGATCCTTTGCATCTTCTTCTCTTACACCAACGACCTTCATGTCCTCCTTCACCACATCCATGAATCGTCTCTTTGGTCTTCCTCTAGGCCTTCTGCCTGGTACTTCCAACCTCAGCATCCTACTACCAATATACTCAGTATCCCTCCTCTGTACATGTCCAAACCATCTCAATCTAGCCTCACTGACTTTGTCTCCAAAACGTCTTACATGTGCTGTCCCTCTGATGTGCTCATTCCTGATCCTATCCATCCTTGTTACGCCCAAAGAGAACCTCAACATTTTCATCTCTGCTACCTCCAGCTCTGCCTCCTGTCTTTTCCCCAGTGCCACTGTTTCTAAACCATACAACATCGCTGGACTCATCACCGTCTTGTACACTTTTCCCTTCATTCTTGCCGATACCTTTCTATCACACATCACACCGGACACTTTTCTCCAACCATTCCAACCTGTCTGCACACGCTTCTTCACCTCTTTTCCACACTCTCCACTGCTCTGGATTTTTGAGCCTAAGTACTTAAAATCCTTCACTTTCCTTATCTCTGCTCCCTGTAGTAATACTAATACAGGAATAACATTACTACTACTATTACTACTACTATTGTATTGTATTGTAGTAGATTTATATTGCACTTTATCCACACTGAATATTATGCTCAAAACGCACTGGGGAGTGGTCAGTTAATAATGATAACTCTTTTATTGTCAAAGTATATTACATACATGAAATTTTGGTTTTTGTGCTCTGGGCACCTGTCGCCACTGTGCAGCGCCAGTTATTGTGTTCTTCTAATCTTTGATGCTGAGCGCCAAGCAGGAAGCAACAACTGCCAAATTTTAACGTCTTATGGTATGACCAGCTAGATTCCCGGTGCTGCTACTACTACTAGTAATAATAATAATAATAATAATAATAATAATAGTAATAATAATAGCCATGTGATGGCCTGGTGAGCTGTCCAAGGTGTACCCCATCCTTTTGGTTAAGACTGGCACTAATTAGGATTAAACTAGAAGATGAATGAATGAATGAATAATAATAATAATAATAATAATAATAAGAGTAGTAGTAGTAGTAACGATAGTAGCAGTGTTAGTAATACTTATACTAATAACAACACTAATAATAATAACAACACGGCAGTGGTGGCCTGGTGGGAAAGGTGCTGGATTACTGATCCTAAGGTTGGGGGTTCTAGCCCCACTCTCAACGGGTTGTCAGTCCCCCCACCTAGTGCAGCTAACTGGGTTATCAAATGTCGACCATGTCTCTCACTGTCTGTGATGAGAGATGTAAAAGAACCATTGCTGACTTTCAACAAGAGTAGCTTCAAAGCCATCAGCATGTTTCTGCCCTGCAATGGCCTGGAGAGCTGTCCAGGGTGTACACTGCCCTTGCCCGGAGTCAGCTGGGCTGGGCACCAGCCTCCCCGCAAACCTAATTAGGATTAAGCGGTTACAGAAAATGAACGAATGAATGAATAATAATAACAGTAATAATAATAATAATAGTAATATGAATACTACTAATAATAATGACGACGACAACAACAACAACAATACCAATAATAGCACAGAAAAATAAAAAAATAAAAAAAATAATAATGCAACTACTAACAAAAAACAACTATTGGTATCATTATTATTATTATTATTATTATTATTATTATTATTGTAGTATTAGTAGTAGTAATGGTGGGGGGGTGGTAGTAGTGATGGTGGTAGTAGTAGTAGTAGTAGTGGTGGTGGTGGTGGTGGTAGTAGAGCTGGTGGTGATAGTAGTGGTGGTAGTATTAGTAATAGTAGTGGTGGTAGTAGTAGTAGTAGTAGTAATAGTGGTGGTAGTGGCAGTAGAGATGTTGGTAGTAGTGGTGGTGGTGCTGGTAGTAATAGTGGTGATGGTGGTAGTAGAGGTATTGGTAGTAGTAATAGTGGTGGTGGTAGTGGTGGTGGTGGTGGTGGTGGTGGTAGTAGTAGTGGTGGTGGTTGTATAGGTATTGGTAGTAGTAGTAGTAGTAGTAATAGTAGTGGTGGTGGTGGTGGTGGTAGTAGTAGTAGTAGTATTAGTAGTGGTGGTAGTGGTGGTGGTGGTAGAGCTGGTGGTGATAGTAGTGGTGGCAGTAGTAGTAATAGTAGTGGTGGTAGTAGTAGTAGTAGTAGTAATAGTGGTGGTAGTGGCAGTAGAGGTGTTGGTAGTAGTAGTAGTAGTGATGGTGGTGGTGGTAGTAGTAGTGGTGGTGGTGGTGCATTGGTGGTAGTAGTGGTGGTGCTGGTAGTAGTAGTGGTGGTGGTGGTAGTAGAGGTATTGGTAGTAGTAGTAGTAGTGGTGGTGATGGTGGTGGTGGTGGTAGTAGTAGTAGTAGTGGTGGTGCTGGTAGTAAAGGTATTGGTAGTAGTAGTAGTAGTAATAGTAGTGGTGGTGGTGGTAGTAGTAGTAGTATTAGTAGTGGTGGTAGTTGTGATGGTGGTAGAGCTGGTGGTGATAGTAGTGGTGGTAGTAGTAGTAGTAGTAGTAATAGTGGTGGTAGTGGCAGTAGAGATGTTGGTAGTAGTGGTGGATGTGGCGGTAGTAGTAGTAGTAGTGGTGGTGGTGGTGGTGCTGGTAGTAATAGTGGTGATGGTGGTAGTAGAGGTATTGGTAGTAGTAGTAGTGGTGATGGTAGTGGTGGTGGTGGTGGTAGTAGTAGTAGTGGTGGTGGTAGTAAAGGTATTGGTAGTAGTAGTAGTAGTAATAGTAGTGGTGGTGGTGGTGGTGGTAGTAGTAGTAGTATTAGTAGTGGTGGTAGTGGTGGTGGTGGTAGAGCTGGTGGTGATAGTAGTGGTGGCAGTAGTAGTAATAGTAGTGGTGGTAGTAGTAGTAGTAGTAGTAATAGTGGTGGTAGTGGCAGTAGAGGTGTTGGTAGTAGTAGTAGTAGTGGTGGTGGTGGTGGTGGTAGTAGTAGTAGTAGTGGTGGTGGTGGTGCATTGGTAGTAGTAGTGGTGGTGCTGGTAGTAGTAGTGGTGGTGGTGGTGGTGGTGGTAGTAGAGGTATTGGTAGTAGTAGTAGTAGTGGTAGTGGTGGTGGTGGTGGTGGTGGTAGTAGTAGTAGTAGTGGTGGTGGTGGTGGTGGTAGTAGTAGTAGTAGTGGTGGTGGTGGTAGTAGTAGTAGTAGTGGTGGTGGTAGTAAAGGTATTGGTAGTAGTAGTTGTAGTAATAGTAGTGGTGGTGGTGGTGGTAGTAGTAGTAGTATTAGTAGTGGTGGTAGTGGTGGTGGTGGTAGAGCTGGTGGTGATAGTAGTGGTGGTAGTAGTAGTAATAGTGGTGGTGGTGGTGGTAGTAGAGGTGTTGGTAGTAGTAGTAGTAGTAGTGGTGGTGGTGGTGGTGGTGGTGGTAAGCATTGGTTTATTTGGTACATTTCCAGTGCACATGCATGCTTATGATTGGTCTGTGTTTCAGTGTAAATTGTAAGTAATATTCAACCCATATTTACATCCTGTACATGATCAATAAAAAACAGACTTTGATTTATTTTCTTCAGAGTCTAAGCATGATATTTGAATAGTGTGCGTGTGTGTGTGTGTGTGTGTGTGTGTGTGTTGATTGACACTCACCCAGTATAACACACACAGCTGCATGTCTCCTGGCTGGTAAAGCGCCTCTGATGCCCATCATTGGAGAGATTTTCACACCGAAGACAAGTTTGTCCAGTTTCCTCTCCGCTCAAACCATTCGGTATCGGTTCCGAAGCTTCTCAAGTCCACTTTACACACACACACACAACAGAGAGAGAGAGAGAGAGAGAGAGAGAGAGAGAGAGAGAGAGAGAGAGCGCGCAGTGGTGAAGAACAGTGAGACGGAGCTGAGCTGCCCGCGCGTGCCTCTAATAAACAGCGCGAGACCAAACGAATCACTTTCTGACCTTAAAAGTGTTGATCTATTCAACACAAACAGATCCGAGAAGAGCTCACATCCGGTTTAGACTGAATAACAAACAAACAAACAAACGCACTACATCCAGTGTAGTCGGAGACTCGGTGCGCTGACCGCAACCGCAAAGAATTACAGGGGCGCGAGCGCGTGTGTGTGTGTGTGCGCGCGCGCGCGTGTGTGTATGTGTGTGTGTGGGAGAGCGAGAGAGAGAGAGAGAGAGAGAGAGAGAGAGAGAGAGAGAGAGAGAGATACATAGTACTGTAAGACTTCTATTCATCAGGGATTATTAATGCCGCTAATTTAAAGGTCCATGTTTACATTGAAATCCAACACCCTGCTTCTAACCTCCTCATCACAAAACAACCATTTTCTTCTGTTCAAAGGGACTCATTCAATCATCCATTCATCCAGCTATCTCAAGGGTTCCCAACATTCCATGTTCTCCCTGATGCGTCACACCCACTTCACATCATAAAGAGCTGTTCATGAGCCCAGTGCTGACTGAGTGTCGGTGATGGAGAGACCCGGGGTGTCCACCCAACACAGGGCTTTACGCTCTCAGAGGGACAACACAAGAACATGTAGATTTTAAAGATCCTTTTGAAGGATCCCAGCACCTATCCAAGGTTGAAAAAGGGAAAAGTGGTCAAAATTTCAAAGCCTATTAATAATTAGTTATGAATCTATTCAATCTTCTTCTTTTCCTTTCGGCTGTTCCCTTCAGGGGTCGCCACAGCAAATGATCTGCCTCCATCTCTCCCTGTCCTCTGCATCTTCTACTCTTACTCCAACGACCTTCATGTCCGCCTTCACCGCATCCATAAATCTTCTCTTTGGTCTTCCACTGGGCCTTTTGCCTGGTAGTTCCAACCTCAGCATCCTACGACCAATATACTCACTATCCCTCCTCTGTACATGTCCAAACCATCTCAATCTAGCCTCTCTGACTTTGTCTCCAAAACATCTAACATGTGCTGTCCCTCTGATGTACTCATTTCTGATCCTATCCATCCTCGTTACTCCCAAAGAGAACCTCAACATTTTCATCTCTGCTACCTCCAACTCTGACTCCTGTCTTTTCCCCAGGGCCACTGTCTCTAAACCATACAACATTGCTGGCCTCACCACCGTCTTGTACACTTTTCCCTTCATTCTTGCCGATACTCTCCTATCACACATCACACCGGACACTTTTCTCCATCCATTCCAACCTGCCTGCACGCGCTTCTTCACCTCTTTTCCACACTCTCCATTGCTCTGGATTGTTGAGCCTAAGTACTTAAAATCCTCCACCTTCTTTATCTCTGCCCCCTGTAACCTCAAAGTTCCTCTTCGTTCCTTGTCGTTCACACACATGTATTCTGTCTTACTAAGACGAACCTTCAATCCCCTCCTTTCCAGGGCATACCTCCACCTCTCTAGATTTTCCTCCACTTGGTCTCTGCTCTCACTACAGATCACGATGTCATCTGCAAACATCATAGTCCATGGAGATTCTTGTCTAACCTCATCTGTTAGCCTGTCCATCACCATAGCAAACAAGAAGGGGCTGAGAGCTGACCCTTGATGCAGTCCCACCTTCACCTTGAACTCTTCTGTCACACCAACAGCACACCTCACCACTGTCTTACATCTCTCATACATGTCCTGCACCACTCTAACATACTTCTCTGTCACTCCAGACTTCCTCATACAATACCACAGTTCTTCTCTCGGCACCCTGTCATAGGCTTTCTCCAGATCCACAAAGGCACAATGCAGCTCCCTCTGACCTTCTCTGTACTTCTCTATTAACATCCTCAAAGCAAACACTGCATCTGTGGTGCTCTTTCTGGGCATGAAACCAAACTGTTGTTCACAAATGCTGACCTCTGCCCTTAGTCTTGCTTCCACTATTCTTTCCCATAGCTTCATTGTATGGCTCATCAACTTTATCCCTCTGTAGTTGCCACAACTCTGTACATTTCCCTTGTTCTTAAAAATGGGCACAAGCACACTTCTCCTCCATTCCTCTGGCATCTGCTCACTTTCTAAGACCTTGTTGAATATTCTTGTCAGAAAATCTACTGCTACCTCCCCTAGACACTTCCATACCTCAACTGGTATGTCATCAGGGCCAACTGCCTTTCCACTCTTCATCCTCTTCAATGCCCTCCTCACTTCTCCCTTACTAATCTTTGCTACTTCCTGCTCCACAACGGTCACCCCTTCTACTCTTTTTCTCTCTCATTTTCTTCATTCATCAGCTCTTCAAAGTACTCTTTCCATCTTCCCAGCACACTTCTGTCATCAGTCAATACATTTCCCTCTCTGTCCTTTATCACTCTAACTTGCTGCATGTCTTTCCCATCTCTATTTCTCTGCTGTGCTAACCTGTATAGATCATTTTCTCCCTCCTTACTGTTCAACCTATCATACAAGTCATCATACGCCCTCTGTTTGGCCTTTGACACTGCTACCTTCGCCTTACGCTGTGTCTCCCTGTACTCCTGTTTACTCTCTTCGGCCCTGTCAATGTCCCACTTCTTCTTGGCTAACCTCTTCTTTTGTACACACTCCTGCACTTCCTCATTCCACTACCAAGTTTCCGTATCTACTTTCCTTCCAGAGGACACACCAAGTACTCTCCTACCAGTCTCCCTGATCACATTGGCTGTGGTTGTCCAGTCCTCTGGAAGCACTTCCTGACTACCCAAAGCCTGTTTCAACTCCTCCTTGAAGACAACACGACACTCTTCCTTTTTCAGCTTCCACCACTTTGTCTTCTGCTCTGCCTTTTTCACTTTTCTCACCATCAGTGTCATCCTGCACACCACCATCCTATGCTGTTTGGCAACACTCTCACCAACTACTACTTTGCAGTCACTGACTTCCTTCAAATTACATCGCCTGCACAAGATGTAGTCTACCTGTGTGCTCTTACCTCCGCTTTCATAAGTCACCCTATGCTTCTGTTTCTTCTTGAAGAAAGTATTCACCACAGCCATTTCCATCCTTTTTGCAAAATCGATCAACATCTGTCCTTCTGTGTTCCTGTCCTGGATACCAAACCTGCCCATCACTTCCTCGTTCCCTCTGTTGCCTGCACCAACATGTCCATTGAAGTCTGCTCCAATGACCACTCTTTCACCTCTGGGGGTATTCTGCATCACTTCATCTAAATCACTCCAGAATCTCTCCTTCTCTTCTATCTTACATCCTGCCTGTGGGGCATAAGCACTAACAACATTGACCATCACGCCTTCAATTTCTAACTTGAGACTCATCACTCTGTCTGACACTCTTTTCACGTCTAGAACATTCCTGACAAACCCCTCCTTCAAGATGACTCCTACTCCATTTCTCTTCCCATCCACACCATGATAAAACAGTTTAAACCCTGCTCCTAAGCTTCTAGCCTTTCTACCTTTCCACCTTGTCTCCTGAACACACAGTATGTCCACCTTCCTCCTCTGCATCATGTCAGCCAGCTCCCTATCTTTTCCTTGCATAGTTCCAACATTCAAAGTCCCTACTCTCAGTCCTAGGCTCACACATTTCCTCTTCTCTCTCTGCCTACGGACACGCCTCCCGCCTCTCCTTCTTCGACGTCTTCGACCAACAGTAGTCCAATTTCCATCAGCACCCTGTTGGTTGACAGCACTGATGGCGGTCGTTGTTAACCCGGGCCTCGACCGATCCGGTATGAATTTTGTTTTGATCATTTGCATTTTTTAAATGTGGCAGAAGTTTTACGCCGGATGCCCTTCCTGTCGCAACCCTCTGCATTTATCCGGGCTTGGGACCGGCATAAGGGGGAGAGACACTGGTTCGTGCCCCCCCCCGCCTCATGGCTGCATTTATGAATCTATTCAATAATGTATAAAAATGATCTGGCAGGACGGCCTGGTGATGTAGTAATGGGCATGTTCATCTAACTGCAAGAAGGTCCTGGGTTCGAATCGCCTTTACTGTGTCGAGTTGTATGTTCATGTGGAGTTTGCATGTTCTTAATGTGCTTGCATGAGTTTCTCCAGGTACAGTCGGCCCCCAACTTACGAAAAGCCCTGTGTACAAAATCCCCGGGTTACAAAAAAAAAAAACATTTCCTTGAGTTTCCGTCCCGAGATACGAAGACAACCCCCTCTTACGAAAAAAAATTCAAAATTCAAACGCGCCAATCAAAATTTCACACGACACGCGAGTTGCTCTCTCATTGGCTGTCTCTCAACATCCCGCCCCGCTGGCCTCCCAGATAGAGACAGAAGGAAGCTTCACTCTTTAGTTTAGTTTTTAAGTTGTTTTAATTCAGTAAATGTTTAATAAATGTGGGCGTATTTGAGCTCATCTGGAATTCCGATCCCTCAAAGAATCAAATTAAAGTTGAGTTTGTCAAACAGGGAATGTGCTTTGAAGTCACGTCTTGTGGGTGTGGCCCGCAGCGCGCCCTTAAGAGAGAGCTAGAGAGATAGAGAGAGAGAAAAAGAGAGCAAGAGCGAGAGAGAGGTGTGTGTTAATAAAAAATGTTTAATAATGGTTTAATTAATAAATATGTTAATAAAATGTTTAAATGGTTTAATAAATAATTTCTTTTACTTTTAACACATTTCATACAAAATTGGTGTACTTTTATCATTTTTAAAGGGTTTATGGGGTTTATCCAGTCCAAAGACTGGAGCCTTGGAACGAATTAGGCGTTTAACATGTAAGATGTGACTCCTACTTACGAAATCCCCGCGTTACAAAAAGGGCTCTGGAACGGATTAATTTCGTTAATTGGGGGCCGACTGTACTTCAGTTTCTTCCCACAGACCAAAGACATGCAGTGTAGGCTAACTGGTTGGTCTAAATTGCTCCCAGGTGTGTGTGTGTGTGTGTTTGTGTGTGTGTGTGTGTGTGCGTGTGTGTGTTTGCATGCGATGGGCCGGTGAGCTGTTCAGGGTGTACCCTGCCTGCATCCAAGCATTGCCTGAGGTAGGCTCCAATCTCTCTGTGGCCAAATAGAATTAATGAGAGTGGGTGAGAAAAGGTCCAGGTACACAATTATCTTTCAAACCCAGGAAGCATTTGTACTCACTTTATATTATATATATATATATATATATATATATATATATATATACATACATATATATATATATATATATATACATATATGTGTGTGTGTGTGTATATATATATATATATATATATATATATATATATATATATCTATATATATATATATATATATATACATATATATATATATATATACACACACACCTCAATTTCTGAGATTGTATCATAGTGCTTACACACTGTAGGAGGAACTCGGAATACCCGGAACAAACCCGTGCAGGTACTGGGAGAACATGGACCTCCACCCTCCACACAGAGAGCCTTCAGCTGATCACCAGGTTTAAACTCAGACTCCTTTCACAGTGAGGTGAGTGTTCTCACCCCAACATCAACTGGGAATAAGCCAAATGCCAGCTATTCCCTGAACCGTTCTCATAAAGATATAAAAACATAACACACCTCTGCTCTGTTTGACCTTTTCACGAAGTGATTATGTATACATGTTGTTTACTTTGTTGGTTTATTTTTATAACTCATCTTTGACATTTCTGTGCATTTCCCATACACCAACAGCCGAGCCTCCGTTCGTGCTGAAACACATTTACATGAACAAAAGTATGTTTTTACATAAACACAGAAAGGCTTCTTTTACTTGTATGCAAAAGGCTGTCATTTATATACTACCATGGAGCAAAGTTCAGGGAAGTCTCTTGAGACTCATATATGATTGCTGATTATCCCATTCCTTATTTAGTCCCCCCCCCCCCTTCCTTTACTGTTATAATACAGTCATATGTCCTGGGAAGGTTTCCACTAAACTTTGGAGTGTGGCTGTGGGATATATGGTTGTTCAGACACGTGATCAGATGATATGTGAGGAGGCCAAGGAGTGGTCAACATGGTTGATGTCATGACATTGTGCAGGACACTCGAGTTCTTCCACAGCAACCTTGGTAGAATATGTCCTCATGGATTGCACAAAGGCATAGGCTTGAACCTCTTCGTTCCATTATCAGGTCTTAACCCTTTAACGCCCAAATTATTTTTTGCAGTTAAAAAGAATTATCATTAGGTTTTCCTCATCAAAAGGCCTAAGGAAACACCCTGAACCCATTTGTTTCAACAAAATTATAATAACACTAATAATAATAATAATAATAATAATAACAAATAACGACACTTTCACAAATTCATGAACACCACAATCCTGCTCACTCAAGCTTGTCTCACAGCTGACTGACAGGCACATCGGGCCAAGCTATGTTGTATCAGGCGACACGACAACAAGTATAGAACACGTTCTGAACAGCAGCAGCAACGAGTTCAATGCGCCTAGTAGTTATTAGCATTTTTTTGAAAGAGGACCATATGGTCCTGCTGGAGTTAAAGCGTTGAGACCCCAGTAGATGTACTTTCTGTGTCTGCTTCCACTGAGCAATATGACTCTTTCTGACCCACAATCTAGATGACAGCATCAATATTGAGGCGTGGTGGAGGAGTGTGTAGCATGTCTGCCTCATAGCAAGAAGGTCCAAGGTTCGATTCCCAGGCTTTCAAGATTCTGTGTGGCGTTTGCATGTTCTCCCTGTGTTTGTATAGGTTTCTTCTGAGTACTCCAGTTTCCTCTCATAGTCCAAAGACATGCACATTAAGGCTGATTGGCTGTTCCAAAAATTGCCCCGAAGTAGGAATAGTTCTGTGTTTTGCCATACGATGGTCTACTAAGCTGTTCAAGATGCCCCTGCCTTTGAACAGTGTCAGCCCTGAGGCCATGGAAGGATGAAGCGGTTCGGCGACTGAGTGAGCTAATCAGCATTATCCTTTTTTTCTTTAAAAACTTATTTCATTTCAACTGTAAAATGTTGTATGTTATGTAGCAATAAATCTATTTAGCATATTTACAGCTACAGAACAATTACTAGAGCGTTTATCAGTGCCAAGAAAAGCAGGATCACATCACCTCAGGTTAAAACTCCCACCAGTGTCCATTGCAGGATTCATAATTTATTAGTGTTTAAACTCTTGGTGGACTTGTGTTATGCTACATCATTGTTTTTCTCAAGGAGGGTGTGTTTTGAACTGGCATCTTGTTAGAGAATAAACTCACTCTTCATTTCCACCCCAATTATAAAGTCTTTGTGATAATATACGTTATTCGATGATGAGAAATTATTGAAAGGTGCTTCAAAATTAAACTGTGATTTATTCAAGAATTTCAACCAAACGTATTCAGCTGTTCTGGAGATAGTGCTCCTTCAGGCTCTCAGTACAAATTAATATCATGCAACTATTTAAAAACTACTTTTATTTTATAAATGTTGACAAAACTGTGATTTTTTATTTTTATTTTTTACTAATACAGCCTTGTTTATATCCTTCATCAGCACACTGCTCTTTACAAATTGCATAGATGCTACTACTACTACTACTACTGCCAATTGCCCCTCCTGGGACATCGGCCACTGACAAGGTCCTTCCAACTGTCTCTATCCTGAGCCAGCATCTCCAGCTGCCTCTAGATATATCCCAACTTTATGGTATCCACTTCTAGGTCACATTGTCAGGTGTCCCTATGCCGGCCTCACTTCCTTTTAACTTGGGGATTCCCTCTGAGAGCTTGCTTTGTAGTATTGGACAGATAATTTCATTATATTGCGTGCACATGCTCGAGATTCCCTTTAATAAAGTCATTCACTTATTTTCTGAACCACTTAATCATAGTAGGATCAACTGGAGACCGGAGTCTATCCAAACCAACACTGGGTGAATGCAGGGTACACCGTAAATAGCTCGCCAGACCCTTGCAGGGCCAACACACACAACTATGCACACTGAGATTGACCACTGGGGCAATTTTGAAACTAATAATTAGCCTAATGTGTATGTATTTGGACTGTGAGAAGACTGGCGGTGGCGGCGGCGGCGGGGGGGAGGGGGGGTTAGATTTTTCTATACATTTTTATTTACTTTAGATTAGCCCTTTCTTATTGCTCTAATTTATTTAAAAGTGAAACTGGCACTTGTTAAAACAATCTAAAAAAAACGATCCTAAAATCCGTCTGTGCAAAATCTTAGAGCGCGTGATAGCTGCAATTTTAAAAATGTTACAGACGGATATTTAAAAGCTGAGTCTCAAAATGATGACATCATCAAAACCCAAGTTAACATAGAGAAGTACGGCTTCAAACTTAATTTTTTTTTCAGTATTTCAGGAGTTTGTTGTTAAATATATTAATCCTGGCATAGATTTAGTTGCTCACTCCAGGGCAGTGGTGGCCTGGTGGTAAAGGGTGCTGGATCGCTGATCCTAAGGTTGGGGGTTCGAGTCCCACTCTCCACAAGGTTGTTACTGCCCCCCTCCCCCCAGTGCAGCTAACTGGGTTATCAAAGGCCGGCCATGTCTGTCACTGTCTACGGTGAGAGGTTCATGTAAAGGAACCATTGCTGACTTTCGACAAGAGGAGCTGCAAAGCCGTCAGCGTGTTTCTGTCCATTGCTAAAGGGTTGTGTTAGGCATAAAAATCTATGCGAAATCAAAACATGCGATTGAGATGATTCGATGAGGCGACCCCGGAGAAAAGGAAAAAAAGAAGAAAATTTAGTGTCTCACTGCACAGGTAGTGATTTTAATATACACCTTTATATATTTTCAACACAAATATATCAATAAATGATATGAATGTATCAAAATCCTGTACTTGTACATGCTAACTTGGTCCTCGATGACATCATCATTCCGAGACTCAGTTTTCGAAATCATTAAAATGGAAGCTATCAGACTCAGATTTTGCGCACTGAAAGATCTTAATTTTGATTTTGATTAGAACAAAGCAAAACAAAGAAATTAATCTTGATATACGAATTCGATTAACTTTTAACACGTATAACCGTGTAAGTCACAAATAAAAAAATCTTGAATCTTTAATCGGTTCATATGTTTTTATGTTATTGAGACTTGGATTAAACTTCTTCATCTTAACTAACCAGTCAAATTAGTTAATAACTACAAGAATATAATGTTCATAATGGTGGATTATTATCATTCTCTGTTATAAAAACACCGCAACCACCACCATCAGCACCACACAAAACAAACCAACAGCTGACTGGTTTCATTTCTTGAACCCCTCTGTGTCCCCAGATTCCACTTTGTACATTATCTTATTCTCATTCATTCATTTTCTGAACCGCTTAAACTACTAATGAGGGTTGCAGAGAGACTGGCGCCCATCTCAGCTGACCCCGAGCAAGGGCGGCGTACACCCCGGACAGCACACCAGGCCATCGCAGGGCAGAAACATGCTGACTGCAATGCAGTTACTCTTGACAAAAGTCAGCAATGGTTCTTTTACACCTCTCAGCATAAACAGTGAGATGCATGACCGGCCTTTGATAACCAAGTCAGCTGTACTGGGGGGACAGCAGTAACAACCCGGTGATAGTGGGACTTGAATCCCCGACCTTGGAATCAGTAATCCAGCACCCTACCACCGGGCCACCACTGCCCCCCCGATGTAATCTGACTTCATACTTCCAGCACATACTCACACACTTATATAGAGGACCAACACCCCCTGCTGGGAGATGAGCTCCGTCTCCATCACATTTAACATTTCCATTTACAATTTTATACTTTTATATGGTTTTCGGATCCCACACGACCTCTGGATTTTCAAAGCATGTTTATACAATAGACTTACCATGGACACTGTTGGATAACCTTCAGTGAAATAATATGGTAACCATGGTTACTGTAGTATACTTTCAATCGTTGATATTAGATCAAAACCATACTCCTGTCACTTTGCTGCTATGTATATTCATGTATTACAGTATATAATAAACAACTTACAAAGCACAAACACGACAACATGTGTTCCATTTGTGTTGACGATATATAAGCAAAATCGATGCTTGTACATAACAGGACACAACCATTTTTTTATTTGAATCTCCAAACCTCAAACCGGTGTAGATTTCAGGACACGCACTTCTTCAATGGTAGCAGGTGTATAAATACACTGATACACTGGGGTGACATAGTGGGGCGGAGTAGTCAGCATGTCCGTCACACAGCAACAAGGTCCTGGGTTCAAGTCCCAGGCTCGAACGTTTCGGGGTGGAGTTTACATGGTCGCAAAGTGTTCACATGGGTTTCCTCGGTGTACTCCAGTTTCCTCAGACAGTCCAAAGACATGCACATGAGGTTAATAGACTGTTTCAAATCGCCCATTTGTGTGAAAGTGATTATGAACGGCTGTGCGTGTGTTTCCCTACAAGGGTTTGGCAGGCTTTTCAGGGTGTACCCCACCTTCATCCAGTGTTGGCTGAGATAGGTTCCATTCTCCATATGATCCTAATAGGATCAAGTGGTGAAGAAAATGAACGAATGAGAGCGTGTAAATGTACGCCGGTTGAAGTCGGTGTACACCCTGACCAGATCACAAACACCCACACAAAACTATTCACGCTCATATTCATACTTGGGGCAATTTGGAACAGCCAATTAGACGAACATGTGATCGCGTTTGGATGGTGGAAACCCGGAGAGAACATGCAAACTCCACACAGAAACATTGAACACAGGAACTTCTTGCCCTGAGGCGGACATTCTGATCACAATGCCTCCGTGTCACCCTGTAACCTGAACTGCTTCAGTAAAACAGGATACACAGTGGGGACACTTCCATAGGGACACTTCCAAAGGGTCGTAATAGGCATGCGTTTTCCGCTAACGACTTACTGCAACACCCACCCACCCCCCAACATAATCTACCATTATCTGGAGTGTCATATTTCTTTCTCCTAATTCAGAACTTTAATCTTCTGAATCTTGCTTCTAATCTTGACATGACTCTAGTGCTATCATTACCAAGCTGTCGGTTCTGTTTTTCTTTTCATTTCTTCTGTTTTTTGTTCTCAATTCTGATCATAAATTCCTCTTATGTCTAATGCATTGCTAATGAGCCCCGGCCATCTTCATTTTCTACTTATCCTGATAAAGCCTGAAGACACTATGTTTACTATACAGCATAGTTTGAGATGAAGACAAAGAGAAGTACAAGTACTAGCAGGTACAGTGCCTTGCAGAGTAACAGAACATATGCAACAGAGATCGATAAAGAAAGAGTTATCAGCAAACTCATTTACGATTTCAGTTAACATCAAACTGACCTGATGTTGGCAGCTGCACTGGTTTAATACATGGGGCAATTACATCAGCTGTAGCAAAGATAGACAGAATAAGAACAAACTATATACAGTACATATTAAACAACAAGAGCACACAGTGTTGTCAAACCTCAACTAAGCTGGAAATAAAATAGTGTGCACAGCACCCCCAGTCTGGTCTGCTGTAATTCCACACATCAAAAAATACATTACTGTGTCTCACACTGTTAAAGAACTAATATAAAATTTCCTGGAGTTGGACATTGATGCAGATAACCGCCAAAATTTCTGGTACAGATTCATTCATGAACCACTTAATCTGAATTAGGGTTGTGGGGAGGCTGACGCCCATGTGAGTCGACTCTGAGAGAGGGCAAAGTAGGCCCAGGCCATCGCAGGGCAGAAACACACTGATTCAGCATGAAAGTCTTGATGAAAGTCAGCAGTGGTTCTTTTAATGATTCTCACCATAGACAGTGAGAGACATGGCCGGACTTTGATAACCCAGTCAGCTGCACTGGAGGGACAGCAGTGACAACCCAGTAACAGTGGGGGTTGAATGTCTGACCTTGTGTCCAATAATCCAGCACCCTAGCAAAGGGCCACTAATGGTAGAGACTTCATGAAAACCCACACATCACATTTTGCATAATCCTGCTGACCAACACACAAACTGACACAAAACATAACCCTATTAGTGGAGTTAATCGGAATTCTAGACTTTTGAAGATGACATGGTGGTAAAACTTAAGTGTTCACCTTTAAGACAAACCGCCTTTGTTGGTCAGGTCTACCTTTTGATAAAGTTTATGACTTGAGTATATTCAAAACTTCATAGGAGATGGGAAAGAATTATCTGTGTGTGTGTGTGTGTGTGTTGGGGGAGCGGTTATATAAAGGGATTACTATATAGTTATATAAGGAAAACTACTTATCACACATCTGGTGTCATGCAGATGAAAAGATTCAGTTTCATTATTTTTCACGGTAATTTTATACCCAATTTCTTTTCAAAGCTGCTTATCGACAAGTTCAACTTTGATATTGATACACATAAAAATGCACTAAATTAAACTCATTTACATCTAAATATGTTTATCCAGAACAACAGAAGTGCCTTAAAATCACTATCATTGAATATAGTCTTGTACGACTGGTTTGCTACTGGTTAGTAGTATATATTTAACACACACACACACACACACACACACACACACAAACACATTTTACATATATATATATATATATATATATATATATATATATATATACATACACACACACACAGTACATATCTTTTTTTTTTTTTTACACACCCATCCTTGAATCGCCACCTTATTGTGGTGGAAGGGTTAGCCTGACCTAATGGTCCTATGAGCTATGTTGTCGGGGGCATGCTACCCCTGGTAGGATCACCCAATGCAAATAGGTCCTGCTTGAAGGTCCAGACAAAGTGCAACTCATAAGACCTCTATGCTAAATAAAAATAAATCAAGGACACAGTTTCCCTTGCCCAGACGCAGGTCACCGGGGTCCCCCCCTGGAGCCAGGCTTGGGGAAGGGGTTCAAAGGCGAGCACCTGGTGGTCGGGCTTCTGCCCGAAAAGGAAACATGTGTCCGCTCTCCCATGGAGCCACCACCTGTGGGAGGGGCTATAGGGGTCGGGTGTGATGTGAGTTGGGTGTCAGCCGAAGACATGGGTTCTGTCGGACCGATCCTCGGTTACTGATTCTGAATCTTGGGACATGGAATGTCATCTCTATGGGGGGAAGGAGCCTGAGCTGGTGCGGGAGGTGGAGAGATACAGACTAGATATAGTTGGGCTCGCCTCAACGCATAGCTTGGGCTCTGGAGCCACCCATCTCGAGAGAGGCTGGACCTTATTCCATTCTGGAGTTGCTCATGGGGAGAGGTGGCGAGCCTGTGTAGGCGTCCTTGTTGCCCCTGTCTCGGTGCCCAAACGCTGGGGTTCTCCGAGGTCGACAAAAGGGTAGCTTCCCTCCGCCTGCGGGTGGGGTGGGGGTGGGGTCCTGACTTTTATTTGTACTTATCTACCAAAAGACCGTTCAGAGTACCCACCTGCTTGGAGTCTTTAGGGGGTGTGTTGGAGAATGCTCCCTTGGGAGACTCACTCATTGTCTTGGCAGACTTCAACGCCCATGTGGGCAACAATAGTGTGGCATGTAAGGGACTGATCGGTAGGTTCGGCCTTTCCAGTCTAAACCCGAATGGTGTTTCGTTGTTGGACTTCTGTGCTCACCACAGTCTGTCTATCACAAACACCATGTTCGAACATAAGGGTGTCCATAAGTGCACCTGGCACCAGGACACCCTGGGTCGCAGTTCGATGATCGACTTTGTAGTCGTGTCACCGAACTTGTGGCTGCATGTTCTGGACACTCGGGTGAACAGGGGAGTTGAGCAGTCAAACGATCACCACCTGATGGTGAGCTGGCTTCAATGGTGGGGGAGGTCACCTTGCAGACTTGGCAGGCCCAAGTGTGTAATTAGGGTCTGCTGGGAACGTTTGACGGACTCTCCTGTATGAGAGGCCTTTAAATCCCAACTCCGGCAGAGCTACAACCATATTCCAGAGGAGGCGAGTGACATGAAATCCGAATGGGCCATGTTTCATGCTTCCATTGCTGAGGCGGTAGCCCATAGCTGTGGCTGGAAGGTCGTCTGTGCTTGTTGTGGTGGTAACCCTCGAACCCAGTGGTGAAGGGGACCATCCAGTTGAAAAAGGAGGCCTAACAGGTCTCATTGGCCCATGGGACTCCCGAGGCAGCAAACAGGTACCCGCGTAGCCGAAGCTGTTGCAGATGCAAAATCTCGAATGTGGGAGGAGTTCGATGAGGGCCTGGAGAGTGATTGTCAGTTAGCCTTAAAAAGTTCTCCACAAACACTGTTGACAGTGGAGGAAGCAGTTCACCACATACACTGCTTACAGTGGAGATGGGGAGCTGCTCACCTCGACTGGAGATGTCGTCGGGAGTGGAAGAAATACAGTACTTTAAGGACCTCCTCAATCCCACCAACATGCTCTCTGTGGAAGAGGAAGACCCTGGGGGTTTGGGCAGGGTCTGCCCATCACTGGAGCGGAGGTCACTGAGGTAGTCAAAAAGCTCCTCGGTGGTCAGACTCTGGGGGTGGATGAGATCTGCCCTGAATATCTCAGGGCTCTGGATGCTGAAGGATTGTCTTGGTTGACACATCTCTGCAACATTGCGTGGTCATTGGGGGCCGTACCTCTGAACTGGCAAACCGAGGTGGTAGCCCCCCTTTTAAAAAAGGGTGACCGGAGGGTGTGTTCCAATTAGCGGGGAATCATACTCCTCATCCTAACCGGGAAAGTTTATGTGGGGTACTGGAGAAGAGGATCCGACCGATAGTCGAACCTCAGATTCAGGAGGAACAATGTGGTTTTCGTCCTGGCTGTAGCACTCGTAACCAACTCTAGACGCTCCACAGGATCTTGGAGGGAATGATGGGAGTTTGCCCACTCTGTCCACATGTGTTTTGTGGATTTGGAGAAGGCTTTCGACCGTGTCCCTCAGGCTATCTTGTGAGGCGTGCTCCAGGAGTATGGCGTTCCAGACCCGTTGCTAAGGGCAATTCAATGGCTATATCACCGGAGCCAGAGTTTGGTCCATGTTGTTACCAATACAGAATTTCTAGGCACAGACGAGGCGTTGAGGGCTTCTGGTTTGGTGGCCATTGGATCTCGTATCTGCTTTTGGTGGATGGTGTTGTCGCTTTAGCTTCATCAAGCCGAGACCCCCAGCTCTCATTGGAGCAGTTCGCAGTCAAGTGCGAGGTGGTCGGGATGAAAATCAGCACATCCAAGTCCGAGGCCATGGTTCTCAGTCGGACAAGGGTGGAATACTCCCTCCCGGTCGAGAATGAGGTCCTGCCCCAAGTGGAGGAGTTTGAGCATCTTGGGGTCTTATTCACAAGAGAGGGAAGGATGGCACGGGAGATCGACAGATGGCTCGCTGCAGCCTCTGCTGTAAAGTGGAGCCTGTACTGGTCCGTCATGGCGAAGAGGGAGCAGAGCCACAAGTCAAAGCTCCCAATTCACCAGTTGATCTATGTTCCAACCCTCACCTATGGTCACGAGGTTTGGATAGTGACTGAAAGAACAAGATCGTGGATACAAGCGGCTGAAATGAGCTTCCTTCGCCGGGTTGCGGGGCTCTCCTTTAGAGATAAGGTGAGAAGCTCTACCATCTGGGGAGAGCTCGGCGTAGAACCTCCGTTCGGCGTAGAATGCTACTCCTGCGCATTGAGACGGGCCAGTTGAGGTGGCTCGGGCATCTGGTCAGAATGCCTCCTTGGTGTGGTGTTTCGAGCATCTCCAACTGGGAAGAGACCCCGGGGTTGACTAGAATACGCTAGAGGGACTCTCTCTCAGCTTGTCTGGGAACGCCTCAGTGTCCCCTTGGAAGAGCTGGAGGAAGAGACTGGTGAGAGGGATGTCTGGACCTCATTGCTGAGCTTGCTGCCCCCGTGAGCCTACCCCAGAAGAAGCGGATGATGTGATGATATTTTACACACACACCTTTATACGTTTTCCCATCTCCAATCAACTTTTTAACCAAGGTAAGCTGTTGTTCTGAGCAATGTGTGGAATGACCCATTTTCCTCAGAATTTCAGAGAGAAATACACTATAATCAGCATGTACATCATTTGTTGATTTCCTTCCTTAAATAAAGACAATAATCGGCACCTGTTTTTTTTTTTTTTTAAAGAATAATGGGTCACTAATTGAACTCCGCACTGCTATTATTTTGTACACGCCCCTTTCAATTAGTGACTCGATTACACAGAATCAGCAACATGCATGTCATGACTGTTGGATTTTTATTACTCTACTTCACCTGATTGTAAATTATTTGAAATGAATAAACATAAGTTTTATCAAACACAGATTGATCAGATTAGTGATGTCTGACTGCAATTATTTTGAACACAACTGTACCTATATTTGTTTTTTTGTTTGTTTGTTTGCTTTTTAGAGAATTTTATCTTTATCTTATTCTTTACATGGTATGAGGGGAACTGTCTGAACACAAGTTCCTCTGGGATCAATAAAGTATTCTGATTGTAGTTGATTCTGTTTAAAAACTTTGATGTAGATAAGATGTTTAGTTTGGGATTCTGAAAGATTAAATAAAATAAGTCGATTAAAATTCAGAAAGGTTTCAAAATAAATGCACTTTATAATTCTCTTGTACTGTTGGAAGATTTTCAATATTATTGGATTATTTGGTGAAGACGTATTTTCCAATATTTAACGGCTGTCCCATTCTTCAATAGATTGATATGATTACCTGTCACTGCCTGACTGCACCACTGGCATTTTATTTTATTAAAGTAACTGATAAAATCCCGGGCAGGCTCTGAATCTGCTACATCCCTGACTAGGATAAAGTGATTACAGAAGATGAATGAAAGAATAAAATAATGAATTTGTTCACTCTCTGAGCCACTGACCTTCACCGAAATATAATGAGACAGATCTACTGTCCAAAATAAAAGGGCACATTTACCCAAAATAACAAATGATTCTACACTGGCCTCAGTGGTTAGCATTGTGAAGGTTCATTGAGGTTCGTGGTTTGAATCCCAAAATTCCTTTCCATGTGGAGTTAGCATTTTCATTCTGTGCTTGCATGGGTTCTCAGGGTGAACTGATTTCCACCACAATACGAAAGACATGCACACGAGTTTAACTGGTGACTCGAAATTGTCTATAGGTGTGAATGTGAATGGTAGTCTGTATTAGCCATTCCATGCACCGCAACACAAGAGATCAAAAGATGATCTTAACCGGAGAAAAGAGCATTTCGACTTGAGCTCAGAACTGAATCAGGGACCCTGACAGCTCCTTGGTTGTTCCTGTGCCCAAGTCAATGTGTCAAGTGCTTCACCCAACATGCGACGAAAAGAATTCACGGAAAACGACTGGTACTGTTAAAATAAGTTTTTACTTGGGACAACAAACTAAATCGTACAAACTGTCAAAAGGTGCCCTCAGGTTCTAGAATGTAAATACATGAGATACATCAGTACAGTGAACTCTACAGAAGTCAACAATAAATCTATAGCATGAAACTACAGTGTGCACTCTTACAGCAGACAGGCAGAGAGAGAGAGAGAGAGAGAGGAATAAATTAAAGTTATATAAATGACCAGAGTGGTGATGATTCATCAAGATGACCTGACGGCCATGACAAAAATTAGCATTAATGCAAATGATGCAGTCTTAACGCATAAAGGACAACAACAGCAAAATTTCAGTACAACTTGAGCATCGAGTGAGGTTTTAATCTTTCCCAGCTAGTGCTCTAAATGCAAACACACTAGCTAGCAGACGTGAGAATGAGACATGCGAGAGGTGACCAGAAGACAACGTAGCTTAAGTATGTCAAATACTAGCTAGCAGACCTGCGCCGTAATATTTACAGGCTTGGTTCTGCTTCAACACCGTCTTGCGGTTCAGAACGCATATAAAAAAGTCTTATTTCTACATGACGATTATCATTACACACCACTACTGTCCCAGATCCAGAGAATTATTGTAGTCAAAAACCGTTCCATAAAAAGATGTGAATTTAAAAAAAGAAATATATCAATTATACTAAAGCAAGCTATCATTGTGACAAAGGTACCATACTGTTAAAATAAGGCAGCTCATAATGCAACTATAAGTAATAAAACAGCACTGCGAGTGCTGCAAAAATCATAAAATCACTCAATCACTTGGACTGTGTGCCTTCCAGTGCTACATAATATTGTCAGCTAAGAATAACAACAACAATAATAATAATAATAATAATAATAATAATCCAGTTTGTAGCACTGTAGTAAAAGCATATCCTGAATATTGAACCATATATTTCTTGTGTCACAGACTGGCAGGGATAGACAATGGGGGGAAAAACAACTAAACTGGTTCTATAAATAAAAGTTTCCAGTGTCCAGGTCCTGTAGTGGTCCAGTGGTTTGCTCTTTCACAGTGATGGAACAGGGTGAGGTGAGGAACAGTAGAGGGCAGAGCGGCACCACATCTCTGTTCGAAAAGTGTCTGAGTCACTGTGATGTGAGAAGGGAAACAGAAAGCCTCTAGACCTCATTGGCTCATGGACCCTTCTTTACATGACACGATAAAACAGAAGTATAGAGCGGGAGAGGGAGGGGGAGGGGGAGGGGGAGGGGGACCTGACATCATATCTACTCTTCTACAGATGCTTTTAAAAGTCTCTGTATTGAAACCCGTGCGTCAGTGTTACTCTGGAATGTCAAGGTGGGCAAACCCGGGGGAAAGGAGTCAGGTAGGTGATGCTGCTGGACGTGCGTTTCTTAGAGCTCAGTGGTCAGCAGGCCCTGTGGTTTGTGGCTGTTCCTCGGAGGATGTGACATAATACTGAAAATAATAGAACACACAGTGTTAACTACATAACCCCAAAGATGAAGAATCACTCCACATCATTTAAAATGATATGCAGGATGTATTTATCCTTCCCTATATGAATCAGCTCAATCATCTTAATGATCAGAATCAGAATACTTTATTGATTCTAGAGGAAATTGTGGTTTAAAAAAAAAAAAAAAAAAAAAGCAGGGTGAGAAAGAAAAAGCAGCATCAACAGGCTGCACATGCTTTGACAGGTGTGCACTAATTACATGTTAATGACGTTAAGAGCATTAGCATATAATAAAACTATTATTCACCTCCGACGAGCTGGATATGACTGAATAATCTTTGAGATGGAAAGTCAAGGGGATGGATCAGTGATATCCACCAAGGCAGAGGTGAATAACTGTGTTGGTATACACTACATGGCAGCACAAGCTAAAACTGGATTTTATTTGGGTTTTTTTGTTTTTTTGACAACATGACCTTTAAAACTACAAAGAGCATAATGCACAGCCTTCCTTTTTTAAATTTTTGAAGATTTCTGGGAATTTTTGTCCCTCATTTTTTTAAATTCAAGCATTATCCCGAGTTTCACTGGTGGATAATTAGCTACTATTACATTATTGGGTCAAAGTATGATCTACAGAATTTTTCGGTAAGAGGGTTGTTATCTGACACCACCACCCTCCAAATCGCAATTCTCCTTATAATATGTAAAACATATTCTATAAATGTTTAATTCTTAATCCAGAATATTTTCAAATTAGACAGTCACCTTACTACATTCCATGTGGCAGTTGTGCAATAATAATTCAATCTATTCAAAGTCAATGATGAAATACCAAGAATTATTTAATGGCTTTCCACCAATCAGAAACGAAAGAGTATTTTGAGAAATTATATCCATAATCCTGAGATCGCAAACCAATAAGCTTGGCAGTTCCTTGTAATATATACTAAAATAATTACATCACAGAACTGCTAGGTTTGTTTATCTAATTGGTCAGATGGCAGCGTTTTATTTTCTAAAATAATTTTTTTTTTACAGTAAAGCCTGCTGTAATTCTTCATGCTTTTTTAAAAAAATAATTAAAATAATTATTAATAATAGGTTTGCATTAATTTGTAATTCTATCTACAAAAGGTAAGTCACAGGAATTCACAAATTTCTCAAAATAACCTAAACAAATAACAAATGGATTTAAAAGCACTCTGAGCTGCTGTGATGAGAAACGGGATTAGTGTTTAAGGATTATGAATTTTCTGGTATTGCTCGCCAGACAGTGACACAACAAGCACAGGGATATAAAAGAGAGGCTTACGTAGATCATAAGTAGATCAGGACTTATAAGATTAGCTGAAATTTCCCTGCTTGCATGTAAGAATTTTCAACGGAATTATCATAAAGATATTTCCTTCATCACATGTATTTATTAAGATATAAAGAAAAGAATAATTCAACAACAAAAACTCTGTTACTGCTGTCTGACATCGTGCTGAAATGAGTTATGTTCTGCTGTAAAATTATACTCAGCAGGTAACCAATCAAGAGTTGATGAACTGACTTTATTAGTTTCTGGATACGGCACATGATGCGCTCTTAAATCATTATTAATGTAGGTGTGACTTAAAATCAAGTGCAAATACACACAGCCTGTGAGTTTAGCGTGTGCGCACACAGGTGTGTGTGTGTGTGTGTGTATATATATATATATATATATATATATATATATATATATATATATATATATACAGTAAAACCTCCGCTGACGAACGCTTAAGCTCACGAACTTTTTGCCTCAAGAACATTAAATTTGCGAGCATATAGTCTCTGCTGACGAACTAGTTTTCGGCGGACGAACCAAACCACGCGGTCGAACAGCGCCACGGTGGCGGCCACGAGAAGCTGACGACGCCACGGGCGTCACAGTTCGTCCCCCCCTTTCTTTGAGTGCGGACGTGGTTTGTGTTTGATAGACATTTTGGACCATATTGAGTGTACTTTTGCTATTATGGGTCCGAAAACAGACCCCACCACAGGCGGAGATCATTGAAAAACACGAACAAGGTGTGCGTTTGTGTGACTTAGCGCCCCAGTACCAGTACGCTAAGTCTACCATTGCTACCATCCTTAAGAACAAGGAAGCTATTAAGGGTGCGTGTGTGGCTAAGGGTGTTTCCAAACAGTAGGCGTTTCCAAACACTCCTTCCAAACAGTAAGTCCCTCCCTCCCTCCTCCTCCCACTCCATTCCATCAAGCCATCAACTACCATCACAAAGGTAAATAAAACCACTTTATTATACAGTACAGTTTATTTCTTTAATTACAATACAATAGCACATTTATTATACATAAAATAAGGTATATTTTTGTGTAGTTTTAAGGCTTATTTAGTAGAAAATTATGTTTTATGGGGACCTGGGAACGGATTATTCTCATTTTAATGGTTTCTTATTGGAAATAAATGTTCGGAAGACGAACTTTTCGCCTTACACACACTTTCTGGGAACCAATTATGTTCGTGAGCTGAGGTATCACACATATATATATATATATATATATATACACACATACATGTATGTATATATACATATATACATACACACACATACATACAGTGGTACCTCACTTTACAAAAGTCTCACCAAACGAAAAATGCAGGTTACGAAAAGCATTTCCCTAAAATTTTTGTCTCTGGATACGAAATAAGTTCACATTACGAAAGCATCTTAAAAATTCAAACGTGCCATTTAAACATTAGACCGCTCCATTCAAACTATGCATGAGCTGCTCTCCCATCAATGATGTTCAAACATCCCGCCCCGCTGACCTCCCATAGGCTAGGAGGGAAGACGCACCTGCCTCCCATTGTCTACCTCCAAACATCCTGCCTTGTTGGCCTCCCCATTGGCTAGGAGGGATGACGCAGTTTCCTCTTATTGGCTATCTCCCAACATCCCGCCCCCACTGGCCTCCCATTGGCTACGAGGCATGACACAGCTCCCTCCCATTGGCTCTTATGGAGTTGCATCTACCGTAATGCTTTTCGTGTAAAGGACCGAGTTACTGTTGTTTCATGCTTTATTTCTTGTCTCAGGCTTTTAACCGTCCATAAATATTTGTAAAATTATAACTCTGCTAAGAAGACATGGTCAACGCACGCACGCCCACACCCACACACGTGCGTGATTTCCAGTGCGAATGAGAAGAAGAAACAGGCTCAAGTGATATCGCAAAGGAATATGACCAAACCCGTCTACCATCGGTATAATGTTGAAGCAGAAGAAGGTCTTAAAAGGTATGCTTTTATAATTTTTAAAGGGTTTAGGGGGTAGTATTCGAATTTTGTACAAATTCGAACTTGAAACAAATCACATGTTTTACATGTAAAATGCAGTTCAATTTACGAAAAATCCAGGTTAAGAAAAAGGCTCTAGAATGGATTAATTTTGTAAGGTAAAGTACCACTGTGTATGTGTGTGTATGTATGTATATATATATATATATATATATATATATATATATATATATATATATATATATATATATATATATATATATACTCCTCTCGAATCGCCACCTTATCGTGGTGGAGAGGGTTTGCGTGACCTAATGATCCTAGGAGCTATGTTGTCGGGGCAAATGCCCTGGTAGAAAGTCACCCAAGGCAAACAGGTCCGGAGTGAAGGTCCAGACAAAGTGCGATTCAAAACAGACCCCTAAGACATGAGAAACAACAGAGGAATCAGTCTCCCTTGCCCGGACGTGGGTCACGGGGTTCCCTCCTGGAGCCAGGCCCAGGAGGGGCTCAAGGCGGCGCCTGGTGGTCGGGCTTATGCCCATGGAGCCTGGCCGGCCCAGCCCGAAAAGGAGACATGGGTCCGCCCTCCCATGGACCCACCACCCGTGGGAGGAGTTTTAGGAGTCGGGTGCAGTGTGAGTTGGGTGGCAGCGAAGGCATGGGTTCTGTCGGACTGATCTCACTGCTTACTCTGACCTTCGGGACATGGAATGTCACCTCTCTGGCGGGAAAGGAGCCCGATTTGCAGTGCGTGAGGTGGAGAGATACCGACTAGATATAGTCGGGCTCACCTCAACGCATAGCTTGGGCTCTGGAACCATCCATCTCGAAAGAGGCTGGACCTTCTTCTATTCTGGAGTTGCTCATGGGGAGAGGCGCGAGCCGGTGTGGGTATTCTTGTTGCCCCCGTCTCGGTGCCCAAATGTTGGGGTTCTCCCGGTTGGACGAAAGGGTAGCTTCCTCCGCTCGGGTGGGGGGACGGGTCCTGACTGTTATTTGTGCTTATGCACCAAATGACAGTTCAGAGTACCCACCCTTTTGGAGTCTTTGGGGGGTGTTGGAGAACGCTCCCTCGGGAGACTCGCCGTTGTCTTGGGAGACTTCAATGCCCATGTGGGCAGCGATAGTGTGACCTGGAAGGGTGTGATCGGTAGGTACGGCCTCTCCAGTCTGAATCGAATGGTGTGTCGTTGTTGGACTTCTGTGCTCGTCATAGTTTGTCTATCCACGAACACCATACAGCTGAACATAAGGTGTCCATAAGTGCACTTGGCACCAGGACACCTAGGTCGCAGTTCGATGATTGACTTTGTAGTCGTGTCATCGGACTTGCGACCATATGTTCCTGAACACTCGGGTGAAGAGAGGAGCTGAGCTGTCTACCGATCACTACCTGGTGGTAGAGTTGGCTTCGGTGGTGTGGGAGGTTGCCTTCCAGACCTGGCAGGCCCAAGCGTGTAATCAGGGTCTGCTGGGAGCGTTTGGCGGAGCCCCCTGTCCGAGAGGCCTTTAACTCCACCTCCGGCAGAGCTACAACCACGTTCGGAGGGAGGCGGGGACATGGAATCTGAATGGGCCATGTTTCGTGCCTCCATTGCTGAGGCGGCAGCCCATAGCTGTGGCCGTAAGGTCGTCGGTGCTTGTCGTGGCGGTAATCCCCGAACCCGGTGGTGGACACCTGCGGTGAAGGGGGCCGTCCAGCTGAAGAAGGAGGCCTAGAAGGAGGCCTGTGGGACTCCTGAGGCAGCAAACGGGTACCGGCAGGCCAAACGTGCTGCAGCCGAGGCTGTCGCAGATGCAAAATCTCGGGCGTGGGAGGAGTTCGGTGAGGGCCTGGAGAGTGATTATCGGCTGGCCCCAAAAAGGTGGTGGGCCACCGTCCGAGGCCTCAGGAGGGGGAAGCAGTTCTTCACAAACACTGTTTACGGTGGAGTGGGAGCTGCTTACCTTGACTGGGGATGTTGTTGAGAGGTGGAGGGAATACTTTGAGGACCTTCTCCCACCAACACGCCCTCCGTGGAAGAGGAAGACCCTGGGGGTTCGGGTGAGGGTCCGCCCATCACTGGAGTGGAGGTCACTGAGGTTGTCAAAAAGCTCCTCGGTGGTCGAGCTCCGGGGTTGGACGAGATCCGCCCGGAATACCTCAGGACTCTGGATGTTGCAGGACTGTCTTGGTTGACACGTCTCTGCAACATCGCGTGGTCATCGGGGGCTGTACCTCTGGATTGGCAAACTGGGGTGGTGGTCCCAATTTTTAAGAAGGGGGGACCGGAGGGTGTGTTCCAATTATCGGGGAATTACACTCCTCAGCCTACCTGGTAAAGTCTATGCAGGGGTACTAGAGAGGAGGATCCGACCGATAGTCGAACCTCGGATTCAGGAGGAACAATGTGGTTTTTCGCCCTGGCCAGCACTCTTGACCAACTCTATACGCTCCACAGGATTCTGGAGGGGGCATGGGAGTTTGCCCAATCTGTCCACATGTGCTTTGTGGATTTGGAGAAGGCTTTCGACCGTGTCCCTCGAAAGATCTTGTGGGGCGTAGCTCGAGAGTACGGCGTTCCCGGATCCGTTGCTACGAGCTATTCGATCGCCTGTATCACCAGAGCCAGAGTTTGGTCCGTATTGGTAACAGCAGCTCGGATTCGCTTCCTCGGTGGGAGTTGGAGTCCGCCAAGGCTGTCCTTTGTCACCGATTCTGTTCATAATTTTTATGGACAGAATTTCTAGGCGCAGTCGAGGCGATGAGGGTTCTGGTTGGTGGCCATCGGATATCATCTCTGCTTTTTTATGGATGATGTTGTCCTTTTGGCTTCATCAAGTCGGGCCCTCCAGCTCTCATTGGAGCGATTCGCAGCTGAGTGCCAAGCAGCCGGATGAAGATCAGTACCTCCAAGTCCGAGGCCATGGTTCTCAGTCGGACAATGGTGGAATGCACCCTCTGGGTCGGGATGAGGTCCTGCCCCAAGTGGAGGAGTTTAAGTATCTTGGGGTCTTGTTTACGAGTGAGGGAAGGATGGAGCGAGAGATCGACAGGACGGATCGCTGCAGCCTCTGCTGTTAAGCGGTGCCTGTACCGGTCCGTCGTGGTGAAAAAGGAGCTGAGCCATAGGCGAAGCTCTCAATTTACCAGTCGATCTCGTTCCAACCCTCACCTATGGTCACGAGCTTTGGGTAATGACCGAAAGAACAAGATCACGGATACAAGCGGCTGAAATGAGCTTCCTTCGCCGGGTGGCGGGTTCTCCCTTAGAGATAGGGTGAGAAGCTCCGCCATCCGAGGAGAGCTCGGAGTAGATCCGCTGCTCCTCCGCGCATTGAGAGGGGCCAGTTGAGGTGGCTCGGGCATCTGGTTAGAATGCCCCTGGGCGCCTCCTGGTGTGGTGTTTCGGGCATGTCCAACCGAAGAGACCCCGGGTCGACCTAGAACACGCTGGAGGGACTATGTCTCTCGGCTTGTCTGGGACCGCCTCGGTGTCCCCGGGAGAGTTGGAGGAAGTGGCTCGGGAGAGGGATGTCTGGACCTCTTTGCTAAGGTTGCTGCCCCACGACCCGACCCCCGGACTAAGCGGAAGAAGATGAGATGAGATGAGATATATATATATATATATATATATATATATATATATATATATATATATATATATATATATATATTTTATAAACAAAATATTATACATACACACACACACACACACACAACAGGAATGCACTTATACATTATTTGTTTATGGTAAGTTCTTGGTATGACATTATTGCCATGGTATAACAAAATTATTGCACCAGTGCTACTGGATTAACTGAAGAATTATTGCATGACTATGCACAACATAGTAACGTGCCTGTGTATTGTGAAATTATTTTAAATTAATAATAAAACAATTATACAATCTGCCTTATGTATGATATAGAGAATTATTCCGTCTCTGAGGGTGTTATCTGTCTCAGCCAAACAATCTCACAAATGAATACTTCGTATGTCAAACTTCACCTCATTCAGTAATTGTTTTTCATCTACCTTGGAATAATAAACTTGGAATAATGCTTAAATCAAAATCGCGGACAAAAATCTCAGTTTGCTGCAGTCCGTGATTCTCAAATCCTAAAAATTCAACAAAATATTATTATTGTCCCCTCTCAGATACTAATAAATAAATCATTTATAAGTATTATGTTAATCAGTATATTATCATATCATTAAAAAATGTCTACCACTTGTTTAGATGAGCAGTATGCAAGCCATGTCACTATTTTTCTCTTTCAAGTGCACACAGGCCAAATGAAACAAAGCTACATGCTAGGCCTCGCTCCTAACCTGTGTTGCAACATGTCTGACATTTGGCAGATGTCTTTATTCAAAAGACCTTACCTTCTACTACTTCTTTTTTAACCCAATTCAAACAAATGAACAGATAAAGACCTTGCTTAAAGGCCCAACAATGGTGAAGTGGTGGAACTTGGGGCTTTAGCCCTCAACCTTCCGATCAGTAACACAGAGCCTGACCCATTGAACCACCACTGATCTAACACACTGTACCATTTTGATGCCAATAAAAACTGCCTTTCATTCTGAACAACAGTAGGCATTCAGCTGATGTTCCACAGACAGAAATACCCACGACACAGGAAGGGACAATAACAAAGAATGAAGATTTCTCTATGAGAGCTATGTTTCAAATATAGCACAAGTATAAATGAATAACTATGCAATATTTAACTAGAGCGTCACTCAGAGTGCAAGGCCCTGTCCCTCAGTATAGATAATATAAAAAATATGCCCTGTATGAGTAGGGGTTTTAATTACCAACATGCACATCTGGCAAATACATCCCTCTGGTTTCAAGGTTTTACTGGATACATTAACCTTTCAAGGTCACTTGCGGTCAAAGATAAGCGTGTGATTCCAAAGTCCACATATAGTTCTCTCTTAGTCTTTAAATCTCCAAAATTTATTACCTTGCTCTGACCTTTCTGTTTGACCTTGACATTTAAACTTCATATAATCTCTGGGACTCTGGCAGGGTATTGACAACACCAAGTTTGGTCAAAATCCATGCATGGGTGTGGCCAAATTTTGTCCGGAGGGATGGACACCATTTTGAGTGGATGTAATTATTTAATGTCAAAACAAAAAGACAAAATTAATAAAAATAAATAAATAAACAAGGTTGTTAAAATGTTAAATACAATAGCAAAATCCCAGAATGCAAGTCAGACTTGAATCTTATGCTGAGATCAGACTACACAATATTGTCGTGATGCATTACTATCACAATGTCAGATATAATAGCACCATAAATCCTTTTACTTTTGAGCAATCAATGTTCATATACTTGCATGTCATCAGAGGACAAAGTCAAGAAACTGTCAATGAACCATGATTACAGAAGCAACATCATAGACCCTATCGTGGGAGGTGTGTATACATAAAAGTATTCGCCCATGCAACACAATTTTTGATCAATGTGTTGTTGGACTTTAAAACGTGGGATTATTTGACATTGTAAGACCTGTTGATCCTTTCAGATGGGCATATAATGTGACCCACTCCGCTAATAATATGGATTAAGTAGGAAATTTGACCGACTGAGATATTAATATATTTAGGAAAGAAAATTTGCTTCAAAATGAGCTATAAAACATGATTTAGAATAAGAATTGACTGGCTTACATCAGTTTGTATGTCGGTAATTAGGAAATGCTACTTTTGAGAAAATAAAAATTAGTTACAGAACCAGTTTCTGAATGTCCACATCTGAAACCCCTTAACATCCATACACCGAATAAACCCGGCTCTCGACCACAAGTGCATTCGTACTAGTGTCTTCCTCACAACAAATGAGTTTAATTTACACCGAGTGATGTTTGTTTTGAAGATTCTCACTGGTTTACTGTTATAATAATTTGGCGAATCCTTCTGGGATTTCCTTAAGTAGGTGGAGTATTCTGGGAGTGAATATGGATAATAATCTAATACCTTGTGAAATCACGAAAGCGGTTTGAAAATCGGCAAAGCAAGTGGATATTCCTATTGTTTAACAACTTGGACATATAACCCTTTCTTAAGCAAGTATTATAGACTTGACAGATTGTGTTTATAGTGTTATGGGTATGTAATTAATAAATGTAAATATAAATATAATGGCTGTATAAACATTGTGAGTCTGTCTTCCTTTCGGCTTTTTCCGTTTTACTCGGGAGTCGCCACAGCGAATCATCTGATTCGCACGGTTGATTTTGGCAGAGGTTTTTACGTCGGATGCCCTTCCTGTCACAACCCTTTTTAGCAAGGGACAGAAACACGCTGACGACTTTGCAGCTACTCTTTACGAAAGTCAGCAATGGTTCTTTTACATGCCTCTCACCATAGACAGTGAGAGACATGGCCCGCCTTTGATAACCCAGTTAGCTGCACTGGGGGGGACAGTGACAACCTTGTGGCGAGTGGGACTCGAACCCCCAACCTTTGGATCAGCGATCCAGTGCCCTATACCACTAGACCACCATTGTATAAACATTGTGAGTATGTAATTATATTCAGTTAGTGTGCTGTAAATGGTAACACATGGTATTACTCAGCTGTTTTGGGGTCACAGTTGTTTTGCCTGCATAGTCTAATTGGGTCTGGAACTTTCCAGCATATTATGAAAACTTCGAGATTGACCTAGTTGCGCATGCGCCCTGTGACTGGTCATGTGATTAGAACATTCGAGGAAAAAGAACAGTCCCGAACTTTAGAAAATCTATATAAGGATAAGTTTGTCGACCGGCTCAGGGCGGATCATCCAACAGGGCATCATCCAACGCACATCATCCAAGTTTCATCATTCAAGACTTCAGCACCCAAATCCATCGTCCGCGTTCATCCACAACCAAAGGAGAATTATCATCATTCGTTTCTTTTGATCCACGTGATTCCACACTTTCGACCGCCAGCTATTGCACTGTCCTCTAAGTTTACCATACTGTAGCTGCTTGGTGACTATTCTTATTTTGTGACCCTAGGTCTATTTGTATTTTGTTTAACTCTAAGCTGTAAGCTATTATTTTGCCTAATTTTGTTAATATTATTAAATTGTATATCATTGTTTGTCTTGTTTTGCTGGTTTCACGGGGACTTTTCCTATTCTAAATTCCATACATAACAATAGATATTTGATCTTAGTACGTGTCGAAGATTTAGCTTTGAAGGATATATTCTTCGCAGTATTGTGTTTTTGCCCAGGTATGCCATTTTCAACTTTGGCTCTTACTCAGAACACTACCTTTCAACTTAATCCATATTATGCTAGAGCGAGTCACATATAGACTTGCATATGGATACTTGGAAATTTGTCAGTCATGACAAAATCAGGCTGAAGTCAAGTATTCTGATCCCATCATTAACGTGACACATCAAAGATGAGGGACCAACACAAACCTGGTGGCAATCACATTGTGAGTGTGAGGATGGTGAGGGAAGGAGACATGTGTTCCCCCTTCACGATGTTGCACTGTTGTCTTTGCTTTGTCAAGCTCGAGGAGGCCATTAGTAAAACTTCCAGTCTGCTAGAAAAGAGGAAACAGATATAAAAGGCTTAAAAGGTCACCATGTTTACTGTGTGAGAGCTGGAAAATGAGTGGAGCAACACGAGATGACAATAGTAATGCATCACTGCAGCGTTATTCATAGCAATGGTAATAACCACCAGTTGGATACTTTATTTATACTGTATTGACTATTATTATTTATTATTATTGTTGCTATTGTTAATTAACAGTAATGACTAACATGGGACAGTTGCTCGCTCCCTCGCTGTTGAAGCATTCTTCGCAAGCAACTGCCCCGCGATCACAGGGCAAAAGACCTGAAAAAACTTCAGTATTCCATGGAACCAAAACAGTGCAGATCTGGAAACCATCTTGCAGTGAGTCGAGGATTTCAGAAAAAAACGACTCCGCTTTGAAAAGAAAATCACCAGCTCATACACCCGAGTACCCTGAAGTTAACTGTTGTGCACTCTCCAAGATTCTTGAAACAGTTGCATACTTTAGCTGTAGTCGGATTTCCCAGGGAACGGCAAGAAGAATCTTATACAAAGACTTCCACCTCCATCCATACACAAATTATACTAAATAAAATTTCATGTGTGACTACAACAATGTAATTATCTTTAATGATAAGCTACCTTTGAAATGTGGGCAGTTTTATTGGGTCACCCTGTATGTACAGGGATTCCTCACTTTCCGTGGTTAGTGGGGACCGAGACACCATCACCCCACCCCGCCCCGCCGATTTCCGCAAAGTAGGATCAACCCCCCCTGACTGACGTATATGTACATGTATATGTGTGCATATAACATCAATAAATACACATTCAATGCTATAAATATTTATAATAACAATTAAACATTCAAAAATAATGCATAACATCTAAATAAAATATAAACATACACACACACACACACACACACACACACACAGATCTGCACCTCACATAAAAAAGTAAGTAGTTTTGTTTGGGGTTTTTGAGTTTTGTTTTGTTTTTTCTTTTTTTGGGGGGAGAGGTGGTACATAATTAGCCTTGTTTTGCAGCATTTTCTATAATTTTTTTCCATATTTTTCAATGAATATTTTTTAAAAACACGCGATACACCAAAGCCGCAGAAAATAAAGCACGAAGTACCAAGTGATCACTGGACATACACACTGCTAAAACAATTTTCACGCAATGCCTTTTTGCACTTAATGACCTCCTGTTGTATCATGACAAAAACACATAGTGGAAAAACTTCATATGCTTAAAAACTAAAGCACATATTGTATCGCCATAGGTTTATTAATTAATCATGCTTCAGAGCTGGGGTAATTTAGTGAAAGGGAACATGGATATGGCATATGGAGTCTATGAAGCACGTGGAGTGTGAGCATATGCTTTAATTCCTGATTCATACACTCTTTCCCACTATAACATGTTGAACTCACTGGAGCTGCTGGAATGATCCATCGAGGTGTAATGATGGGTTTGGGTGGCTGCGGCTGAGGCTGCGCCTGCTTGAGAGAAATAACATAAGTATGATTCGTATCCAAAAGTCACAGAATGTCAAATAATCAGCGTGTGGAGTCATGTGATCCTGGAGGAAACAGTGGTGTAAGCAGACAAGTTTAAGGACTTACGACTGGTGTAGGATCAGTGAAGTCTATCAGGTTATCAATGTGGGGGGCTGTATGTGCCTCTCGCTCCTCTGCTTTGTCCTGCATTAGGAAATGTCATCAACTTAGACAACCAATGTTCTTTTAGTTTTATCTGCCAGGCAATCGATTTTAAATCCGCATACGCATGTATCATTTCATTTGTTATTCAGGAGGATCTGAGCTGATGAGAATTATAAAGGTTCATAAGTGTTCGGTGCAACAATCATAAACAGCCAAGTGGAACAGCCCAGCGGTGCTGGGTCATACAGGACACCTGGAGACATGAGCTTCATGATAATGACAAATTCACAAACAATCAAATAAAATGTTTATTTTAATTATACATTATTATTTCATTTAATAGTTTTAATTATTATTTATTACTAATAGAGTATTATTACTAATAAATTAATTATTGAATGTACAGATATACTTTTTCTATCCTCAAAACTCCCACCCATCAAGGAGTTACTCCCCATCACATGACAGCTTTGTATCCGTTAATAATCGGTTTATTTTAAAAACGAGACTTGTGGGAAATAAATGAATTCCTGTGTTCACTTATGCTACAGAAGCTCTAAACTATTCTCCATTCTCTGCTAATCTCATCCAGCTTTTCTTATTTCTCTTTTATCCTATGCTAAGAATACCAAAATTATTTTCTCAGGTTGCTATGAAAGTCCTCTATTGCAGCCGTGGGGGAGGGGGGGGGGGCACAAGCAAGTGTTCTTTCTCACGCCGGTCTCAAGCCCAGATAAATGCAGAGGGTTGTGTCAAGAAGGGCATCCGACGTAAAACCTGTGCCAAATCAACCATGCAAATCATCAATATATGACTTCCAAACTGGATTGGTCGAGGCCTGGGTTAACAACGACTGCCATCAAGTGCTGTTAACCAACAGGGTGCTGGTGGAAACTGGATTACTGTTGGTCAAAGAAGGAGAGGCGGGAGGCATGTTCGTAGGCAGAGACAGAAGAGGAAAGGCATGAGTCTAGGACTGAGAGGAGGGACTTTGAATGTTGGAACTATGACAGGAAAAGCTAGAGAACTGGCTAAAATGATGCAGAGGAGGAAGGTGGACATACTCTGTGTTCAGGAGACCAGATGGAAAGGTAGCAAAGCTAGAAGCTTAGCAGCAGGGTTTAAGCTGTTTTATCATGGTGTGGATGGGAAGAGAATGTCGTAGGAATTATCTTGAAGGAGGGGTTTGTCAGGAATGTTCTAGAAGTGAAAAGAGTGGTAGACAGAATATGTTAGAGTGGTGCAGGGCATGTACGAGAGATGTAAGACAGTGATGAGGTGTGCTACCAGTATGACAGAAGAGTTCAAGGTGAAGGTGGGACTGCATCAAGGATCAGCTCTGAGCCCCTTCTTGTTTGCTATGGTGATAGACAGGCTGACAGAAGAGGTTAGACAAGAATCTCCATGGACTATGATGTTTGCAGCATTGTGATCTGTAGTGAGAGCAGAGAACAAGTGGAGGAAAATTTAGTAAGGTAGAGGTATGCCCTGGAAAGGAGAGGAATGAAGATTAGCCTCAGGAACTCCGAACACGTGTGTGAATGAGAAGGACCCAAGAGGAATGGTGAGGTTACAGGGAGCAGAGATAAGGAAGGTGGAGGATTTTAAGTACTTAGGCTCAACAGTCCAGAGCAATGGAGAGTGTGGAAAAGAGGTGAAGAAGGGTGTTCAGGCAGGTTGGAATGGTTGGAGAAAAGTGTCCAGTGTGATGTGTGATAAGACGGTATCGGCAAGAATGAAAGGAAAAGTGTACAAGATGGTGTTGAGGCCAACGATGTTGTATGGTTTAAAAACAGTGGCACTGAGGAAAAGACATGAGGCAGAGCTGGAGGTTGCAGAGATGAAAATGTTGAGGTTCTCTTTGGGAGTAACGAGGATGGATAGGATCAGGAATGAGTACATCAGAGGGACAGCATATGTAAGAGGTTTTGGAGACAAAGTCAGAGAGGCTAGATTGAGATGGTTTGGACATGTACAGAGGAGGGATAGTGAATATATTGGTAGTAGGATGCTGAGGTTGGAACTACCAGGCAACTACTTGTGGCCACATGTTCTGGATACTCCGGTAAAGAGAGGAGCTGAGCTGTCAACCAATCACCACCTGGTGGTCAGCTGGCTCCGATAGGGAGGCTGCCCTCCAGACCTGGCAGGCCCAAGCGTGTAGTTAGGGTCTCCTGGGAATACAGTATTTGAAAGAGTCAAAGGGACCTTTGACTCCCACCTCCAGCAGAGCTACAACCACATCCAGAAGGGGGCGAGTGATATGGAATCTGAATGGGCCATGTTTCTTGCCTCCAATATTGAGGAGGCAGCCCATAGCTGTGGCCGGAAGGTTATTGGTACCTGTTGTGGTGGTAACCCTTGAACCTGGTGGTGGGCACCTGCGGTGAAGGGGACCATCCAGTTGAAAAAGGAGGCCTAGTAGGTCTCATTGGCCTGTGGATCTCCCGAGGCAGCAGACAAGTACTGGGAGGCCAAATGTGCTGTAGCCCAAGCTGTCGCAATGCAAAATTTCAGGTGGGAGGGGTTGGATGAGGGCCTGGAAAGCAATTATCGGTTGGCCTTAAAAAGGCTCTGAACCACCATCCGATGGCTCAGGAAGGGGAAGCAGTTCTCCACAAATTCCGTTTACAGTAGAATTGTGGAGCTGCTCGCCTCAACTGGGGATGTTGTTGGGCGGTAGCAAGAATACTTCGAGCACCTCCTCAATGCCACTAACATATCTTCTGTGAAGGAGGAAGACCCTGAGGGTTTGGGTGGAGTCCACCCATCACTAGAGCTGAGGTTGCTGAGGAAGTCAAAAAGCTAATTGGTGGTCGGGCTCTGGGGGTGGATGAGATCCACCTAGGGCTGGCTTGGTTCACACATCTCTGCAATATCGTGTGGTCATCGGGGGCGTACCTCTGGATTGGCAAACTGGGGTGTAGTCCCCCTTATTAAAAGAGAGGACCGGAGGGTGTGTTCCAATTATTGCAAAATTACACTATTCAGCCTACGTGGGAAAGTCTATGCAAGGGTACTGGAGAGGAGGATCCGACCGATAATTGAACCTTGGATTCAAGAGGAACAATGTGGTTTTCCTCCTGGCCACAACACTCTCGACCATCTCTATACATGCTAGAGGATCCTGGAGGGAGCATGGGAGGGAGCCCAATCTGTCCAGATGTGTTTTGTGGATTTAGAGAAGGCTTTCGACATTTGTCCTTCGATATGGCGTACCAGATCCATTGCTACAGGTCATTTGGTCTCTGTATCACCGAAGCCAGAGCTTTGTCCGCATTGGTAACAACAGGTCAAATTCATTTCCAGTGAGGGTTGGAGTCAGCGATAGCTGTCCATTATCACTGATTCTGTTCATAATTTTTATCGATAAAATTTCTAGGAGCAGTCGAAGCGTTCTGGTTTGGTGGCCATCGAATTATGTCTCTGCTTTTTGCATCAATCCAGGACCTCCAGCTCTTATTGGACCAATTTACAGCCAAGTGCAAAGCGGCCGGGATGAGAGTCAGCACCTCCAAGTCTGAGGCCATGGTTCTCAGCCGGAAAAGGGTGGAATGCACCCTCTGGGCCTGAATGAGATCTTACCCCAAGTGGAGGAGTTTAAGTATCTAAAGGTCTTGTTCATAAGTGAGGGAAGGATGGCATGGGAGATCACGTCTGCTGTAAAGCGGAGCTTGTACCGGTCCGTTGTGGTGAAGAGGGAGCTGAGCCGCAAAGCAAAGCTCTCAATTCACCAGTCGATCTACGTTCCAATCCTCATCTATGGTCAAGTGCTTTGGGTAGTGACCGAAAGAACAAGATTGTGGATACAAGCGGCTGAAATGAGCTTCCTTCGCCAGATGGCGGGGCTCTCCCTTAGAGATAAGGTGAGAAGCTCAGCCATCCGGGAGGAGCTCAGAGATGACCACTGCACCTCCGCATTGAGAAGGAGCCAGTTGAGGTGACTTGGCATCCGGTAAAAAATCCTGAAAACGCCTCCCTGGTGTGGTGTTTCGGCCTGTCCAACTGAAAAGAGACCCTGGGGTCGACCTAGAACACGCTGCAGGGATTATGTCTCAGGCTCTGGTATTGGAACACCTTGATCTCCCCCCCCTTAGAGCTGGAGAAGTGGCTGGGGAGAGGGATATCTGAACCTCATTACTTAGGATGCTGCCCCATGACCCAACTGTGGATTAAGCAGAGGAAGATGATCAAGATGATAAATGACATGTTTACCTTATGTGTGAGCTACGTAGAAGATACAGTGATGAGCAATTTCCATCGTGCAGGAAAGTGTGCGTGTATGTGTGTACATGTGTCCACAGTACACTAGTGCATGCATGGTCCTATTAAGTTATGACCTTTGGTGTGATATATTGTTCACGTTAAGATTACTAGGCATTTGATAGCTCATGGAAATACTTAAGTACTTTAGTAAAGTAATATGATGGTTATTTAATTCACATTGACAAGAACTTTGCAACAGGTTTCATGCCAGGACCTAATTAGATAATTAAAAGTTCAAACTTTGTTTTCAAGATAGACAGAGCATGCATGTTTCCAAAGACTTGAAAGAGGTATTTATTTAAATTTCATCACTAATCACATATTAACTAAATGTCACAACAGTAGTCAAGTTATTAGCTGCATTAGTGTAATACATCAGGCGACGCAATCTAACATTAAGCGGAAGCGCAGTGAACGTGCAGATTCGATCCACCAGCCATTTATTGCCGGATTATTTTATTTGAATTTCCACAAACAGAAGCTTCATTTGTTTCTCTCATTAATTCAAGAAAGAGAGGAGGACAAAAAAAAAAAAAACACGCACTCGATGAGGAAATGGCTGTTTATAGCTGTTACTGTGCAAGTCAACAATTGTCTCTTGATGTTCTACAGCAGGGGTCCCCAACCCCCGGTCCATGGACCGTTGCTGGTCCGTGGATCATTTGATACCGGTCCACAAACAAAATCTCTCATGGTACAAATTATAGTTTTTTATTAGAGCTTCCGGATCTTATTTAAAAAAAAAAAAAAAACGACTGTTTTTGATATTGTTTTTGACACAAAACAAGACTACGGAATAAACTCTAACTGGTCCGTGGAAACATTTTCATACATAAAACCGGTCCCTGGTGCAAAAAAGGTTGGAGACCACTGTTCTACATCATTCAATACCATAAGCATTTACATGTTTGACAAATTGTTCTTTAATACATTAAAGTATGACAAATTGGTTGAACTAAACAACTGTTCTGTTAATGAAGAATGGTCAGCACTGGCCCCCTCAATCAACACCCCGGCATCAATTATGTTTCTTTATAGTAAAAACAACACAACAAATATACGTTGGTTATATTAGATTAAAAAACAAACGATTCTTTTATCTACTGTAAGATGAACTTCTCATTCTTAAATATGAGCTTTGAATACCTTTACACACACACACACACACACACACACACACACACACACACACACAAACACAGTTAGTTCTTAGTAACCTTGTGAATGAATGCCTGGGAATGACTCATAATAGACTTCCAAATTCTATTCCAGAGTCTGGAGCAGCTGGAGTGGCTGCATGTTTTCACACTGAAGCTTTTGTTACCTTGGCTGAGGAGGCTGCATTCAGTGGTTCGGATAGCACACTGGACGAAGAGGAGATGAACTCATCTGCTTTCACTTCAAGGCTGCACGGAGACAATAACACACAGATGAAGTGGTGGTGGTGTGTGTGTGTGAGTGCGTGCGTGTGTGTGGATATCACATCGCTATGAGAACATTAAAGGAGAATTAAACCCAAACCTAAAGGCATGTATGTTTCTGTCCAGATCAAGCAAACTGTGCTAATCTTACCACAACCTTCTGAGTGGAAAAATAAAAATTAGTAATAAAACATCACACAGTGGAGTGCCAGTGTACTGCAAAAAGTGGGGAGTGATGTTGAAGAAAAACTTCTGTCCATTAAGTGTGTGTGTGTGTGTGTGTGTGTGTGTGTGTGTGTGTGTGATATGTGCAGATGTGCACTTTATTAATAACATCACTAGTTTGTATTTGATTTCCTGGTGTAGGACCTGTACACTTCTAATATTGCTGCCATTTGGACAATTCTTGGAATTGTCTTATTCTTGTGATTACGTACGAACTCTCGTGAGAGTAAAACAGACCACAAATGGTGAACTTTTCAAACAGGCTAACCGAAACTGTGGAATGCATTTCAGCAGACTGTAACTTTGTAAATTTCAGTGAAAACAACCTGATAATAAAAATATACATACAGGTCCTTCTCCAAAAATTAGCATATTGTGATGAAATTCCTTATTTTCTGTAATGAACTGACAAAAAATAAACTTTCATATATTTTAGATTCATTGCACACCAAATGAAATATTTCAGGTCTTTTATTGTTTTAATACTGATGATTTTGGAATACAGCTCATGAAAACCCAAAATTCCTATCTCAAAAAATTAGCATATCATGTTCAGGTAGTCTAAACGAGCTATTAACCTAATCATCTGAATCAACCAATTAACTCTAAACACCTGCAAAAGATTCCTGAGGCTTTTAAAAACTCCCAGCCTGGTTCATTACTCAAAACCGCAATCATGGGTAAGACTGCCGACCTGACTGCTGTCCAGAAGGCCATCATTGACACCCTCAAGCAAGAGGGTAAGACACAGAAAGAAATCTCTGAGCGAATAGGCTGTTCCCAGAGTGCTGTATCAAGCCACCTCAGTGGGACGTAGGGCCGATTCCAGACCTTGGGGGACCTGTGGAAGCAGTAGACTGAGTCTGGAGTAGAAACATCCAGAGCCACCATGCACAGGCGTGTGCAGGAAATGGGCTACAGGTGCTGCATTCCCCGGGTCAAGCCACTTTTGAACCAGAAACAGCGGCAGAAGCGCCTGACCTGGGCTACAGAGAAGCAGCACTGGACTGTTGCTCAGTGGTCCAAAGTACTTTTTTCGGATGAAAGCAAATTTTGCATGTCATTCGGAAATCAAGGTGCCAGAGTCTGGAGGAAGACTGGGGAGAAGGAAATGCCAAAATGCCTGAAGTCCAGTGTCAAGTACCCACAGTCAGTGATGGTCTGGGGTGCCATGTCAGCTGCTGGTGTTGGTCCACTGTGTTTTATCAAGGGCAGGGTCAATGCAGCTCGCTATCAGGAGATTTTGGAGCACTTCATGCTTCCATCTGCTGAAAAGCTTTATGGAGATGAAGATTTCATTTTTCAGCACGACCTGGCACCTGCTCACAGTGCCAAAACCACTGGGAAATGGTTTACTGACCATGGTGTTACTGTGCTCAATTGACCTGCCAACTCTCCTGACCTGAACCCCATAGAGAATCTGTGGGATATTATGAAGAGAAAGTTGAGAGACACCAGACCCAACACTGTGGATGAGCTTAAGGCGGCTATCGAAGCATCCTGGGCCTCCATAACACCTCAGCAGTGCCACAGGCTGATTGCCTCCATGCCACGCCGCATTGAAGCAGTCATTTCTGCAAAAGGATTCCTGACCAAGTATTGAGTGCATAACTGAACATAATTATTCGAAGGTCGACTTTTTTGTATTAAAAACACTTTTTTTAATTGGTCGGATGAAATATGCTAATTTTTTGAGATAGGGATTTTTGTTTTTTCTTTACGTTTTTGCCAAAATTACCAATATTAAAACAATAAAAGGCTTGAACTACTTCAGTTGTGTGTAATGAATCTAAAATACATGAAAGTCTAATGTTTATCAGTACATTACAGAAAATAATTAATTTTATCACAATATGGTAATTTTTTGAGAAGGACCTGTGTATTCTGTGTAACAGGAGAGTTTGTAAGGCTTTCTCTTCATTGCCCTTTAGAAAACTCAGAAATGTCTACTCTGCCAGTCACTTAAGTGAGCTCAAATTCACACACAGTCATGTGATGGTATTTTAAAGACTGTTCCCGTATTAAATGAACAGCAGTACCACTCCTAATTCAGTATGTCAACATGGAGACCTGTGGTACACTGATTTTCATGAGACATGCACTTTTGCATTCACAATTTCACAATGATCATAGAAAGCAACTGAATGAATGCCACTGAAAACACTTCATCTGGTTTATTGGTTTATTGCTTCATTGCCATGGATGTGCTGAAGCATTTCAAGAGTCTCCACTCCCAATCGCAAGTACTTGAACTTTGCACAAATTGCAGTTGCCCACCTGCCATTGAGACAAAATATGTCGACCCCACAAGGTCACATGACATACTGACAAAGTACTGTTCACTCACTCCAAGAACAGTCCTGGGAATTTTTTTTTTTTTTTTTTTTTCAATCAGACCACATGCTTTCGGACATCTTGCCTGATTAGCAGTTTCATGTACAGGCTACACAAGTAGCTGTTTCAGAAAGTGTTCACAAATGTCCCTGCAGAGATGTCTTACAAAACCAAATGACACTGATTTCAGGTATCATTTACAGCATTTGGCAGACTTACAGTTATCATTTTTATTCAACTGAGCAATGGAGGGTTAAGGGCTTTACTCGTCGGGCTCAACAGTGGTGACAGCGGGGATTGAACCGCTGACCTTCGGATTAGTAACCCATCGCATTAACCACCAAGTCACCACTGCCCTGTCGGTAACTGATATCACCATTATATTTTTTTTTAAACAGACAACTTCTACACTTAAAGCATTTATTTTTGGGGACTGAAGTTTGGGTGACGTTCAGAGATAATATTAGAGAGCCCACAGTAGTATGCAAGTCTGAAATTGAATTGACCCCGCTCCCCTCCCCCTGGGTGTGTAAGAAGCACAAGGCTATGTAAGCAGCACTGAGTCACTGCTGGGATTATACTGTACTGTGGATTAGAGGACATCACTACAAAAAAAAAAAAAAAAAAAAAAAAAAAAAAAAAGCCATTTCCATGAAAAGCTTAAAAAGGGAACTTGTGGATTCGAGTGAACTCAAATATCACTTCAGTACACGAGTGTGGAGTTGTGTGTGCACTGTTTGATAGTTGACATCCAGGACAGTATTTGCATTCAGAAATTAGATTATGATCATGTTTCAATTCTAATCTTTTTTTTTTTTTTCCCACTGATTTCTTTATCCTTCCTCTTTGCATTTGTAATCACTTCATTCAACCTGCTAATCCTTGAGAGAGAGAACAGAAATTCAGGGATGTGGGGTCTCTAATCCCAAAATGTACATTTAAATCACACAGCACACAAGAATAATTTGTTGGCTTCCCTTCTGACTCTGTAAAGATAATTAAACCATTCAAAAAAAAAAAAAAAAAAAAAAAGCCAGAACACATTAACATGGACCCAAAGGACAAATGAGCCAAATCCTGATGGCTGAATCAGAAGAACATGATGCGCTATTCTTTCCTCTTTTCTCACCTTTTGTCTTCCTCAATATCTCACCTGCTTCTGGACATTTCATTCAGCTAACTGCATATCTATCTGTTGCATATGAATCATACGGTTAAGTTTGGACATGTATCCAGGCAGAATTTGGGTCATGTGACTTGCCAGTGTTCACATGACTAGGTATCCTCTAGATGGCAGTACAGAGCTGAAAATGCGTCTGTTTTACAGCTGTTTTCAGCTCTCATTAGCTTAAAAGTGAAATAAAGGTCCCGTTATACATGACCTCATGTGGATTTTCATTAGTGGCTGATTTAATTTACATTTTTAAAGTTGCAATCTTATCAAATCCGTCTGTCCGGCCCACCAGCGCATGTGAACACTTGGGAATCCCGTGGTGATATTTCTCTTGCAGGTGTACAACCATTGCCATGGAACATCATAAAATCCTAAATTCTACGTGCCATATGCAGTATGTATCTAAAAAATTTTAGCTATCAATATAAACCATCACATCGATGTTGATATTGGGTTCCCCCCAGTGCAGCTAGCTAACTGGGTTATCACGGACCGGCCACGTCTCTCACTGTCCATGGTGAGAGGTTCGTGTAGAAGAACCATTGCTGACTTTCGACAAGAGTAGCTGCATAGACGTCAGCATGTTACTGCCCTGTGATGGCCTGGTGAGCTGTCCAGGGTGTACTCTGCCCTCACCCAGTGTTGGCTGCGATAAGCACCAGCCTCCCCGTGGTCCTAATTAGGATTAAGTGGTTCAGAAAATGAATGGATGCAAGGATATCGAATTTCCATTAAAGAATCTCAATCGAGTAACACTTTCAGATAATATTAATTTTTTTTTTTTTTATGGCTTTGTTATGGTTTTATGATCTTATGTCATCAATGGCGTCATCAAAAATAATTCATACTTAAACCTTCAATCAGGAGAAGTTTTTTTTTAGTGCTCTGCTCTTGGCCAGTGCCCAAACCTTTACATGATGTAACAGGAGAGTTTAGAAGGCTTGCCTTTCATTTCACTATAATTAGTTTTTGTACTAGAAGATTTTTGTAATAAAACAAAAGGTTGACATACTTTATGACAGAAAAATCTCCAGGTCTTTCATGGCTCATTTGAATACTTGATTGGTCAAATTAGAGTTCTGTTTCTTTCTATCAGACGGCTGCTAAAATGTTTGCAATCAGCAGAAAATTCCAAATTTCTAAATAGACATGTAACAACCTGAACAATGTACAACAAGAATATCATTATTTTAAGATAAACCCCTTCAATGCGACATAAGACCTCTTCACTGCACAGTGGGGTCCTGATCCCTTTGTTTGGGTTTATTTTACGATAAGGACCAGCTTGCTGTACACCATCTCTAACTATATCAGGACATACATTTCCAGATATATATATATATGGGATATTCGTGAAAAATTATGTGAAGACACTGAAGATACAAATTATGCACAAATAAAAAAAAAAATGTTGTCTTGTCTTATTTCATTAAAAAGTTTGACAAACACACAAATTACAACATTTCCATATAAACATTTCTTTCTGGACATCCGACTAGGTGGCCCTTTTTTTTTTTTTAATCCGAGCATGCCCCACATTCTGTCTGTGGTCAGCTACTGTCTCAGACGGATTACAGAAATGTACACACAGACATCGCGTATACTACATGGGTAGTTTGAACCTGCCTGCTGGAGCACGCCTGCATTGGTGCCTCCCGGCTGCCCATCGTCAGAGAGGAAATGCTTCCTGTCTGCCCACCTCGATCCTTCAGTCTGCAAGACAGAAACAGTGAAGAGAGGAAAAGACATTTTACAATACTGACTGTAAACACTAATTACACTACTGTGGGCGAGTGAGATTAGTCATGCTGATGATAATACAGATGTCATCATCATAGCTGGGCCATTCTCAAACCTCCAACTAAATATTCGTCAGCATTAATAAGCTTTACAGAGGCGATGGGAAATGAGTCACTTTTTAATAAATGATGAGAGAATAAGATTCTGTAATGCCACCAACACCCACCCTTGTCCCCACTAGAACTGTCTTCATCCCCAGTCTCACCTGGCTGCCGCTTCCTGAAGGTTGCAGTTCTTCTCCCCTGTGATTCCAATCTCTTCTCTGGTACCCTGAGCAAACATGAAACAAAACACACACACACACACACACACACACACACACACACACACACACACACACACACACACACACAGACATACACAACCAAAGAGAACTATTTACTATTAGCTGCAATTCAAAAACGTTAAATCAATTTGCAACCAATTATTTCAAGAGATCATAGACCATAGGACAGTAGTAGAAATTTCTGTCAATGGTGTTGTGGGGCAAATACTGTCCAAGCTGGGGTTAAAAAAAAAACACACACAATAAACCTACTCTCATTTTATACTAATGTGAGTATTTTAATCTTTAAATCCTTGTCAATGGCTACTACTGTATAGCAATTACTGAGTGACATGGATGACAGAATGAAACACATTCTGCTGCAACTGCAGAAAACTTAATATGTAACAGAACCCGAGGAAGCGAAAACCGCTAAATTAGTTTTCATTTGCATCCCCTGGGATGAGCTGATTTCCATATAAATAGCTGTAACCAAATCCGAGGACTGCAGCACTGGCGAGCAGTAAGACATGTGACCGTGGCATTCACAGCTCAGTCCTGTTAGTGTGTAGTTCGGGAAACACTCACATTTAAAGGCACCATGTGCTTTATCTGTCTTAAAACTAGGAGTAATTAATATAATATAAAGGCTTGTTCTATACAGTGCCTTCTAAATGCACCACTCATAAAGTCAAGAGATTCAAGCATTGTAAGATGACTAGTACAACCTCCTTCTGCCCTTTGAATCTGAGGTTTATAGGGATCGCTCACTTTCCGTGGTTAATTGGGACCGAGATCCCCCCGCGACCGCCGAATTCTGCGAAGTAGGTTCAAAATTCCCCTGACTGAAGTGCATGTACATGTGTATGTAATATCAATAAATACATATTCAATGCTATAAATGCTTATAATAACAAATAAACATTCAAAAATAATGTATAAGATCTAAATAAAATATAAATACACACACACACACACACACACACACACACACTCAGATCCGCACCTCATAAAAATTTAAGTAGTTTTAATGGGGGGTGGGATGGGTGGGTTGTTTTTTGTAATAATTAGCCTTGTTTTTGTGGCATTTTCCTTAACTTTTTCCCCTATTCTTCCTTAACTTCTTTATTTTTTAATTCAATGAACATTTAAAAAAAAAAACATGAGACACTGAAGACACATGAATTGAAGTGCGAAGTAGCGAGAGATCCCTGGATTTACAAAAGAATGTACAGGGATCCCTCGCTACTTCGCGCTTCAATTCATGCGGTTTCAGTGCATCACGGTTTTTTAAAAATAAATGAATAAATGAATATTCATCGAAATAAAAAATAAAGAAATTAAGGAAGAATAAGTTAAAGGAAAATGGAAAAAAAAAACATTAAACTAACACAAAACAAAAAACAACCCACGATCTCCCATCAAAACTGGATATATTGTTGCATCGCGTGCGTGCGTATATATGTGTCATCTTTTCATGCAATATCATCTCGATGTGTGTGTATTTATATTTTATTTACATCTTATGTTATTTTTATAATGTTTAATTGTTATTATAAGCATGTATAGCATTGAATATGTATTTATTGATATTATATACACATATACATATACGTATACATCAGTCGGGGCGGGGGGATCCTACTTTGCGGATTTCTATGGTTGCGTGGGGATCTCGGTCCCAATTAAGCACGGAAAGTGAGGGATCCCTGTACTTGAAGAAAGTATTTAAGTGATCATGAATCAATTAAAGGTACAATGTGTATAATTTAGCGATATCTAGTGCAACTAATGAAAATTTCGTTTCTGGCTCCTCCCCTTCAAATGTATGGTTCTTGGTTACTGTAGAAACAAGGCAAGATGGTGGCCTCTGTAGAGGGGAATATTCTTGACATATAGATATTCGAGGGATACGAACACCTAACTTTATTTTAATTCATTAAAACATACTGATTGATGCATTTATGTATTTCGCAGACCCCCTTAACCAGAGAAATTACATTTATCTCACTTATATGGTTGAATAGTAACGGTTTAAATCCTTGCCCCAGGGCCAACAGTGGCAGCATGGTGGTACTGGGCTTGAACTTATCAGTCAGTCACACAGAGCCACCAGTGCCCTCCAAAAGGTAAGATTACTGAGCTTTTCACCAAAGAGCAAAGTAAGTCATCAGAGTCAGATTATGCAGTGTGAAGGACCGAGGACTTCAACTCCTCATGGATAAGATGCTAGGTTACCTTCCACTAAAGTGGTATCCCATTTTTCTGCTTGATAGACAGAGGTACACCCAGGGGTCTTAGCACGGTGCAATTGCTCATGCATACACTCACCCCCCCGTCACTCACAGTGATCACCATCCAATCATGGGTGTCTGTCAGTGCAGCGGTTAGCGCTTTCCCTCACAGTGTGTTAGGCTATCGAAAAAATATGCATGTGCAGCAGTCCATAAAAGATACAAGTGGATGCATTGTGCATCACGGAGAGAGCAAGTACATGCTTACGCCCCTCCTTGGTTGGCGGTGGTCTTCTGTGACAAAGAGGCTGTCACACTTTCATGACATTCTTTGACCTTTTATGTACAGTAAGTGACTGGACTGATGGTCATTTTCATTCCTGCTCATTTTCTGACAAGTGATTTGCTGTCAGCGCCAATGAACACATTTTATTACATCATTTTTTTTTTTTTTTTGTGGTCAAGGGATACCCAACTGTACTTTTGCTAATCTCAGAATTCTCATTTTATATTTTAACATCTACTGAGAATGAGGCTCAGCATCCTCTTTGCTACTCTTCAGCCTGATCAGTGCTGAGAATGAGGCACTTAAAAGGTTGCAGACTACAATGCACTCTTAAATTGTGTAGAATGCTGTGTAGATTGAGCCAGACTACATGATGGGAATGAGGAACTTGCTGGATGTAATCACAGGCAGTGAAGTGCATGAAAAATCTAAATTCTAACCAGTTTCGTGTCAGGTGATAACCTGAGCTTATATATTTGCATAGAAGATAAATAGCTTTCAAGTTGCTTGCGAACATAAAAAGTGTGTGTGTGTGTGTGTGTGTGTGTGAGAGTGTGTGTGTGTGTGTGTGGGTGTGTGTGTGTGTGTGTGTGTGCGTGGGTGTGTGTGTGTGTGTGAGAGTATGAGAGATGTTGGTGCTACCTTGAGCAGCACTGCCTCTGCCTGGGCTTTCAGGATGTTACTCTTGAGCTCATCTGGTGCTTTCAGCTGGCTCAGAACAGGACTGCTGCTCACACTACTCAGACTTTTCTCTGTCAGCTTCAGTACATCTTCCTAAACACACACACACACACACACACACACACACACACACAGCACAGTGAAGCATGTATGGTGTACTAGCAGACACTGTGGCTGATTCGCTCAGTAATTCAACAGCACAGCACTTTGGATTACACCCCTAAAAGGTACAATCTGGAATTCAAATGGACTTACCGTATTTGACGTAATAAGCACCCTGCTCCAATAAACACCCCTCAAATGTTTTTGATCTTACGTCTAATAACTGCCCATGTGTACTGGTCGCAAAATCGTAGATCAAACTTACCAAAAGTAAAAGTGAGTTTACATGGTATTCCTAGACCCTCTGCCACTGGGGAATGTCTATAATGTTCATCAGTAACAACACATTTGATTGTTCCGCCATGCTTTGAAAAAAAAACAGGAAAATATTTTGCTGTGTTCTCTTGGTAAGTGCAGCTAACCGGGTTATCAAAGGCGGGCCATGTCTCTCACTGTCTATGGTGAGAGGTTCATGTAAAAGAACCATTACTGACTTTCGTAAAGAGTAGCTGCAAAGCCGTCAGCGTGTTTCTGTCCCTTGTTAAAGGGTTGTGTCAGGAAGGGCACCCGACGTAAAAACCTATGCCAAATCAAACGTGCGAATCATTTGCTGTGGCGACCCCTGATAAAGGAAAGAAAACAAAAGGAAATCGCTCATCTCTCTCTTGGTAAATGTCCAACAACCGATGAACCATGAAAAACTGCTACTAACAAAACTATGGGATGCTCTGAATGAATGGAGCCAGATATGGACCTATCAGAAAGTGATGAGTATTTTTCACCCGATTCTCCTGCTAACTAACCTCATAAATTTAAGCACCTTCCTGGACATATGCTTTTGTTTATGTTCGTGTTGATTGGTTCAACGTTGCATGTGCTAAAGTTGACATTCGTGTTGACAGGCTCGATTTTACTTCCAGGAAAATGTTTCAGGGAACAGCCGAAACAAAAAGAAGACCAAGGAGGGAAAAGTAAGGGGTCTTTTTTTTTTAATATGCTGTTTTCTGTATATTCTCAGCTTTCATGTAAGTAGTTTGGTTGATACCACAGATGAATAACACAAATGCCAGCACAACTCATTTATTGTTCTGTTATTATTCATGTTTTCCACCTCAATGGTAATAAACTCTTACCGTTCCACTCCGCTGGTAACATTTTAAGAAGCGCCCACCCACTCCAATTTTTGACATGCCCTGGGCGCTTATCACGTCAAATATGGTATTTGAGATTTTACAACCTGCCCAATACAGCCAACACCTTGACTGTAGACGTTTTCGGCTATTCTGTATTAATTCGGCAATGGAAATTATTGCCTCTGCATTTAAACCATCCAAAGTGAGTACACGTACACGTACATGCGCGCGCGCGCGCACACACACACGCGCGCGCACACACACACACACACACACACACACACACACACACACACACACACACACACACACACACACACACAGAGCAGTGGGTTGCCACACACATTGGGAACACCCAGAGAGCAGTTGGGGGTTAGCTGCCTTACTCAAGGGCACTTCAGCCATGAATGGAGAGGAAAGGAACGTGCAGCTCACTACCCCATCACCACCACACATTCTTCCTGCTTGTTCAGGAATTGAATCAGCAACCTTTCGGTTCCAAAAATTGTTTCTCTGTCCATTAGGCCATGACTGAAACGGCCCCATTCTCCCTTCTGTTCATTATAAGAATTAAGCAAAAAAATTCCTCGTCTGTGAGCTGATTTATACGAGAGGGCGGATAGTGCTTTCCCTGCCAACGCGCAGCCGACGGAGCTTTTGAGACAGGTGTTGTATTTAAAGCAGAATTACTGTACCTGTTTGAAAGATCTGAGGTACTGATTAAATATTAACTTGCATCTTCAAGAGATCAGAGGTCCGGATTCAATATTAACTTGCTTCCTTACGAGATCGGCGGTCTTGTGGCGCCGCCCACTTCCATGCACAAAAATGCTTTGTGGCCTAATGCGGAGCTTTTGAGATGGGGCGTGGCTCATCCGGACCTCCGCAAATAAGCTGCAATGAGTACAGTGCTCTCAAAACCCTCAAAACTCACGAAACTCATGAACCAACAGTACATCTCTCCTTTACGCATGTGACAAACAAGCTTATGGGTACAGTACTACGGAGATTCCGCTTCCTCCTGGCCAACGGGAGGCCAATGGGAGGCCAGCGGGGCGGGATGTTGGGAGACAGCCAATGAGAGAGCAACTCGCGCATCGTTTGAATTTTTGAATGGCATGTTTGGGGATTTTCGTAAAAAGAGGTTGTTTCGTATACAGAGGACGAACATATAGGAAAATGTTTTTCGCAACCTTGATTATTCGTATTCAGAGGTTTCCATAAGTAGAGGGCCGACTGTACTCAGTATCCCTCCTCTGTACATGTCCAAACCATCTCAATCTAGCCTCTCTGACTTTGTCTCCAAAACCTCCTACATGTGCTGTCCCTCTGATATAGTCATTCCTGATCCTATCCATCCTTGTTTTTCCCAAAGAGAACTTCAACATTTTCATCTCTGCAACCTCCAGCTCTGCCTCCTGCTTTTCCCCAGGGCCACTGTTTCTAAACCATACAACATTGCTGGCCTCATCACCGTCTTGCACACTTTTCCTTTTCATTCTTGCCGATACCATCCTATCACACATCACACCGGACACTTTTCGCCAACCAGTTTGGTTTCATGCCAAGAAAGAGCACCACAGATGCAGTGTTTGCCTTGAGGATGTTAATGGAGAAGTACAGAGAAGGTCAGAAGGAGCTGCATTGTGCCTTTGTGGATCTGGAGAAAGCATATGACAGGGTGCCGAGAGAAGAACTGTGGTATTGCATGAGGAAGTCTGGAGTGGCAGAGAAGTATGTTAGAGTGGTGCAGGACATGTATGAGAGATGTAAGACAGTGGTGAGGTGTGCTGTCGTTGTGACAGAACAGTTCAAGGTGGAGGTGGGACTGCATCAAGGGTCAGCTCTCAGCCCCTTCTTGTTTGCTATAGTGATGGACAGGCTGACAGACGAGGTTAGACAAGATTCCCCATGGACTATGATGTTTGCAGATGACATTGTGATCTGTAGTGAGAGCAGAGAACAAGTGCAGGAAAATCTAGAGAGGTGGAGGTATGCCCTGGAAAGGAGGGGAATGAAGATTAGCCTCAGTAAGACAGAATACATGTGCATGAATGACAAGGACCCAAGAGGAACGGTGAGATTACAGGGAGCAGAGATAAGAAAGGTGGAGGATTTTAAGTACTCAGGCTCAACAATCCAGAGCAATGGAGAGTGTGGAAAAGAGGTCAAGAAGCGTGTGCAGGCAGGTTGGAATGGTTGGAGAAAAGTGTCCGGTGTAATGTGTGATAGGAGGGTATCGGCAAAAATGAAAGGAAACGTGTACAAGACGGTGTTGAGGCCAACGATGTTGTATGGTTTAGAAACAGTGGCCCTGGGGAAAAGACAGGAGGCAGAGCTGGAGGTAGCAGAGATGAAAATGTTGAGGTTCTCTTTGGGAGTAACGAGGATGGATAGGATTAGGAATGAGCACATCAGAGGGACAGCACATGTAAGATGTTTTGGAGACAAAGTCAGAGAGGCTAGATTGAGATGGTTTGGACATGTACAGAGGAGGGATAGTGAGTATATTGGTAATAGGATGCTGGGCAGAAGGCCTAGGGGAAGACCAAAGCGATGATTCATGGACGTGGTGAAGGAGGACATAAAGGTCGTTGGTGTAAGAGAAGAAGATGCAAAGGATAGGGTGAGATGGAGGCAGATGATTCGCTGTGGCGACCCCTGAAGGGAAAAGCCGAAAGGAAAAGAAGAGGAGAAGAAGTTGTTGCACATCTGGAACCTGAATTACCTTCATATATAGAAATTAATTTATTTCCAAATTTAACAACCAACCAGATAAACACAGGTTCTACATATCAGCTCTATTCGCAGTAAATCATCATTTTGACGCACACAATATAAAACAACCCACCAGTCTAAAACACCCTGACTGTTGGGTGGACGAGCTCTGTAAGTACTATAGTTCACAGGAAGCGCTGAGCATAAGATAGTTTATGCGTGGGGGCCTATTAAAGATGAACTCTGGCATGCCTTCTGCGCTCGGAAGAATAATGTGGTGGTGCTCTCTGATATGCAGTGTTGCTTTATTGTCTGATGCAGCATATGCGCCTGGTTAAGCTGCTCAGTGAGAAGTGGGACGACAGAAAACTGGAGGAAATCAGGCTCACATCCTCTTTCAATGCAAAAAAGACTGAAATAAGGACAGTTGTAGATTAACTATCAACCTATTGAAAGAGGCCTGTGCATAAATGACCCGTGCAACGGGCTGGCAATGAAGACAGACCAGCTTGTCACATGACTGATTTTGTGCGTGTGTGTGTGTGTGTGTGTGTGTGTGTGTGTGCGCGCACTTCTAGATACTGGAACTGACCTGGTTGTTCATGTTGACATTGACATTCAAGCGAGGAGCTAAGCTCGGTGTGCTCTCGATCTCCAGCTGCTTCAGTCGAGCTGTAACATCTGCAAAAAGAAGACCTTCAATATTAAAAACGGGTGCATGCACATGAACATTACGGGCCCCATTTATCTGCTTACTGGATGACCAGCAAGAAAATTTTTCAGTGATTATATGTATTTGTCATACACATAAATTTACAGTAAAATGCAAACATTTGTTCTGTCCTGTTTACTTGGGGTGAGACGTGAGTGTGGTTTAAAATGTGATAATAATGATGACGCCTGCTACAAGAGTAGAGTGTTTGTCATTTTGATTCCATTATTAAACATTTGGTGCAATGTCTTTAATCCTGGATCGTGAACCAATCAGTTCCTGACATAAGATGCCCACTCTCACCCTAATTATGCTCACCTGACCATCCAATCAAGACTTAAAACTTGGAAAAGAAGGTGTAAAATAATGACTAAATTTGTCAAAAAGGCCCTATTAGGGTTCAAGTTCTGATCTTTTGGAAAGTAGATCACCAGGGACAGGATTCATTACCCCCGACATCGCCTCGATATATGCCAACAGATTATTACATAATACATCATTGAGCTGTGGAACTGTATACTCTTAATATTACAGAGCTCATTCTACTGCATTCAAATGAATGGATATGAAAACATTCCAAATAATAAATAGATCTAAAACTGGTCAAACTTAATAAATAAATAAATAATAGCGACAATGCAAACCCAGAATCAATGTATAATTATACTGTATATGTGGCCATGCTGTTCCGTCCTCCTCACCGGTGAGAGACAGGCTCTCAAGCACTGTGCTGGGGGTTGAGACAACAGCACCAGGCCTCGTCTCTTCAGATGACCCTGCCGTCGTCATGGAAACAGGTGTCCGGATGAGGTCATCCACACAGGTCTCCAGCAGGTCTGTCACATCAGGCATGCTGGGTAGAAGAGTGGGTAAGATGTGAGAGAAGCCATCGAAGGTTTATGTAGCTGAGGGTTCACTTTGATCACATGCAAGAGATTCAGCTTTCCTGTTTAAAAAGCAATGATCCGGCACACTGAACTCTGCCTGCTTTCACCAGCTTACAGAGTACAGCGACTGTAGTTTACAGAGAGGAACACTTCTCTACAGTCCAGTTCCTACTGAGCACTGAAGCAATTGCTGTTCCATAATGGAAGTGTAGCACCATCTTCAAGCATACACAGTCACAGTATTTGCTGGGTAACACAAATCTTTTAGCGTTATCAGACACAGAGTGCCATTCAAAGAATGCATGTTGCACTAAACTGGGATAAAAGGTTGAAATTAAGAGCTTTTTAAATATTATATCTCACACACACACACACACACACACACACACACACACACACACACACACACACACACACGGTCTGATCAATTGGTTCATTTTCCAACTACCCAACTTCAAGCTTGAATAAATATTTCCATATCCAAGTTTATTTGTGAAGCAATACATCAAAATCTTTAGTGCATGCCTGGTAGATAATATCATATCAAAATATCTACATATGGTGAACACAGATTTTGAAATTATTAAAATACTTCCTCGTTTACATGTTTTTCACGCTCAATTTTGTGACAAGAGAAAGACATTATTTTTACTTCCCGCCGAGCCTCTGCTAAGGTCTCCACAGGTCCAATTACCACATGACTTGGAGCACAGGTGCATAATGAATCAGAGAATTCGCATGTGTGTGAATAAGCATCATATTTAAAATGAGGTCGAGCTTATGCTCCCACCAATCACTGATGTACCGGCATTTATTGGCTTTAGTAAAGAAGTAAAACTTGAATATGTCGAACACCATCAATCGGCACAGTGTAACTAATTACACAATTATTATCTAAAACTATTATTAGTTAACAGAAGGCCATTCATTCTGTCCATGTTACATACTGACTTTGGGTCTTACTGATAATTTGATGATGCTGCTGTTCCAACAAATATTATCCTGCATCTACCAGGTTTTTGCATATTGGAATGTCTGTCTTCCTTTTGGCTTTTTCCCTTTTACTCGCGAGTCGCCACAGCGAACCATCTGATTCGCACGTTTGATTTGGCAGAGGTTTTTACGTCGGATGCCCTTCCTGTCACAACCCTTTTTAGCAAGGGACAGAAACACGCTGACGACTTTGCAGCTACTCTTTACGAAAGTCAGCAATGGTTCTTTTACATGCCTCTCACCATAGACAGTGACAGACATGGCCCGCCTTTGATAACCCAGTTAGCTGCACTGGGGGGGGGGGCAGTGACAACCTTGTGGAGAGTGGGACTCAAACTCCCAACCTTTGGATCAGCGATCCAGCGCCCTATACCACTAGACCACCACTGCCCCTTTTTTTTTTGCATATTGGAATAATACATTTAAATTATTATTATTTTTAAAATTTAAATTATTATTATTAAAATTGGAATAATACATTAAAACCTTTGCCAAATCAAACGTGCGAATCAGATGATTCGCTGTGGCGACTCCTGAGTAAAAGGGAACAAGCCGA
>CM045729.1:74424049-74504049 GCA_024760905.1 Plotosus lineatus
CCTTGCCGAGTCTGGGACTCACACCCCGTACCATTTTTTTTTTTTTTTTTTTTGCGGTGAGGCGGATGTACTAACCACTACACCACCATGCCCTGTGTTCAGACTGTAATTTAGACTACATTTAGATGAAGAACTAAACATAGTTGTCAGGCACTACTGTCTTTTTTTTTACACTCACTGAACCCAAGGCTTAATTTAGTTTGGTAATATAAGCTTGGTTTTCCATAAGGAAATAAACTGTGTCCAAAACCAGAAGGAACACTTTTTATTGGCCGTTACCAAAAATGATTAAGACAAGCGGAACAGCAACATCCTTTGGTCAGTAATAAAATGAAACTGTGCTACTCGGATAAGCTGTATAGGTTTACAAAAGCATGCAGAACAAAAATAAAGGCCTGTCTAAAATCCAGAACATCACTTATTGTGTTTATACTATTCCACTTCTACAGCAACAAATTAGAAAGTAAAACTGCAGATAGTGTATCTTTTTTTTTTCAAAACAAAAACTCCTTATACAACACTTATGGTAAGTTAGGAAGTTCTCCACACATACTAAAATAGAAGTTCCAGGTAAATAAACCAGGTGTCTGTGGGTCCAGTTGCGCCTTGCCAGAGCAAGGTGTTGATGACTCTCTGCAGCTGGCTCCTGGAAATCAGCTGCTCATTATCATAGCCGCTCTGGCTCGTTTCAGTCCAACACTGAAGTGAGGGTGGACACTCGGTTTCACCAGGAAGTACCAGCTCAGGTAGGTTCTTGTCAAAACAGCAGGTCTTTCCTCCCAACGTACACTCATCACTGGGTTTCAGAGCGATGCTGTGAGAGGCAGGGAAGAGGCGGGTTCCTGGGCAGATGGGTCAGGGCCAAGCCTTCATGCTGCTCGCCTGAGTAGGAGGCAATTCAGAGGAAGTAAAGGGAGAAGATTGGAATGTTGAGGAATCGAGGGAGTGTTTGCAGAAAACAGAAGGAAGGACAGATAAAACGAACACAGGAGGAGGAATCTGGCAAGACTTTGAGCAGAGGCACATTAAAATCATTGTTGACTGGAGGGGGAAAGGGCAGTGGTGGCCCAATGGTAAGATACTCGATTACAGATCCCATGGTTGGGGGTTCAAGCCGGACTGTCAACGATTGTCACCGCTGTCTCCCCAGTGCACCTAACTGGGTTAAACAAAAGCTGCCCGTGTCTCTTACTGTCTATAGTGAGAGGCTGTAAATGAACCATTACTGACTTTTATCAAGAGTAACTGCATAGCCGTCAGTGTGTTTCCGCCCCGAGATGGCCTGGCGAACTGTCCAGGGTGTACTCTGCCCTTGCACAGAGTTGGTTGAGATGAGCACCAGCCTCCCAGCAACCGCAATTAGGATTAATCGGTTCAGAATTTAGCTATGCCTTAACTGTTAGCAGCTTATCTGTGGACAATTTTTACGTTTGTTTCTTGCAGATCTACTGCTGCATTACCTTGATAAACACCAGCCTATTATGGCATACAGGATATTATTTTCAGAACTTGTCTTCATCTGAATACGAGTTGGAACTTGAAACTAAATGAAAACAACCTCCTGGAATTGGCAGCATCAATGCTCGGACACTCAGCAGATTGTTTTCTTTATCCGTAGACTCATTAGCAAAAAGAACTAATCCGTCTCAGCATCGCAGCACAGATACTACATACAGTAAGCCCCACCCATTCACGGTTCACCGTTCACGGCCCTGCATACTCGTGGATTTTGCTCTCAAAGGCTTTTTTCCATGTTTTTAAATTAGTTTGATTATTTTCGGTGACGCTCCCTCAGAAAGAAAGACGACACCCCCCCCCCCCCGTGCACAACTATGAATAGTATTATTTGTCTATAAAATTATGAACACACCTCTGCAGAACATTGTATCTTTGTTAACATTAAAAATAAAAAGCATTAAATAAAAAACGCACTTCATTCTAGTACAGTATGGCAAAAAAGCATGTTCTCCTGGGTCATAGGTGCTCCACCTGGCATCACACTGTGCCCCCCAAGGGGGACACACCCCACTATTTGAGAAGCACTGAATTAGCAGCAGCTCCTGCAAATTATACATATGCATCATCCCGACATTACTGACACGTGATTCGATTTAAACCAGTGAGAGCTTTTGTTTCTCCCCCCTGTTGATTGGTTGCAGATGATGTAAACACCTCTTTTTTTTCTCCTTCGCGCACATGTTATCGTTATTGCTTGAATTGCGAATTCAAGGTTTTTTTGTTTTTTTTTTGTGTGTGTATTTTTTTTAATTATTATTAAACCCTATGATGCCACTCAAACGTCCTGCATCTTGTGTAGCTTCTGGTAAGGAGCCTAAGCGCTTTATTTATCCATAAATATTATCACAGTACAAAATTTTAAAGTTTTTACTGAATCATTACTACATTTTACTTCATTATTACTGTATTAATGATTAAGACTGTCTATAAAATGTGTTTAAGAAACATTTTTTAGCGTATGTAATATTACACATAGGATTTTAAAACTGTATCAATAATTTGTGGATTTCCGGGATCTGTGGGTAGGGGAGGAACGTAACCCCGCGAATAACGGGGGCTTTCTATATTTACGCCATACTTGGTTTCAGTGAACTGGATTCCATGTGGAATACGTTCAAATGCCAAAAACGTGCCCACAGCTCAGGCCTTCATTCATAGTCAACACCATGGGCCAAAATGGGTTGTGAGAGTGAAAAGTGAAACAAATGAGAAAGCCATAGGAAAGGTAACTTTACATAACAGTGGAGATAAGTGGACATATTAATACAAAATGACCAAAAAGAGACACTTCTGAGAAAATAAGTTTTATAAAAAAAAAATAATAATACCAAAATAAAACAAAAAGGTGCAGCCTTAGAAGCCTTAAATTTGTGGTTTGATTAGCATGCATGATTAATGATAAAAGCACATACATGTTACACAAGCAGATGCTCCCAACCCAGATCAGAATAGTGAAATGTTAGCACAAAGAGCAAATACTCCAATATTAACACTACCACTGTCCTTTGTACTGCACATTTTCAGCAACAAGTCTCATCACCGACACAGACATGCCTACTAGATGCTGGTCAGGACCTAAAAGATGACCTTATGCTGTCTTACACAGAAGAGTAAATATTAGATAAGGGAAGTAAATAAATTGTGCAGATGTTCGGTTTCATTACAAATTCATCACATGACATTTACTAAATGACACTACATGGTCCTGAGCAATTCCAAGAAAATAACATCACCATGGTAGCTGAAGTGCTTAGAACCCCGCTGTAAAGGTAAATCAAATCAGTCAAATTTGCACCACTTGGCAAAATTAATGCGAAAACTTGGCTATCACACCCATTTGAGGTTCTTCTCCAAACTGTTTCCACAAAGATGGAGGCAAGCAAATGTACAGGAAGTCTATGTATGCTGTAGTGCTAGAGTTTCCTTTCAGTGGCACTACAAGTCCCAACCATGTTCTACTCCTACATGGCAAGGCACAACACAAGCTCCATGAAGACATGGTGTAACAAGGTTGTGGTGAAGACCTTGAGGGTACTGCACAAAACCACAACTTTAATGAACACCTTTGATCTCAAGCTCACGAATGTTCTTAAGGTTGAATGAACACAATAATACACAGGTTCTTCTTTTCTTTTCAGCTTTTTCCCTATTCTCGGGAGTCGCCAAAGCAAATCATCTGATTCGCACATTTGATTTGGCATAGGTTTTTACGTCGGATGCCCTTCCTGTCACAACCCTTTAGCAAGGAACAGAAACACGCTGACGGCTTTGCAGCTACTCTTTATGAAAGTCAGCAATGGTTCTTTTACATGCCTCTCACCATAGACAGTGAGGGACATGGCCCGCCTTTGATAACCCAGTTAGCCGCACTGGGGGGGACAGTGACAACCTTTGAGGGGACTCGAACCCCCAACCTTAGGATCAGCGATCCTGCGCCCTATCCACTAGACCACCACTGCCCCACAATAACACACAGGTTATCTGTTGTATTTCATCAGGAATCTTCATCTGGAGCTGAAAATGATACCAGAGTAACAACACTTTATAATATTTTTGTCATCAGTAAAACTGAGCATAAATTATCACCATTTGGAACCCAGCAATGTGTTTAAGACTCAGTCCTCAGTATTACTGTGATAGGCAAATTTAATGAGCCCCAAGAAAAATTTCAAACCCATCACTGGAGCTGCATCACTAATCCACAAACTATCTAAAATAAATACAACCCAGAGAACAAAACCATCATTTCCTTTGGTCATGTCACAATGTGTGTATTTTTTATCTATACTCTTTGTTTATTTTATTCCCTCATCTGTGTATTTGATTCTCCAGACCAACAGATATGTTTGGCACAAGATAGATTGTTTCAGCATGTTACTGTAGTGGTATAAATACAAGTTACACATTCAGGGCAGATGGGCTTTCTGGTTGACTCATTCTTACTGAACATAATGAAGTGAAAAAATAAAAAAATAAACACATTCCACAACTGTAGAAAAAATACATAATAATAATAATAATAACATTAATAACAATAATAACAACATCTTTTTATGCCAATTTATTTATTTTTATTCCTGTTTAATTTATTTGTTACTTTAATTTATTTGTTACTGCCATTCACCCTGTAGTCAGAGTATTGTCCCAACAACTGAGTGTGAATTACTGACGAGCCTGTCATTGCAATTGAAAAGCAATAATTCAGTGTTATTTATCTCTCAACTCAGTAATCATCTTTCAACAAATAATAATAATAATAATAATAATAATAATAATAATAAAAACTCAAACTTATTTAATGGTGGTAGACATGCTGGTGTAGCTTTTTCGCAATCTGTGATTTTCCAAGGACTTTTGTGTACACTTGTCTAGACCAGGGCTGCCCAATCTTATCAGCATATGGCTCGTGTGGAATCAGGTTTTCATTCCTGCATGATTGGATCAGTTTAAACCAATTAATCTTCACTTCCAAACGGAAGATGTTGCTCCTCCTTGGCTGAAACGAAAATCTGAATGCACACCGACATTTTATGGACAAAACTGGTGATCTAGGCCAGGGGTCAGCAACCTTTGCCATTCAAAGGGCCATTTGTACCAGTTTTCCACAGTAAAGAAAACACTGTGAGCCACAAATCCTTTTTTGACATTTAAAATAAAATAACACTGCATATAATGTTTTCCCCTTTTCCCTTCATGTTAATATAAAAAACAATGTGTTGCATTGATTTAAACAACCGCAGAGACAATTAAATTACAATTCTGCTTGCAACAAAAACATTTAGATTTAAAAAAATCGCCAGCCTCCCTACGACCCTAATTAGAATTAAGCGGTTCAGAAAATGAATGAATGTGCTCGAGTCCTTCTTGTATTTTTATATCTATCCCACGAAGCGTGGTACGGGGTGCAGCCAGATGTGTTAATGGCTTGGGTACCCTACCTCACCATCACTCCCTTCGTGGGATTTTCTTTTTCTTTATTCATTATATTATTGTTGTTTTCTCATAGTTCTAATTTACAAAAATGACAGCAACATAGAAAACTATATGAAGACTTATTTTAAGGAGGAGCCTGCTCAACATTCTTTTAAATGATATTCATGCTTAATACTGCACTGACCAACCCATTCTCAGATTAAACCACACCCAGTCTTTTATTTTGTCACTGGAAGGACAGTTATTTAATTCGGAGATTGCTGTGCATAAACCAAATCATATCCACCATCTCTTACTTCAGTGATTTCCTCTTACTTTTACTTGTGATTTCCGTTCCAGGATTACAAACCTCTGCGGAATAATCTGTCTCGCTCGCCACGCTGCTGCTTGGGATGGCGAGAACATTCCTTGCCATGAGGACAAAAGGTTTGGAATACTGTGGCTCTCTCCACCAACACAGCAGATCAAAAACACTGAGACTCTCAATGTAGCTGATTAATATAGCCATGTCCACAAGAGCGCACACACACAAAATCACCCCGCCCACACCAAATATATACACCCCCCTGGAGGAGGAGCTTCGGCATTTTTACATGGAAAATGGTGCAAAAACCTACGGAAAATTGCACCTTCGGAACACCTTCGAAACGATCACGGAATGTGGGGAAAGGACACGGAAAGACCGCGGTACAATGTCAGAATACATGCATAAAAGCGCTCGGATCACCTATGGAAACAGTGCGTACAACAAAGGAAGACCTTCGGATAATTCACGAAACATTCACGGAAAGGACAGAACACTTGCAGAACGACTGCGGCGCTACTCCTTTTTAGAAGGAAGACCCACGGGATGATCGCAAAACAGGCGGAATGAAGACGGAACGTTCACGGTCAACATGGAATGACTGAGGAATACCCGGCGTCATCACGTTTCAACGAGGAAAAATCGGCAAGGATCAAAGGATTTGCTCCTGATTCTGCCTATAAATACGCGGAATGACCAAAAAAGCTAATTCTCTCATTCATACTATATGTTTATAAATGTTTATAATGTACAATAAATTTAAAATTTAACATATGTTTGTGATTTAGCATGTTTCTAATGTGCAATATGTTTATAATTTACAATAAATGTAAAATTTAACATATGTTAATATGTCTAATATCAATAATGTCAATATGTTCCTTTTATTTGCATCTCAATCATTCCAGACTAAAAACCATGCACACAAGTCCAAACTACATTGATTATAACTTTATTACATGAACAGGAAAACAGTAAAAATAAAGTGAATGAACTGGAATAATTTATAGTGGAAGGAACTTCCTTGAGTGTTCCGCAACTCTTCCATTTTATCCACAACCACTCTGTAAACGTTCCGCATGTATTCCGCAAACATTCCGTGAGTATTCCGTGGGGATTCTGTGGCCACTTTTGACCACCCGGAAGAAGAAAGAATGTTTGCGGAACGTTCATGGAAGACTTGCGGAATAAAAGGAACGATCACGGAACGTTTGCAGAAAGGACGGAACGTTTGCGGAAGGACTGCGGAACATGAGGGAACACTGTGGGAAAATATTTCCGTGAACGTGCTTTTGAACATGTTCAAAAGCAAGTTTGTGGAAGATTTTGGCCTGACGGAAGAGGAATACCTTCGGAATTGTACAGATGGACACGGCAGATGACGGGATGACTGAGGAACGTTGGAGGACGCAAGTCTGTCGCGCTCCAGTGAAATGGGGAGATTCTCGTGGGGCCGGTGGCGTAGTGGTTAGGGTGCTGCGTTCATGATCGGGAGGTTGTGAGTTCGAATCCCACTGAGACCCTCACTGTGCTAAGACCCCTGGGCAAGGTCGCGTCCCATCCAGGGGAAGCTGAACTCCTGGTCGCTTCAAGATATGGAAACTGGGGATAAGCACCGGCCTGATGAGCCACGAGGCTCGGGTGTAAAAACCCAGGCAGATTCTCAGGGGTATTAGGCAGGTGATCCAGTGGTTTTTGTATATGAAGCACATTTGCACCAGTCGGCATCGTAAAATACACATTCATTAATTTTAAAAGCCACGGAGCCGCATCAGAGAGGTGAAAAACCTGCATGCGGCTCTGAAGCCGCATCAGAGAGGTGAAAAACCCGCATGCGGCTCTGGAGCCGCGAGTTGCCGACACCTGATCTAGACTTTGCACAAAATGGTGCAAAAAAACAGCAAACAAACAAACTAAAAAAAAAATAAAATAATCCAATGGCAGCACCACTCTTTTTTGACTATAATTCATCAGTATTCTAATGGCGACTTACAGCACTTAACCCTGTTAAAAAACACAAATCCATGAACATAACAGTGAGTTCAGTAAAAGTCCTTAGAACAATATGTCTCCGATTAGAGCGTGCCCTGGTCAGTTCTTTCTTACAAGACCACACACTTATCTAAATAAATGGTGAGAAAGGCATTACTGCAGTTTTGTTGGCAACGCAATATTAACACTAGTCAAATCTAATAAAAATTGAGGGAGAATATATGAACAGCCGAAAGAAAAAGAAGAAGATATGAAAACAACTGTCCTATTTAAGAATAGTTACATGATTACTTTTTGGGTCAGTGCAGTTCCAAGATCAAAATCCAACAGAGAATACATAGAAGGTAGTTGACCAGGAGATTGCAGCATCAATGAGTAGCTGACACGTGCACAGTGGAGTAGCAGTTAGCACGTCTGCATGAAGGCCTAGGTTCGAATCCAAGCCTGGGTGTTTCTGTGTGGAGTTTGCATGTTCTCCCCATGCTTGCGTGGGTTTCCACCGGGTACTCCGGTTTCCTCCCACAGTCCAAAAACATGCACAGTAGGTTAATTGACTAAAATAATCTGCGGAGGGGGCTTCAGTAAATTGGATAACGTGTGCCCAATCCCTTTCTTCAATGAAAAAAGCTTACAAACCTTAACAAGTCTTAAAACTCAAGACACATCATGGCAGTTGCTTCTTTCTTCATTAGAGGCCAAAGGAGATCAAGTGATAAACAGAGATTCACAGCTACACCACATAGGAAGCCTCATTGCTGAGTCCTCTTCTGTTCTTCTTCACACAAGTTTCCATACCACTGCTACTATTACTCAAATCCTCTTCTTTCCAGCCTCAGACGCTCATAGCATGTCTAGGAGATATCTCGTCATGGTTCCTCACCTGCTGTAACTACATCCCAATAAGACCATGCTGCTATACATACCAGAAGATGCCCCCCATGTCAAGATCTTGTGATCTCACTGAACAACAATCAGACCACTAATGGTGCACGCACACAGCCTTGGGGCAGTTCTGGATAGCCATCTGGTCTCACGTAGCTAAACTGACTCCATTGTTTTACCACATTCAATGGGATCCAGCACATTCTGTCCATTCCTTATGATCTATTAATTGGAATACTGCACCTTGCACTTGGCAGGTCTGCCTCTGTGTACTATCTGACCCTTGCGACTGATTCAAAAATGCAGCTGCAACACTTACCTAGTTTTATCTGCACTACCCCACTGCTGAACCCCCTTCACTGGTGTCCTGTAGATGCCTGCATTAGACTTAAAATACCAATTTTGAGCTACACACTTATTACCACATAGGCAGCAAAATGAGCTCAGAGCACCTCCAATTTTCCACAGACCACCATTACCATCAATAGGAATGAACACTGAAGGAGTAAGTTAATATTGATATTGACATTGGACCACTAACGAAAGAAGAAACCATTTGCAGCTATCAAATCTCTCAGGAATGGAAAGGGCATTGGCTCTGATAAACTTAGTGCTGAAATATTCAGACAGACACTGATAATAACCAGAACACTCTTGCCACTCATCACTGCAATATGGAAAACCTTAATATTACTGATGGCTTGGCTTCTGTCTCCCACACCCACCAGCATATGGAGGAAAAGACATGCCTCCGAGATTTTACTCAGCAGTGTCCTGAATGTCAGCACAAAGAAAGCAGAACTGATGACCTTGATCACCACAAAACCCTCACTAATCCAAGTGAATGGAAAAGATCTTCCTTTGACTGAGGAGTTCACCTACATGAAAAGCATTCTTAGACATAAAGGAGGAGTAGGCAATGACGTCAACAACCACCTCTGCAAAACATTAATGCCTTTACAATGCTCGGCAATGAATGGAAGTCCGAGCAATACAGCACCAAGATCAGGTTCAAACTGTACCAGAGCTTTGCTCTTTCTAGCATTCTTTGTAGATCAGAATGCTGGGGGGGAAAAAAAAAAAAAAAAAAAAATCACACTAACCTCACCAAGCCATCAGTCTTGCATAATAAGAACCTTAGAATAATCTTGAGAATATTCTGTACAAACACTAGCTACAATGTCGAACAAAGTGCCAACAAGAAAGCATATAAAACATCACGAAAAGGCAACAGAACACATGCTTTACAAAGAACCTGACAATATCACTTGAAGCCCTTCATCAGACACCGAAAGGGTGAACATAGTAAGAACAAAAGGACTGGTGGCATACCACAGAGGGAGAAATGACGATGAAAACCCCACTTTCCAGAAGCTGGCCAGACAGGAGGGTCAGTGGTGACTCAGAGGTCAAGGCTCTTGGTTACTGATTTGGAGGTCAGGGGTTCAAGCCCAAGTACCACAAAGGTTAGGGGTTCAATCCGAGTATCACCAAGCTGCCACTGACAGCCAAATACCATAAAAGTAGTAGAATAAACTAAATGGTGGTGGACCTTTGATGCTACATGCTAGCAGGCACAATGGGCAAGGCTACACAGACAAAACCTGACCACTACTCACACACACACACCCTATTCTCCATCACTGTTCCCTGAAGAGCCATGCTAGAACACCACTAGCATGTTTCAGGTCCTGGAACCAACAAACTGCCCTGGCTAAAAAGTTAGATCAGGGTCCTCAGGCCTAGCCCTCGATCATGCACATACACTTCTATGCAGTCAGGAAACACATGAAGCCTTTAAAACATTCCCAATGAAATCTTATTGGGGGGGGAACCTACTATGCAGAAATCAAGAAATCAAGCTGCTGTAGATTTCTTTAATAATAGGTTAGGGTTAATGGAAGCTCAGCAATTAATCAAACCTCAAGCTGGAATGACATAGACTTTTTTTAACCATGACATTGGTGTAGACTTATCAGGTTATCCATGTCAATCTATTAAGTGTCCTATTCGGTTATGTATTCAAAGTAGAATCCTGAAACCAGGGTAAAGAAGAAATTTGATTTGATCAGAAAGAACCCAAAGCTTCTGAACCATAGGAAAAAGAAAAGTGGATCAAAGAGCAGACAGGATTTCATTTCAGCAAAATAATTTACAGGTTTAATAAATTCACATGTCCACTGGATTGCATTGATTGTGGAAGCGGAATAAGAAAGTGGCATGCCAAACCTAAAACTGATCAGGAAAGCCCATCCATGTAAATAAATAAATAACTGATCTGTACACCGAGCTTAGTATAAGAACTAAAGAGTACATACCTCACCTTACGAAAAGGCCCTTTTAGAACATCAGACTAGAAAACCACAAACAACACACAGATATTTTAAAAAGGGGTGAAGAGGGTAACACTTTAACAGAGAAAACCACGTCCCCAATTCAGTCTCAACCTCCCACCACTTTATGCAGCAGTATAACCTCAAATTTTTAATATTCCTGGAGGTTTAAAGCAAAGCTCCACATAGCACAGAGATCCTTCAAGCTGCCTTAGGAGTCACAAAACCAAAAGATTTATAAAAAAAAAAAAAAAAGATGAAAAGGAGAGCAAGCAGGAAGCGATGTAAACTCTCAGCACAACAATGAACCCCTCAAGAGCAGTAGCAGCTTCTGTCACAGTGTCAAAACCATCAAGCACACTTGCAATCAGTCCCAAGCCACTTATTAATACTGCACCATCACCACCACCAAACTCACTCTCACTCACTCACTCACTCTCACACACACACACCTGAATGCAGGTAGCTCTAACAGCACAGTTAGCCGCCATTATTCCATTACAATGCAAGCAGCTCACCTTCTCTTTACCAATTGGCTGCCGCCAGGACTCCTAGGGAGAGCTTCAATTGTCAGTGGACCCTGGACCAAGGGCTGGCTGGAGACTGGGGACACTCCAGACCATGCAGACGAAGACTGAGTATACTGTAAAGGAGAATGGAAAGAACCCAAATTTACATACAGTAAATGCAAAGAGAGAAAATACAGTGGGACCTCACCTCACGATAGTCCCAGTAAATGAAAAATCCAGGTCACGAAAAAAAAAATTCCAAATTTTTTTGTCTCTGTATAGGAAACAAGTTATCCTTACAAAATGCACCAAACACGCCATTCAAACGCGCCATTCAAACATTAAAACATGGCATTCAAATAATGCACGAGCTGCTCTCCCACTGGCTATCTCCCAACATTCTACCCCGTTCGCCTTCCATTGGCTAGGAGGAATGACGCCGCTCCCTTGAGCAGCAGCTTGTTCATGAGTTTTTCCGAGTGTGCTCATTGCAACTTTATTTTTTGGCTCAGGCTTTTAACCTTGCATTCTTTCTTACATTCGTAAGATTACAACTCTGCTAAGAAGACATGGTCAATAAAAAAAAAAAAAAAAAAAATTCAAACAATGCACGAGTTGCTCCCTCATTGACTGTCTGTCTTCCCTTCAGCTTTTGCCCTTTTTCACTCGGGAGTCGCCACAGTAAATCATCTTGATTCACATGTTTGATTTGGCAAGGTTTTTACGTCGGATGCCCTTCCTGTCACAACCCTTTTAGCAAGGGACAGAAACACGCTGACGACTTTGCAGCCTACTCTTTACGAATGTCAGCAATGGTTCTTTTACATGCCACTCACCATAGACAGTGAGAGACATGGCCCGCCTTTGATAATCCAGTTAGCCGCACTGGGGGGGACAGTGACAACCCTGTGGAGAGTGGGACTCGAAACCCCAACCTTTGGATCAGCGATCCAGCGCCCTATACCACTAGACCACCACTGCCCCACTTTCTCCCTCATTGACTATCTCTCAAAATCCCGCCCCGTTGGCCTCCCATTGGCTAGGAGGCATAACGCAGCTCCCTTGAGCAGCAGCTTGTTCATGAGTTTTTCCGAGTGTGCTCATTGCAACTTTATTTTTTGGCTCAGGCTTTTAACCTTGCGTAAACATTCGTAAAACTATAACTCTGCTAAGAAGACATGGTCAATTCAGAAATATTTTTTTATATATTATTTAAGTGTTAAAAAATGTAAATAATATTTATTTCAGTGGCACAATTTCAATGTACCAAATTCAAAGCCCAACATACTGAATAAACATCCCAAACACAACACCCACTACACAGCATGTACATCCCAAATCCCAGAAATTCCATCCTCACTTTATACAAATACATCTTAATTCAACAGAACTGAAATCAATGGTTACTTTATTTTAATATGAGTGCTATCTTTTTTTTTTTTTTTTTTGGTGCATGCTCAAGGAACCTCAAATCAAAGATGCTGACTGGACAAAGTGAAGTAAATGCAGTACCTTTGTCTCCTGACTGGGGCTCATGCCATTATTCTGGTTCCTGGAGAGAGGAGAGAAATATTACCCAGTTTTATTTTGGGGAATGAAATGTTATGTGGATTAGTGTTGAGTGCATGACACCTTGGAACCTTATGATTGGGTAATGCGATAACGCATGCATACTCACCCACAGTCACGTCTAAGTTGTTCATAAGAAAAAAATGTACTTATCTTGAGTACAATGCCACAATTTTACGTCTAGCGTCACAAGGACAGGAAGACTAACGTCCTGTACTTTTTGGTCTCTCTCTGTGGCTCGTACGTGGGTGTTATTAGTCACTAAATGATTAAACTGCTCCTGGCCTAGATTTGGTAGATTCTCGTGGAAAGTGTCTGTAAACAATTCATTCAAGTCTGTCTTGCTGATGGTTGCCCTTTCACCCTGTGGGTTAGTAGAATAGTAAAACAGGGCTTAGTGAGGATTTAAACTATTACAAGTAATAACAACCTAAGTAAGAGCTCATGCCTGAGGAATGTCAGGGTCGAAGCCATTTTCCACAGTGAGCCACTCTTACTTGTAGTAAATGTACTAATTTTCTGAAGGGTAAATTAAATCCAGACTTAATAAAAGCATGCATGTTGGTTGCTATATTAAAATGCACTGATTCATTAACCTTTTTTCTTATGTAGAAAGTAAAATCCACCAATAACTCCGCATACGAGTGCACTTGATTACTTTGAGTTTCCTACTGTGATACAGAACTAAATTGAATATAAATGCATGGCACTGTATTCTTTTCTTTCATATGTACAATCAGACTTTTGTTTGATGTGTGTAAACAGAAGCGCGAAAGATTTATATTAGTGCTTAGTTTTATTTTATTCAAAAGTTCACTAGTTTATATCTGATTTATTATTTTAATTACTGTATAATGTTATTTTTTCCATTAACTTGCCTTATATGAACTGGGGGATTCACGCCATAGTCTTGCATTTTCACACTCGTTATTGTGAAAGAGCAGTATTTTCAAACAGAGTAATCCAAACTATCAAAGGGATTTCAGCAAATTGCAACATCAAAACTGTAAGTAAAAACCACCTGATCATGAAAATATACACATTCATATATAACAGGACATAATAGAATGCTTGCCTTTCATTTCACTTCAAAACTGAGAATTGCAAACATTGTAGAGCCCCTTTGGTTAAAAAATGTTTTGCTAGCACCTACCTCAAATAAGAACATACTGAAAGATTAAATTAAATCACTTATGGCCACAGCTATGGAAAAAAAAAAAGTTTGTTTAAGAGTGATCTGCGTTAAACGTAGCCTACTAATTGTTTCAAGAGCTCTATTTATTCGATAACTTCCCTGATTCTAATACATTGACCTCAGCTCAATATACAGTACTAACACCCTGATAATATTATAATAACCTATTAGTCTAAACTAGACAGCAGTCTGATCCTGACAACCTGGCAACCACACACACGATTGATGCAGATTAGGTTATGGATCATCACAACTTATTATTTACATTAGGAAAAAACTGGAAGCACTTACTCTGGGGATTTGGGAACAACAGGACCTATAAAATATAAAAAAAACCTTCTATTACATTCAATTTTAAATAATTGTACATGAAAGGAAAAAAAAAACAATTTTCACCTCTGTTCTGCATAGTTCTTCTGGAATATCGCCGACTGGGCCGTCTCTCAAAAGTAGCTGACCTCCGAGCTTTGTTCGCTTTTGTGGTCTGATATTCTGTCTTACCACTGCACAAAAAAAAAAAAAGTGAATTTAAGAAACTAACACAATGCTATACAAAGCCGAAGATGCTGATTGAATTGACAGAGATATAGAGTGCAGAAAGGGAAGCGAGAAGCAAGACAGCTCTCCAAATGAGACGTTTAACTGGAGAATGTCAGTGTAACAGGCTGGCAGCTGGAGATAACACAGAAAACACACGGACACGCACACACATTCACATACATGTCTGGGAAAATCTTCTACATGCTACTATGGCTGAATACATGCAAATTGCAAAACAACAAAAAAAGGGGGGGTATAGAAAGTCAGACTAATAATCAAAATAGTTTAAGGGAAAAGGAAAAAAAAAAAGTTACTGCATAAATTCTGTCCAAATTATTGCTGTAACACCATGACTACACACACAGTGTAGTTTAAACACACAGCTGTTGAAGTCTTAAAAATACTGTTTATTGATTTTGCAGAAAGATGACTAACCTTTGAATTTAACATCCAATCAAATGACACCACCCTTGAGTGTTCGTTCAGTAACACCCCTCCCCCAAAAAATTAGACAGACAGACAGACAAACAGACAGACAGACATTTCCAAGGTAATAAAACTAGCAATGTCACCTCCTTCTCTCTTCCAGCCAATCAGCAACAAACTGCACAAGCACAAACCTGTTGCTGATTGGCTGGAATAGTGTTGTGCAGTTCTGGCTCTTCGATAGTATAGATACACTCTGAATGTGTATTAAATAAAAACCAATTACTGCACCTTGGTTACAAACTTTGTCATAGATTCCTGTTTGATGACTGATTTTATTGATTCGGTAAGGAAAAAATCTCAAGTTAGATTCCAGAGATTAGTTTTTCAGGACAGATGTTAACATGATGGGAAAAATGACATGGAAAAAAGAGCGCTTTCTACTTTTTGCAAACAACGTTTGCTGCAAAAATTACAAGCAAGTGTGACGATCAAAGCTGTAAATTATTCATGAGACTGCATTTTCCTTTTAAAAGCAAAGGTGAATCCCATCAAATATTAAGTTTGCTTAATTTATTTATGTTTTACTGCTCTTGGAAATATTGTTAAAATGGAAATATTTAATTTTAATATCTGCAAAGGAATCATTATTCTGTAGCCTTTCTTTAACCCTGGGCTGAAAATATTTAGACAGCACTATAGTTCATCAAAAGAAATGCATTTTAATTAAAGATGGAGTTGGTGTTTTTAGCTGTATCCACAAACTTTTAAATTGATATAAATGGACTGTACAGCCTGTTAGCAATCAACAACTTAAAAATAAATAAATAAATAAATAAAAACCTGCCATCCGAGGCCAGTGAAATCCTGTAAAAACACTATCCAATCACAGCCCAGCGGTTCACTAAGAAACATCCAATCAAATGCTTTCGAGTCTCTCTGCATGTGCAAAGCTACACTCAAACTGGAACTCATGCGAGCAGAGCAGAGGGGAGACGTGACTTTTGAAGAGATGCTACTTTCAAATATTGCGAGAGTTCCAGATTACCAGGCCCAGCTTTTACTTGCTCAATGCACAATTTTAAAATATCAACTAAAAATTAGCAATGCATGTGAATTAAAAAAAAAAAAAGCTATTAGTTGTAGGAATGATTAATTCTCACATAATGTTTTGTCAGATGGCTAAATAAAGATAAGCATTCTGTGAAATGTAGAATTTCCTTGAAACTCTGAATTGGACAGGGCATTTAAGTCACATGACATGAGCTGCAAAAAGAAATGCTACAGCTGGAAAGAAAATTTGTGTCAGAACGATCATGGGAGGAGAAAACTCAGCTCTAAATCACACAACAGCATTTTAGTTGAGAAAATAACCATTTGCAATTATATTTTGCAGATTAAAAAAACAATTATTACACTCTTTTGTGCAAAACTGCAACAGACAACAGGTTACTGCTCTTTATAAGACACTAATGAGACAAACAGCACAACTGATGGGAGAGACTGCACTGGAAACTGTAATGGCTCTGAACTCTAGCTGAGAGCAATCTCCATTACTGGCTGGAATAACACACTGCAGCTATTCAACCAAAGTCTAAGCTTGCACAGCAATCTGCTCCGGGCTATAAAAGACTTGAGGAACACTCATGCAGTTGCTCCGCCAGCATCACTACCTGTATCTGAAACGGGAGCCCATGCGGATGAAGGTTGAGCGAGAGGATCCCTTCTGGACAGGGCCACGCAGCCTGAAGAAAGCATGATGCTCCACTGCACACTTCCATAAGTGTTTACAGGCTTTCGGATGATCCATACGGAATACAAACGTGTGCTCCTGCTCTTTGCCCTGGTGGAGACAGCCAAAAATAGCACAGAAACATCATGTCCTGAAGTCACACTAGAAACTTATTTTATTGACACTGAACAGCATATTCATCCATTCATCATGTTTCAAAGATTTAATAAAGTCTGAACAAATAGACCTAATAATTTAAAACTACTGCTGGACATGAGAAAATAATTATAAATAAACATTAATGGTTCTGCAGTAAAGCCTGTTTGAATAATTACAGCAGCAAAGTCATGGTTGTTTGAATAAAGTAACCTAAATAACATTAATAGTGTATAAAATAAAACAACTATTTATATAAAATGTACACTTGATTTATGAAGGCTTGCAGAACTCAATACGGTATATAAAACTTTTAATCTCTGGACACTTCAGAGGTTTCAAAAAGATTGTGTTGTAATCCATTTCCATCCGCTCCAGGTTAGATTCAAACTTTGAAACATCTTTAAATTTCTAAGCTGAAGGCTATTTAAAAATATTGACGATCCTTTGGACATTCACTGCATATTTCATCATCAAGTGATTTTAAATAAAGATCATAGTGTGTTTCTGAATCTTCGCTTCTTAGGGACTGAATTTAGCAGAGAATAAAGACATGAAAAGTGCTGATATAAAAATCTAACTTAAGTGATGAGTCAAGAACGTAGCCAAGACTACAAATCTTTTCTCTTCGAAATGCACGCTTAGTTGCAAACAGATACAGTATGCCCTTGACTATTCGCGGTTTTGCACCCACGGTTTGAGTATTCGCTGACTGTTGAGCAACCGGCACGTGATTCAAATTCAGCCAATGGCTGTCCTCCTTTCTCCTGATTGGTTGAGCTGATGTCCCGCCCCTTTTTCCTCAATCGCGCACAAGTTGTCAATGAGCTTCTTTTTTTGTATTTTAATTACCAGTTAAGCTCTATGATACCACTCAAACGCTGTACGCCTTCTCTGGCTAAACGATAGAAAACGCTGGATGTCTCTTCTGAAGAAATAAGACTTTTTTTCCAAAAGGATAAACTTTATTAAAATACTCTTCGTGTCCTTTTACATTGAACTTGGAGTGACATCTCCAAGATGGCGCTGCCCAGAGGGCGACGTCGCGGAGTTCTCAGAGCTAAATTGTTTCTTTGTTTGTTTTAATTTCTCTTATTTGTTTGTTCATTGTATTAATGAGTAAGACTGTCTATAGAACGTGTTTAAGAAGCATATTTTAGTGCATGTAATAGATACATAGTATTTTACTTCTGGCTGCTCATTCGCGCACGTGACGTGATACAAGGGGTTTTACTTCCGGGTACAGTATTCGCGGATTATCTCGATTCGTGGGAGGGCTCGGAACCGAAACCCCGCAAATGTTAAGGGCCTACTGATATGGCCCACTGTTCTAGTACAAGCTTACTGGCAGTAATTTAACCACATCACAGAGCAAAAGTCATGATCCACAATGCATTGCGCTTTGCAGAAAGCTACCAGTTAGGTTCAAAAGGGAACAAAAGAATTTCCAAGGCATTAGCAATGCTCTGTAACGCAGAGAAGAGAGTTTTCAACAATGGAGGAAATATTGTGAAAAAAAACAAAAAAAAAGAACTGAACTGAATGTCCCTCGAAAGAAAACTGAACTGGAAGGCTTCTAAGAGGTCTACAGCGACATTGAAAGATCTGGAGAAATTTCTGGCAAGTACTGATCATGTTCATTATGAGGCAACAATCTTGTATTAGAAAAAAAAGAAGAAAAAATTTAAAAAAGGAAAAATCCAAAAATGTAAACATCCAGGCCTGGTTGAAAACCTACATCACGGCTCCCAAAGCAGCTGAGAAAATGTGTTATTGTCTCCCGCGAGATTATCTTGAGTAAATAATACTAAGGTTATTTGGTGTAAAGCCAACACTTCACCTGTGCATCACTATACAGATGCTCCCTGACTTATGTTTTAGTTCGGTTCTGGACGGCTGAACGTAAGGTGAAAAAAACGTAAGTTGTTACTGTATGTTCCAGTGACGCATGACGTTCATACCGTACTATACATCCATAAATACCATGACCGTATCTCATAAAACACCCCTAAATCAATTATTATAAACATAACATTGTAAAATAATATCAAATATATCAAATAATATCAACATTAATTTCAAATAAATTAAATACAAGCAAAATAATTTCAAACAGATACATTTTAATCAAATTAACTCATCAAATATCAAATACAGTATCAAATATAACCTTTAACATTCTCTGTGATGCGATCTTTCTGCTTGTAAATGGTTCCAATGGTCGACGGAGCCATTTGGAAGAAACGTGCAACAATCATGTGTTTTTCATCAGCCTCAATTTTCTTGATAATAGCCATCTTCATTTCTAACTAGATGGTTTGCCGCTTTTTCTGATTACCGCTATCACTAGTAGGCTTACGCTTCTGACCAACAATATTTGCTTAGGGTTACAAAAGTCCGCAAAACAGTGTAAACACAAAGATCACAGAGACGGCGTCTTAACACAAGGGTAACACGCAGTGAAATGGGAAGAGGGAGGGCACGTTCAGTCTGTCGTTTGTAAACAATGGACGCAGCGTCATTACGTCATTGCATCATTACGTTAGTGTACTACGTAGGTACATCTCGTACGACAGAGAGCACGCTCAACTCAAAATTTGACTTTTTTTTTAAAAACGTAAAATCGAAAAATACGTAAAACAAATGAACGCAAGTCGGGGCGCGTCTGTAAAGAACACTAGACCTATGTTAAGCATGGTGGTGGCATCATCATACTGTGGGGCTAGTCAGGGTGTAAGGAATTAGGAATACCAACATTCCCAAATTCCAGTCAATTTTGACCATGACTCATCATGCCTCTGCTAAAAAGCTTAAGATGAATGGGAATTTCACCTAAACTTTCCTTTCCTTTTGCTGAAGCCATTCTTTTGTTGATTTAGAGATATGTATTCAATCATTGTCATGCTGAAAGGTGAAGACCACAGGGGCCAGGTGCTCCCACTGACAGGAACGTTTACCAAGTGCAATATATTAACCAATCTAAAGCATGCAGTTGACCAGCTTAACGGCTCTTGGAGGAACCATGTGTTAAGCTTCACCCTCCATAGTTGGTAGTCATCATACTACTAAAGTAGAGATGGATAACATGAGGAAGCTGGCTATGATCAAATCAGGATGAAACTTAAAAGGCCATATATACATAAAATGAAATATTTATAGTCATATAAATGATCGTGAAAGACTACAGGTCCACCATTACTGACAAATCCAGGGGATGGCTACAAGACGGAAACAATGCTGTTCAAACAAATTATTTTAAACAAACCTGCTGGGTGCCAATATTAATATGAACTATTCCCTATTTGGAGTTCAACTTCCCCTGGATGGGACGCTAGTTCATCGCAGGTTACCTTCCCAGTATATTTTTACTGGTACCCATTTATACTGCTGGGTGAACAGAGGCACACTTGTGGTTGAGACCTTGCCCAGGGGTCTTAGCACAGTGAGGGTCTCATTGTACAACATTAACTGGGCATGCATATACCCATGACCATGTGACTCAAAATCATTTTATTTTCATTACATTCTCCCTATTTGTCCAGTATTCAATATATAATGACATGCTGGGATACATTATGTGTACAGCAATACAGAGAAAGGCTTGCATTCTTTTTACTCGTAATGTCTCACACATTACTTTCTTCTTCTTCTTTTCCTTTCGGCTTTTCCCTTCAGGGGTCGCCACAGCGAATCATCTGCCTCCATCTCACCCTATCCTTTGCATCTTCTTCTCTTACACCAACGACCTTCATGTCCTCCTTTACCACATCCATGAATCGTCTCTTTGGTCTTCCTCTAGGCCTTTTGCCTGGTAGTTCCAGCCTCAGCATCCTATTACCAATATACTCACTATCCCTCCTCTGTACATGTCCAAACCATCTCAATCTAGCCTCTCTGACTTTGTCTCCAAAACGTCTTACATGTGCTGTCCCTCTGACGTACTCATTCCTAATCCTATCCATCCTCGTTACTCCCAAAGAGAACCTCAACATTTTCATCTCTGCTACCTCCAACTCTGCCTCCTGTCTTTTCCCCAGGGCCACTGTTTCTAACCCATACAGCATCGTTGGCCTCAACACCGTTTGTACACTTTTCCTTTCATTTTTGCCGATACCCTCCTATCACACATCACACGGACACTTTTCTCCAACCATTCCAACCTGCCTGCACACGCTTCTTGACCTCTTTTCCACACTCGCCATTGCTCTGGATTGTTGAGCCTAAGTACTTAAAATCCTCCACCTTTCTTATCTCTGCTCCCTGTAATCTCACCGTTCCTCTTTGGTCCTTGGCATTCATGCACATGTACTCTGTCTTACTGAGGTTAATCTTCATTCCCCTCCTTTCCAGGGCATACCTCCACCTCTCTAGATTTTCCTGCACTTGTTCTCTGCTCTCACTACAGATTACAATGTCATCTGCAAACATCATAGTCCATGGGGAATCTTGTCTAACCTCGTCTGTCAGCCTGTCCATCACCATAGCGAACAAGAAGGGGCTGAGAGCTGACCCTTGATGCAGTCCCACCTCCACCTTGAACTCTTCTGTCACACCGACAGCACACCTCACCACTGTCTTACATCTCTCATACATGTCCTGCACCACTCTAACATACTTCTCTGCCACTCCAGACTTCCTCATGCAATACCACAGTTCTTCTCTCGGCACCCTGTCATATGCTTTCTCCAGATCCACAAAGGCACAATGCAGCTCCGTCTGACCTTCTCTGTACTTCTCCATTAACATCCTCAAGGCAAACACTGCATCTGTGGTGCTCTTTCTGGGCATGAAACCAAACTGTTGTTCACAAATGCTGACTTCTGCCCTTAGTCTAGCTTCCACTATTCTTTCCCATAACTTCATCGTATGGCTCATCAACTTTATCCCTCTGTAGTTGCCACAACTCTGCACGTCTCCCTTGTTCTTAAAAATGGGCACCATCACACTTCTCCTCCATTCCTCTGGCATCCTCTCACTCTCTAAGACCTTGTTAAATGTTCTTGTCAGAAAATCTACTGCTACCTCTCCTAGACACTTCCATACCTCCACCGGTATGTCATCAGGACCAACTGCCTTTCCATTCTTCATCCTCTTCAATGCCCTCCTCACTTCACCCTTACTAATCTTTGCTACTTCCTGGTCCTCAACAGTCACCTCTTCTACTCTTTTTCTCTCTCATTTTCCTCATTCATCAGCTCTTCAAAGTACTCTTTCCATCTTCCCAGCACACTTCTGTCATCAGTCAATACATTTCCCTCTCTGTCCTTTATCAATCTAACTTGCTGCACGTCCTTCCCATCTCTATTTCTCTGCTGTGCCAACCTGTATAAATCATTTTCTCCTCCTTACTTTCCAGCCGAGCATACAAGTCATCAAACGCACTCTGTTTGGCCTTTGACACTGCTACCTTTGCCTTACGCTGTGTCTCCCTGTACTCCTGTTTACTCTCTTCGGTTTTCTCAATGTCCCACTTCTTCTTAGCTAATCTCTTCCTTTGTACACACTCCTGCACTTCCTCATTCCACCACCAAGTCTCCTTATCTACTTTCCTTCCAGATGACACACCAAATATTCTCCTACCTGTCTCCCTGATCACATTCGCTGTAGTTGTCCAGTCATCTGGAAGCACTTCCTGACCACCCAAAGCCTGTTTCAACTCCTCCTTGAAGACAACCCGACACTCTTCCTTTTCAACTTCCACCACTTTGTCTTCTGCTCTGCCTTTGCCTTCTTCACCTTCCTCACCATCAGCATCATCCTGCACACCACCATCCTATGCTGTTTGGCAACACTCTCACCCGCTACTACTTTGCAGTCACTGACTTCCTTTAAATTACATCGCCTGCACAAGATGTAGTCTACCTGTGTGCTCCTACCTCCGCTTTTATAAGTCACCCTATGCTCCTCTCTCTTCTGGAAGAAAGTATTCACCACAGCCATTTCCATCCTTTTTGCAAAATCTACCAACATCTGTCCTTCATGCGTTCCTGTCCTGGATACCAAACCTACCCATCACTTCCTCGTCCCTCTGTTTCCTGCACCAACATGTCCATTGAAGTCTGCCCCAATGACCACTCTTTCACCTCTGGGGTACTCTGCATCACTTCATCTAACTCCCTCCAGAATCTCTCCTTCTCTTCTCGCTCACATCCTGTCTGTGGGGCATAAGCACTAACAACATTGACCATCACACCTTTAATTTCTAACTTGAGACTCATCACTCTGTCTGACACTCTTTTCACTTCTAGAACATTCCTGGCAAACTCCTCCTTCAAGATGACTCCGACTCCATTTCTCTTCCCATCCACACCGTGATAAAACAGCTTAAACCCTGCTCCTATGCTTCTAGCCTTGCGACCTTTCCACCTGGTCTCCTGAACACACAGTATGTCCACCTTCCTCCTCTGCATCATGTCAGCCAGCTCTCTACCTTTTCCTGTCATAGTTCCAATATTCAAAGTCCCTACTTTCAGTCCTAGACTCATGCCTTTCCTCTTCTCTCTCTGGCAACGGACACGCCTCCCGCCTCTCCTTCTTCGGCGTCTTCGACCAACAGTAGTCCAATTTCCATCAGCACCCTGTTGGTTGACGGCACTGATGGCGGTCGTTGTTAACCCGGGCCTCGACCGATCCGGTATGTCATTCTTTCTTGTGATTCGCATAGTTTATTTGGCATTTGTTTTACGCCGGATGCCCTTCCTGACGCAACCCTCTGCATTTATCCGGGCTTGGGACCGGCGTGAGGGAGAGACACTGGTTTGTGCCCCCCCCTCACGGCTGCATTAATGTCTCACACATTACACGGACCTGAAATCACAATGGATTGAGTTAAAACAACGCTTGTGTATGGTGAAGAGCCTTTCAGGACCTGTCTGTTGATGGACAGCTCTTTACGGTCACAGCTCCTGTGCTTTATAAAGTGCTAAATGCTCCAGATGCCATACATGCCTCAGGGAGGGCAATGGTTAATTAACTCCTGCTGGACATGAGCCAACCACACAAGGACATCACTCCACCGAGGATCAGTGATAAAACATAATACACACACACACACACAAAAACCCAGAACCTCTAGAATATATTGTATATTATTCTACATTCAAGACATGTTTAGACTCAATTTTTTTTTTAAGTTTAATGTGGCCCTTGACAATAAGCCAACGTTTTGCAAAGGATACAATACACAAGAGCACTGACACAGGATGAAACATACAACCCTACCCCCTAGCACTTCAGAATTCAGCAGAACGAGCCTGATTTAATCCATTTAAAATAAAGATTTCTGCAAACCAAACTGAACTATAGATTATTCACGATTCAAAAAACTTCAGACTTCCTGAATTCTTTACATATGTTCATGTGTCGATCACCTCGAAAGATTTAAACTTATTCCAGACACAGCTCATTTCCATGAAGTGATGTCTATAAATCTCCAGAAAAAAACAAGTGCTCAGATAGCTGGGATCATGACCTGAACAATGAGTGAAAAAGCAGAAGGTGAAAAGTTATTTGAGACTGACTCATTTACATTGTGATAAAACTAATTATTATTATGATGATTATACAGTGGTACCTCACCTTACAAAATGAATCCGTTCCAGAGCCTTTTTCGTAACCTTGATTTTTTTTGTAAGTTGAACGGCATTTTACATGTAAAACGTGTGATTTGTTCCAAGGCTCCAAAACTACCCCCTAAACTCTTTAAAAATTATAAAAGAATACCTTTTAAGACCTCCTTCTGCTTCAATATCGTACCGATGGTAGACGAGTTTGGCCATATTCCTTTGCGATATCACTCAACCGCATGCCATGAGCCCACTTCTTTTCACTCGCACTGGGAATCACATGCGCGCGCGCGCGTGTGTGTGTGTGTGTGTGTGTGTGTGGACCATGTCTTCTTAGCAGAGTTATAATCTTACAAATGTTTATGCAAGGTTAAAAGCCTGAGCCGAAAGATAAAGTTGCAATGAGCACACTCAAAAAACTCATGAACAAACAATAAGTCCGTACTTTATACGAAAAGCATTATGGGTGCTCCATAATAGCCAATAGGAGGGAGCTGCATCATTCCTCCTAGCCAATGGGAGGCCAGCGGGGCGGGATGTTGGGAGATAGCCAATGGGAGGGAGCTGCGTCATCCCTCCTAGCCAATGGGAGGCCAGCAGGGCGAGATGTTGGTTGATAGCCAATGGGAGAGCAACTCGTGCATTGTTTTAACTTTTGAGATGGCGCTTTCAGAACATGAATTTGTTTCGTATCCAGAGACAAAAATTTTAAGAAAATGTTTTTCGTAACCTGGATTTTTTGTTTGTTGGGGCTTTCGTAAGTTGAGGTTCCAATGTATAGAGTTATTTGATTAAGGAAATTAAAATATCACCAAATAGCAGGACTGTAGGACTATTCAGTTCAGCAATATCTACTGAGCACATCACTGGTCATGAGGACAAAATGATTTAGCAAAGTTGGAATCCTGAACAAGACTAATAGAGCAGAATAAAAATTTCAAATCCATCACACTTGTGACCAGTGATACTCATTGCGAGGTGAACACTTAAAATTTTACATGGTCGTAAAGGTCAGACACTACAAAGAACATATTAAAATAGAAGCTCAAATAAAACAAGGTACAAATTATTTATGAATACTTAATGATTTATGATCGAGGAAGCTCAAAGTGCTCTCCAGAAAGTTTTACATTTTCACCTCTTGGACCTTCCGTCCACCGCATACCTATACTACATTAATTATGGGAAATGAGAGCCATATTATCACAATTGGTTATCATATCTGCCTCACAGAAGCAATGTCCTGGGGTAGATTCCCAGACATTACTGGAGAGTTTGCCTGCTCTACCTGTATTTGCTTGCGTTTTGGTTTCCTCCAAAAGTCATGCACATCAGGCTAACTCAATGCTTCTCAATTATTCTCTATGGCGCCCTTACGTTCATCTGTTTTTTTTTTTTTTTCACTTTTACGTTTTTTTTTCCAAAAAAAAAAAAAAAGTTAAATTTTGAGTTTAGACTTACCTATGTAGTACATTGACGTAATGACATAATGACGCTGCGTCCATTGTTTACAAACGAGACTCAACATGCCTGTCCTTCCCAATTCAGTTTTTTATATATATATATATATATATATATATATATATATATACACACACACACACACACACACACACACACACACAGATGAATTAACTATCTGCTCAGATCGGCACAATCGGAGTTGTAAAATGAATGAAAATCCAAGAAAGAGAACTCTGTGATCACATCAGTGATTCACATCAGTGCAGGCTGAGTACGGAACAAGTTCAACGGCGCCCTTGCGCACTTAAAAGACCGGCAGTCCGTATAACCCACGCTTTGTTTCAAGCAAGTAAACCACTTTCAGCAAGTACACTACTTTTGGTATTGAGCGCCTCACCTATTGTAAGCGTTGATTGGCTGTTTTAAGCTTCATGTAAAGTGAGTTGGCTCAGCTTCATGTCATGTGACCATCCGTCGACCATCGGAACCATTTACAAGAAGAAAAATCGCATCATAGAGAATGTTAAAGGTTATATTTGATACTGTATTTGATATTTGATGAGTGAATTTGATTAAAATTTATCAATTTGAAATTATTTTGCTTGAATATAATTTATTTGAAATTAATGTTGATATTATTTTACAATATTATGTTTATAATATATGATTTAGGGGTGTTTTATGCGATACGGTAATGGTATTTATAGATGTATAGTACAATATGAGCATCATGCGTCACACGTCATACGTCACTGTAACAACTTACGTTTACTTTCAACTTGCGTTCGGCTGTCCGGAACCAATTAAAAACGCACGTCGGGGAGCGTCTGTATTATTCGTCTATAAAAATGTTAATAGTACCCCTTTGCATAACATCATATCTTTATTAACATTAAAAACAAAAAAGAAAGAAATATAGTTCAACTTACAATAAAGAAAAACTCCATTAACATTGTTTTTTAATCTGTAACAGAAAAGATTTAAAGTGCAGCAATGTGCCTGGAATTTAAAAAAATATATATGTCTTAATATCTCCGTCTCTCTCCACCTTTCTCTTTGTTCCTGTTACAAATGTTTCCGTGCTGTTTCTTGAGGGGTTCTTTACTGCACTTCATATCGTTTGTTCGTCCGGAAAAACTGCTACACCATAGTGCGACAATGAGAACGCCACTGCTAACTAGTGGAGTGGAGGTGCAAGTACACTTAATTCTCGTACACAATTACAGAAAAGTATGTTCCCCAGGGTCATGCGCGCTCCACCTTGCATCACACTGCACCACCCCGGCATCTTATGGGGGTGATGCAGCCCCACTTTTTGAGAAGCATTGGGCTAACTATCTGTTGCAGATTGCACTTAGGTGTGAGTATGAGTGTGACTGGTTGTGTGTTTTGCCTTAGGAAGGTCTGGTGATCTGTTCAGGGTGTACCCCACCTTCGCTTTCCTGTGACCCGAGTAAGATTAAGTGATTAGGCAAGTAGGGATGAATGATAATGGACACTGACTTCGGCTCAGAATTATGACTTCAGGCTCAAGTATGCAAAAACAACCGGTGGATCCTTATACAGTCTCAACAATACAAAAAAAAGAATAATAATAAAAAAAGGAAAGAGAGCATAATGAAACTCCAAAGCGAGACATTACAGAGGGTGAGAAAAACTCTCCTGTGCAGCAATGCATTTAATCATATGAGGGCGTGAACAATGATAAATTGAACAACATGAACGTAGGTATGATCAGCACTCAACAGCACAGAGCTGACGCCATGGCAACCCTGACAGACAGACGGGGAAAATGGAGTTGGAGAGATCTTTGCAGAGAGATAGAAAAGAACATCATGTTCTAATTTTGGTTGTTGTGAATTACCTGTTCGTCATCCTCCACCACCACCAGGGTCAGCTTGCTCTTTTTGAAGTCTAACCTCGTGATCTTGGGCCTGAGAATTGCAGGAATATACATATGAATATAGTTCAGAAAACCTTTACAGGTAAAATACATAGAGCAAAAAATAAATAAATAAATAAAAATTCTAAATGCAATCATCTTACCAAAAGAACAATCCAATCTTGGTTTCACCTTCAAATACGAGCACTCCAGTGGGGGTCAGACCCAAACTGTACTCATTTCCGTCTCTGGCCTGGAGGTAAAACGACAGCACTTGCTAGATACACGTGGATTCGGAAAAGATACACTACACTTTGTTTCATACCCGCGTTTGTGAGGAAACACATATCACCCTCACCTGAACCATATGCATGTCGACCCCATACATCTCCAGCCACTTGGCCTTGTTCAGGTAGTTTATTTCAGCCTGTGCAGGCATCTGACCCCTGGAAGACAGCGAAACTCGGTCACGGGATTCTGTCACTGTTAATTTTGGGGACTTTCTACCTGACTGACTCTGTGAGTCAACATAAAACTGGAGATGCATGTAAATGGCAAAATATTAACAATACTAATAATAATAAAAAAAAAAAATAAGCAAAGACCTTTGGCATGGGGCGTTTGGGGATTAAGGCTGTTGTAGTATTTAAATTACTGCACCTGCATGATGGAAACTAAAAATGCATTCAGGTGAAGAGAAAGAAAACAGAGGGATGAAAAAGGGACCCAAAAACAAACAAACAAACAAAAAAAAAAAATCAGCAGAGCACAGACAAAGAAAGTGGATATGAGGGGTTGGGTGATGTAGATGATCAAATCTGATGGCTGTCATATAAAAAAAAAAAAAAAAAAATAGGAAAAAATGCATGAAGGTAAATAAAGATAAACAGATGAGTGTTGGTCAAAACACATGCAGATGGAATAGAGTTGAATAAATTATAGCAATAATAAACATTCCCTACATCCTTTAAGGAAAATGTGTATATGGTGTATACATCTTTCATAGTAAGCAGGGGTGTGTGTGTGTGTGTGTGTGTGTGTGTGTGTGTGTGTGTGTCACACTAGAGGTGCGATAAAAAAAGCGACTGATGTGAATGGCAATTCGTAGCTGTCACTTTTCATTCTCGAATTTGTCTTGGGACATTCGCAGTATCTCATTTTGGTCGGCTAGTTTCATAGACTCATTGCAAAATATTTCAATTTTGCCTGAATGCCACAAAACAAGACTCTGACTTTGAGTAGACTCAAACAGTCCGCACATGTCGCAAGAAGATCGCAGAGCAGTCGGTCTGCTCACCAAATTTTTTTTTTTTTTTTTTTTTTTTTAACAGCAGGAATTTTTAAACAAACACCCACAAACCAATCACAAATTACATCAGGACACACAAAAAATACAACCAGAAATCAGTCACAAAAAAAAGAATAATAATAAAAATAAAAAAATAAATTAAAAAAAACTGTTGCACGATATACGTATAGCATTTAAGCTGTAAAATATTCACTTGCATCCGGAGTCGTCAAACATCTTTACATGAATTTCAAATTTCACAAAAAATTCAACTTACATTAGTTGCTTTTCTACCTCTCGTGTGATCACCCATAAATGTATGTTGGACTTTTATTTTCTCGATGGAAAACTAGTCCACCACAGCTTATTTTACGAATTTTTTACTTGTACCCATTTATACTGCACACTTGTGGTTAATACAGTGGTTCTCAAATAGTGGGGAGCACGGTATGATGCCAAGGGGAGCGTGTATGACCCTGGGGAACATGCTTTTCTGGAATTGTGTACAAGAACGGAGTGTAATTGCACCTCCACTCTACTAGTTGGCAGTGGCGCTCTTATTGTCGCGCTATGGTGTAGCGGTTTTTCCGCACGAGCAAACGATATGACGTGCAGTAAAGAACCCCACAAGAAACAACACGGAAAAATTTCTAACAGCAACGAAGAGAAAGGTGGAGAGAGACGGAGATATTAACACACAAATAAAGTGAATAAGTTTAAATAACGATATATTTCTTACATTTCAGGCACATTGGTGCACTTTAATCTTTTCCATTGCAGATTAACAAACAATGCGAATTAAGTTTTTCTTCATTGTAAGTTGAACTATATTTCTTTATTTTTTTGTTTTTAATGTTAATAAAGATGGAATGTTGTGCAGAGGTGTACTAATAATTTTATAGATAAATAATACTATTTATAGTTGCTTACAGAGTGGTGAGGGGGCGTTGAATGTCTTTTTGTTCCTGTGGGGGAAACCACAGAAAATAAGTGAGAAGCACTGGGTTAAATACTATGCTCAGGGGTCTTGGCTCAGTTCGTTACCTCAATTCATTTAAAGGGTACCTGTACCCAAAATTGACCGCGTTCAAAAAATATCCACTATACCTTATTATTAACTTTTAAACATCGCGTGATGTCGGTAGTTTATGTATAAGTCCACATTTCCTTTTCTTCTGTATGACATTCCTTGCTCAAGAAGGTTCAGCGTGCCGACATGTTGGCTTTTTTTTAAAGGTCACTGTGATGTAACATCGTTGTTAGTCATATAGCAAATCCCGTGCTCAGAGTGAAGTATAGGCATACATATAACATTACTTAGCTACTGGGTTGCTAGCAAAAACTTACAACCCCCCCCCCCCCCCTACTCTTTGTATACAAAAATAATAATATACAGTAAAAATTGTTGATAAAAATGAATAATAGGAACCCAATGATATTTAAATACACTGCTCTGTTTGACGATTCACCTTCTGGTGCTGGACCCGTAACATGACGGGATATAATGGCACTAATGAAAGCCATTAACAACACTGGCTTATGGGCCACATAACTTTACATAACTTTGTTGTTTACAACAATAGCACTCCTGATCGTTTTTTTGACGCACACATTTTCCACAAGGTTTCCACCAAATATTTGCTGGTTGTTTGCTACGATTTCCCCGTGTAAGAGCTTCTGCCGACTCTCCAATATCGTCCTCCGAGTCGTCACTTTCCTGGTCCGATTTCACTAAATGTGGATAGTCTTTCTTCAATGGTTCATATAAATAACCTTCTAATCCTTCTACGAAACCGTCTTCATAACATGGTTTAAAAAAAAAAAAAAAAACTACTATAATGTCTGTTTTTTTTTCCAAGTTTCCGTGAGCTTGTGTTGTATATGCCTTACGTTTACATTGCAATCTCGCAGTTCCGGTCGAGGCTTTGTCAACGATATGACGTCACAGGAAATGCGCCATTACAAAACTCCTGTGCTCTGAAGCTTGACATTAGTGAAGCCCTTAAATCGCTTAAAGCTGGTTTGTGAGAGAATATAATAAACGCCTTATAGGTGTTTTGTAACTAGCTATACACAATACATCAAATTAGATATATGAGCGTTTTCACTACAGGTACCCTTTAACCATAACTTTTAAAAACAGAGGTCGAGAGCAACATGTTGCCCATGGCATGTAGCACCACATCCATCAGGATTATACACTATTGCGTCTGGCAAGAGCAGTCAGAAGTCTCACCCAAACTATCCCTGTTACCAGTTCAGAATAACAGGCAGAGAAGATATTACTATAATCCAAGAAGACAGCTTACAGACGCCAGCTGCGTGCTTCCATCACCTGCATCCCGTTTCCTGTCTTGATATCCTGCATCTTCCTGCTACATCATCTTAAATCCATCACATCATTTGAACACGCCGGAATTTAAGGTGATTATTATTTTTCTTGTGGAATAGACAAACCTGCGATGGTCATAGTCTGCCATATCGCCTAATTAACTTGTGGGAATCCCTGTGTATCCATTGTTTTATAAATGCCATGAACTCTGCCACAGTTACCTGCACTCTTTCCAGGCGTTATAGATGGCCACCTCCATCTCCTCGGTCTGCTCCGGGACAAAACGGAACTCCGACACCAGGTCAAGACCATGCTCTGCAGGGTCGCAGTCACCCAACTCAGCTGAGAAGGATCAAGAGGTCAAAGGTTAATAACTGAATGTGTATTGAAGCTGGAAAATAACTTTGGAGAATTGGCAAAAAAAAAAAAAATACACAATAGATCAGTGAAAAATGACTGATGGGGTATTATTAAAAAAAATTACAAACAATAGGATGGGGCACGTTTATTTTACTACCCAACTGTTTACAATAACAACACATAAGATGTTTTACTCCTCCTACACCACAGCTATTTACCCACACTATGCTATGCTTTATTCATGCTAGTTCCTGTTTTTCGCTTCATTTACACAGCAGCTATGAATAATCTTACAGGTTGTTGTTTTTGTTTACCTCTTAAAGTAAACACATTGAAACAGGTAAAGCAACTTTGTCTTGTGACATGTCACAAAAACTGGAGAGTATCTCTGTCCGTCTTCCTTTCGGCTTTTTCCCTTTGACTCGGGAGTCTCCACAGCGAATCATCTTGATTCGCACGTTTGATTTGGCAGAGGTTTTTACGTCGGATGCCCTTCCTGTCACAACCCTTTTTAGCAAGGGACAGAAACACGCTGACGACTTTGCAGCTACTCTTTACGAAAGTCAGCAATGGTTCTTTTACATGCCTCTCACCATAGACAGTGACAGACATGGCCCGCCTTTGATAACCCAGTTAGCTGCACTGGGGGGGGGAGACACAGTGACAACCTTGTGGAGAGTGGGACTTGAACCCCCAACCTTTGGATCAGCGATCCAGCGCCCTATACCACTAGACCACCACTGCCCCCTAAAAACTGGAGAGTATCTCTATAAACAGAAAAAAAATTCAACACACTAATTATAAGACAAGATTTGTGAGATATATACAGCATTCATTTTCTAAACTGTTTAATCCTAATTAGAGTCACGGGTCACAGGGTGGCGCAGTGGTTAGCACTTCCATCTCACAGTAAGAAGATCTTGGCTCGATTCCCAGCTTGGGGGTTATATAGGAGGATCTCAATTGAGCCAACAAGACCATGGGTACCCAAGGATGTGTGTGGGAAGTGAAGGTGAGTACATATGGTCTGATCCCACAGAAGAGCACAAACTGCTGAACTGTGAATGCTGTTAATGATAGAAAAGAGTCAGAACACACAGTGCACTGCAGCTCGGTGTGTTCAGGGCAGCAGGCAAGTCGGGGTGGGGGGTGGGGGGGTGTTAATATTATGGCCCATCTGTGCATACCATACTAATATACTAAAGTCAGTACATTAATATAAAACTTCTTATAGACAGAACTACTGCTCAAGTTTATGAGTAATCCGAACGAAGACCTCAATGTTCTGGCATAAGCACCGAGTGTAATAATACCAGCGCGATATAATGCTTTATTATAGTAAAGCAAGCACTGCATGGCATGGACTGCATAAAATTACAGAAGATGCGATAAAGTATACGACAGTCACAGTCGGTTACGATGTTGAGTCGAGGCCCAGGATGTTTGTTTATGAAGCTTTTAATACAGATGTAGAAGATCGATTTGCTTCCAAAAATCCTATATAAAGGAGGATTCTGAACAAGCGGAGAATACAGTGTGTGAATGTGTCAGCGTTCAGGATGAAGAGTTGTGTTCGGGATTAGGGGGCCCTTATTCCCAACCCTGTCCAAACAAACTTGAACACAAAGAGCTAGACACCGCAGACAGAGGTTAGGGGGAAGAGGGAGGGAGAGCGAAAGAGAAGAGTCAGAGAGAAAGGGCGAGAGAGAAGGATTGAGAGAGCGAGAGAACGAGAGAGGGGGAGTGGGAGGGATCAAGAAAGGATTGTTACAAAAAAGGGTAACGAAGGGAATATCGCCGTACAACACTTTTCATCTTGTCTTCAAATATTTATTATAATTCAATGTGTCATTTATTATACACATATAACACGATCCATTGAAGACATCCCTCCAGTGCACTTGTTGCTCGTGTTCAGCACTTGATCTACAGTAATAACCCTGGCCTGACTACCCTGATGTTCATTCACACAATCAACAAATGAGTCATATCTTATCAGTGTGTGGAGTCGTCACATATTTACCCACCATACAGCAAAGGCAGTGCATGCATGAGGACAGGAGGTCACTTAAACGCGCTCTGATCAGTGTGCTCAGTTTCCAGTACCACTGATGACATGCCTACTTCTCTGCTGCATAGTAAAGAGGATTAAGGTAGTTGCATGCACTGTTCCCACAGAGAACACGCTCGGACGTGCAAAGCCTTCGCACATGAGCTGCATGTAACGACTCAAAAACGAAAAGCTGATCGACAGAAATTACAATTCTAAATAAAATGTTACACTCCGACGAGTTGTGGATAAAGTGTTAGTAACTTACACAGTAAGCTTTCAGCCATGTCTGATTTCACCGGTTCAGTAACATGAACGTGAGGTCAAGCAGGTAATCAGAATTGCGAGTGAGTGCTGATGTTTGTGTCTGGGTTCACCTTGAAACAAACCGGCAAGTTGCACAGGGTGTACCATGTTTCTGATGAAGTCAGCTGGGATTGGCTCCTGCTAATACACGACCCAACGGGATAGGAGTTATAGGTAATGGACATATAGATGGATGGAGGCATGCCAAAAGGGATGAAAGTATGCAATGCATAAAGTGATGATTAAATAGATGGATGGATAGATGCATGAGGGGATTCGATGGATAGATGTATTGACGAATGGATGCATAAAGCGATTTGATAGCTGGAAGAACGCATGGATGAACAGATACATGGATGGATGGATAGTTGGTCGACAAACAGATGCATGGATGAATGGTTGGACAGATGCATGGATGGATGAGTAGTTGGTTGAAAAACGGATGCATGAATGGATGGGTAGATGGATTGAGAAACGTACACATGGACGAATGACTAGTTGGTTGACGAATGGACGCAGTGATGGATAGATGGACAGATTCCATTGATAGATGAATAGTTGGTTGACAAACAGATGTATGAATGAATGGATGGATGGATGGGATGATGAACAGATGCATGGATGGATGGATTGATGGGTTGATGAACGGATGCATGAATGGATGGATTGATGTGTTGATGAACAGATGCATCGATGGATGGATGGATGAATAGATGGATGGATTGATGGGTTGATGAACAGATGCATGGATGGATGGATGAATAGATGGATGGATAGAAGAACGGATGCATGAATTGATGGATAGATGGATTGACAAACGGACACATGGACGGCTGAATAGTTGGTTGACGAATGGATGCATGGATGAATAGATGGACAGATACATGGATAGATGAATAGTTGGTTGACAAACGGATGCATGAATGGATGGATGGATAGATGGGTTGATGAACAGATGCATGGATGGATGGATTGATGAACAGATGCATGGATGGATGGATTGATGAACAGATGCATGGATGGATGGGTTGATGAACAAATGCATGGATGGATGAATGGATAGGTGGATTCATGGGTTGATGGATGGATACATGGGTGCAACATACATACAACTTTCCATCAGTTAAGTTTTCTGTCCACCTAAGATTCTGTTTAATGTTCTATCTCAAGAACAATTCTTGGAGACGTTTAAGGGGAACTGAGGGAGGTTTTCTTTGTCCTCCCCTCAGGCTGCTGAACAGGTTCATGGTTTTTGAGGTTCATACATTTATACCCAAAAAGACGAGACATGTTGACAGCAGAGGTGTCTCTGTTCTGTCTGAAGATCACACACATTCTTTCACATTAAATCAACCCTTGGGTCCATTTTTCGGTCTTTTTATTTGTAGCCAAAGAAATTCACGAGATGCAGTTTCCTGTCTGGACTTACCCTGCAGAGAGAAGGCTGCCAGCTCCACCGCTGTATCGAACGGACAGTCTAACCTGGGATAGGACACTTTCATTAGTTTGCTGTTTCCATGAATTGTTTTTTTGTACAAAGTTCACTAATATAAAATCCTTCTACATGATACATAATGGTTTTAAAGCCAAACTCACTGCCATGTAACATGCCAAGTATACCACAGTATCAATCATAAGGTTAACAACACTCTTAAAGTTGCGCTCACCCGATACAGATCATGATCCCGATTTAAGCCAAAACCGTTGATATTAAGGCTGATTTTATTGTAACATGTCCCCATATGACTCTGACTTTTTCCGATGTTTCACTGATTGTTCTCCAGACAAAAAAACTGAAAAATTATAATAATTTAACAAATAAAACACCCCCACTCTTCTCCGCTGCAATTCTACATCGTACTTCAAAATTCTCCCAAAGTATACCGACATTGTCTAACTTTCTCTGAGGTATCATCAGACAATGACCGGGACAAAACAGGAATATGATCAGTATCATGTAAGTACCCCTTTAATTACGATTAAATCGAGAGGAAAAAAACCCACTAAAATAAAAGAATGTAGAGAGACAGCTATAATGGTTAAAGCTTCACAGCACAATGTCATGAGATTCTTGAACACTGTCAACATCTGGCACTGAAAAAACTACCATAATTTCCGGACTATTGAGCGCATCTGAATACAAACTGCACCAACTAAATTCAAAAGAAAAAATAAAAGAATCTGTGCATATATAGGCCGCACCTCTCTATAAGCCGCAGGTGTCTGTCTCGCTCTTGGGCTCCCTGCTAGAGCACTCCCTGGAGGCCGTTAGCACATAAAAATCTATAGATTAGCCGCATCATTGTTTAGGCCACGGGGTTCAAAGTGTGTGGGGAAAAAAAGTAGCGGCTTATAGTGCGGAATTTATGGTACATAACACACACACACACACCTTTGGCTGTAAATAATTTAATTCTAGTGCTAAAACAATCCCCCCCGAGATACTTGACATGCATTTCATGCAATACACCCATGGAAAAATAAATAAATAAAACCAGTAGGGCACTCTCTCTCTCTCTCTCTCGCTAATTATTCAGGAACAAATGAGAGGGAGTGGGTGAATGCTTGAGAGGAAGTCCAGCAGTGAAACATCTGTAGGTTTTTGCTTACTTGCCACTGAGGATGTCCTGTTTCAGCTGAAGCACAAACAGATACCTGAGGAAGAGAATGGGGAAAACCCAGCAGTCTGGATAAGTCTCAGTTTACACAACCATTAAAAAGACGATTTTGAAAGTGGAAGTGAAGCAGGAACGCACCGGGTTAACTCCTCGTGCAGGTTGTTGGGCTCTGAGGAGTAGAACTTGACTCTCATGTGGAGACAATACGGAGGGCCGACTGAGGCACAGATCACACGCAGAGAATGAGTCAGAAGAACAGAAGCTAAAATCCATCTGACAGCCTTCTGTACACCATTTATTCAAATAAACCCAAACGATTCATTATTCACGATTCAGTCCATCCAACTTCACCCAGCACAAACTTCACATTTTAAACTTTAACTAAAATTATTAAAAGGCAACAGGTCTGGGAGAGAAATCCAGGCATCCCTCTCTGACCCCAAGGTGTTCCCAGGACAGACAGAATATAGAATCCCTCTAGCGAGCTCCGGGTCTACCCCAGGGCCTCCTCCCAGTTGGATGGTTGGATGAACCCTAACCCTGAAACAACTCTAAAAGTAAAGTGCCGAGGAGGCATTCTAATCAGATACTCAGTCCACCTTAACTGGACTCCTCTCGAAAGGGGAGGAGCAGGGGCTCTACCCCGTCCGGATGTCCGAGTTCCTCACCCTAAAGCTGAGCCCAGATAACCTCTGAAGGAAACTCCTGTATTTGGGGGGGAGGTGAATATGCATCAAAATCCTTAAACACTTGTAGGTAGGCTAACTGCTCAACAAGCGATTTATACTTTACATGACAAACGTCCTCGGTGCAGGTTTTAAACACAAAAGCATGACAAAACTCATGATGCCTGCTGGACGTAAACAGCAGTCATAGAGTCTCCTGTAAGAAACCCGGTATGCTCTTGAGTCTCTCACACACACACACACACACACACACACACACACACACATACACACATACACACACACACACACATACACACATACACACTATTCTAATACAAGCAGAGCACACATGAGAAGAGGAAAGAATAAAGAACCATGTTCCAGAAAAACTGCTACTCACTTTTGACTTGCTTTTTAATACTTTTTGTCACATCCAACCAGTGCTGCAAAGATAGAAACAACCAGATTTGAGTACATCCAGACAGGATCAGGATCAGAGTAACATTCAGTACAGCCTTACCAAAGAGCAACGTGCAGGAAAAAGAGGGTGTTAGTTTTATTTTAAAGAGGATATGTATTCTAGCAAAAATTAATTCTAGCCTTCTGTGTTGTTTGTGAGATGAAGGCAAAGCAATAGTGAGGACTAAAAGGATCATTTATTCTGACACGAGTACTATAGGATTAAGGGACAGAGGGGGGGGGGGAGAAGTAAAAAAATAAGGGAGAGAGGGACAAAGGGAAAAGAGGGAGAAAAGTAGTCAAAAAAGAGGAGGGGTGGAGAGGAGACAGAGGGAGACAGAGAGAGAGAGAGAGAGAGAGAGAAAAGAGAGTAGGGAGGGAAAGGGGCAGAGGGAAAGACAGGCAGTAAGAGAGCGGGAGAAAGAAAGAGAGGGAAAAAAGATGGGGGAGTAGAGGGTGGAAGAGAAAGCAAGGGAGGGGGCCGGGGAGAGAAAGAGGGGGAGAGACAGAGACGAAGCATGCTTGGGCTGATGAAAGTATTGAAGGTCTATGTCTCCTCTCACTCACATTCCTCTCATCTGCTGTCTGTCACTCCTTCCTTCTCCCTTTCTCTCCCTTCACTCCTCTCTTCTAACTACTTCTCACAAACTATTAACTCAAGTCTCGTCTCATTAGTTTTTTTTTTTATTTTTCAAATATTTGGGAGGATCTCTCTATATCCATTGTAGTATATTCTGTATAACGACACACCCCCCCCCCCCCCCCAGCACTGATTATATGAATTCTGATTGTTGAAGCGGTGTTAATTAATTGGCTGATTGTCTCATTTTCCAGAAGAAGGATGCAGCCCGCTTTGTTTACTGTGTTAGAAGTATACGACTCTATACAAGTGGAATACACAGTGATGACCGACGTGCTGTGTGAGTAACATAACACACAGTACGATGGCGTCATAATGATTTGTTAGAGTAGTGTTACAACCACAACACAGAACGATCCGAGTGTTGCGTCATATTACAGTATAACTTATACTAGAACCCAGTGCTTTATGGCATGCCCAGTTTGTCAGATATTACACATGTGGCTCTTACCGGCACTTGTGCGGAGTCCATGAAGCGCAAACCGAAATAATCCTTCTCAATGATATCCAGGTGATACATGATCTGGTCGAACAGCTCCACGCCTTTGGCCTTTTTCTGTAGAGACATGAAACAGCTTCAGATCTCTGAAGAATAAGGTTGTGTTTATTACTCTACATTTATTGTCAAAGGAAAAGAAAAAAAAAGTCATGACCTTCAGACAGCACATAATGAAAACGATAAATACACACGCGGGACGGAGGGGGGTGTTAATGCTTCTGTTTGAGAGGACTTTCTAACTGCAATGTGTCACAAGGTCTTTATAAACACTGTTTAAGGCAAATCTTCAACTCTGCCACTTTGTACAAGCCAAAAGTTTTGGAACCGACTTGGAGGAGCTGTACCAGCCACTCCCTTCTCCGTGCTCTTGCTTCTGTTCATATACAAGCTGTAGAGACCTTCAGGCAAACTAAAAATGCAGCTACACACACAGGCTTGTTAGACACTGTCATATAAACAATTTGGATCTATCTTTAGCTAAAAGAATATAATGTGGATGAAGTGTTTATTTAATACACACTAAAGATTTTGGGGTCAGCATGTAGGGTCAACCAGGCACCCCGTCATTGAAGCTGGTTGAATTAACTGGCTCTGCTCAACTCCCCAACATTGGTCTGTGCCCCCCTCCCCCTATTTTCTCACCTAATTTTAGTCGTATCCATTTCCCGCACCCCTTCCTAATCACAAAACCACCATCAGCCAGGGAGGAGCATAAGCATGCACACATGACATGCAGTGCTGCCACCCGCCTCTTTATGAACTGCTGTGCATGCATATTTGGGGGCGGCCTAACACACTCAGAGGGAAACAGCTATCTGCCCATCATACGAATGAGCTCACAGACATCCATGATTGGCTGGTGATGACTTCACCGTGAGTGTCAGGGAAGTGAGGGTATGCCATCCCTCCCTCCCGTGAGAGCCTATTAGCTCCCACAGATTCACACTTGCAATCTCCAGGTTGATAGTCACGCACCTTCTCAATGTGCCACTCGGAAGCCCCGGTACAGGTGTGTTTTGAACCTAGTACGCACACTCATGTAAGGTTTTCTTTGCATGTGCTTCATCTTCATGCAGTTGTATGCAGCACTTTATCGACCTGAAGGAAATTTGTTATGGGCGAAACTGCATCTCATCTTACACCTTCTAGGATCAAATGGGAGGCTGGACACTATCTCAGCCAGCTGAGAGTGAAGGCAGGGTACACCTTGAACAGCTACCAAATCGATCACAGAGCCAACACACCACACAGCAATTCACACACTCGCACCTAGGGGTAATCTGCAACAGCCATTTAGTCTAACATGCATGTCTTCGAACTGTTGGAGGAAATTAGAGTCCCCAGAGGAAACCCATTCAAGCATGACACAGGGACACCCTTGCCGAGTCCGGGATTCAAACCCTGGACTTTCTTGTTGTGAGGTGAACATATTAATCACTATGTCACTGTGCCACTCATAATTATTACTGAGATATAGCACACCATGACAAAGTCTAACATGTGGCTCACGGCGTGTAGGGTCAAGAAAAAAACAGGCATCAGAGATGATGAAGCTACCCCAGCAGTACCTAAGAAAAAGCCCAGACAAAATGTATAAACTCAAAGTTATTTTGAAAAGGTCAAAGGTCACACAGGAAAACTGACATGCACCTACATACCATAGAAAAAAAAACGTATGCACAATATCAGAATGACCCACCCAGCAGTTCTTGAGAGATAACCCAGACGCACTTCATGACAAAGCCACAACAAGTCTGGTGGCTGATGAGTAAAAAAAGCCCTGATCATCAATGCCACTTTTAAAAGTGAATTACGTGAAGTTTTACTATGAAACCAAACTCAAGCCCTCGGAATCCTGAGCAAAATGTCTTGGCATCAGGTGCGAGACCTGTTAGATCCTTTGTGTGCTTCAGAGTTCTTGAATCTGATTGGTCAGGGTCAATTTCCTGGTGTTATATGTAAGGCTTCTCCGGTATCAATAATTTAGCAAAACCAGGGCCTGCCAACCGTACGCTTCTTCATGGTACACATGACAGATAGTGAAAGTGAAGAGGTAGTGCTGCGGTGGTATTGGTGGTAGAACGACTGGAAGATGTTTAAGTGTTTTGGGTTTTTTCATTTATTTTTTTTAATTAAATCATTAATTATAGAGATAGTCAAGTGGAGGGGGGAGGGACAACAAACTGTTGCACCAACTAAACAGAACCAAGATACTGGTTTCACAAGAATGGTCCACATGACCTTGACCTATGACCTCGAAAATCTAAGTCAGTTCATCCTTGATCTCAAGGAAAGACAACCAAAAACACGTAGAGATGGAGGGCACCAGAACCTCAATGTAAGATGACAAACTGCAAATTTTGCTCGTTTAATAAGTCAAAATTGTCAGGAAAAGGTGTTTGTGTGTGTGTGTGTGTGAGAGAGAGAGAGAGGGAGAGAGAGAGATTCCACATTATAAACTCATCAAAATACGTTTTACAAAGGAAACACCCATCTCTAAGTTAGTTGAAGTAGTGATTTTAGGTGCCGTTTGTGAAGCCGGAAGGGTGAATTCATGCTGTTCAGAGCACCGTCGGTTCGGGATGTTCGTCCAGGCCCCAGAGTTGGCATGGTGTATAAAGCATCTCAGCTGCCTGTAGAAACTCACACAAAGAGCCCATTGTGCACTCCAGTGCACTACGGACTCCCAGTTCCTATTGTTCTACCGAGATCTTTCGAGCGACCTGGCTTTCCGAGCCGCAGCTACATTCCTCAGGCTGCTTTTGGCGTGTGGGTCATCAGGAGGGTAGAGACTGAAGAAATACAGCCATATCCTATGAATGCTGGAGCCTCCAAACTGACCAGAGCTCCACTACAGAAGAAGGATGAGACGTCAAATTAGTGATTCATGACTGTGCTGTGGAGCCAACTACATACTGGGTAAGGGGTAGTGATGTGGAATTTAAGGCTACTTGCGATGTGTCCCATGGAAACCCTTTGAGAAGTGATGCCTTTAAGATACATTAGAGAACAGTAAATGTTTGTGCAGCTGGAGATATTTACAGGCGAGCCTTTATTCCTTTTCTGCATGTCTCTCAGCTGGAGAAGGACTCTCCCTTTCAACAAATAGCAGAGTGATGGGATCTATAAAGCTGCACTGGCAAGTTCAACTTATGAGCTCTTGGGCTGAGAATCGCTGACTCAATTCATTCAATCTGATTTAAGTGCAACCAGCAGGTCAAGCAGAAACAGACCCTGTAATTCTTTTACCAACATGAAAAAATCCTACACTAGAATAATTCAGGAAACATGCAGCCCCAAATTGTTATGGTAAAACAATAAACACTTACACAAGCAGGAATTATAGTTTCCAACATGGAATGTTTGTTCGCCAATTATTTAAGTATTCTCTGAAGAAGAAACACAAGAATATGCCAAGTTTGTTCCTATCAGCATGAGCATTCCAGCAACTATAAACATTATTTTCATCTAGTCTCTCCCACTGTCAAATTCTCTCAATTATCCACTGTGCAGTTACACACCACATTTAACCCATCACACACCTGAAGCTGTGGGCAGCCGGACTGCGGTGCCCAGAGAGCAGATAGGGCTTCGATGCCTTGCTCAAGGCCATTTCAGCCATAAAGGCAGAGGGGGAATTAACCAGTCAAACCAGTAACCTTTTAGTCCAAAAGCCCCTTCTCTAAACACTACCACACCCAGCCATTCCTAAAGTAGGTCATGGCTGTCCCTTGGGTTACCTCCCTTTAACAGAATCCTCTGTGCCAAATAGAAAGGCGTGCTTATTGACAAGACAATCCCTAACATATAGATTTAGGCACTGGCTAAATGCAGAGTTCCTGAGAAATCTCTATTGATAGGTGTCCGAGGCTAGTGTTAAAAGCGTAGTGCAGCTCCTTTCAGGGAGAATCCACTTTAACCCTGGAGGGAATAAATAAATTAAAACGACCTTTCTTTCCTGACTATGCTCTGAAGTGAAAGCAGGAAAGGTTAACAGTTAATTTTCTTTTCACAACCTTTCACTTGTTTCAGCTGACTTGATAGATTGATTATCTGTTAAACGAGTTTGTGTTCAGTGTTTCCTTCCATGTTGTTTTGCCATGCCAGAAGTTTGTCTCTCTACTGGAGTTAGATGAGGCGGTTTTTTTTTTTTTAATTCTGTGCAAGTTTGAGCCTCTATTTCTATGGTTTCTGTTTCGTTATTTATAATTATAAAGCTTTGTTTATGGGTGACAAAACAGCCTTATTGGAATTCAGGTGGAAGCACAGACATGGAAAAACTATTCAATAGTGTTTCATGTTTAGCATCACTCAGGAGCTCCTTAAACAACAAACACAATCAGCTAACAAGTCACATGGTTTGAGTGGGCTATTTATGTCTGATCCAAAACTCGGTTACAAACTTTACAGAATGGTTCCTTCTTTGTTGTTGCAAAAGAATTGGGGCAGCTGTTATGTTTGAAGGCTTTTTCTTTCAGGGGAAGGTCTGCTGGTCAAAATGTCTTAGAAACATCCCTAAGCTAAACAGCTAGTATTGGCGAATATCTGGTTAAATCTCAATGTTACTGATCTCTACACAAAACCAAGGAGGTACACAAGAATTAGTCAAGCCTGAGAGTGGAACTGCAGTTCAAGCACACCACTCGTGTTAAGGGGAAGTAGTTTGAAGCACACGCTACATATTTTAATTGCTTGTTCAGGTGAACATAACTAGGACTTCTGAGCATTTTTGCTCTCCGTGGGTTCAATAAAGGCTTATTATAAACCAGTAGGCAATGAATAGAGCGGGGTCCTTTCCTTTTTCAAGGCCATTTTCATGTTCTATTATACAGTAGAAATGTGGCATGGAGGTGATGACAGGGAAACATGCAAAGCAAATAATAATACCCATTTCAGCTCATGTGACCACCATCTGTGACTTGGTCAACTGAGTTTATTCAAAGACATACTAGGGCACATATCAGCAGAGTTCGTATTTTAAATTCTTTCAAAATAAAGAGATCTTTGTCAAGCATTGCAAAAACAATGAAAATCAGTTTATTGCCTCTTTATTTAGCTGCAATTATGAAAAGAAAAGGCACAAAAGACAACTAAGGAACTATACTGATCTATACATGTATACAGTTGTACCTCACCTTACGAAAGTCACAACAAACGAAAAATCCAGGTTACGAAACGCATTTACCTAAAATTTCCGTCTCTTGATAAGAAACAAATTCACGTTACAAAAGCGCCATCTCAAAAATTCAAACAATGCGCAAGTTGCTCTCCCATTGGCTATCTCCCAACATCCCACCCAGCTGGCCTCCCATTGGCTATCTCCCAATATCCCATCCCGCTAGCCTCCCATTGGTTATCTCCCAACATCCCGCCCCACTGGCCTCCCATTGGCTAGGAGGGCTGAAGTAGCTCCCTCCCATTGGCCATTTTGGAGCTGTATCTCCAGAATACCTATGATGCTTTTCGTGTAAAGGACAGAATTACTGTTGTTTCATGAGTTTTTCGAGTGTGCTCATTGCAACTTTATTTCTTAACTTTGCATAAACATTTTAAGATTATAACTCTACTAAGAAGACATGGTCAACACACGCGCACACACACACACACACACACACACGTGCGCGCCTGTGATTCCTGGTGTGAGTGAAAAGAAGAAGCGGGCTCGTGGCATGCAGTTGAGTGATATCGCAAAGGAATATGGCCAAACCCGTCTACCATCAGTATAATATTGAAGCAGAAGGAGACCTTAAAAGGTATACTTTTATAATTTTTAAAGGGTTTAAGGGGTAGTATTGGGGGCCTTGGAACAAATCAGGCCTTTTACATGTAAAATGCATACCTGTCAACTTCTGAAACCTGAAAAGCCGAGAATCTAGCCGGGGTTCAAGCGGGCGGAGCCTGCTTGCTATCTACAGTTGGTCAACATATCATCGAACAGACTACTTGGAATATAATTATTTGTAAACATATATGTATCTGCAATATAATATATACACAGAATTGACAAATACTGGTCCTTCTCAAAAAATTAGCATATTGTGATAAAGTTCATTATTTTCTGTAATGTACTGATGAAAATTAAACGTTCATATATTTTAGATTCATTGCACACCAACTGAAATATTTCAGGTCTTTTATTGTTTAAATACTGATGATTTTGGCATGCAGCTCATGAAAACCCAAAATTCCTATCTCAAAAAATTAGCATATCATGAAAAGGTACTCTAAACGCGCTATTAACCTAATCATCTGAATCAACCAATTAACTCGAAACACCTGCAAAAGATTCCTGAGGCTGCCTAGCCTGGTTAATTACTCAAAACCACAATCATGGGTAAGACTGTATCAAGGCCCCTCAGTGGGACGTCTGTGGGAAGGAAAAAGTGAAAGAAGGGCCGATTGCAGACCTTGGGGGACCTGTGGAAGCAATGGACCGAGTGTGAAGTAGAAACATCCAGAGCCACCGTGCACAGGCGTGTGCAGGAAATGGGCTACAGGTGCCACATTTCCCAGGTCAAGCCACTTTTGAACCAGAAACAGCGGCAGAAGCGCGTGACCTGGGCTACAGAGAAGCAGCACTGGACTGTTGCTCAGTGGTCCAAATTTTTTTTTCGGATGAAAGCAAATTTTGCATGTCATTCGGAAATCAAAGTGCCAGAATCTGGAGGAAGACTGGGGAGAAGGAAATGCCAAAATGCCTGAAGTCCAGTGTCAAGTACCCACAGTCAGTGATGGTCTGGGGTGCCATGTCAGTTGCTGGTCCACTGTGTTTTATCAAGGGCAGGGTCAATGCAGCGAGCTATCAGGAGATTTTGGAGCACTCCATGCTTCCATCTGCTGAAAAGCTTTATGGAGATGAAGATTTCATTTTTCAGCACGACCTGGCACCTGCTCACAGTGCCAAAACCACTGCTAAATGGTTTACTGACCATGGTATTACTGTGCTCAATTGGCCTGCCAACTCTCCTGACCTGAACCCCATAGAGAATCTGTGAAGAGAAAGTTGAGACACACCAGACCCAACACTGTGGATGAGTTTAAGGCCGCTATCGAAGCATCCTGGGCCTCCATAACACCTCAGCAGTGCCACAGGCTGATTGCCTCCATGCACGCCGCATTGAAGCAGTCATTTCTGCAAAAGGATTCCTGACCAAGTATTGACTGCATAACTGAACATAATTATTTGAAGGTTGACTTTTTTCTATTAAAAACACTTTTTTAATTGGTCGGATGAAATATGCTAATTTTTTGAGAAAGGGATTTTTGTTTTTTTCTTTACGTTTTTGCCAAAATTATCAATATTGAAACAATGAAAGGCTTGAACTACTTCAGTTGTGTGTACTGAATCTAAAATATATGAAAGTATAATGTTTATCAGTACATTACAGAAAATAATGAACTTTATCACAATATGCTAATTTTTTGAGAAGGACCAGTTGGTCAACCATGGCTCTATGTTTTGTGTTGTATAAATGAAAGATGAAATATTATATTTATATATATATATATATATATATATATATATATATATATATATATATATATATATATATATATATTTCCTGTAAAACACTTTATAAATTTATGAAACATTTTCAACTAACTGTCCCAGCCTGCTAGTTACTAATTAATGTTGAGACACTACTCAAGTAAATAACAAGGACATTGTATTAATTTATATGACATCACCAATGTAGAGTATTTTCAAATTGAACACAAATTACGTTTGGCTGCAAATTAAAAAAAAAAAAAAAAAAAAGAGAAGAAAATAAAAATAAAATTCCCATACATATTAAACTGTTATTATCAGCAATGTGAGTAAGTTTATCCCACAATTATTTTACCAATACAGATTACTTTCATTAAGTTACATTTCAATGGGATTTCACATAATCTCAAAGAAATAAATATTTAGTACAGTGATACCTCTGCTCACGAACATAATTGGTTCCCTGAAAGTGTGTGTGAGGCGAAAAGTTCGTCTTCCGAACATTTATTTCCCATAAGAAACCATTAAAATGAGAATAATCCGTTCCCAGGTCCCCATAAAACATAATTTTCTACTAAATAAGCCTTAAAACTACACAAAAATATACCTTATTTTATGTATAATAAATGTCTATTGTATTGTAATTCAAGAAATAAACTGTACTGTATAATAAAGTCGTTTTATTTACCTTTGTGATGGTAGTTGACGGCTTGATGGAATGGAGTGGGAGGAGGAGGGAAGAGGAGGGAGGGACTTACTGTTTGGAAGGAGTGTTTGGAAACGCCTACCGTTTGGAAAAACCTTTCGCCACACACGCACCTTTAATAGCTTCTTTGTTCCTTGTACTGGTACTGGGACGCTAAGTCACACAAACGCACACCTCGTTCGTGTGGTTTGGTTCACCGAAGACTAGTTCGTCAGCAGAGACTATATGCTCGCAAATTTAATGTTCTTGAGGCAAAAAGTTCGTGATCTTAAGCGTTCGTCAGCGGAGGTTTTACTGTAATTCCCACTGAGTGCGCTTGTCTGTCAGCCATGAGTGCAAATACATCCACGAGATCCATAACTGATCAGGTCATTGCAATAAACACACAAGACCTTACCGGCAACGTCAGAGTTCTTTATAAAACTCACCAAAGGTTCCAATAAGTTCTGAGTCTGCCGATTTTCACCTCAAATTTCACAATCTTTTCTAGCCACTCCCACTTAAACTTATTCTGAACATTCTTATCTGTTTCTGACACGCGGGATTCCTCTTCTTTCATTAAAGTTTGCACCATTTTAAACACATTACGCTGCAAGTTTGCATTGAGCCGAGTCACTTGACATGAAGCTGAGACAAGTGACTTGACATTAAGCTTAAAACAGCCAATCAACGAGCGAAAACAAAGGCTGACCTCTCGCACATGCGCTATATAGATACTGCACAGGAAGTAATATTAGTAGCATACAGTGCCGATTGTTTCTGTTCTTGTGAATGTGTTTCATTTTTTTGGATGTTTTTTGAAAATTTCAATTGACGATGATTTGAAATCCGTATTTTGATTAATAAAACCGTGACCCAGAGTGGGATCATGAAAACCGGAGTAGTTGGCAGGGATGAAAATGTGGTTCAATTTACGAAAAATCCAGGTTACGAAACCACTTCTGGAACGGATTAATTTCGTAAAGTGAGGTACCGCTGTATTTACCTATACATAGAAGGGTGAATGACATTTCAAAGACACCAGATAAGAGGTAGAACTTTCAATTATAAGGTGCATGGTGATAAAATGTTTTGATGTTCAAGACCTGCTCTGAACATCATTATTGCATTGTCCAGGAAGATGGTCTGAATGATGTTTACTCAGTGTGTGAGATGGTGGCCAGATTACACATTTAACAGCTTGTGGGTAAAATTAAAATCTGTTCTTGAGTCTGTTAGTATTTGTTTTAGAAACCTGGTCTCAGGGACCGCTGCGCTTAATGGCTAGATAGGCGAGTAGGCCAAGCAAGAGGAGAACCATGCTGAACCCGAGAAGTGCCCAATGTTCAAGCTAAAAATACCATGCATTTTTTAGTGAAATTACCTCCCTATTTGATATTGAATGCAGAAACTACCACATAGCATTATATAACCTTGTGTTATATGAAGATTATATAGATGCCTTTGCAAAAAAAATTTTTTTTGAGGGCACAGAAGTCAAATGTGGGTCACATGACCTCAATTTCAAGATGGCCGCCACATTTTCTCTTGGTTAACATTTCCTTCGAAGGAGATTCAATTCAGTTCATTTTCTGTAACCGCTTCATCCTAATTAGGGTCGTGGGGAGGCTGGTGCCTATCCCAGCCAACTCAGGGCGAGGGCAGAGTACACCCTGGACAGCTCGTCAGGCCATCGCAGGGCAGAAACACGCTGACGGCTTTGCAGCCTACTCTTGTCGAAAGTCAGCAATGGTTCTTTTACATGCCTCACACCATAGACAGTGAGAGACATGGCCGGCCTTTGATAACCAAGTTAGCTGCACTGGGAGGACAGTGACAACCTTGTGGAGAGTGGGACTCGAACCCCCAACCTTTGGATCAGCGATCCGGCGCCTTATACCACTAGACCACCACTGCCCTAGAAGGAGATTATAAATGATAATATGGAGATAGCCAAGTTGTTCCAAATGTGAAGATGATGAAATCAACACAAAACTTTCCTTAATATCTTATATATTGAGTATGTTATGACTAAAAACATCAACTCCACTAGCATATACAAAAATGGCAATTCTCACTACATTCTGAATATGTTGAGTTAACAGTTTGAAGGTAATGGCCTTATTTCTATGATAAGATTTCACTTACTCTTATGAAAACATATTTTCAATATTTCAAGTGGGTAACTGTGGTCTTGTGACCAGAATCTAAGATGGCCACAAATGCAAAATGAAAACGAGAAATTCTTATCAAATTGAAAACATTTTAATGTAATATTAAAATATATTTAAAAATAATTAATTTAACAAGTCATGTATAATACAACATCTGAGAAGTAAGAGTATAAAATAAATGACCTATACATTGGTACCTCAATTTACGAAATTAATCAGTTCAGAAAGTGGTTTCGTAACCTGGATTTTTCATAAGTTGAACCGCATTTTACATGTAAAACATGTGATTCATTCCAAGGCCCCCAAAACTACCCCTAAACCCTTTAAAAATTATTAAAGCATACCTTTTAAGGCCTCCCTCAGCTTCAATATCGTACCGATGGTAGACGAGTTTGGCCATGTTCCTTTGCGATATCACTCAACCGCATGCCACGAGCCCGCTTCTTCTTTTCACTCGCATTGGGAATCACATGCGTGTGTGTGTGTGTGTTGACCATGTCTTCTCAGCAGAGTTATAATCTTACAAATGTTTATGCAAGGTTAAAAGCCTGAGCCTAAAAATAAAGTTGCAATGAGCACACACGAAAAACTCATGAAACAACAGAAACTCTGTCCTTTACACAAAAAGCATGAGGGTATTATGGAGATACAGCTCAATAATAGCCAATGGGAGGGAGCTGCATCATCCCTCCTAGCCAATGGGTGGCCAGTGGGGCGGGATGTTGGGAGATAGTCAATGGGAGAGCAACTCGTGCATTGTTTGAATTTTTGAGATGGTGCTTTCATAACGTGAACTTGTTTCATATCCAGAGACAAAAAGTTTAGGAAAATCTTTTTCGTAACCTGGATTTTTGTTTTGTTGGGGCTTTCAGAAGTTGAGGTTCCACTGTATTTTATATTAATTAACAATTAACAATAACTGCAAAAGGAGATGAATATACACATTCAAATCTGAAATAGCAAAAGTGAATAGAAAGCTTTTAACAAATACTATATATATATATATATATATATATACACACACACACACACACTAGTACTTCTCAAAAAATTAGCATATTGTGATAAAGTTCATTATTTTCTGTAATGTACTATATATTTTAGATTCATTGCACACCAACTTAAATATTTCAGGTCTTTTATTGTTTGAATACTGATGATTTTGGCATACAGCTCATGAAAACTCAAAATCCCTATCTCAAAAAATTTGCATATTTCATCCACCAATTAAAAAAAAAGTCCCTTAATATAAAAAACGTCAACCTTCAAATAATTATGTTCAGTTATGCACTCAATACTTGGTCGGGAATCCTTTTGCAGAAATGACTGCAACTCCACAGTGTTGGGTCTGGTGTCTCTCAACTTTCTCTTTACAATATCCCACAGATTCTCTATGGGGTTCAGGTCAGGAGAGTTGGCAGGCCAATTGAGCACAGTAATACCATGGTCAGTAAGCCATTTAGCAGTGGTTTTGGCAATGTTAGCAGGTGCCAGGTCGTGCTGAAAAATGAAATCTTCATCTCCATAAAAGCTTTTCAGCAGATGGAAGCATGAGGTGCTCCAAAATCTCCTGATAGCTAGCTGCATTGACCCCGCCATTGATAAAACACAGTGGACCAACACCAGCAGCTGACATGGCACCCCAGACCATCACTGACTGTGGGTACTTGACACTGGACTTCAGGCATTTTGGCATTTCCTTCTCCCCAGTCTTCCTCCAGACTCTGGCACCTTGATTTCCGAATGACATGCAAAATTTGCTTTCATCCGAAAAAAGTACTTTAGACCACTGAGCAACAGTCCAGTGCTGCTTCTCTGTAGCCCAGGTCAGGCGCTTCTGCCGCTGTTTCTGGTTCAAAAGTGGCTTGACCTGGGGAATACGGCACCTGTAGCCCCTTTCCTGCACACGCCTGTGCACGAATCAGCCCTTCTCCACAATCTTCCTCAGAGTCCGGTCACCTCTTCTGGTTGTGCAGCGTTTTCTGCCACACTTTTTCCTTCCCACAGATGTCTAATGTGAGCAAAACGCGGCTCATCCGGACCTCCAACCCCTCAAGGAAACAAGTTAATGTTGAGTCCGGACCTCCGATCTGTCAAGCAGGGAGTGCGCTTTGAATTCCCTGTCTCAAAAGCTCCGGCGTCAGCAGCGCGCTGCATGTGGGCGGAGCCCGTATTCGGTGGCGCGCGCCACAAATGTGTGTTTGTGTGTGTGTGTGTGAGAGAGATAGAGATAGAGACAGTGTTTTTGTTTGTGTGTGTGTGCGTGTGTGTGTGTGTGTGTGAGAGAGAGAGAGAGAGAGACAGTGTGTGCGTGTGTGTGCGCGTTAATAAAAATGTTTAATAATGGTTTAATTAATAAATATGTTAATCTATCTATCTGTCTTGTGCCTGAGTCGTAGGACGACCATTGGCGACCCGCCATGAAGGATAACACCCTGGTTATCATCTTCATGGAGGTTTTCTTGGCAGGATTAGTGCAGTGGTTTGCCATTGCCTTCTGCACGATGCGAACCTACGGGCAATTTAGAACGGCCCATTAACCTACTGTGCATGTCTTTTGGACTGTGGGAGGAAACCGGCGCACCCGGCAGAAACCCATGCAAGCACGGGGAGAACATGCAAACTCCACACAGAAACGCCCAGGCCGGGAATCGAATCCAGGCCTTCTTGCTGTGAGGCGGACATGCTAACCACTACGCCACTGTGCCGCCCAAATATGTTAATAAAATGGTTTAATATGTTAATAAAGTGTTTAAATGGTTTAATAAATAATTTTATTTTACTTTTAATACATATTTCATACAAAATTGGTGTACTTTTATCATTTTTAAAGGGTTTATGGGGTAGTCTTGGGAACCTTGGAACGAATCATGCGTTTTACATGTAAAATGCGCCTCTACTTACAATAACTCCAGGTTACGAAAAAGGCTCTGGAACGGATTAATTTCGTAAGTAGACGGCCGGCTGTATATATTTATATTATAAACAGACATCAAACGGAATTCTGCTTCAGTTTATTTTATTTCAAAGGCCAGTTGAAGGAAACAGATTTAAAAAAAATAAACATTTTTTCATTAACTAAGTCTGTTGCAGGACTTTTATCCTGCTTAGAAAGCTCATGGAGCTCATATTACTGTAATTCAACAAAAGGTATTTTCCTCAACTCAAGAGAATGAGTGTGATGAAACAAAGCAGCATTCTGCAAAGACTGAGGTTATACAGCCTGAAAAAAGATGACATGACAGCTTAATTCAATGAGAAGAGTCATTCATTTATTTTTTCTTGCATTTATTTACTGACAGTTAAATATGAATAGAAAACAATTACTGCATACTCTTCAACTGTGCAATTTTCTGTTCTCATACATACAGCCATGAGGAATACCTCATCAAGCATTTACTCAAAACTCTTCTAGAGATCACTCAACATTCAGTATGTTCAGCCTAAAGGCTCTGTATCTTCTCCATTATACATTAAACATATTCTCAAACCACTACAAAACAAGTGAGAACAGATTTACATGAGTGGATGTATGAGCTACTTCTTCACTTTAAAAATGAATTCTATTCAGACCTGAATTATTTTGGCAGAAGATGTTAAAATATGCATAGTCACTACTTAACAACCGATGTTTGAGTTTCCATTATCAGTTCATTTTGGCCAAAAACAGTCGGCCCTCTACTTACGAAATTAATCCGTTCCAGAGCCTTTTTCGTAGCCTGGAGTTTTCGTAAGTAGAGGTGCATTTTACATGTAAAACGCGTGATTCGTTCCAAGGCTCCCAAGACTACCCTATAAACCCTTTAAAAATGATGAAAGTACACCAATTTTGGATGAAATATGTGTTAAAAGTAAAAGAAATTTATTTATTAAACAATTTAAACAGGGGCAGTGGTGGTCTAGTGGTATAGGACGCTGGATCGCTGATCCAAAGGTTGGGGGTTCGAGTCCCACTCTGCACAAGGTTGTCACTGTCCCCCCCCAGTGCAGCTAACGGGGTTATCAAAGGCCGGCCATGTCTCTCACTGTCTATGGTGTGAGGCATGTAAAAGAATCATTGCTGACTTTCGACAAGAGTAGGCTGCAAAGCCGTCAGCGTGTTTCCGCCCTGCGATGGCCTGGCGAGCTGTCCAGGGTGTACTATGCCCTCACCCGAAGTTGGCTGGGATGGGCACCAGCCTCCGCGCGACCCAAATTAGGATTAAACGGGTACAGAAAATGATGAACTGAATAATTTAAACATTTTATTAACATGTTAAACCATTTTATTAACATTTATTAATTAAACCATTATTAAACATTTTTTATTAACGCACATACACACACACACACACACACACACACACACACACACACACACACACACACACACCTCTCTCTGTCGTGTTTTGCCAAATGCAGGCTCCGCCCACACGCAGCCCGGAGCTGACGGAGAAATTGTATTTAAAATATTTAAATGGACGGATGTTGTATTTAAAGCGGAATTACAGTACCTGTTTGAGAGATCAGAGGTCCGGATTCAATATTAACTTGCATCCTTGCGAGATCGGAGGTCTTGTCCCACGGAGCACTGTTTTCATGCTCCTTCTACTTCAATATCGTTCCGAAATAATCGCCTCCGTCACTGTATTTCCGCTTTTCTGTATTTTCCGGGTCCATGATGGATAACGAAACATAACATTGCAATGGCCAATCTCAAAATAAACTCTCGAGCCAACATTCCTGTTCAACTCTCCTCTCTCACGCGTGTGACAAACAGGAAGTATGAGTACAGGAAGTATGGGTACAGTTCAGCTGCCTCCTGGCCAATGGGAGGCAGCGGGGCGTGATGTTGGGAGACAGCCAATGAGAGAGCAACTTGCGCATTCTTTGAATTTGTGAATGGTGCGTTTGGCGCTTTTCGTAAAAAGAGATTGTTTTCGTAAAAAGAGGACGAAAATTTAGGAAAAATGTTTTTCGTAACCTGGAATATTTTGTATTCAGAGGCTTTCGTAAGTAGAGGGCCGATTGTATAAAGATTTCCCAGTCAGACCACCCCAGCTCACAGGCTTGGTATATATTATACGTGACATACTTCTTGTTTTGGTCTGTCTACTTGTAATAAGAATAACAACACTGGAGGAATAATTGTGCACAATCATGATAAATTGGTAGTACCACATTGATTCATAGAACATCATGTGTTAAGAAACAGAAGAAGCCATATGCTTTCAAGAGAAATGTTTAGTAATATCATTACATCAGGTGCAGAAGTCACTGACAATCACATACAAGAGTAAGCAGATGCTTTCATAAAGACAACAGGGCTGATTATATTTTATTTCCAAGAAACACTGTATTTTATGTTTATTTAATGTGGCTGGGAAGTAAATGGTCTGCATTAAAACAAGTACTGGACATGATTTCCTCAAATAGGACATGTGCTGGATCAACATCATTTCTCAGAAGTTGTCAGTGTACACCATTTATAGTTTACAAATACGTTGTATTTACACGCACAGTTTTTGCAAAGGCAGGGGAAATAATTTAGATACAATATTCCTGGATCAACAGTAGATCCCATCTTTTAACATAAATCCCTGCTACCTATTTACACCTCTGACTGTTTAAAATGCTCATTAGGTATAGGTCTCATACAGGCAACTGATATTTCAACACTCCATGGTTGGGATTACGGTGGCCATTCAAGTGAATTTTGGAGGTGGTCTCAAGCAACAATATGGGGAGATGTAAATATGCACTTGCCTGAGAGTCGTGGGCATCTGCATTGCAGCCGCCATGTCTATGGTAGTACCTGTGATACATACATGACAGTCCCTGTTGAGCTCAAGAGAAATCTATAGTCCCATCCAGTAGTCCATGTTTAACTCATGGACATCTTGATGGTTGCATAGGTTAAACTTAACTTCTTCTGAACGTCTGTGAATGGAAGCCATGCCCTCTCAGGTTTTAAGCTAGTTCCCAGGCTCTCGAGTATTCTGGTGGAAGTGGGAAGAATTGTGATGAATAATGGTGAGTGACCACTAGAAGAAGAAAATTTGTCCATGACGGTATATCTACTATGTAAGGTCAATAAAGTCCATTATATTGGTTGAACATCCTATGATTATGAATGGAGGTTTCTTTACTAAAAAAAAAAAAAATTACAGAAAAAAACAAAACAATCAAAACATTTTAGGAGAAAATGACTTCATACAGTTGGCCCTCGATATTCGCGGGGGCTTGGTTCCGGCCCCTCCTGCGAATGAAGATAATCCGCGAGTTCTGTACCCGGAAGTAAAACTCCATGTATCATATTACATGCGCGAATGAGCAACTGGAAGTAAAATACTATGTATCTACTGTATGCAAAATATGCTTCTTATACACATTCTATAGATAATCTTACTCATTGTTACGGTATTAATGTTGTAAAATATAGTAATGATTAAGAAAAACTTTTTAATTTTGTACTGTGAAATTTATTAACATATAAACAGCATACTTTATATCTATATATATCTATATATATATATATATATATATATATATATATATATATATATATATATACAGTGATACCTCTGCTCACGAACATAATTGGTTCCCAGAAAGTGTGTGTGAGGCGAAAAGTTCGTCTTCCGAACATTTATTTCCCATAAGAAACCATTAAAATGAGAATAATCCGTTCCCAGGTCCCCATAAAACATAATTTTCTACTAAATAAGCCTTAAAACTACACAAAAATATACCTTATTTTATGTATAATAAATGTCTATTGTATTGTAATTCAAGAAATAAACTGTACTGTATAATAAAGTCGTTTTATTTACCTTTGTGATGGTAGTTGACGGCTTGATGGAATGGAGTGGGAGGAGGAGGGAGGGAGGGACTTACTGTTTGGAAGGAGAGTTTGGAAACGCCTACTGTTTGAAAACACGCATAGCCACACACGCACCCTTAATAGCTTCCTTGTTCTTAAGGATGGTGGTTGACTTAGCGTACTGGTACTGGGACGCTGAGTCACACAAACGCACACCTCGTTCGTGTTTTTCAAGATCTTTTTCGGTCCCATAATAGCAAAAGTACACTCAATATGGTCCAAAATGTCTAGCAAACACAAACCACTTCCGCATTCAAAGAAAGGGGTGTGACGAACTGTGACGCCGTGAGTGTGCGTCAGCTTCTCGTGGCCGCCACCGTGGCGCTGTTCGACCGCGTGGTTTGATTCGTCCGCCGAAAACTAGTTCGTCAGCAGAGACAATGTGCTCGCAAATTTAATGTTCTTGAGGCGAAAAGTTCGTGAGCATAAGCGTTCGTCAGCGGAGGTTTTACTGTATATATATATATATATATATATATATACACACACACACACACACACACACACACATACATACAGTATGTATGCTTTCATTTTGTATGTATAATATATTATCCAGTTAAGCTCTATGATGCCACTCTTTTGTGAAGAAATAAGACTTTCTCCTGAAGAAACGACAGTTTCCTCTGAAGTGCCTGAAGATAATCAGCTGAACTGTTGTAAAGCTGTAGCATTCAAGTCTTTTTCAATTATTATTCCAGTACAATGCCCAAGTGAATGTTTATGATAAATGTTTAGAAGCCACGGAGCAGCTCAGCCACGCCCCCTCAACCGTAAGTTCGAGAACACAGCTGTCAAAATCAAAGTCCCCCAAAAAGAACATGAAATGTAATAAATTGGATAAACAAAACAAAACGATAAACATGCAACACCACAGTACATAAAATCACACACACACACACACACACACACACACACACAGAAAAAGTCTAAAAATTAACTTAGGTACTGTACTGGAATAATGATTGAAAAAGACTTCAATACTAGAGTGCTTTCAGATGTTTATTTCTCTTCAGGCACTTCAGAGGAAACTGTCGTTTTTTTCAGGAGAAAGTCTTATTTCTTCATCAGAGACATCTAACGTCGTTATCTTTTCCAGCACTTAGCCAGAGAAGACGCACAGCGTTTGAGTGTCATCACAGAGCCTAACTGGTAATTAAAACACATGAAAAAATAAAGAGGCTCATTGAAAACTTGTGCGTGAAAGAGGAAAAAGGGCAGTTACATCATCTCAACCAATCAGCAGGAAGGAGGACAGCCATTGGCTGAATTTGAGTGACGTGTCAGCTGCTCAGCAGTCCGTGAATACTCAAACCGTGAGTGCAAAACCACGAATAGTCAAGGGCCTACTGTACTAAGAAAATTATCTTGATATATAAACAAAGTGGTTTACTTGACAAGTCTTAGAAGTAGTACAGCAGGGTCCCGTCCGTAAAGAAGTTATAGACCAATCTCAGGTTTTGCTGTCTTGTAATCAAATCGTTCTACAATGAGATTTTTTGGAGTGTGTCCAAATTTCATAGTGAGTATACACAGATAACCAAAAAAAAGAAAAAAAAGAGAGAGAGCTAGTTCATCAACATAACTATCTTCCAAAATATGACTCTAATGAGGAAAGAAAGTCTAACTCGAAGTTGTTGATGGAAAGAGTACATGCAAAAAAACCAAGAGCCAGTCTTCGTACAACCTGGTTAAAAGACCTAGGCCAGCACTGTGGCATGACCCTCTCTCATATGACTCGAACCACCAGAGTCCCCAAGCTGTGGAGATTACAAATCAGTAACCCTGGAGATCAGGACGCTAACAAATGAAGATTCACACATGGGGCTGCAATCCGAGAAACTAACCCATGAGGAAAATTTACCCTTCATTGCTATCACATACACACACACACACACACACACACACACACACAATAAATCTACTAATTCTGTCTACGTGTGATTAATACTACAAGGCACCAACAAATCAACTGCCTATCAAAATGGCTATCTGAATATATGATTAAAGGCTAACTCCTTAAGATTCCGATCTCCACATACCCCTACACATTGTTTTCACATGTTAATTGCCAACTTCACTGCTGTACCACTGACTGCTTAAACTAGACCTCGACAAGTAGCAACATCAATCCACGTACAGCACAGCTTCCTCTTCAGCTTCATTCGCATGAGTAATACCTCAAAGCCAGAAAGTATAGTCAGCGTTTATGGTGTAACCCAGTGGTGCCCAATATATCGATCGTGACCTACCGGTAGGTAGTGTAGGTAGATGGCATGGCATTAAAACCTAGACATCAGTCTAATATACTCACTATGAAATTTGTCACTTGACTGACCGTCGTTGTCTGACCAATCTGACCTTTTCTGACAGCGGTGTCACTGTGCATGTGCACATAACGGCGTATTCTAGTGAGCTAGTGCATTAGCCTCCAATTTATGGCTTCTAAACTTAAGGGTATAAAAATGAGTGTGGGAGCTTCCATATGGAATGGAAAATGGACTTTTGTTTTTTAACTGTGTCATTTTCAAAGTGCGATTGCTTCGCTAACTTCAGAAGCAAAGGCAGCCACCAGAGCTCCGTTCCAGGTGAGTTACTCAGTCATTAAGAACAAGAAATTCCACTCAGTGCAAGTCATCAGAGCAACGTAATGGCAAAATGTACCGAGTTGTATTGAGGAATATGGGTTCACGCAGTTATGCAAAATACACCAACTTGTGGTTCATATAAAGAATTCAATATATTTATGAATAAATAAATGTTTTGGAACTTCATAATTGGTAGATCATTTTGACTTGGTCATTTTGTAAGTAGCTCGCATGCTGTAAAAGTGTGTGCACCCCTGGTGTAAACACTTGCCTTATAAAGGAAAGGCTGGCCATTGACTGGAGTCCACAAGCAGTCAGTCATGATGCACCTTCCAAGTTCATCAAGTCATACAGAAACAAGTCAAGAGCTTCAGTTAATGTTCGCAGCATACAGCAGAATGAGGAAAAGGTGGCCATGGTTCTGACTGAGGATAGTAGGCTGGTTTGTGTATCTCCTGCAATCTTCGCACACCACAGTCTTCGGAGTTGACATAAACAGTGAGACACCTAGTGAAATTTCTGCCGGTAATAATTGCTTACTCATGAAAGAAATTGATGAAGAATGGCCAGAATGATTTGGAAGTCTGCGGCGGTAGGGATGCAAATAGCCACTCTTTACAATCAGAAGGAGAAGCAACGTGTCTCAGGATACACCACATTTTAAAGCGTTGATTCGGATAACTAAAGCCAGAAGACAATCATTGGAACTGCGAAAGTTTAACATTGATAAAAATTTCACATGGTTTGACAATTCCGGATTTCTGTTATTAAACACAAATCAATAAACCCAAGTTGGTTTGTTTGACTTGGATTTGAGTTAATTCTGGTGCCAGTAGTCAACTGGTGTGGAAAATATTTTTCCTCCCCCCTCATACTGAGCCCTTTAAAGTGCGCCTGTAGCGAATTACTGTTACTAGCTATTTAAAACAATCATGTCTAACATCAGCCATTCCTTCTGGCAACATCAGTCCACGCCCAATTTTGAAGTGAGCGCAAGTGTTACGACTCTAGGTACGCTCAGAGACAAGTCACCTTTCTGAATGCTTGTTCCAGCCTGATAGTAACACAATCCCATTGGATTGGCTAGGCCTGTGTAACATAACATGGTTCAGTGCTGAGCTGCACAAACAACAAGCACAGAAATCATGGAAAACATTTATTTTTGTTCTTAAACCAACTGATGACAGGAAAGCCGAGTTGGTAAAGCGTTATCTGCATAAATCAGTTAAGATTCACCGTCACGCTCAGCTCTGGCAGCATTCTCATCCTCAGAGATACTAGAATGCAACGTCTCACTGTCTCCACAAGAGACGTCAGCCCTACCCAACACACTGACATCACTTCCATGAAAAAAAACTGCTGACCATCCCTAAATAACCACAAATTAACATCCAATAATGGCCACATCCAGCAGGACAAATATGGCAAACGTTATCTTGGACTGGTCACATTAACATGACAAATACTTCAGATTACTTTAAGCCCATCCCATTCAGCAGCTCCGACTATAATAGAGCACCTCCAGGACATGTACAGCAAAGGACTCCCAGCATGAATACAAGGTAATGTAATCTTATTAATATGAACAAGAATCTCTGAAAAATGTTTCCAACAGCTTGTGGAATTCAGGGCAACTGCAGTTGCCAGGCAGTGAACATAGTAAACACAAGAACATTAAGAACATAAAGAAACTGAAAGCACTCAGCAAACACTGAGAGCACAATGAATGGAGATAAACACTTCGGTGGATTTTTCAAGTCCATTCGGGGCTTTAAGTCTGGTATGCTGCATGACATGCCACTGTCCAATCCATAGTGCAGTAAATATGACAAGAAAATAATTGTGGAAAGCAGATTTAAGTCACATGATCAGTCTGTGACTGCATTCTTTCCTTTAACCCTTGAGCATGTATGGATGGTAACAAAAAAACCTACATATTCATTCATTTTCTGAACCAGTAAAGCCTAATTAGGTTTGTGGGTAGGCTGGCACCCACCTTAGCCAACTGTGGGTGTGGACAGTGTACATACACTGTGGACAGCTTGCCGGGACATCGCAAGGCAGAAACATGCTGACAGCTATGAAGCCTACTCTTAAAGCTACACGATGATGATGATGATGATGATTTCCTTTCAGCTTTTTCCGTTTTGTCAGGGGTAGTCACAGCGAATGATTCGAACGTTTGATTTGGCATAGGTTTTTTGCATCGGATGCCCTTCCTGACACAACCCTTTCGCAAGGGACAGAAACAAACTGACGGCTTTGCAGCCAACTATTTACGAAAGTCAGCAATGGTTCTTTTACATGAACCTCTCACCATAGACAGAAAGAGACATGGCCGGCCTTTGATAGCCCAGTTAGCTGCACTGGGGGGACAGTGACAACCTTGTGGATAGTGGGACTCGAACCTCCAAGAACCCCCAACCTTAGGATCAGCGATCCAGCACCCAATGCCACCAGGCCACTACTGCCTACTCCTAAAACTACATATGTTGGTATATAATTAAAAAATATTTGCGATCCAGACCAATGATCAAATAAGGCGTTCAGTAAAGTAATTCTGAGTAAAAACACTTCATATTGTGTTTAATTATTCAAATCAACTGGATATCAGGGAATTGCAGTAACATCAAGTCTAGCCTGTAGCTTAGCCACTTACTCTGGGACTGTAATTTTCCCCCAATGGCCAAAACAATGCCAGCTGGTGGACTGATATTACCCAGACTGCCCCCAGATCAGAATAAGTGTGAGAGTGTGTGTGTGTGTGTGTGTGTGTGTGTGTGTGTGTGTGAGTGTGGTAAACTGTACCCTGGCCAAGATGAAGCTTTTAGTGGAAGTTAAAGACTGAAATAGTTCATGACTTTCTGAACCACCTTTTTGGGGATAAGGCCACAGTGACCTTTGACCTCCACAAATCTTATGAATTCATCTTTAATTCAAGGTAAACATTAGTGCACTGTGAAGAAAATCCCTTGAACCATTCTTGATGCACTGTGTTTAAAAGAATGAGTGACTTCGACCTCTGACCTCCAAAATCTACCAAGTTCCTTCTTTAGCAGCATTCCAGCTAGATTCTTTTAGCATGGCACTATGTCGTTGGTTTTTTTGTTTGTTTGTTTTTTTTTAAATGCAGCTGTTATTTTCATGCTATTTTTTCGAAAGCGCCTGTCATTATTTGTCTGCCTTCATGACCCCAGCAACTGCATCAAAGGTTTATGAGTGGGAATTACTTTTCTTAACCAAATATTCATGCGCAGCGTACATCAGCTTGCTTGTATATGCTTTTCCCTGCCACCTTAACCCCGGAAATTAGATCAGCCCCCTGGGAACTTCTCCAGAACACATCAGCTTGACTTGTCTCGTGAATATTCTCAAGCAAATCAACTAATGACTCTAACGTGTAAGTTTCTATGAAAGGATTTAATTTAATTTCAAAATCTCAGACTAATCTAACATAAGTATACAATATTATAACTTCTCAATTCAGCCAATTGGATCCGCGATCATCATCTTTCAGTCACTACCCAAAACTTGTGACCATAGCTGAACGTAGATCGACTAATAAATTGAGCGCTTTGAGGCTCAGCTCCCTCTTCACCATGACGAACCAGTACAGATTTTGCTTTACAGCAGAGGCTGCAGCGATCCGCCTGTCGATCTCACACTCTATCCTTGAAGGTACCTTCCCGAGACACCTGAACTCCTCCAATTGTGCAAAGTTTGTAGAAAATTCCTCAAAGCGTTCTTAAGATACTGCATCCACAAAAATGTCCCGGACAGAGGGACAACCGAGAAAAAAAAAAATTACACTTCCGGCCCTGGCTGACGGTGGAGCTGAGGCACAATACTGTATGTACTCTTACCATTAAGTGTCTTTATTTAAAAAAAAAAATGTTTTCAGCATTTTTTGGGGGGTGGGGGTTTGTTTTCATGTACTAAAGGTTTGGCAACATGTTTGGACATTTTGCTTTTTTGTTTATTGTTGCAAATCAGGTGGATGTGGCTATAATACGCACATACAAACTCATTCAATCTCTGCAAGTTTCATTGGAGTAATACAGACGCTCCCCGACTTACGTTTTAGTTCGGTTCCGGACGGCTGAACGTAAGGTGAAAAAAAACGTAAGTTGTTACTGTATGTTCCAGTGACGTATGACGTTCATACTGTACTATACATCCATAAATACCATTACCGTATCTCATAAAACACCCCTAAATCAATTATTATAAACATAACACTCTAAAATAATATCAAATATTATTAACATTAATTTCAAATAAATTAAATTCAAGCAAAATAATTTCAAACATATATTTTAATCAAATTCACTAATCAAATATAAAATACTGTATCAAATATAACCTTTAACTTTCTCTGTGATGCGATCTTTCTGCTTGTAAATGGTTCCGATGGTCGACGGAGCCATTTGGAAGAAACGTGAACCAGTCGCATGTTTTTCACCAGCATCGATTTTCTTGATAATAGCCATCTTCGTTTCTAACAAGATGGCTTGCCGCTTTTTCTGATTACCGCTATCACCAGTAGGCTTACGCTTCTGACCAACCATATTTGCTTAGGGCTACAAAAGTCCTCAAAACAGCGTAAACACAAAGATAACAGAGACGAAGTCTGAACACAAGGGTAACACGCGGTGAACTGGGAAGAAGCAGGGCACGTTCAGTCAGTTGTTTGTAAACAATGGACGCAGCACCATGCATGCGTAAGTAGCGTATTACTACGTAGGTACGTCTCGTACTACAGAGAGCACGCTAAACTCAAAATTTGACAATTTTTTTTTAAAGTAAAATCGAAAAATACGTAAAACGAATGAACGTAAAGCAGGGAGTGTCTGTATTTGCAGTAGTTTTACAGATTGACGAGTGAAAAATAGTAAAGAAAGAAAGGAAAGAAAAATGAGACAAGCCCAAATAATCCTGAATACTACTGAATGTCAGTAAACATGCTGAAGTTGTATGGAAAAAGGCATAAACTCCTACTACAGTAAAACAATAAACAACCACCACTCTGCAGCTGTCCAAAACACTGAATATGGAGCAGATTAATGTCCTGTTCAGGAGAAGTTTTCAGGGGGATGTCTCACTCTAGGCAACAATGGTGGTAAAAATAGGATGAGGAACTTCACATACCCAATCTATTTCATAAACATAATCTATTGTGTTAAATTTTAAAATATATATAATTGGTGTATATTAATACTGGGGGAAACACTCACTGACCATCTATCAGCCACTATGTGGTGGAGGTGATATTTCTAAGAAGACAAAAGCTTCACAATTCTCTAGAAATTGACTTGTTTATTCAGGAAAAGAGGGCGATCAAGTGAGCTGCATGAGCCAGAAACATCCGCCTCAATGCGCATTCCAAAGCAATCCAACTGGAACTGCCAGAACTTTAACACTTATTCAACCCAGGTACAGATTAGGTCTTAAAAGAGCACAGAGCTGAATAATCAAAGTTACAAACACAGACTTGACTTCAGGACCCAGAGCTTGTTTTCCTTCTATAACACATGTCCTACCTAATGATGAAACATCAGGACAACACATTCGCCAAACTATCCTGGACATCATACATACAGATCCTTACCGGCAAGTCAACGCTGACATCTGTGCCATCCAACAGTGATACCCGACAAGTGATGATCGACGTGGCATCTCCAGCTGCAGGGATGTGCGTTTGTGCACGCTGGGCTTCTCGGAGCCGAGCTTTCTCCGTATGCTTCCGGCCAGAGCGCCGGCCAAGAGTCCGCCGCAGGAAACTCAGCATATCTGTCTATTAATGTAGTCCAACCTGAGAGAGACAATAACAGAAGAACATGAATTTCCTAACAGCTGCATACAAGTGATATAGACATCAATTGGGGGGGGGGCTGTTTTTAATTAGTGGCCATAATTTTTATTTTTGAGTTATATGCAGACACTCCTCGACTTAGTTCATTCGTTTTAAGTTTTGTCGATTTTACGTTTTTTTGTTTTTTTTTTTGGGGGGGGGGGAGTTCAAAAAAAAAAAAAGTCAAATTTTGAGTTTAGCGTGCTCTCTGTAGTACGAGACGTACCTACGTAGTACACTGATGTAATGATGCAATGACATAATGACACTGCGTCCATTGTTTACAAACGACAGACTGAACGTGTCCCTCCTTCTTACCAGTTCAGTGCATGTTACCCTTGTGTTAACGCATCGTCTCTGTGATTTTTGTGTTTACACTGTTTTGCGGATTTTTGTAACCCTAAGCAAATATGGTTGGTCAGAAGCGTAAGCCTACTAGCATGGGTGCAAGTTTTCCGGCGTATGCCAGAATTTCCGGTCTTCCCAAGACTGAATTAACTATCTGCTCAGATCGGCGCAATCTACCAAGCATACTCAGTTAAGGAAAGAGAGTTGTAAAATGAATGAAAACCCGAATCCAGAAAAGAAAGAGAACTCTCTGCTCTGCTGGTGATTCACATCAGTGCAGGCTGAGTACTAAACAAGTATTCAATGGCGCCCTTGCTCACTTGAAAGATTGGAAGTCCGGATAACCCGCGCTTCGTCTCAAGCACAAGCAAGTGAACTGCTTTCGGTGGAGCGCCTCACATTGTAAGTGTTGATTGGCTGTTTTAAGCTTCATGTAAGGTGACTCGGCTCAGCTTCAAGTGACCATCCGTCGACCATCGGAACCATTTACAAGCAGAAAGATCGCATCACAGAGAATGTTAAAGGTTATATTTGTTATATTTGATACTGTATTTGATATTTGATGAGTGAATTTGATTCAAATTTATGTTTGAAATTATTTTGCTTGAATTTAATTTATTTGAAATTAATGTTGATATTATTTTACAATGTTGTGTTTATAATAATTGATTTAGGAGTGTTTTCTGAGATACGGTAATGGTATTTATGTATGTATAGTACAGTATGAACGTCAGACGTCACTGGAACATACAGTAACAACTTACGATTTTTTCACCTTACGTTTGGCCATCAGGAACCGATCTAAAACGTAAGTTGGGGAGTGTCTGTATTGCAAAGTCACGAGTCGTTTGTGATTCAAGAACTACAGTGGGGCAAACGGCGGCTTGTTCCACAGATATACCACTACCACAGTACACATGAAACAGGAGAAAAAAAATAGAGTTTAGTGCATGGTCAGTGACAACTGAGATAATAAATTTGCACATTGCTGGCACTGAAGTATAACCAATCACAGCTCAACATTATCACTGATCAGTATTTTGTGTTTTGTTTGGGTAAGTGATCAGAAAGTGCACTGGGGATGATGACAGGTGGAAACTTGTCTTGCACAGGATAATTTCTTCAGCTGATTAACAATGATCGCCTTATTGACAGAATAAAAACCCAGAGGGACACATTGCAAGTTGAATATTCAGAAACACACAAAGATCCCACCATCACTCCAGTGTAATAAGCTGGGTTAGGGATGGAAAATTGTTTCAGGCAATCACCGCTCCCTGCTTCCAATGGGTCCCGATATCGCTCCCCGCTTCCCCATGGGTCCCGACACCCCGCTCCCTGCATCCCCACGCCGCTCCCTGCTTACCCAGGGTCCCGACACCGCTCCCTGCTTCCCCACACCGCTTCCCCAGGGTCCCGTCGACACCGCTCCTTGCATTCCCAGGGTCTCGACACCGCTCCCTGCTTCCCGACACTGCTCGCTGCTTCCCCACACCGCTTTCCCAGGCTCCCGACACCCCTCTCCCTGCTTCCCCAGGGTCCCGACACCGCTCTCCCTGCTTCCCCAGGGTCCCGACACCGCTCTCCCTGCTTCCCCAGGGTCCCGACACCGCTCCCTGCTTCCCCAGGGTCCCGACACCGCTCCCTGCTTCCCCAGGGTCCCGACACCGCTCCCTGCTTCCCCAGGGTCCCGACACCGCTCCCTGCTTCCCCAGGGTCCCGACACCGCTCCCTGCTTCCCCAGGGTCCCGACACCGCTCCCTGCTTCCCCAGGGTCCCGACACCGCTCCCTGCTTCCCCAGGGTCCCGACACCGCTCCCTGAATCCCCAGGGTCCCGACACCGCTCCCTGAATCCCCAGGGTCCCGACACCGCTCCCTGCTTCCCCAGGGTCCCGACACCGCTCCCTGCTTCCCCAGGGTCCCGACACCGCTCCCTGCTTCCCCAGGGTCCCGACACCGCTCCCTGCTTCCCCAGGGTCCCGACACCGCTCCCTGCTTCCCCAGGGTCCCGACACCGCTCCCTGCTTCCCCAGGGTCCCGACACCGCTCCCTGAATCCCCAGGGTCCCGACACCGCTCCCTGAATCCCCAGGGTCCCGACACCGCTCCCTGAATCCCCAGGGTTTCGACACCGCTCCCTGAATCCCCAGGGTCCCGACACCGCTCCCTGAATCCCCAGGGTCCCGACACCGCTCCCTGAATCCCCAGGGTCCCGACACCGCTCCCTGAATCCCCAGGGTCCCGACACCGCTCCCTGAATCCCCAGGGTCCCGACACCGCTCCCTGAGTCCCCAGGGTCCCGACACCGCTCCCTGAGTCCCCAGGGTCCCGACACCGCTCCCTGAGTCCCCAGGGTCCCGACACCGCTCCCTGAGTCCCCAGGGTCCCGACACCGCTCCTTGCATTCCCAGGGTCTCGACACCGCTCCTTGCATTCCCAGGGTCTCGACACCGCTCCCTGCTTCCCGACACTGCTCGCTGCTTCCTGACACCCCGCTCCCCCAGTTTCCCGACACCCCGCTCCCCCAGGGTCCCGACACCCCGCTCTCCCAGGGTCCCGACACCCCGCTTCCCCAGGGTCCCGACACCCCGCTTCCCCAGGGTCCCGACACCCCGCTTCCCCAGGGTCCCGACACCCCGCTCCCCGCTTCCCCAGGGTCCCGACACCCCGCTCCCCGCTTCCCCAGGGTCCCGACACCCCGCTCCCCGCTTCCCCAGGGTCCCGACACCCCGCTCCCCGCTTCCCCAGGGTCCCGACACCCCGCTCCCCGCTTCCCCAGGGTCCCGACACCCCGCTCCCCGCTTCCCCAGGGTCCCGACACACCGCTCCCCGCTTCCCCAGGGTCCCGACACACCGCTCCCCGCTTGCTAACATCACTCCCTGCTTCCCCAGGGTCCCAACACGGCTCACCATTTCACAGCATCTGATCACTCGATCACTATTCCATGCTTCACAGTATCCGATCATTGATCCCTGCTTCTCCTTGTCCATGGTTCCCAATGTCGAGTCAAAATACTTTACAGGACTAAAATATCCTTAGATAAGTTCCAAGTTATACTTAAAACAGCTTTTAGTCTGAAAAAAATTATCTGAATATTCTGAGTAAATCGTGTAGCATGACTTGACATCAATGATCATGATGATACAATGATAATGAGTTCCACACATCATTCAGAGACTTGTAACTGCTTCTTTATATATATATATATATATATATATATATATATATATATATATACACACACACACACACACACACACACACAGAGCTGGAGTGATAGTGGGATCTCTGTGTTCCTGAACATTCAGTGTGTAATGGGTCTCTGTCCTTATTCCCAAGTCATTAATGCATTCCATGTTAATCAGCTGAAGAAAAGAACCTGTGCAAGTTTCCTCCCGCCATCACCCCAGTGCACTTTCACGTAAACAAACAATGCAGACATTTCCTACAAGAAAATCCCACACCACGCAGATTTTATATTTTCTCTAAAAATTATATTTCTGTCTAGGTTGTATTTCTATTCAGTAGGTCAATCAGTGAATTATACAAATATATAACAAACGCTAAGGTTGTGTATAAGACGCTTGTAAAAAAAAACATTTTTTTTAAGATCTCGACTTAATATAACAGAAATTTGTTCCTATACAGTTCGCTACCTCGGCTTATTGATCCTATTCAAACTGCTGCATTAATACAAAGCGTGTTGTTCTTTTCCCAACCGTAACACGACAGCCCCGCCTCCCGCACGATGATTGGTCATTGTGTGATCTATAGTACTAAACGACCAATCCCTGCACAGAAACAACGGACCCTACCAGCCAGTCGCATCTGAACAGACGGAATTTTGTCGGAATACGGGTGGGGAGGAATGTCGCCATAGCAGCCTGTGGCGATTCCACTTGTTGATCCAGAGATATGGAGACAAAGCGGTACTCACAGCAGCGGCGTGTCTCAGTCCCAGCAGAGAGCAAAGCACAACCCTGTCACAGCACAGCCATCCCAGCGCACAACCTCGCACTCATGCTGGGGTTCCCTACGGAACCAACACAAACTTCAACCTCATTCCTCCAAGTCCCTGGACTTCCTGTAGGAGGGGTACCCCCCTCCCAGCGCTCTCATCGACAGGAAATGACGTCATATAATCCCCAGTGACTGGATTAGCATTTAAAGTAGCCTACTAGAGTGAGAAATGTGAATTATTTCTTTTGTTTTTCTTAAAAAATATATTAAAATAATATAAAAGCTTTGGGTATCTAATTCAGCTTGATTGTGACTATTTATATATATGAGCAACACAACAATCACCTCCAACTTGAAAGCAAAATTTTGGTGCTTGTAGCCAACAATTTTAACTTAAATAATTTTAAGGTCATTAAATATTAAAGAAAACTGCTGAAATGTTGAAACACTGAGAGACAAAGATCAGTGAACAGATTTTTGGAAATAATGATCTATGATTGAAAACTGGGAAATTAGGATTGGTGATTGAACAATGGGAAATCAGGATCAGTGATTGACCAATGGGAAATCAGGATCAGTGATTGGACAATGGAGAAATCAGGATCGGTGATTGGACACAGGGGAAATCAGGATCGGTGATTGGACATTGGGAAATCAGGAAATCAGGATCATGATTGGACACTGGGAAATCAGCATCGGTGAATAGACATTGGAAAATCACGACCAGTGATTGGACGTTGGGAAATAGGGAACTCAGGATTGGTGATTGGACATTGGAAAATCAAGATCAATGATTGGACACTGGGAAATCAGGATCGGTGATTGGACACTGGGAAATCAAGATCGGTGATTGGACATTGCGAAATCAGGATCAGTTATTGGACATTGAGGAATCAAGATCGGTGATTGGACCTGGGAAACAAGATCAGTAATTGGACACTGGGAAATCAGGATCGGTGATTGGACACTGGGAAACCAGGATCGGTGATTGGACACTGGGAAATCAAGATCGGTGATTGGACATTGCGAAATCAGGATCGGTTATTGGACATTGAGGAATCAAGATCGGTGATTGGACCTGGGAAATCAGGATCGGTGATTGGACACCGGGAAATCAAGATCGGTGATTGGACATTGCGAAATCAGGATTGGTTATTGGACATTGAGAAATCAAGATCTGTGATTGGACCTGGGAAACACGATCAGTAATTGGACACTGGGAAATCAGGATTGGTGATTGGACACTGGGAAATCAGGATCGGTGATTGGACACTGGGAAATCAGGATCGGTGATTGGACACTGGGAAACCAGGATCGGTGATTGGACACTGGGAAACCAGGATCGGTGATTGGACACTGGGAAACCAGGATAAGTGATTGGACACTGGGAAACCAGGATAAGTGATTGGACACTGGGAAACCAGGATAAGTGATTGTACCCCCTGCACCTCATCACCCACTTATTTTAGTATAAAGAACTTTCACAGCTGTTAAATTTAATTTCAATTTAAATTTAAATGTTAAACAGCAGCAGTGGTGTGTAAAAGAACCATTTCTGACTTTAGGCAAGAGCAGCTGCATTGCCGTCAGCATGTTTTTGCCCTGTGATGGCTTGGCAAGCTGTCCAGGGTGTACTCTGCCCTCACCCAGAGTCATCTGAGATGGGCACCAGCCTCACTACGACCCTGATTAGGATTAAGTAGGTAAGAAAAATTAACAAATTAATCTTAAACTCTTGCGACTGAGTGATAATGTTGTTTTTTTTTTTTTTCAGTCTTCTTCTTTTCCTTTCGGCTGTTCCCTTCCGGGGTCGCCAGAGCGAACCATCTGCCTCCATCTTCATGGAAATCATATTAATGATTCGCATATTTGATTTGGCATAGGTTTTTCATGTCGGATGCCCTTCCTGACACAACCCTTTAGCAAGGGGCAGAAACACACTGATGGCTATGCAGCTACTCTTAACGATAGTCAGCAATGATTCTTTTACATGGACCTCTCACCATAGACAGTGAGAGACATGGCCGGCCTTTGATTAGCACTGGGGGGGGCAGTGACAACCTTGTGTTGTGCAGAGTGGGACTCGAACCCCCAACCTCAGGATCAGTGATCCAGCACCTTATACCACCAGGCCACCACTGCCCTCAATGGTTTGATTCAGTCATCATAAGTAAATATTAAAATGTGCAATAGCTTTCTAGGTATATTATTAGCTATATCTACCTGTAGTAAAGAGTAGGCTGCAGAGCCATCAGTGTTTTTCTGTCCCTTGCTAGCTAAGGGTTGTGTCAGGAAGGGCATCTGACGTAAAAACCTCTGCCAAATCAAACATGTGAATCAGATGATTCGCTGTGGTGACCCCTGAAGAAGAGAAAAGCCGAAAGGAAAAGAAGACCTGCCTAAAGATTCAATACAGGAATACTAGTACAGTAAAACCTCCGCTGACGAACGCTTAAGCTCACGAACTTTTCGCCTCAAGAACATTAAATTCGCGAGCATATAGTCTCTGCTGACGAACTAGTTTTCGGCGGACGAATCAAACCACGCGGTCGAACAGCGCCACGGTGGCGGCCACGAGAAGCTGACGCACGCTCACGGCGTCACAGTTCGTCACCCCCTTTCTTTGAGTGCGGATGTGTTTTGTGTTTGCTAGACATTTTGGACCATATTGAGTGTACTTTTGCTATTATGGGACCGAAAAAGACGCCACCACAGGCGGAGATCATTGAAAAACACGAACGAGGTGTGCGTTTGTGTGACTTAGCATCCCAGTACCAGTACGCTAAGTCTACCATTGCTCCCATCCTTAAGAACAAGGAAGCTATTAAGGGTGCGTGTGTGGCTAAGGGTGTTTCCAAACAGTAGGCGTTTCCAAACTCTCCTTCCAAACAGTAAGTCCCTCCCTCCCTCCTCCTCCCACTCCATTCCATCAAGCCATCAACTACCATCACAAAGGTAAACAAAACGACTTTATTACACAGTACAGTTTATTTCTTTAATTACAATACAATAGCACATTTATTATACATAAAATAAGGTATATTTTTGTGTAGTTTTAAGGCTTATTTAGTAGAAAATTATGTTTTATGGGGACCTGGGAACGGATTATTCTCATTTTAATGGTTTCTTATGGGAAATAAATGTTCGGAAGACGAACTTTTCGCCTTACACACACTTTCTGGGAACCAATTATGTTCGTGAGCAGAGGTATCACTGTATAATGAATCTTTGACAGGTGCAGAAGGGATTTTACAACAGCACCACCAACTGGCCGCTGCGCAAGGACCCTTTCCGAAAAGTGGAAAGAATAACCTAAAGAAACCCAACCAGTTTCTAAAACAGGTTCTTAAGGAGCAGTGTGAAGGAGCCTGAGGTCATTTACTACATCCTGACTCTCTGGCATTATGAGTCAGTAAATTCTTGACTGTCAGCGGTGAATAATTCGCCAGGAGGGACCAGCAATGGCACTAATTTTATGTCTAGAAAAAAGTCAACAATTTAGATTTTTTTTTTTCCGTCTAGTTCTCAGTAAGCAGATACAGTACTCTATTAAATTCCAGGGCTTATGGATATGATCAGAAATGAGCACATCAGAGGGACGGCACATGTAAGATGTTTTGGAGACAAAGTCAGAGAGGCTAGATTGAGATGGTTTGGACATGTACAGAGGAGGGATAGTGAGTATATTGGTAGTAGGATGCTGAGGTTGGAACTACTAGGCAGAAGACCAAGAGGAAGACCAAAGAGGAGATTTATGGATGTGGTGAAGGAGGACATGAAGGTCGTTGGAGTAAGAGAAGACGATGCAGAGGACAGGGTGAGACGGAGGCAGATGATTTGCTGTGGCGACCCCTGAAGGGAACATCCGAAAGGAAAAGAATAAGATTAAATTCCCGGGCTTGAAATGGTCTGGTCAGGGTGTACTCCACCTTCACCAAGAATCGACTGAGATAGGCTCCATTTTTCCTCGTGACCCAAGTAGGATTATGCGATTTGGCAAATTGAGTGACTGATTGAGAGTTAAAGTTCAGAAAAAACAGAGAAATGTGTGTGCCTCTTAAAAAAAAAAAAAAAAAAAAAAAAAAAAAAAAAAAAAGGTATATTTACAGTCCAACTGGTAGAACATGACCATGATGAACATGATGGTGGTGGGGCTTGTGTTTTTTTTTTTTTTTTTTTACGGTAATACAAGTTTAAATCACATCAGTATCCAGGGCTCAAGAAGATCTAATACACAGCCAAAGGTTATGAATATTTGACTCTCCTCTCACTCATATGAGGGCCTTCTCCAAACTGGAAGTGTAATTATGTAGGTGGTCTTTGTCATGGTGTGAATTGACAGTTTCCCTTCCAGAAAAACTTGAGAGCTTCAGGAAGACATGGTGTGCTTAGGTCAGAGTAGATGAACTTGAATATCTTGCACAGAACTCCAACCTCAACCCCAATCAACACCTTTGGAATGCGCCAGAGTTTCGACTGCTCATCTTTACCTTACCTGACCACCTCATAATGTAAGTCATTAACGAGTTAAATCAGGGATGCTCACCATGTGGTATGAAGGACCTCCAGGAATCTCACACCCCTGGTTTTATTTCGCTAGTTTTCTTTAGTTATTGTTCAAAAATAAAAATGGAGAACAAACAGGAATTGGGGGACAGTGGATAGCACGTTCACTTCACAGCAAGAAGGTTCCGGGTTTGTCTCCCGCACTTGGACATGTCTGTATGGGTTTCCTCTAGGTACTCCAGTTTCCTCCCACCACAGTCCAAACACATAAACATGCACATAAGGCTGATTGGCTGTTTCCAAATCGCTCCTAGGTATGAGATTAAGTATGAATGGTTGTGATGGCCTGATAAACTTTTTCAGGGTGTACCCTGCCTTCACCCAGTCACCTGACATGGACACCAGGCTCCCTGTAACTCTGATCAAGACTAAGAGGATTAAAGTTCTGAACACCTTCACCAAGATTTAGTCATCCAGGTAAAGAACCCTCTTTACTGAAGCTTAACCTCACTCAATCCTATTACGGGTCACGGGAAGGCTGGAGCCTATGTCAGCCAACACTGGATGAAGATCAGGTACACCCTGAACAGCTCATCAGACCATCAGAGGACCAAACACACAAAAAATCAGTCACACCTCAGGGCAAATTAGAACAGCCAATTAGTCTAATGTGCATGGTTTTGGACTGTCGAAGGACACTGAAGTACCCTTGGGAAACCCACGCAAGCACAGGGAGAACACGCATACGCTGCACAGATACCCACCCGCCTCCCTGCTGTGAGGTGGACTAGGCTAACCAGCATGCCACCCGAAAGTCTTCATAGACTATTCGCAAAATAAGAAGAGTGTTCCAAACACTATTGGGAAATCAGCCCTGTCCTCAGCTTGGCTGCTGCAGGAGATTCTGTCCGATTCAGCCGGGATGATTCATGGAACGCCGTGTAATGTAGCAGCACCTTAGTCAGTTGAAGGAAATAGCTTAATATCATGAATGGTGCGATCAAACATACGCAATCATAGCTATAGATGGCCGTTATTTGGGTTCATACATTGGGTTTTATAGGGGTTGACACCACCGTGTCAATCTCGGAGATCTATTCTGAAAAACAGGATATTGAAAAATTTCCGTCCACTTCATATTGGGGTCAAATCTCTGAATTCTCTGGTTTTCTGGTCTTCAGTGGTGGCCCATTGGTCAGGTGCAGGATTACTGATCCCAAGGCCAGGGGTTCAAGCCCCACTGTCAACGGTTCTCACTGTTGTCTCTCCAGTGCAGCTAACTGGGTTATCAAAGGCCAGCCAAGCGTCTCACTGTCCATGGTGAACGGCATGAATATCTGCATAGCCATCAGCATGTTTCTGCCCTGCCAAGCTGTCCAGGGTGTACTCTGTCCTCGCCTAGCGTCGACTGAGCGAGGCGCTAGCCTCCCCGTGACCCAAATTAGGATTAAACTGTTCAGAAATTGAATGAATGGTTTAAAAGATGATTTAGCTAATATAGATGTGTATTTTGGCCATTGTCTGCATGTTAAGAGGAATTAAAGTCCCTGTAAATTAAATTTGGGGAAAAATGCAAGTTGATCTTATTAACCCTCCTACGTGTGTGAATCCTTTTCTACTGCCGTTCCAGCAAACGGAGCCGAAGTTGGTTGACGGGTGAGAAGAAAACCCTGAGAATCTTACTAAGTTCTCCAGCAAAGAAAACTAACCACCTTACAGGATTAAGTTTTAGAACTGGTCTTATGGCTGTGGTTTGCTAAACAAGAGCAGGGGACTAAGGAAGGTATGAGGAGCTGATCATGGCTTTTAATAATATGAAGAAGGCTTCCCATTTGAAACCTGAAGTTTGTCTGTCTTCCTTTCGGCTTTTCCCTTTTACTCAGGATTCGCCACAGCGAATCATCTGATTCGCACATTTGATTTGGTAGAGGTTTTTGTGTCGGATGCCCTTCCTGTCACAACCCTTTTAGCAAGGGACAGAAACACACTCACGACTTGGCGAAAGTCAACAATGGTTCTTTTACATGCCTCTCACCATAGACAGTGAGTGATAACTCAGTTAGCCGCACTTGGGGGGTGACAACCTTGTGGAGAGTGGGACTCGAACCCCCAACCTTTGGATCAGCGATCCAGCGTCCTATACCACTAGACCACCACTGACCCCATTTGAAACCTGAAGTAATTGACAAAATACTCCAGAGACATCACATTATTTCTTTTATTTTAAAGATATTTAATATACAACATCATATTCACACTGTAGACTATTTACAAAATAAAACAAGTGGCATACGTTTACAATGTTCTCTTGCAGGGGAAGTCAGTGGGAAAAGAAACGATAAATATAAATGTCAACGTCTCTAGAAATGTTAAACTGTGTATTTAGTAGCTTCTATGACCCTCTCTGTTAAAAAGTGCTGTCCTTATCAGCAAGGCATGAGAGTTTTATTTCATATATACTGTGTGCGTGTATGTATATTATATATATATATACACACATACATACATATACATACATATACATAATATATGTATATGTATGTATATATACATTATATATATATATATATACACACACACATACATAATATATATATATATATATATATATATATATATACACACACACATACATAATATATATATATATATATACACATATACACACACACACACACACACACACACACACATGTATTTCTGTAAAAAAAAAATAAAAATCTACACCAAAACCTGAATTATTTGCTGGGTTTGTTTCTAGCTGGACATTCAAAAGCGTAGCAATTGGTCCTGAAAACTGCTTCCTAACACGACCATTTCATTCTTCATACCACAAACAGGACAATTCCAAAGCGGCAATAGTCGGGAGTTCACAACGGAGGCTGAGATGCAACATCCTGAACCAGGTGAGTGCTAGTGTGTGAGAGGAGCATGGCTTTAAACTTTTAGGTTTTTAGGTTAGACCCTCCTACTTCCAGAGTTTTATGAACCCTCCCCAGAAAGTTGGACCAATCACTTCTGTTTGAACACAATAACATAACGTTTGAACAATCCTGCCCATTCCCATGGAACACTGGGCCAATCCTGTCCCTTCTCTCAGAAAGCTGGATCCAATCCCTCCTTACACACCCATGCTTTCATTTGACACTTACTTCTACTATGGCCATGGAGAGGCTGGAGCCTATCTCAGCCGACTCTGGGTGAAGGCGAGCTGCACACTGAGTGGTGCAGGACAAAATCACACACGTAACCCTTTACACTCACACCGAGGGAACACCCAATGGAAAAAGCCAAATGTCTTGAGACTATTGGAGAAAACCGGAGTCCCCAGAGGGAACCCATGCAAGCACTGGAAGAACATAAAACTCCACACAGAAATGAGCATGTCTGGGAATCAGACTCGAAACATTCTTGCTGTGAGGTGGATGTGCTAACTATGACACCCCCGTGCTGCCATCTAGTCGCTCCTACTCCTAAAAAAATGTATCAACCCTGGCCCCGCCCACAGGTAGTCAGACCAGTCCCTTCCACTCCCACAGGACTCTCACTTGTTGGTACATTAATTTTCACTTGTCCTACAAGCTCCCTCAGAAAACTTGATAAATCCGCTTATTCCCACACAAAGTCAGATCAATTACTATGTTCAATTTCGCAGACAGTTTCACTAACCCCGCCCTCCCTGCGCTATATATTAATGTAAAATATTTCATGGAAATTTATATTAGGTTGTTTTTTTTTTTTTTTTTTTTAACCAACCTGAATGAACATGCTACACACCCACACAAGCAAGTCAGCCTATCAAATACTGTGTTATAATAATACACATAGGATCCCAGTCACCACACACCTCCAGTAAGACTTGACCAGTGGGACGTGGGCTTGTTGGAGATAAGGGTAAAGTACAGAAAATGGGGACTGTTTATACACAGAGCAGATTCTGACTGAAAGAGGAAGTCTCGACAAGGCTGAAGAAATGGGAGAGACACTAGACCATAAAGGTCACTTGCCAATCCTGAACCAGACACTGTGCTAATTTGGTCGAATGCCTAAGGCTAGTCTCAGTAAGACCTGAACAGAGCTCGACAGGGCCATATGCGTACACACACACACACACACACACACACACACACACACACACACACAGACGCCAAAGGAGACAGATTCCTCATAAGCTATATGTAGCATACAAATGTCTACACTCACACATTTATCTTCTTCCCATGTGTGAGTGCAATGTTGGCAGATCACGATATCACTGATCTCCCCGCTCTGGCCACGGATGGTGTCACATTTGCAATACAGAGTGCCGTCCACTCAAAATACAAAATCAGCACACGGCAACATATGACCTCAGACAGAAAGTAAACAGACTAGCCACAGATACACCCTCTAATGAACACATGAAAACACACACACACACACACACACACACACACACACACACACACACAAAATCTTTCATCCTGTTTGTTTGTGGATTGATAGGTACATGTGGATTGTTTGTATCATAAGCCTCCTGTATCCATGTGCTTTTCTATGACCTTTGATATATTGTGTAACTCATCAGCTCATTTGTATGAACTGAAAAAGAAATTCCGCTTCCATCACTGAACCTTTCGTCGAGCATGAACTCCATCACACTACAGACTTGTTTTCAGCCCATTTCTGGCAACACCCCACGAACAGCTGTGATCATTCTTTAAAAGCACAATTAAACATACACCACAGATATGAGAAAAGTCATGTTTGGACATCCCTCAATAATAAATCACCAGAAGCTAGTCAATAGCAAGCAAACATTACAAGTCTCTGAGACCCGAGGAGGCCTGTCCTTATCGCGTTGAGATCACTTACCATGGCTAGCTGTGCTGTTTAGGCAACGTGATGAGGCACGAGTGGAAACCGGCATGTGTGCCCATGCCTCTCATCTCCTCACAACCCACCCACCCCCCAACCCACTATATACTCACTCACGCTAGACACACAGTAGTCTTTACACTCTTGTTAAGATGGCTTTAAAAGCTCTTTTTAAGCCTTAAAAAAACAAACAAAAAAACAAACAAACAAAAATAAACTTGGGGACGTACGCTAAATGAGACAAACCCTATTTGCACACACTGTCGGATTCAAGACTTTGAATTCGAGTTGCAAATAGCAAGCGCAGTCACTTCGGATTTGGAGGTGGGAACAACAATAACAACATTAATGATAATAATAATAAACTGTGGGTTTGGAACACCAAACAAAGTGCTCTGGGTATCCTGCCAACTGTGTATATTTCAATAAAATCTAGGCTACTAATAAATAAAACGCACTCATTAGCTGGTAAAGAAAGAGGTGTGCGCGCACTTGTGTGAACTCCAAGATAACAAGCTATTGTCTGCATCAGGATTCGCATTTTGTTGAGTGGGCAGAGTGCGAGTGTGACACTAAAACTAGAAATATTCTTGGGGAGACGACGATCTTTTACCAATATGTATAAATCTAAAACATTCAGACACTCCTACCGACTCCTTTTCAATTTCTTTTTGTCTCCTAACCTCCACCCCACAGACTATACCAGTCAAAAGCTTTGGAACACCTCGATTTCTCCGGTTAATAAAAAACCAAAACAAAACAAAAAAAAAAACAAAACAAAACAAAAAACACTTGGGGGTGAACAAATGTTATCGTGGAATTATCCCACTGAACATGATTTCATGTTAATTTGGACCTGTTGTAGTACCACAGTACCTTTCACAGACACTACAGCTCAGCATGCCTTCCGTCCTGGAAATTAAACATAATGCAGGAAGTTCTTCCCAACACTGATGCACAAGCTCCTACAAATGTACTGCACTTGTTGCTTGCTTTGCGTTCACCATTCTGTCCACTTCATCCCGAATCTGATCAATGTCTGCGGTCAGTGCTGCCATTCCATGATTTGAAACCGATCAATCAATCTGATCTTTTCCTCTACCGCAGCTATTCTGATAGAACACTCAACCTTGTTTTTTGAACCACCTTTAATATCAATACCATTGAAAAAGAGCGTGTTCTAAAACTTTTGACTGGTGTTATACATAAACCATAAACACTCCAATTCTCGGAGTACCAGCATTTCTTTTTGTTTGAAAATGTTTGGCGAGTTGTTCAGTTGCCAGTGTAAAGTGCAATAGTGCTCGGTTTTATACGTCTTTATATATGATCCTGGCTCAAGAACAGTTTTTGTCCAGCACGTCCACTCTGGGTCATCACAGTGCTTTGAAAAAGTGTGCTTTCTCCAAATGATCTGGCAATTTGAATGTGATATACAGCACGAAGATTTCTCGCTCAT